>JAQHUG010000005.1:10000012-10034046 GCA_028555095.1 Dicrostonyx torquatus
TCTTTGAAATTTCCTGCTTCATGGAAAAGTCTGCTGGGTATTATGGGCCTGTAGGCTGAAGATGGATGCCCCAATGGTACAAAAGAACTTTGGGTGACTGTCCAGGCAGTGAAATGTCTCTGTCAATTCTAGAGTTATAGAAATTACTTACAATGTACTTCCTATTTACTTAGGCAATATTATATCCTTATGGAGTCTTTGATGAAGTTGAAGAATTTATAGTAATAGTTTTCCTTAGTTATGATAAAAGATAAAGTAGATATAAATATAAATATTGTAACTGTAATTCTTGATAGAATTTTGCTATGTTAAAGCCTTCCTTTTTGTTTAAACAAAAAAGGGGAAATGGTGTGGGAGGTCCTTCTGTTTGTATGTTGCTTTTTTGGCTAATAAATAAAGAAACTGTCTTGGCCTGTTGATAGGGCAGAACTTAGGTAGGCAGAGAAGATGGAACTAAATGCTGGGAGGAAGAAGACAGAGAGAAGCCATGGAGCCACCGCAGATGGAGATAGATGTGTTGAAACTTTCCTGGTAGGCCATAACCTTGTGGTGATACACAGATTGAATGAGATGGGTTAACTTAAGATGTAAGAGTTAGCCAATAAGAAGATAGAGCTAATGGGTCAAGCAGTGATTTAAACAATACAGTTTCTGTGTGATTATTTTGGGGTTGAGCTAGCTGGGTGGTCAGGAACTGAACAAGCAGCCTCCTACTACTACTACATGCCATCCCTCAGGAGGCAGAGAAACTGGTGAATTCCTGTGAGTTCCAGGCCCATCAGGGCTACATAGTAATACCAGTTTACTTTATTTCCTTATAAAATTATGATCCTTGTGCAAGAAGTATATATAATTCAATGCAAACTGTTTTCTAAACTTGTGTTCTTTGATAGCAACTGTGGTTACCTGTACAAGATTGTGTACGATTATATGGACACAGTGGAGTAGAGAAAGACTTAGTGTCTCTGTTTCACCCTTAGGATCTATTGGAAATCAGTGATTGCTGGGGAAGAGAGATATTTATTCCAGCAACTGTTAGTAAAGTACCCAAGCTCCTGTAAGCAACCCTGATGAGGCTCATTGTGTCTCATATGAAAAACTCGATCTGAAAGTGGAAGAGAGGCTGTTGGGAAGAGAAAAGGGATCAGCAGAAGTAGGAGGGAAGTGAGGGTAACGGCAGAGAAACTGGACCAAGATATATTGCATCCATGTAGGAAGGTATTACAATAGAATCCACTCTCATTATGGATAATTATCCCTGCTAATTGTGTTCTTGAATAAAATCATAAGAATATCAACCCAGTAATTTATAATTTAGGGTTTTGTCTACTCAAAGTTTTCATTCAAAATTTGAGTCAGAATAAGCAAGTTCTGGAGCAAGAAAGATGGTACACACCCATAATTCCATCAGCTGGGAGGCAGAGGTCAAAGTCTGAGGCCAGCCTGGGTCTATAGATCAAAAATCCACAATAAATAAACAAACAAATGCAAGAATAAGAACATCCTAAATTTATGTGTTAACTATTCCACTACCCTGTTTTCTTAAATGAATCAAGTAGAGCTTAAAATTTTCCATCTGCATTGTTTTTGTGTTCAAGGAAAGCTTGCCAAATCTTATGTGCAGACATATAGTTTTATTGTCCATCAAGTATTTTTGAGCAATCTACACTCCGATGAAAATGTCCCTAGGTACTAAAAATGAAAATTGATATTATACAGTCAGCCAACACATATCGTTAACATTTGAAAATCAGTGGGTGGCTATTGGTAAGACAGTACAGATTTAAAATGGGAAAAACAGAGAAACTAATTATAGTATTGTTAGTAACTGAGATGGGTAATACATGCATTGGGAATGATGCTTGTATTACATGTCAAATCCCATTACAAAATATGTCATTAAAAGGGAAAGGTTTGTAGTGAAAGGGATGTCCACACCCCTGGATGATGGCCCATTTGTTTCAAGCATCATTCAATATAAAACAGAGACATTTCCCCTACCTTTGGAATTCACTAATAAATTTGGCTTACATTGCCATGTACCTCTGGCCAAAAGATTCACATCTCGGCACATTCCCCAATACAGAGAGATTCTAAAACCTCATTCTCTACCATTCCTTACTGCATTCCCTTGAATTCCTGCTGCATTCCTGTTGGTCTCCTGACCTGGATCACAGATTTTACTTGTATAAGTTTTAGAAATGGGGAAAAGCATTTGAGACAAGTCAACAGTTCTTTAGAGAAATCCACAGTTCTTTAAGAGCTCTTTTGTGATCCGATTATTCCAGCTGATGAAGCATTGCCTTTCAGCACATGTCAGGCTTGGGAGCATAATCTGCAACATCTCAGGAATGTGGCTGGCCAATCACTTTGGTCTTAAGAGTTTCCAGAGGATTGATTTAGGTGGGTTCTAGTAAGAACCAGAATCCAGTCTTAGCCATGTCTGCATCTCTGGGAATACAAATGGAGACAACATATGATATGTCTAAGTTGAACTAATTAATTGAGCAAGTCCCCTAAACAAGCAGCAAATGGCTAACTCCTGGAAATAGACTTCTTCCCGAATTGAATAATTTTATTTGCAGAGATTGTCCACCTAATTTGGGAAGTACTGCAACCTGAGTACAAGGAACTAAAGCTCAAGGAGAATACTTTCTGGTGTTCAGATACCCATCTGCACGCAATAGAATCATGACTTAGCTGATCAGTTTGACAGTCAGTGAAAATTAACAGGGCCTGTGCTTTAAACACTGGGACTCTTCCTCCAGTATGAATGATTGGCAGTATTTTGGAAAAGATAGAAAGCATGCCTTCTTAATTTAGACTTAATACATTGTATTATCCTCAGCAAAACATGTAATGTTTGCCTGCCAAATGAGCTTGAATCCTCTTTTGGTTAAGGAATAGGCGATTTAATGATGTTTTGTAGTTGTGGCTAGGTCTTGTTGAAAGACAAGTTGAAAGCAAAAAAGAAACCTTTTAAGATTTCCCTTCAAGTGTGATTCTTCAGTTATATCACATGCAAGCTGCAGATGGGATGACTTAATTCATTCATGTGTGGGAAGACAAATTGGATAGCTGAAAAAGGGACATTTCCAGGCTGGCATTTGCCCCAGTGTGACACTATTTCTTTTTTTTAAAAATTAATTAATTTATGATTTAAAAAACAATCTTTTCTCATTTTACATACCAATCCCAGTTCCCACTCCCATCCCTCCTCCCGCTTCCTCCACCTTCCCCCGATTCCACCCCCTATCCACTCCTCAGAGAGGGTAAGGCTTCCCATTGGGAGTCAACAAAGTCTAGCACATTGCTTTGAGGCAGGACCAAGGCCCTCCCCACTATATCTAGGCTGAGCAAGGTATCTTTTTCCTTGCTCTCCCTCTCTGTCCTTCCCCCATCTCAACCATCTAGGTCCCTCATGTTATTCTCTCCCCTCTACTCTTACCCTCCTTCTCCCCTTCTGCCCTCCTTTCTCCCCCACCACCATGCTCCCAATTTTCTCAGGATACCTTGTCTATTTCCCTTTCCCAGGGGGATCCACATATGTCTCTCTTAGGGTTCTTCTTGTTACCTAGCTTCCCTGGGGTCATGAACTGATTATCCCTTGCTTTACATCTAATACTCACTTATAAGTGAGTATATACCATGTTTGTCTTTCTGGGTCTTGGCACCTCACTCAGGATGGTTTTTTTCCTAGTTCTATACATTTGCATGTAAATTTCAAGATGTCCTTGCTTTTCACCACTGAGTAGCTCTCCATTGTGTAAATGTACCACATTTTCTTTATCTATTCTTCAGTTGAGGGACATCTAGATTGTGTCCAGGTTCTGCAATTACAAATAATGCTATGAGCATATTTGAGAAAATGTCCTTGTAGTATGATTGAGGATCCTTTGAGTATATGCCCGAGAGAGGCATTGCTAGGTCTTGAGGCTGATTGATTCCCAATTTTCTGAGAAACCACCATACTGACTTCCAAAGTGGCTGTACAAGTTTGCACTCCCACCAGCAATGGAGGAGTGTTCCCCTCACTCCACATCCTCTCCAGCATAAGCTATCATAGATGTTTTTGATCTTAGTCATTGTGACTGGTATAAGTTGGAATCTCAGAGTTGTTTTGATTTGCATTTCTCCGATGACTAAGGATGTTGAACATTTCCTTATATTGGCACTCTTTCTTACTCTCTGTGTTCCCAATGCCCTGGCTTTTAGCTGATCATGTGATTTAGTGCTCTTGCTTCCCACTTAGTCATTGTCCCAGTTTTCTTGTTCAACACAGGAGAGTAGATTGTTATTTTCCTATTGATACAGTGGGACCTCAGGAAGCTATACTCTTATTTATCAAAGGCCAGCTCATATGTGCATCATGAACTTGAAAGTCAAGAATGTGAATCCAACATCTAATGTCCCAGAAACTTTCTCAACAAATTCTTGATGCCTCTCAAGAGACAAAAGGGAAAACAGAAGGATCTGTCCTAAGAATTTGTCTAACTCTTTTTTTTGTTTGTTTGTTAAGCAAAAACAAAAAAGGGGGGGGGATGCCTATACTGGAATTCCCCTATAATCAGATTGGTGGCTACCCTAACTTTCATCATAGATCTTTCATACAGTATCTGATAGAAGCTGATACAGAGATTCACAACCAAGCAGCAGGCTGAACTTGGGAAGTTCAGTCGAAGAGAGGGAGGAGGGATTATATGAGCAAGGGGAGTTAAGATCATAATGGGGAAACCGACAGAGAAAGGTGACTCGGACTTGCAGGAGCTCAAGAACTCTAGATCCACAGCTGGGGATTCTAAATGGGACCTAACCAGGCTCTCTGCATGTGGGAGACAATTTTGTAGCCTGGTCTATTTGTAGGACCCCTGGCAGTGGGAGCAGGATTTATCCCTATTGCAGGAACTGACTTTTTGAAATCCATTCTGTATGGTGGGATGCCTTGCTCAGTCTTGATGTGGGGGTGGGGCTTGGTCCTACTTCAACTGAAAGTACCAGACTTTGGTGACTCTTCATGGGTGGCCTAGTCCTTTCTGAGGAGTGGATAGGGGTGGGTTGGAGTGAGGTGGAGGGGAGGAGAAGGGGAGTGAGAGAAAACTGTGGTTGCTATGTAAAATTAATAATATAAACAAAACAAAAATAAATATAAAACAAACACAAATTCTTCTGAATACACTTTGCTCCTTCCTTAGCAAGTCTGTTTGGCTGCAACAGCAGCACATTGTTGTTTTGTTTACCCTCCTAGTAATACTCATTATGACTTCATGAGTGTTGCTCTTTCTAAAGTGTTATCTTTCTGGTTTGTCCTATAAATCATTTAAATTGGACTCTGTATTTTATGTTGTTATTCTTCCTTTCTGGGAATTATCACTGAATGATCCTGGTCCTTATTAAGAACTTACGACAAGCAAAAAGATTTTCAAATATAAATCAATGAGGCACCTGTACATTCCGCAGCGATAACTTCCCGTTCTACTGTACGACTTACTAATTCTGAAATAAAATAAAGGGGTTTGCTTGGACAGCCCAGTCAGTACAGTGTTTCTATGTGAGCATAAGAACCTTAGCTTGATCCCCAGAAATGATGTTAAAAAAAACAAAACAAAACAACAACAACAAAAACAACCAAAAAAAAGAAAACTGGCCTTGGAGGTATGTGCTTGTAATCCTTGCAATGCACTAGTAGAGACAGGTGGGTCCCTGAGGCATACTAGTTGGTCAGACAGCCCAACCTGCTTGTTGAAGTTTTGTGTCTAAAAAACAAACCGCACAGACACAGACACACACACACACACACACACACACACACACACACCCTAAATACCAAGGTGGATGGTACCTAAGAAATGACATTCAAGATTGACCTCTGACATTCATATGTATACACTTCACTCCCTCCCCAATACACACACACAGACACATACTTGTGTGCACATGGAAGAAAATACACAATGCAGTTTTTAAAAAGTAAAACAGTACTTTAGTGCACTAGTCACACTTGCTACATTACATGCCTTGCATGTGCTCAGTAGCCCATGCGACTAGTGACTTTCACGTGGAATAGTACAGATAGAGGACATTTGCTTTGTCACAGAGATGCCTACTGAACAAGCTTTGCTCATTTATGAGAAGGAAAAAAAAAACAGGCATTCAAATGTATTTTATGATCTCGAAAAGCAACTGATATGACATCCAGTTGTCAAAATTCTAGGCAATCAATAAGAACTCTTGTACAATCATGTGTTTAACTCTGCATTTTTCATCTTATTTTATACTTCAGGAAACACCATGTGGCTTCAAACTTGTCCCATCATTTCCCAAATTTAGTCAGTGGTTTAGGTAGAATTAAAACTGACATTCCAGACTACTTAATCTGCGGAAAATCCGGGGGCCAGACAAGAAGTGGCTAAGTACTGCATGTGATGTGAGCCTTCAAATGCCCTCTGGAGAGCCCGCCAGAGTTTTTTTGTGACCTGAGTTATATAGAATGAAGTGCAAGCCTGTTTATTTTGTTTTCTTTGTAAGTCATCCTTGGAAAGGAGGGCTTATTTGCTTCAGGGCTATCAGCAGATTTGTGGTGACTACAGCACACGTCCAGTTACAATGTGCGGGAACTTAGAAGTGGAGAGACAACTTTACATTTTTAATGGTGAGTGCCCAAATCCTATTGACAAGCTTGTGTGATCAAAATGAAACCTGAGTGTGTGAGCAGATGCCTTCATGGAAAAACCACATTCCCTCGTCTAGTTTTCATTTGGAGGTTTATGCTTGTATATAAAACTCAGCAACTGAAGTTTGGCCAGAAATCCATAGGAAAAGACTTGTAAATACCAATTGCCTAGCAAATATGCTGATTCCTCCCTAATGACCTACTACAAATTCCTAGGGAAACTTTACTCTTTGCAAAAGAATAACCCCTAGTATTTCAAGGACTGACAAATCCATCTTTACTGATTCTAATACCTAGGGTTCAAAGTCTCTCACTCACCTTTGCTAGAGAAGAGACATTTGATGTCAGGTAAGAAAATGAAGTCTTGGTTTTTGTCAATTTCTGTTCCTTGCGGTTAAAGACTCACCCAGTATTCACCTTCTCAACTTGGGAATGCACATTCAGGGTTAGCGTATCTAGTTCTTATTTCATTTACCTTTGTGCAAAAGGCACCGTATCAGAGAAGCCCCTGAGACTGTCTTCATTTTGACAAAAATAATAGATAACAATGCCACTTTTGAAGACAGTGGAAGATTAAAAATGTAAGCGGTGAAGGGATGGTAATTTTCATTACATCCCCAATTACTGCAGCAGTCTGGTTTCTGCAAAAACTTATGGTGCGTGACAGGATGACAGTCGGCTAATGAAAACTTAACTAGTCACAGCTGGTGTGCCAAATGTGGCCTCTTTGTTAGTGCAGAATGGCACTCTCCTGAGCGAGTGTGATGCCACTGAGCTGACGGACACATTGTTTTCAGTAGCCACCAGAAATGCTTATCAGACGTTCACACTCACCTGGGCTGGGCTAGGCAATGGTATTCATCAAACAGTCGGCCCCAGCCTGTGAGTATTCTTTCTATATCACAGCACGGTAAATTAGATACGATTGAGAACAAAGGCAGTCCACGCCTGCCTTCACAAGACACTTACGTTCCAGGTGAAACAAGACAAATCATACACACAGATTCAGGACCCTGCAGAGTCAATGGTATGCAGATGGCTCTAGAAGAGAGCACTACTTGGAACTCTTTCTGAAAAGTTTCAGTAAGAGAATTGTACCCAGGAGTCCTGAAACAAGACCATGCTACCTAGCAGAGAACACCAGATACTACTTTAAAACACGTGCATGTGCTGCTAGACTGTGGGAGAATTTGAGCGTCTATTAGCATAATATCAAGTGACCAGTCTGCCATACCTTGCCAGACTGAGCTGGATGCCACCATAGTAAGTAGTGAATTTAGGTCCAGCAGCAAATCCACTACAAAGTGGAAATAAATCCATCATGGGCCTCTAGCAAATGTCAGGTGAGTACAACCTATTCTCATTTTACGTGCCAAGGTTTCATTAGTACCCCTCCCTTGGCTCTCAGAGAAGGATCTGGAAGAGGCAAATGCCTAAGCTTGATTCATTATTTGTCAGCCTGGTACTTATGTGTAAGCTGGGGAAGGACTGCTTGCTACTCTACTAGTCACGTGACAAAGGGAAACTGAATGGCAAGCGGACTTTCCTTTAGGCAGTAATCTAGTTTCATCATTTTGTTGGGATGGGTAGTAGATGGAGGTAGATATTTTGAGAACTGTATGTAATGATGAATAACTTAGCCGATTGGACATACACACGCTAACAGACAGTAGTGAATGACTTAGTTGGTTATCGAGAAACATAGAGTGAGTTATACTGAAATAGCAGGGGTAAACAGGTCTATGGGAGACATATATGGGAAGCCTCTAACAGCCAACACAAAATGTACATAACTCTGTGTTACATGATGCTGCTAATATGTTGAATAACTATGTGGACATGATCTCAATCTGCCTCTGTTCCCAGACACTTCAGGTTTATGCAATGAACAGGCATTTGAATGAGGTAGACATGGTAGGAAAGAAGGGGACATTGTATGGGCCCAACAACATATGTTCTCTGTCATTCATAAAAGCTGATCAAGCTGCTGATGTTACTGATACTGAGCCTATTGGTACCCAAACCAGTGCCGCATCTCTACCAAGAGCTATTTCTCAAGAAGACCAAGCTTCCCTTTCTAAACTAAAGGGAAAAGTAATTCATTCTGACAAGAATGTCTTGTACTGCATAAAGGGTTGAGATTCTGGACCTTGGTGAGCGTCACTATCTGAGGGCTCACAAAGTATCTACTGCCATGGGCTCTCACATTAGAGCACCAGAACAAAGGAATCAGTGTTATGGCAGAAAAGATGGTATGATGATCTCATGACCATGGAACCTATTAGTCCGGCTGCACAACACATCATCCCCAAACTAGATGTCTGTTAGACAACGGAATGGAATTTTTTCTTGCCAACTTTAAAGAACACTCACAAGGTGAGGCTACTATCCTACAGGGTGTACTGTGCACATTAACCAGAGGTGTAGGAGAACAAGTAGATACAGTGGTTTCAAGGGTCTCAGACTTTTCAGTGGTGAATGAAATGATAAACCACTTAGATCAGCGTGGATGCCCAGGAGGGAGGGCGGGAGAGCTTTGAAATGTTTTAATTTATGGAGGGAAGCTATACCTGCAAGGAGGGACCTTAATGTGAGACTTGTGTGACTTTGAGCCCTATGGGAGTGAGATGGCAATGAAGTTGCTGAGGTCCTGCCCAAATCCACCATAAAGGGAGGTGTACTTAACTCCTGGGGACTGTGTGTGTTAGACAGTAACCCTCTCCTCTGGAGTCTTGTCCTTAGCTGATGGAAGCCTTCTTTCCTGGGAGGTGGTTCTTTTTCTCTGGAAACTGACAGAGGGTAAAGAATGGTGGTTTTCTTGCCTGGAGATGGGAAAAACTGTGATTGGGTGTTTACTATCATGGGTAAAAACCAATATCCAATCTCACTAACATCTTTGTTTATGTTCCCCCCTACCCTTGCCTTTTGCTATTAGAATTATTACATGCCATAATAATTTGTCAATAGCTGAAACAAAAAGGAGAGATAAAATTGTTGCTGTATATATTCCTGTTATTCTTCCTTCACACCATTTTTGTTTTCAAAAAGTCCTAGCACAGGAATCATCCCAGGTTCTGTTTCTAGGGAACTTGTACTAGGACAAGGAAGGCATGAAGCAAATTTCCAAGAATCTCGATGGGTACAAATCCCGAACACAACTATTTATAGTCAAATGGATTTCTCAGTAAAGGAAGATACATGCCCACACATATATTGCATATTTCAATGAGTAAGCCAACTTCAACCATCTATCCTCACTAATGGGCTGGGAATCATTTCAATAACCAGGAAAAAGAAAGCTTCAAATCCTGCATGGTAGACATGCCTGCTTCCGTAGCTTGTGGGTACATGCGTCTCCTTGGAAAGGCATGTGCTGTATGCTTGTATGGGAGTGCCAGGGATGAATGCATGACTCAGTCACATGCCTTGGAAAAGAACCAGTAGACATACAGGCTGTTGTGTAGATCACAGGTGAAGCCCTTTGGAATTAAAAATGTACTTTAGGAAGATTTTGATCTTAGACAATAAGCAGGACCTTTATGCTAGGCTTGGATCTAATTCCTTGGACTTGACAATTAGTGGATTTTTACTGTTAGAAATATTATATTGGGAAGTTAATTTACAAATAGCTGAAAGAGAGAAAGGAGAGATAAGATCATTTTCCCCTTAGACAGAGATGTGTGTGCACTTTGCAGATGAGAAAATATGCTCGGTGCCTTACACGACACACCACTGCAGCAAGAATAAACTTCTAGATTAGAAGATCTGGGCCACAGAACACACCCAAATAAAAATGTAAAAACCCACTTTATTTGTCTGCTAGAAGCTTCCCTGGAGCCACATGTGTAGTTATTGAAATATTTGATAAATGTCAGAGTGACTTTGGCCCAGCGTTTTAGTACATTTGGTTTAGTTTCATTACCGATTTAATTTTGAAGTTGGCCTTGTCAGTGACCTCTCATATGCTAAAAATATCAAAAGAAAACTTAGAAAATTGATATTATCTAATAATAAATAAAAGTTTGCTCAGGCAGTTTTTCATGAAAGCGGGGATATTTTAAATCCCTTGAAGGGATTACCCAACAAGTGACTTTGGTTGAGAACAGAAGACAGGAATGTCCAAAAGTGGCTGATTTGGAACACACATAAAACTTCACAGGAGCAAGGGGAGGGAGCTACAATCATATCTGGCTGTTTGTTCTGGACAGGTGAAAAACTGAAATACAAATAAGGAGCTGTAGGTTGCAGTTTTTACAGATTTCCCCCTCCTTAGCACCCTTGGGATTTGTTTCAGGCCTTTGGAATCCTGTGCCTAGCGGCAGCCCCGACCCCACTGAGTTCAGCTGTAGTAATTGCCCTGAGATTTCTCCCTGAGTGAGGGGTACTCTCTGACCTGATTTTGGAAGATTGTTGCTGCAGGTTTTCCCTTTGGCTCACAGGCTATTTGCTTCACGTAGGTCCTGTTCTCAGAGTCATGCAGCATGAGCTGGAGGTTTGGAACCTGGTCAGGGACTGATCCAGCCGAGTGATAAGCAGACATCAAAAGACTTGGCGCTCAGGTCTACAGAAGCACCTAAGAGGACCGAGCCTTCTCCAAACCCCATGTGCTCTCTAGTGCCAGCAAATTTGGACTGGAAATCTTACAATAAGATGATTTCCCATGAAGTGTCTGGTACTGTACTTTATGTTTCCCACCAGCTCATAAATGCCAAGACAATAGATTTGGGAAAAAAAACTTATTTTAGGATTGCTAGTTCTAATTATGGTTTAGTCCCAAAGACAAAAACTCCAAAAGGTGAAGCACTGACAGAAGAGAAGGTATTGAATTGTATTAGAGGAGCCCAGAAAGCTTCAGGGGTTCTAGTCCAGGAGATGCTGGGATGTTCCAATTAGAGTTCCCTAGTTCCTCTAGCAATTGAGATGATGGCTCTAAAGGATATCTGGCTAACGTGTCTCTACTAGAGTTTTCCATTAGTTGAGAAGTAAGTCTCCACTTGACAAGGTTAGTAACCTGACCCTAGAACCTCAACTGATCTAGACCACATTTGCACAACCTTAGTTTAAATCCATAACTGAAGATGTCATTGTCTTCAGAATAAGACGAAATCACTGTCTGCAGTGTGGAACTTTGCAGTAATGATGATGATGATGATGATGATGATGATAATAAAGAAACCAAGGCAAGATGGTGGAACAGTTTGCTGAGAAGGGAGAGGGAGACATGTTAGGAATATAGAGACTATCCTGGTGGGGAGGGTGTCTCTGTGTGTGTAGCACATCTATACTGATTATCATCTTCTGGATTCCTAGAAAAATAATAGATTCCATTCTCTAGAGACCAGCATCTGTTGGGATCTCCTTTACTACTTTAACTCATCTAAGAATCTTTAAAGAAACAACAGATCTCTAAAGAAAAGAATTAGAATTGTTAAGAGAGAAAATACCCTCTAATTGAGTTCACCCTTTGTGTTGCTTTTCTGTTGCATTGATAAGTTACCATGACTCAAAACGACTCATGGAAGAGAGAACTTATTTTGATGTACAATTCCAGAGGACTAAGAGTCCATCACACTTGGAAGCATACCAGCAAGAGGCAGGGTGGCAGCAGGAGCACGCAGCCCAGGGATCACATTTTTTATTTCAACCATGAAGGAGAGTGAACTGGAAGTGGGGTGAGGCTCAAATCCTACCCTTAGTGATGCACCTTCCTCAACTACACTTTATCTCCCAAACCTCCCCAAACAATGTCCCAAACCAGTAGGGGACCAAGTGTCCCAGTACGTGAGCCTATGAGGCACATTTCTCATTTAAACAACCACATACTTTATTTTATCTAACATGAATCAAGCAAATAGCTTTCTAATGAGGGCACACTCTTCTTTTGCACTAGACAAGCCCTACCTTTTCCTCCCTATAGAATACTGTAAAGACTGAGAGCCTAATCATTATTTCAGTCCTTCGGCGTTTATTTAATGAAGGTTTATTCTCAGGTACTATGATTCTCTGGAGTCACAAATATGAACAGGAAGGAGACGGATGCCCTCAAATGAGTGCAGGATTTCTGGCTATGAATATAGCAATCCCATAAAATGCCCCACTTAAAATATCAGGCATCACTAATGACTTAATTCTCAGGTGCCATTGTCTAAAAATTCTTAAAATATTTGAGTGAGGGACCTGCGTTTTTATTCATGCTGGGCCTCATAGATCATGAACCTTCCTTGCTAGCACAGCTTATTGGAGGAAAAAAAAAAGCCTGCATCAGTAAGTAACCAAGCAAAAGAATATTTCAAATATTGTGTTAATGCAAAAGGAAGAAAAAAATGAATTCCAGAAGGACATGTGTCTACATGCACTTGCTAGATGCCAAACACTTTAATATAAGATGTGCAATTTTAGTGATAATTTCATAGAAATTCGCACCTTATAACTGTTAAAATTTTGCCTAGACAGTGAAAAACTATGTTAATTTGTGCTGATTAGTCTAGCCAAGCCCACTGTAAAGAGCCAGAGATTATGATTTGGAACTTTATTTCTAAGTCATATCAGAATATTCTTACTTCCCACAGTCTATTCAAAAGAATAAACCTTTAGGTCTTGGTTCAGGGGAGAAAATATGATGCAAAAACCTCTCTCTCTCTGTATAAATATTCATACAAGCATTTCAGCTGTGGACAGGTCATTTTGCTTCAAGCTGCCATTGTCTGGTTACAAAGTAAGCATGTTTTAGTCATTTTAAACAGTTATACTATTGTGGGTGGGGGAAGATCCAAGGGAAAGTGTAGGTGGCTATGTAATACCAATGAAGATTCATACACAGAGACAGAAAAGTAGCCTAAATAACAATAAAGATAACAAGATACTAAAAACAGTATTACTACATCTATAGTAAATCCCTGCATTAAATGAGTGGCTTTTGTAAGTTAAGGGTAGCCTTTTGTTTTCCAACAAATGAGTGGATTTTTTTTTCAAGGGAAATATGTCAGAGTTGAATGCTGTAGTACCCAAAGTTTCCACTTGCCTTTAAGATAATTTTTGAAACTTCAGGCATATAGATTATCTTTAAAAAGATTTCTGGTACATTATGTAAACAATTTTAACTTCTTTTCATCATAAGAGTTTCCTTTCTACCCTGTTTAACATGAACCCTTTTGAATAAACTCAACCTTATTGATTTTCATACCTTTTACAATAAAAATAAAATAAAGGACAGGGAGAAGATGGGGAAGGAAATGGAGGGGGCAAAGAGGAGGGGAAGAGGAGGGAGAGGAAGAGGGAGAAGTGGAGAGGGGGAATATGAGTGTGTGTGTGTGTGTGTGTGTGTGTGTGTGTGTGTGTGTGTGTAAGCATGTGCCCATTCATGTGGCACCAAAGGACAACCTCAGGTGATGTTCTTACTGGTTGGGACAGTCTCTCTCGTTCTCTGCTCAATCTATCAGTCCAGCATGCCTATATTTAGAAAACTATTTGCCCCAAACTGTACTGTAAGTACTGAGAACTATGTTTGGAGAAAAGGTTAAGATTGGAGTTTGATAAAACAGCTAACCAAGAATGAAATGCAGAAATCAGGAAAATTATTGAGACATAATTTGGAATGCATGAGTGAGAGGGAAGATATCTGAAGACTGAAAAGGAGGCCAGAGGAGAGACAACGTCAGGTACATGGCCCCTCAGTTTGGATGATATTCATTATAGTAGGCACCATAACATGCTAACCAACACTTCAGATCTAAATTAAGAACCAAGAAGTTTTCCAGAGAGCTTTGAGGAAAGGAACTTATTGAAACATGGTTCCTAATGTTCAATGTGGAGAAGCCTTATAACACATTGCCTGTGTAGTACAGAAGTACAGAAGTGTGCCTGTGTATTAAATTCTCAGAAAAAGTGACAAGAATGTTTTCTTTTTAAATATAAATCAGAAACATGATGGATTACAGAGTGTTTTTCAGAATGTACTAGAAGTATCAGTCCTAGTTCCATAGATAAGTGTGAGAGCATTTGTGGTTTTAAGACCAAAGGGCCTGGAGAGGTGAACATATGGTCAGAATAGTGGCTCCACGACTTTGATCATTATGATAGATTCTACCAACGAGCAGCCAGGAAACCATGCCTTTTGGGATGTTGAGCCCCATGATGTGATGAATCCCAGCTACTTGGATACTTCTTAATCTTCCCAACTATTGAAACATTTCTTAATGATTGCAATCATGTCCAGCTCCAGTGCTAACTCAGAAGCTTGGGTCCTCTGCAATGTTCATTATCTCTAACGTCTCTATGGTGTTTCCAAGGTGTTTTGTCTCATTGTCCCCAGTCTCTACCCTGGATTTTCTCCAGCATGACAGTGTTCTCCATTCTCCGTATCACTTGCTCCTGGTGTTTCTCACTTTCCCTGATAATTCTATTTCGCAAAATGCTAATGACTCGAGTTTGGGTGTAGGGTGAATTTATATTTTGAAGTGATTACTGTAGATTGAACACCTTTCTAATTTTGGAACCCTAAGCCCTCATGTGATGGTTTAGAGAGATGGGGCTTTGAAGCGATGACTAGGTCAGGGGCCGAAGCCTTCATGATAGAATTATATGTCTTTAAAAGTAGAAACACAAGACAGCTTGCTTCTCTTTATACATGCTTAAGGAAGAGGCCATGTGTTGACATAACAAGGAAGTGGACAGCATCCTCATCAAACTCCAAATCATGTGGAACTCTCCAAAATCAGGTAAAAAGAAATTTTTGTTTCCGATCAAACTAAGGCTGTGATTACACAAAACTACTGAAGAGTTAAGCCAATAAGAGAACATCAGCCATAGCCACTTTGACACCCATGAGCAATCACTATCTGTCCACATTACTTCCTGGCTCTATGGCTTTCCTTAACACTGACTAGGACCTTGTATTGTCCCTGGTCCCACTCTACCTGCTAGTCTCTGGTGCCCTCGAAGCCATTCACTTTTTATTATAGCATAACTTAATCATTTGTCTCCTGCCTTTATCTAGTCACATCATAGAGCATGTTTTAACCTAAAATATTTTCTACTGTGGGTCAATGCTGCCTCCCAGCACAAACATTTTGCAGACCTATTTCTGCTTGTTTAAAAGGCAATCTACTGTTGGTGTAAGACTTTTCAGTGAAAAGAAATGTGTCAAAGCAAAACAAACTAACAAACATAAAAATAGTAGAAGCTCTGAAATTTCATTTTTTAAAAAATAAATGAAAATTCACATGTAGAGATAGACGTGAGCAGGATTTAGATCAGATGTCTTCTCCCTGGTTAGTGTACAGGACAAGGAGTGTTTTGTATTCTTTCCTCTGGATGTACAAACCAAACATGATCTTGTAGTCTTAATGATACAATGGAAGCAATTGCTTGCCAACTGGATAAACACAAGAGTCTATAAAAATTCTAAGTGAATTGTATGTATGCATTTCAATTATGTCAAGAATGCTGACATTTCAATTTATCATAGGCCACATCCCTATTCCCAATTGCCATAACATCTGTGTACTTGGTAGTTAGAAATATGTTCATCATCCCAGAATCAAGGAAATTGAGGGTCAAATTAGTCATCAAAAATTTGAGACCCACATAATTATTTAAAGTATGTAATAGCAAACTGTAGGTTGTATATTTGGAGATATTTTACCTCTATTCAGAAAGTTCTAACAAACTTTCACTTTTCCAATGTCCCTTACAAAAAGATCTTCTTCAGTTCAGGCCAACATTTTTCCTTTCACTCGTAGTTTTTAAAAGACCAATTAATTTTAATGATTATATATATATATATATACATATATATGTATATGTATGTACATGAGAAACAATCTGCTCTTCAGACTTCTAAAGTTGCATCAAATAATGGTTTGTATATAAAACAGAGAAAATACAGAGCTCTGGTCATGTGACTTGGGGTTCCCTGGCCCTAGAGCTGAGTTTTGCTTGGGTTTCTATCATCTTCACATATTTATTCACTTCCTTTCATAGCGACAGGCACTCAATAAGATGGTGTCCGTGGGAGTGAGAATATGAGTAAAGAGGTCATGACCACGGTGGGGACACACATGGAAACTGTTACCTGAGCTAATAGGAGTTTGGCAACTCCAGTCGGAGTTGAATAGCAAGAAGATGCTATTCAAGAGGTGTTCTGGGGGATGGTTAGAAAGAATGTGGTTTAGATGGCTCTTATCTAAAAAGAGGAACAAAATTATTGATGTGTAATCAAGATCTACATCACCACTGCATAGAGTTTGCTCAGTGTTCCCACTGGGATGGAGGAAGAGCAGCTCTTTTCCCTTTCCATCAATTGCTGGCTTCACCTTTATGATAGAGACTTTCTATAATGGGCAAGTCAGATAAAAGTGAAAGAAATCTAAGAGCCCAAGTTAGTTGACTTACACAAGAGCTGGAAGAGAGTATGAAGGAAGAGAGAAGGTGATGGGCTTGATATGAGGGAGAATGTATTTTGCTATAAATTGATAAGTCAGAAGCAAAGAATGAAGGATTCCAGAGAAGACGTGATGAAACAGAATAGAAGGGATGACAAGGAGTTGAGTTGCTGGGAATGATGAGATGAAGCAGACAAGCAAAAACCCAACATTCTCTGCAATAAGTCCTGGCCATGTTACTGGACTGCTAATTTCAGTGAACATCCTGGCAAGGCTGGGACCCTGGAGCTCTGCAGTTTATTTGGATCCAGGTTAGAGAAAACACGTACTGTTCCTTTAGATTGACTCATGTCAAGATGGGTGAATACTGGGTTCATGGGTGTGTGGCCAGCACAGTGGCAGAGAGGGTCTTAAGGTCAGAAACATCCTATATGTAGTGGAACTGGGCACTGTATCTGTGAATCTATGTTTTGTAAAAAAAAAAAAAAAAGAAAGAAAGAAAAATCCCATGGATGAAGGGAGCATGTTTTGAGGTCTTCAGTTGGGCAAGGAAGAAATTTGGTTGGGGACAGTTGGCAATTGGTGGCAGGACACAGCAGAGGGGCATTAGGGAACAGTACTACAGGAGGAATCTTTTGCTGACCCTGGATGCAGACACCGAATGATCACTGTATGTAGGTGACTATCTAGTCTGAACTGGGCAGGTCACAGGAGAGGTGCTTGAAGAATTATGCCACAGCAGCTGCTGGGAGGGGAATCTGGCCCAGAAGACCTGTGGGAGTGCATATTGCAAGGCCAGGTTCCCAGATCCTGGAAGCCAGGAAGAGGAAGGCAGACATGTTGGTTCTTAGAGAACATTCCAGTGGCTTGGGCTGATTCCTTGTCCATTAGTGTTTGTGGGGACCCACTCCTTCTTCTTCCATCAGTCCAGGGTCTAACTTGTCCCTCTCTCTTCTGCTTGGCTCAGAGAATCTTCGTTGCTAAACCAGGGTCAGTATTAACCAAGTAATTCCGAAAATTCCCTTCCCCATTAAGCCTTCTATTTGTATTTAAAACTGACACTAGAAAATATGCAGTTAGATGTTAAAATCCATATCACTAACTTAACTTTTAAAAAATTCTGTGATTAACATTAGATAATAAATATTAACTTTATTTATTCATTTATGTATAGTGTTCTGCCTGCATATATGCTTACAGGCCAGAAGAGGGCACCAGATCTCATTACTGATGGTTGTGAGCCACCACATGGTTGCTGGGAATTGAACTCAGGACCTTCAGAAGAGCAGGCAGTGCTCTTAACCACTGAGCCATCTCTCCAGCCCCATAAATATTAACTTTAAAAATCTTCAGAAGTAAAAAAATGTTCGTCAAGCGGCCCTAGGTTTCCACTTTGCACTGGAGCTAAGAAATGAGGTAGGTGAGCTTGAGAAAGGAAACTTGTGACTCATAGTTGCCATATAATGAGAGTGTCGGATGAAAAAGAAGTCAGCATGTTCTGCTGGTGGAGATGATGGTGACGTGCAGGCTTTGGATGGGTAAACTGATGCAGAATTTAGGGTTACTCTTAGAATATGAGCAGAGCAAGACATTGCTCCAGCTATATTTCTATGATTTATTTATGCACCCTCACTTTTCCTGGGCATGAACCACTTTTTTCAATTCCAGCAATGCAGTTGCTAATACCAGAGGTCATTTGATATGTTGGTTTGTTACTCAGTTTCCCTAAGACTTTCACTTCCTTTCATAGCGACAGGCTCTCAATAAGATGGTGTCTGTGGGAGTGAGAATATGAGTAAAGAGGTCATGACCACGGTGGGGACACACATGGAAACTGTTACCTGAGCTAATAGGAGCTTGGCAACTCCAGTCGGACAGGGAAGGAACCAGCCTCTGAATGTGGGTGCAGCTGTATGGTTGGGGCAGCCTGCGGAGACACTGGCAGTGGCACCAGAATTTATCCCTACTGCATGTACTGGCTTTTAGGAACCTATTCTCTTTGGAGGGATACCTTGCTCAGCCTAGATATTATAGAGAGGGACTTTGTCCTTCATCAAAACAATGTGTTTTACTTGCTCTGAGGAATGGGTGGAGGATGAGATGGGGGAAGAAGGTGGAGGGAATGGGAGGAGGGGAGGGCTTGGAAACTGCGATTGGTATATAATGAAACAAAGATAGTTGTTTTTTAAAAAATAAAAATATATAAAATAATAATAATAACTGGCTGTTTTCTTTGTTTTTACTCACTTGTGGGTGACTTTTGAAGGAACTTAAAATTTAAAGAAATGGATCGACACAGATGAGGGAACCCTGCCTCCCTCTGTGGACACCTGGAAGAGGGTTTCCTATAATGTGCTGACTGTAACATAGAGTGATCATGCAAGATAAATTCCTGTGTTAACTGTTAATATTTCTAACATCGGTTATTTCTATTGTG
This sequence comes from Dicrostonyx torquatus, assembly GCA_028555095.1. NCBI lineage: Eukaryota > Metazoa > Chordata > Mammalia > Rodentia > Cricetidae > Dicrostonyx > Dicrostonyx torquatus. The sequence continues at coordinate 10,019,502 of JAQHUG010000005.1, forward strand.
ATAACTGGATAATAGCTCTCATAAAGATCAGTTAATAGGCTGGTTAAAGTCTTTCAAATATTCTTAGAATTTTTAGTCTACATGTCTAATTTTATACCGGAAGAAATTAAGATCTTATAAGTTAATTACTTTTGTGCACACATGTAAATAGTTACTGTGGGCCTTGTCTTCTGACTTAGTTCTCTTGTTAGTGATCAATTTTAGAGGGCATTTCTTCTGATAAGTATTTTTATTTGTCAAGCTTTCAGAAATATTACTAAATAGAAAATTACAATATATAATCTTAACTTGAAATTTCTAATAGTATTAAACTAATCAGTATTTTCTTTTATATTACCTTATTTTATGTCAGCCATACAGTTCAGTTTTGTGTTGCTTTTGGAGAAAGGGTTTCTCTGAGTAGCCCTGGCCATTCTTAACTTACTCTGTAGACCAGACTGGCCTTAAACTCAGAGTTTCACCTGTGTCTGCCTTCTGAGTGCTGGTAATAAAGGTGTGCACAACCATCACCACCAAGTTAATCTTTTCCTTTTAAATGTAATTTTAAAGGTTTCATGAAATTTTAATTTTTTGTTTTTCATGTTAGAGTATATTTATTAAATTCTTTCAAATGAAAATAAATGTCAGTTACAGATGTTACAACTTTAAGATGAATGCCACTTTTGGAGAAATGTCTGCAAATTCTATTATTCATGTTTCAATGCCTTCAAATAAAAGAATCAAAGTGAGAAAGAGCACAAAAAGAATTGGAAGCAGTTTTTTTTTCCCTCCCCAACCATGTACTGTAATAGGCACAATGCTAGGTACCTTCTGAGTTTAGAAGATATGTCTGTTGGTGTGGTCATACATTAGAATATTGGAACTGTTTCTTTCTTCTTTTTATCTCTCTTTCCTTCCCTCCCTCCTCCTCCTCTCTCTCTCTCTCTCTCTCTCTCTCTCTCTCTCTCTCTCTCTCTCTCTTTCTTTCACTCCCTCTCCCCCCCCCCCCCTCTCTTCCTCTCTCTCTCTCTCTCTCTCTCTCTCTCTCTCACACACACACACACACACACACACACACACACACAGACACACAGACACACACACACACACACACTTGGTAATTGAATGAGAATGGTAAATAAAGTAGTATCTTGCTTCTATTTTAGGGGGTGGAAATTTTGCTCAATTTCTTTTTAGAAAAAGTCTATAAAACACCTTGGTTCATGTTCAGAAAAAGTATTTTGTGAGGTTGTGAGGGACACAGTGAGCGGCAGTGAATGTTGAGGGTTGTCTATCAAGATAAAGGTGAGGGCATATTCATCTTCTATGTCAAATTTTCTGTAAAAATAGAATTTTTAAAATGAGTAATTTCTTGTATAAACAAAAAGTAATTGAAATGCAGAAGCCTAAACCAGACCACACATCATGTCAGTTCTGCAGGAACTGATTAAAGTTCTAAAACCCTTCCTCTCGTAGCCGAGAGACACAGAAGGCGCCGTTGGGGAGGCACTAAGGTGTGTGTGACAAGTTCACAAAGCGGTGGCACGTGGAGGCGTCTACACATCAGCATCCGCTGGCAGTTTGTAACGTGGGCAAGCGCATTTGCTCAAATAGTCCACGTATCTAAACTTTGTCCTGACTAGTGTCATAGTGAACACTGGTTTCGCTACATTCTTGGAATGGGGTTGGGAGGAGGCAGAGGCCAGAAGGAGGAGGATGAACCGGAGAGAAAGCATTCCTCAAGGCAGGCTGTGATCTGCAGAAAAATCTCAGGAGTGTCTCTCAAAGGTACTCCTGTTCTTAATTTTGCTCGAAACCATGTGCACGCTTTGATGTGCTGACTCTAGTAACACACACCTTCTTCCTTTCCAGCCAACCATATGAACTTATTTAGATTACAATCCCCTGCCAGAGGCCAGGAAGGAGATGTGTACAGTAATTCCAAACATGGCCAGAAAAAGGAAGCAGCTCGGTGGTTTTCATAAAAGTCAGCAACACCTATCAAATGGCATTAGAAATATGTAGGAAGGAAGGTTCGCAGTTGCTTCAGATTGACATGATAGTACCTGCCTCACACGAAACTGTGTATTACTGGCTGCTCTTTTAAGCGTTCACACAAAGCCACGCAGTCAGCAAGATAGTTTCAATTGCCCAGAAAAACAGATGTTAAGTAGTGATTGCTCTTTGATTCAGAAATGAAGTCAAGGGTCTTCGATTGCTTTTGAGTAAGTCAAGCTGCCTAAAAGCAAAACAACTCAAATGAAAAACATTCTTTTTGTATTGTGGGTTCTCCCCTTGCAACGCGTATCGTGTTGTCTTTGTGTGCAATGAGATTTATTACATATAGCCGGAAAAATTCTAAAAGCAAAAATTGAACTTAAAATTACTAGCAATTGTAAAGCACTGGGTTCCACCTCCTTTTTTCACACTGCAAGGAAACTATCAGCGATCAAAGTCTGCCTCTGCTGTAGACGGGCTGAAAGCCAGCTGCTACCTGTTCGTTGTACACATTAAACAAAAATAATGATGCCATTTTCATTATATATTGCTGGCTTCCTCTCTTAAACAGTTTTTTCTAAATTTATAAATAGAAAATGTCATATTATCAAAAATAATACTGCCTTTTAATTTTCCTCATTAATATTTACATGCTGATTTCAGACAGATGAAATAGCACCAGGAAACATCTTTTAAAGCATTTAATTTTTCAGAGAGGGTTAGATTATTTCAGGAAATCTTGGGATGCAAGTCTTCAAAAGCAGCTTAGTTTACTTTCCACAATCCTTTGGTTCAACTGTTTGGGGAATCTGCCGTTCATTCTCTCTACGTACAGAAATCACCACCCACCTTTCTTAAATGAGAGCAAAAGGCTCACTCAACATTCTTTTTCGTTTTTAGCACAATGACCTTTCCTCGAGTTTGATGGCAGCCCAACCTCATGATTAAGATGAGAAATAATTATCAAGAATGTAGAACTAATGTCTTATTACATTTTTGACTACCTCAGGGAGTTTGGTTAGCTCCAGTATGCATATGTATGTATACAGACTCGCACAGTATGTGTGTGTTTATATCCTTAAGGAGCAATTGAGATTTACATAACATTGCTGATTGTAAAGGAAATGTTAATTTTTCAGCATTAATATTTTTCCATGAGCATACAAGTCCCTGTGGTACAATTTAGTCCAATACTGCTTGGACTAAACTGCGAAGCAGTGACAGCCAAAATCCTGTTTACCAAGTCTTAGGCTGTTGCTCACGTGTTTCAGACAATATTCCATATTTTAAGAAAAATCAAATTAGGACACTCCCTTAGAGACTGAATACATAAGACTTTCTAGAATCTGAAAACCAGAAATTTAAAATAATCAGCAGAATATTTCCAAATACCCAGATGTTTGGCATTATATAACTAAAATGCCTGGGTATTTTTGTAGGAAGCCCTTCATCCTATTGTTTGAAGTCAGGTGGCAATGGTCTATGTCAACTATGAAAGTGAGCATGGGGCTAGGATTTGCTCAGGTTTATATGTGGTCGTTGTGTGCTCAAAGGAAACAGGCAATATGCTTAATGGAAATCAGGTGTCTTGCCCTAGAGACATGAAGTAGCCCCTCATTTCTAAAGCAGTGGACTTTACATGTGGATGGAACACATGCTGCTATTGTTACATATAGATAGGGGTGTTTTTCTTGAATTAGTCTCCATGAAACGGTAAATGCATGATGATTTGTCTACTGCTACAAAACCACACATCTCATTTACAGCTGCCCTTTTGCTTTTAGGTCCCCCTTTCATCAAATTTTACTGGATAATTTCTGTTTCTGTTCCATCCTCCAAACTCACAGAACTTTTCATTCTTTTGGGAACTTGGAATTGAGACCAAGTAACTACCATTCAGTTGGGCTAGTCATTTCATCAGAGGAGAAATAAACTGGAGGACTTGAGGGCAAAAAGTTGGGGGCAAAGGAAGCTGTTCAGAAATAAATCAAAGTGAGAGATATAAAACCTACTCTGAGCTCCATGGATTCCCAGGACCTGTCTCTGGGAGGCTGCTTTTCATGGTGATGATGTTAAAGTGTCTTTTTTTTTTTTTGTCTTGAAGTTTGACACACATTCTGTAACCAAGAAGCTCGGCTGAGCATGCAGTAGGTGTGCTGTGAGGATGAAATCATGCTTGCTTGGGAAATTTTGAGACTCACAGCATTAGGTAAATACTGCCTGAGTTTGCTGTCAGAAAATGGTCTAGTCAAAGAAGAAGACCAGCTTTTATAGTAGGCTAGGTCTTTTCAGGGCACTAGCATCCTTGGTTAGACTCTCCTTATTGTGCCTTGTAGGTGGGCACTACTCTGCCCACACTTGTCCACACTTTTGGTTGGGTAAGAAGTAAAAATAATTTTGTCCTAATGTGGAGGAGAGTAGCCTTGAAAAATTTGGGAATAACCTGATTCAATGTTTTTTGTTTTTGTTTTGTTTGTTTGTTTGTTTTGTAATAGGGTTTCTCTGTAGCTCTGGCTGTCCTGAAAGTTGCTTTGTGGACCATGCTGGCCTCAGACTCACAGGGCTCCTCTTGAGTGTTGCAATTAAAGGCATGTGGGCACCACAGTCCAGCTAATTTAATATTTTTTAATCCAAGTATTTCATGTTATCTAAAGATTTTTTGAAATACTTAAAAAATTTCAAATCAGAATAAACTAAAAACTTAAGTTCCCAATTCTTTATATATAAATGTAAACCAACTAATTTTGCTAAGATTAAGATATAAGAATAACATCATATCCGACAAATAGAGTTGTAAGTTATTTTGTTTATCTCCAACATCTGTGTTTTATGTCAGTGACCTCATGTCAAAAGCACTTAGTTTAAAGTTGTGGAAGAGCAGAGTGGATTTGAATAAAAAAAAAACTTCTTAAATATGTACTTATATCAGGCATTATCCATAGATTCTGTAAATATTTCATGATGGAAAATATCTTATTTATTTACACATGTTCTACAATTTCAATTGCACAACTAGCCAATAGACAAACTCACACTGTCAATAAATATCTGGGAAACAGTTAGAGAACAACTGTTCCTGTGCTAAACATGCATAAGTATTTACCTTGCCATTATTCCCTAAACAATACAGCACATCATTTATGCAGCATTTATACCATATTAGTAATTATACATAATCTTAGAATGACTTAAGGTAATGAGAGGATTGTGTAGGCTATATATATGCACAATGTCACTTTATGTAAGTAGACTGGGATCATCTTCAGAGTTTCACATCTATTGGGTTCTGGAGCCAACCCTCTGAGGTAGAATACTGGATTGAAATTTTCTGAGCAGGTCACAGCTTAAAGAACACACAGGCACATAATACCTAATACGTTTCAGAGGTAGTTTCTTTTACACACCATTCTGAAATTTATATGTCAGCACAGTCTGGTTCATTGTCATTTTCTCATTCTCACTGGCCAAAGTTTTATCCTTCCTTTGGGAAGAGGTGATTCTTAGTACCTGATTCCGGAAGTCATATGGCAAGCCAGATCCTTAATAGGTTAGGTTTGACCAGTTTACCTCTGATGTGGGTTCCCAAAAGCAAGACACGGGGGAGGTCTGACCTTCTTTCCCCCATCCCTTTGTGCCAATCATCACTAATACCCAGAGGTCCTTTAATATTTAATGGCTATGCTGGCCTGGGAAACAAGTAGATGCTCTCTACTCATCTTTCTGTCCTCCATTTCAAAGTCCCCAGTCTCATCCTCAATCCTTGAGCAGATCACTTGCAGGGACCTACCTGTCTTCTTCCTTCTCTGACTTCACTCTCTGGGGACTCTGCCAAATCTTTTGATGGGCACAGCTTTCCTTCTTTGTGTGGACCCTTTCTATCCCATCCCTTTCCTCTGTGTCAGGCCCCAATAATAGAAGAAAGTCTATCCAGGATTCCAGTGGACACATAAGGCAGGGCTTAGAATCACATCTTAACAGAAAACCCACATCCACTACATATATTCCTAAGATCCAGAGAGAGCAACAGAAACCAAAGAACAGAATACTCACCTGGGAAAGATAAAAGCAGATGTCAACACTAGAATCACAATCATCCCAAATCCGGGAATGCAAAAATACAATCATTAACATCCAAGACAATATGACTTGACCAGAACCTAGCAAGCTTACTACATTAGGCCCTGAGAAATACTTTATCACTGAAGCATAAGACAAAGATTTCAAAATAGTTATTATGAATACATTCAAGGCACTAAAAGAAGACATTAATACATCCATTCATGGAGTCTGTGAAAACACAAACAACAGTAGACTGAAATTATAAAAACATTCAAGGAAATAGAATATAGAATCACTAAAGAAAACCCAAACAGGAAATGAAAAATTCAGGAAGCCAAACAAAAACTCCTCATCAACAGATTAGAAATGATGGAAGAGAGAATTTCTGTCACTGAAGACATAGTTGAGATACCACAGTCAAATAAAATGCTCAATAAAATAAAATAGTGGCACAGAATATCCAGGAAATATAAGATGCTATGAAAAGACCAAATTTACAAATAATAGGAATAGAAGAAGGAGAAGAAACCCAAGACAATGGCATACAGAATGTTTTCAACAAAATCATAGAAGAAAATTTTTCTAATAAAAAGGAAATGCCTGTAAAGGTTCAAGAAGCATATGGAATTTTAAATAGATTGAAGTAGAAAATCCATTAAACACATAATAATCAAAACATTAAATGTAAAGAACAAAAAGTATTTAAAATTGCAAATAAAATAATAGGTCTGACTTTATATATTACTGAATTCTCAATGGAAACTCTAAAAGCTAGGAATGCCTGGACATACATTCCATAAACTCTAAGAGACTACAACTGCCAATAAAGATACTACACCCAGCAAAACATCCACTCACAATATATGGAGAAAGAAAGTTATTCCAAGATAAAACTAAATATAAGCAAAAATCATCTATGAATCCACCGCTACAGAAGGCACTATAAAACTTCAACATTAAGAGATTAACATTACCCAATAAAACACAAGAAATAAATTATTTTAGACCAGAAAATCAAAAGACAGGAAAAGGGCCCACACCATAACAACAAAATAACAGGAATCAACATACACTGTCATTGACAACTTTCAGCATTAATGGTCTCAGATCACTAATAAAGACACAGATTAGCAGAATGGATGCTAAAATAGGATCCAGCCTTCTGATGCATTGAGGAAGCACACCTCAACACCAAAGACAGACATCATCTCTGAGTAAACGGATGAGAAAAGATATTCTAAGAAAATGGACCCAAAGAGTAAGCCTGTGTAGCCATTTTAATATCTGGCAGAATCAACTTTAAACTAAAAGTAATCAGAAGAGATAGAGAAGGACACAACACACTCATCAAAGAAAAAAAATCCACCAAGAGGACATTGTAATTCTTGACATCTCTGCCCCAACACAAGGGCACTCAAGTTCAAAAAAGAAACACTACTACAGCTGAAAATCACACATTGACCCCCACTGTCATCCACAAAAACTATACAGAGAAATACGGGATCTAAATAATGCCATTCATCAAATGGTCCTAATAGATATTTTCAGAACATTTCACCCAAGCTTAAAAGACTGTATTTTCTTCTCAGCAGCTCATTGACCTTCTCCACAATTGACCACAAGTCTAAGCTAGATGGGATCCTAGCATAGAAAGGGGAAGGGAACACATGCATCCATACCCAACCCAGAAGCCATCTCCAATTGACAACTACTTGCAAAAGAAAAATTAGCTTTTACCAAAAGGGTCTCATTGGGTATACAGACAACCCCTAAGGGCAAGCCCTGTGCCCATCAGTAGATGGCCAACCAACATAAATGAGCTCATGGTATTTTTGGAGGTGTTTTTTCTCGTAACGCTTTTTATAGAATTTTTCGACCATATAGTTATTTGAATGTGCATCTCTTGTACCTATTTATGCAAATCTATATGCATTTCTTGTGCTATTTCTTTGGTTTCCCCTTTTCTGTTTGTTTGTTTCTTTCCTATTATGATTTGTTTGCTTTTAAATTATATTAATCATTATTATTTAGATGTTTGTTTGTTTTCTAATGGGAATAAGAAAGAAAGGATGTTGGTTTAAGGGAGTGGGCAGACCTGGGAGGTCTTGGGTAAGGGAACCATAATCAGAATATATTTTATGGACCAGCCTGGTCTACAAGAGCTAGTTCCAGGACAGGCTTCAAAGCCACAGAGAAACCCTGTCTCAAAAGACCAAAAAAAAAAAAAAGAATGTATTGTATAAAAAACATTATATTTTCACTAAAAATACAAAATAACCCTCGAAAACACAAAAACACTAAATAAAAAATAGCAGGCTAGCTACCTCTCATACTAGAATCCAGTTATCACCTCTAGGGGATTCTGAGATAAGTCACAGCATTAATATATGAGACCCAAGTAGGAACAACTGAACAAACAGTTGAGGCCCAAAAGGCAGAGTGAACTGAAACATTTAGGTCCACCCATCAGCGAGATGGGCGAGAAGAGCCTCAGTTTGGTTTAGAACTGGGAAGCATGTCCCACAGTGGAGAACAGCTGAGCTTCACAGAACCAGCAGGCTTGTTAAGTGGTTAAAAACTAGTAACTCCTTGCTGTGCAGGTGAGATGTCTCAGTCAATGAATGCGTATGCCACCAGGACAAATGACCTGAGTTCTAGTCTGCCATGGGTCCCACACAGTAGAAGGAGAGAACTGACTCTGTGTGTTGTCTTTTTACCTTCTTATACATGCTGTGATATGTATGTGTGCATGTACTCACACACACACACACAACTTTGTGATTGACTTTATATCATTCTTAATGAAACCATGATTCACCAATCTTAAGCTTCTATTAATAAGCCAGACCCCCCTTAAAACAATAGAGACAAACAGGCTGCTATGTAAGAAAGATGGATTAGGAATATTATGTGATACAATAAAATGTAGTTGCATCATTCATAAATGTCCAGAGCTTGTCTCCATTTGAGGAATGATATTTGCTATTTTTAAATCCTTCCAGAGACTCCTACTTGGCCTTTTCTCTCTCTGGGGGCAGTATCTTTCGTGACACAGTGCCCCAAGCACTGCCGGATGGATTCAACCCAGAGAAGCACTCAGTTCCCCAGACAGCATCTGAGTATGCTTCTGTTGTTGTTGGATGAGTCCCGTGACTGGCTTGACCTTTCAGAGCTGATGCATTCTTAACAGCCCATGGTTTGAGGTGTTAGGATGTCAGCCAACTTGAAAGAAATATAATCCTAGAACACAGTGTATTGTTAATTTTTTCCTTTCCTTCAATAGATTTTTTTGAGAAGAGCTTAGGAATAAGAACGTGGAGTGGGGAGAAAGCCAAGAGGAAAAGAAGGGAAAAGACTTGGTTCACAATCTCAATGTTGTGTGGTTGCTACTGCAGTGATCAGCCATGACAATTGCCAATGGTCTTTCCCTTAACACCTAGCCCCAAATATCACTTATCACAGTGTCCTTAGGTAGAGAAGCAATGGCAATACAGTGGGGTGTTTCTGCCCAAGAAAGGGGATGGACATAAGAGAGATGCCACATGTTTAGAAGATCTTATTTGTACTTTTCTTCCCTGAACAGAGTTCTTGGTCCTATTTGAGACCTGCTACAACAGAACACAGTCATGATGAAAATGTTTTCTCAAGTTATGCCCTCTTTCAAAACTTCACCAAAGTTTGTAATTGGAAGACTATCTGTTACCTGTAATTGTAATTTGTTCTGGAGCTGGCTACAACTCACTAGCTAAAAGGAGTAAAATTAAAAACTAAAGGTCACGATAGAATTACATAAGAAATGGGCAAGCAAGCTGGGAATTGGCTCTAATTTTTGCCTTACTCTTTTATGGCCAAAGATTTGAGAGCTTTTGGAAGTTAATAGTAGAATAGTTTTTGAAAATCTGCAAGGAGGAAAAGTAAATCTAATTCCCAATATTCTGTGTGCTATGACAAAACACAGTAACGTTCTAAGCTATTCCTGAGCTGTATCTCTAGCCTTTCTGATTGAGTCGTGAAATCGGGTATCACAAATTTGCCTAGACTGGCCATCCCGGTGATCTCCTTCATCATTTTCCTAAATACCCGCGATTTCAGGATTACATCTCGATGCATGGCCACAGCATTATTTTGGTGAAGTTTATAAAAGAACTATGGTAATACATTATTTCCCCCTATAATTTTCCATTCTTAATTATGCTACTAATCGAGACTGGTTTAGCTCTATGTGTTCATTAACAATTAAAATAGGAACAATTAAAACAAGGAACACAGAAATGGTCAAAATGTCCATGGGTTGAGACAAAATGACTAAACCAAAGTATCTGAGTGTGGTTTATTGATCAGGTCACAATGAAAACTGAGGCCTAGAAATAGTACAGGCCAAAGTTTTAGAATTTTATGTAAATTAGTAAACTGTTCAGTTCCCTCACTTAGCCTCCTGCTCCTTTATCCTCCTTCTTCCTCTGTCTTCCTTCCTTTCCTTCACCTCTTCTCTTATGTTCACTTCCCTCTCCTTCCTTCCTGTCCTCTCCACTCTCCCTTCTTTTTCCTTTCCCTCTCCTTCCTTCCCCTTCCTTTCTTCCTTTCTTTTTTACTGTTGCTGCTTAGTCAGTGATAGGAAAAGAGACATCCAACTCTGCCGTTGCCAAGTCAAGTAACACACACACACGCACACATACACACACTCTTTGTCCAGGCTAACCTTCAATTAACTGCAATCTTTCTGCTTCAATCTTCTATGTGCTCATATTGCTGGAATACAATCTAGCATCTGGTTTTCACTTTATTACAGTGGACATTAAACTAGGAATTCTATAAACACATCTGAAATACTAGTCACAGCATACTGAGGACACTACTGGAAACTTTGATTTTCTAAGGACTGCCATTTCCAACCCTCGATTGTGAAAAGATGTACTTATCTCTTTCATGGTACCCAGACTATAGGAGCATATGGATATCAATAAGAACCTCAAAGATGCAAAGATAAAAGCTTCAGGCCAAAGAGCTGCTCCATCACTCTGAGAGCAAAACTTCTAGAAAACAGCTGTTAATACTGGCCATCAGGAACTGTAAAGGCCAGGGATTCAAAGCCTAAGAACTCTTTGCTTTGGATTCAAACTCAGCTTATCTATAATGGGCAAAGAATAAACTGTCTCCCTTGTAAGAGAAGTGGTCAAATCTGAAAGAAAAACTCACTTGTAGAGAGCGCAAATGCACACATCGCTGAGATATCACGAACAGTTTACAATGTTGAGAAGAACATGCACACTGAGTGGTGTTTTGTGGCCCGTGTCACAACATTGGCACCAACACACTCACTGAATGATGTTTTCTGGTCCATTTACTTTACACTTTAGATGTGAAAAGTAAAGTTCAGAGGAGCTAAGTAGATGCACTGCTAAACAAGGGCTATAGACTTATTTACTACAACAGCAAAGCATACAAGGTTAACCAAATGCTGTCTTCAAGTCTTTGTGTGTGTGTGTGTGTGTGTGTGTGTGTGTGTGTGCATACCTAAGCATGTAAGTGTTTACATTGTGCGTGTGCAGGCACATGCATGCATAACACATATTCAGATATGGAAGACAGATTCTGGGGTCACTCCTTGCCTTCCACCTTGTTTGAGACAGTCTCTCCTTGTTCACCACCTTGTGTGCCAGACTAGCTTGTTCATAGTCTTCTGGTAGTTCTCCAGGGCCAGAGAGATGGCTCAGCAGTTAAAATTGCTGCCTTCTCTTCCAAAGGTCCTGAGTTCAATTACCAGCAACCACATTGTGGCTCACAATTATCTGTAATGAGATCTGGTGCTCACTTGAGGAAGAGACCTGGTCAGTCATTCTCATCAATTTAGACCAAGAAACCCAATATGGAAAAGTTCAACAGAACTACCATATACAGGCTGCTCATGCATGCTTCAGAAGTTTTTATTTTTTAAATGCCCATTGTTGTAGGGAGAGTGGGGGCCCTTTGTTTGTTTTGGCTGCCCAGATAGCTTACACCCAAAATAATCACACAGAAACTGTGTTTATTAAATTACTGCTTGGCTCATTATCTCTAGCCTCTTATTGGCTAACTCTCACATTTCGATTTAACCCAATTATATTAATCTATATCACCATGAGGTCATGGCTTACCAGGAAAGATTCAACATGTCTGACCTGGCAGCTCCATGACGGCTCTCTCACTCTGGTTTCTTCCTCCCAGAATTCAGTTCTGTCTTCTCTACTTATCTAAGTTCGGCCCTATCAGGCCAAGCAGTTTCTTTATTGATTAACCAATGAAAGAAAGCAATACATAAACAGAAGGACCTCCTACACCAGCCCATCTTACATTAGGAAGGGTGTAGTTACAAACACATGATACTGTTCAGATTTATATGGATTCTAGAAATCAATTAGAATTTGGGTCTTTACCTGGCAAGTACTTTACCCCACTGCTCCAAGTCCCCAGCCGCAATAAAGGCTAATTCTTATTATCTAACTTCCTCTTTTCAACTTCCTTAAAGACAGCAGAGGAACTAGATCTTGAAGGAATCAGAGAAGAGCTGGGTCTAAATCCTGTGAGACCAGATCCTATGATTGGGAGACAGACCCGACAGGTAAACATGTAGGCAGTACGCACTCTGCACTTCTGAGGGAGGGTGAATACTTTATTAATCTTGAAATCAAAATTATCTGAGCATGATCTTCCTGCAAACTCCTGGATTTGTCCCATGGGCAACCTTCTATCTGGAAGTTCAGCAGTGGTTCTGTGTAGATACAGGGTTTGATGGTCCCACCTTCTAACTAGAAGTTCACAGCTGTGGTTCCTGTAGATACAGAGTTTGATGATCCTCCCTGAAACAGTGGTGCTCACTGGAGAACCCTACTGAGTCTGACTGACAACTTTGGTCTTCCTTGCATTGAGGTCACCTCCAGGAACAGGATTCTTGCATGGATAGGTAAAGATAAACCACAGTGTTTTCACTGGATTTTCTGGAATATGGAATAAGAAAAATTTGGCTAAATTCTATTTATTATTCAGCTTTCTGTGATTGTGGCAAATAGTCGAGAAAAAAATCAAGTTATAAAAAGAGAAAAGTTTTATTTGGACCATAGTTTTGGAGCTTTCATTCTGTGACACTTTGGTCCCTTTGCTTTTGCAGCTTAGAGCACCATGGAGAGGGCCTGTAGAGGGAGCTTCATGGTCATGTGTGAAGGAAGGGGGAAGAGACCCCATAATCCCCTTCAAGAGCACCATCTGACTACCTAAACACTTGGACTCGATCCCTTCTCTTACTGTTTCCTTCACCACTCATTATTACACATGTTGGAAACCAAGCATTGTACTCATGGATCTTTGCACTTACCCAAGCAATAGCACCATGAAATGCAGAAGCTTGGGCTATTGTGGGTATTTTTTGAAGGACATGCCTGTTTAGTCAAACATTTAGAAACATAATTCCTATTTAAAAATTGTTGAGATCCCTAAATTCACTGAATCTTCATGAACTCCTTTCTCAGCTTTGGGTGTTAGACACATGCAAGCCCATCATCATGGATCATGCAACCTATGTTGTGCATGAACCTATCAGTGCTGGACTCAAATAGTTGTCCAAACCAAGAAGGGTGCTTCAAAGCAACTGAAGCATCACTCTGTTACTGAAGAGCAGGCAGCTATGTGACTTCTAAATAAAATCATCCCAGAACTGATATGAATATTTTAATACTTTCAGAAAGCACCCAGCTAGGGAAGCAACAATTAGCATAGGTCATTGCATTGGCAATATTTCATCTTTCTTGCTGTGCACCCTTTTATTATTATTTTTATTTATTTATTATGTTTACAGCTTTCTGCATGCCTGCATGCCAGAAGAGGGCACCAGATCCCATTATAGGTACCTGGGAGGCACCATGTGGTTGCTGAGAATTGAACTCATGACCTCTGGAAGAATAGCTAGTGCTCTTAACCTCTGAGTCATCTTTCCAACCCTCTGTGCCCCCTTTATATACACTAGTAATATCTACCAGTGAAAGGTAAAAGGTTGTAGAAAGCATATCATTCTTAGCATGCTAGAGGGACCATTGTGATTAACGTATCATACTTGGTTAAACTGCTTTAGAGCTTTCCCCATAATTCAGGTTATAATTAAATAATAGAATAATGTAGGCAATTATGAGTGCAACTATTCTGGATCTGGATGTAGGGCTCATGAGCACACAGTTGTTCACTTATGTGCTATTACTAGAACAGGAAATCAGCATGTTTGATCACTAGCTAAATTGAGTTGCACAAGAGACATGAGGTAAAATGAATAGCAGTGATCCCAAAATTAGGGATATTGAAGTATGAGTTTAAATTTCTCAAATATTTTAGTAAATATGAATGGCTAAAATCCCCACACCCATGCTTCCAACTTTTGCCTGGAGATTTTGTTTGCTTCTGACTTCCAGGAGGATCTATATATGTTTTTCTTTGGGTTACCATGCTATTTGGTTCTCTAGGCTTGTGAGCTATAAGCTTAATGTCC
>JAQHUG010000005.1:10044041-10082474 GCA_028555095.1 Dicrostonyx torquatus
GATAGTGGATTGATATTTTTATTGTCTGTAATTTTATGTCCGATGTCTGTTCCCATTGTATATAGTTATTCTAGAGTTAGATTGATCTTATTTAGACAAAAGGGGGAGATGAAGGGGATAGTCCTAGCCTATCAGGCTAAGAGCCACACCCCACCATTAGTTAATTATTCTGCCCCTAATTAGCCGTTAGCCAATTACTAGGGGTTGGCCCATCAGACCCCAATTAGGTATTTAAGGACAGATTCACGTGGCAATTGTTCTCTCTCCGGATTGCGGGTCTGCCGGCATCTTCGGAGGAGCTCTGTCTGGTACTGTAATTCTGTGTGGATTCTTTTCCTATTAAACTGTATGTATTAAATATAGCTGGTTTGGGTTATACTTGGTTGAAACGTCTGCACTTCTCTAAGTTGCCTTGGCCATAGTGTCTTATCACAGTAATAGAAAAGTAACTATGACACATGGTTTGGCTAGACCAAGACTCTTCTGTCATCATCATGGTATAATTTTGTGGTATTATTACATCTAGAATAAGAGGAGGAGAGACATGTTGCACAGTAAACTGTGGTTGGTTGAATATTTCCTTACCCTGTCTCCACCCCAAACTACTCATACACTGTATTATCTCACTACTTTTCCTATTCTTACTAATTCTCGTACTTGGGACTAACCGCCATGGTACACCAGGAACCACTTTGGATGCTCCACTCCTAGACTTCTGTACTCATTGTGGAAGTGGATATTCTAGAAGATTAGCTTCTTACATTTTTATAGCATCTGTCTCATAGAATGTAACTGTTCTAATGGTGTCCCATTGTGCTTCTTCAGAGAACACTCCTTTGAAAACAATATGTTGCTTAACAATGAAAAGACAACTCAATTAAAAAATTGGCAATGTATTTGGATAAACATTTCTCCAAAGATGATGTATAAATTACCAGTAGGCACATGAAAAAATTTCTCTGCATTAGGAGTCATTAGGAAATTCAAATCAAAACCACAATATGGCAACACTCACGCCCATCAGGGCACTACAATAAAACAGACAGACAGTAACATGTGCCAGGGAGGATGTGAAGAAATTGGAACTCTTCTATACAGTTGGTGCCACAAAATGTTGTAAATGTTGCAATCAGTTTAGAAAATAGCTTGGCAGTTTCTCAAGAATTTGAACATAGTGTCACCATATAACCTATCAATTCCAGAACTAGTTATGTGTGGGAGAGAAGTGCCATGTCTACTCAAAAGCATGTACGCAACCATTCACAGGCTCAAACTGAAAACAACCCAAATGCCGGGCATTTAACGAGTCCATAAATACAGTGGTGCATGTCCATGCAGCAGAATGTCAGTCAGACAAAAGGAAAAACAGTGTTCAAACCATTACTACTCTAGAGGTGAATCTTGAAAATGTCCTAAGTGAAAGATCTGAAAAGACAGACTATAATTTCATTTATATAAAATACCCACATATGCAGAACAAACAAATTTATAGACATAAAATAGATTACTCATTCTCAAGTTCTAGGAAAGGGGGAAATGAGGGTGAGTGCTTAAAGGCATGGGCTGGTATAGGGGTAATGAAAGCATTTGGGAATTAGACAGGAATGGTAGCTGTACTAGTCCTGATATACTAAAAAGCACTGGCTTTGAGAATGACCAAGACCCCTTTTATTGATGATACCCAGGCAAGTGCACCCTGGCCCCACTTGGGCTTCAGAGCCTCAAATGTCTTCCAGAGTTGTTTGTAATACCATCAAGATGGCAGGAGCACTTCAGACTCCTGTATTAGTAGGTCGTTAACTCTCGGCTGCCTCAGTAAAAGGCACGACTGCACAAGGAGACTTTGTGCAGGTGACAGGGAGCCTGGAGGAAGTGGCAGCTGCTGTTATCTACTGGTCCTTCTCTGAGGCGGCAAGTGTGTGGTCTAGCACCGTCACCACTGTAACAATAATTGACAGGCGGTTTACACACCAAGCAGTGTTTGGGTGGTGAGGACTTCACTTTGTTTTCAATTACATGATTGGATTTCTCTTTCTTTGTGCCTCTCTCCGAATTTCTCTTTCTTTGTGTCTCTCTCCTCTGGTCCTCTCTCTCTTTGTCTCTCTCGTCTCATCTTATCTCTCCTTTGACTTTGTCTCTTTTAAGCTGGGCATGGAAAGTACGAACTAATGCAGATTGGAATGCCAACCAACAACATATACGTCAACTCTTAGGAAATCATAATTAGCCAGTCCAGGAATCCTCTCACCCAAATACCAACACCCTTATTAAGGTTGGGCAGGAAAACAAAAGGAAGCCAATAAAAGCTGCTCTGGGACTATCCCTGAGCTGGAGAAGCTCGCGCTTTTCAGGACGGTTCTCAGTCCTGAGACATCGGCGGTAATTCTCCAGGAATGGGGCCCATGCCATTCTGGATGATGCTGAGCAAGGCAACAGCTTTTCTCAGCCTGACCTGGGTTTGCTGAAGCAGTCTCCATCTCTTGACTGAATGAGGACCAGTACTTTCTTTGCTCCCTTTAATCTTCCTTTCTCCTATTGTCATTTCCCAGAATCTCCCATTAATATATTCTATCATTCATTTTGTTGCACTTGAAAAATTCAGAAACACAAAATTTTGATATGTATAATCTTCAGTGTGTATATGCTTTTATTTCCTTAGAATATACCAAATTAAAAATTTGTTTTCCCTTTTATTCCTCATTTGAAATGTATGATGTAGAGTTTTCTTAAGTAGTAAGTATGTAATTTTATTTCAGAATTGTTTCTCAGTGCATATACTGTCTTTGTAAATGTCTTTTACATAAAGCTGCTTCTTATTTTATAGACATTAAATGTGTACCCATGAATCAAAATTGCATTATAGTGTGAAGTATTATTAAGCTTTCTAAAAATTTATTTTAAACATATCCCATATATTAGCAAGTATGAAGTGTATGTAGCCATTTAAAATAGCTCCCAACATAGATTTATAATCAAATTTTAAATCCAAAGAACAGGAAAATAGACTATGAATTTAAGCCAGAGAGTATGCTTCCACGTCCCTGTGCCGAAGATCTCCCTGAGTTATGTTTTCCTTGTACATCTCTAAGTATGGATTGCATGACTTTTCTTTTCTAATTCAAGTGCCTCTGAAACTTTTGAAAAGAATCTCTTCAACAAGACAAGTTCTATGTGTCTCCAATAGAATTTGCAGTATAATGTGCAGTCTTTCCCCACAGATTCCTTTATAGTTCTGTTACCTCTGCAGTCCATACGACTTCTGGGTTTCCATTAGCCCACAGTCTGTTCTTTGTTAAAATATCTCAAAATTAAAAAATGGTGAGTCAGTTTGGGCTATGCATTCACCTTTGTTCTCAAAACGTCTTAAATATTGACAGAGTAAAATTGAAAACAGTTTTGTTCACCATAAACATCCTTTCATTCGCATGGCTACAATTCACAGTGTGTGTCATTTATGAATTAGCAGGAGGAGAAAAGAAAAGGCAGCATTAATTAAGTACAGATAAAAATGCCAATGAAAGTTAGCATGCTATGGGGTATTTGAAGGCAGTTTTTATTTAAATTTTTGCCTGAGGTTGATGAGTGGGCTGAGCTGTTATGGGAACATGTTGTGTAAGGGGAGTGGAAAGGCTGTTAGAAAATAGTTTAACTTACTGTTTGTTCATTTATTAAGCGCTGTCATGCTCAAACGGCCATGTTTTAAAACATTTTCATTTTATTGCATTTGCTAAGCTAGAATAACTTCCACCCTACTCCACACTGCAGGGCCATATTTGAGTCTTCCTCATCTTGTGTTCAGGGAAATTCCAGACGTATTAGGAGAAAGGAGATCCTATCTTCCATAATCACTGTTCTTGGAGGGACTAGAAAGGGAAGAAGGTTTACTGATGATCATAATTTCCTCTACCAAATCACCGAGAAAATATTTCATTTCCAGGAACACTGACACAAAGAGAGAGCAAGCTCATATATTGCTGATGAGTCAGGGCTGGGCAAGGAAGTCTGCAAAGGCTTTCTCTAGCAGTGAGTCATGTGGTAATGGCAGGTTAGGTGGCAATTTTCTAATTGCTCTTTGGAATCAGCATTTCCAGTGGTCAGCTCATACTTTGCAGATGT
Organism: Dicrostonyx torquatus; assembly: GCA_028555095.1. Classification (NCBI taxonomy): domain Eukaryota; kingdom Metazoa; phylum Chordata; class Mammalia; order Rodentia; family Cricetidae; genus Dicrostonyx; species Dicrostonyx torquatus. The sequence goes on from JAQHUG010000005.1 coordinate 10,048,158, forward strand.
GAGACACATTAAACAATTTTCATGCTATTGCATAACATTTGAATTTGTTTCCTTCCTCCCAAACTTGAATGCTTGTCTCTGTCTTTTTCACATTAGAAATAAAATTTTAAAAATCTGCTCTTTTTTGTACTTTGTTCTTTGTTTCTAATTGTACATCTATGATGTCATTGATTCATTTAAATCTTCAGAAATATCTCAAACACTAAGTTTAGAGTACTACTAGGTTTTTAAGTTCTTTCTACATATCCTACTTACTTCCATGTATTAGAAATGGTTCTCTAGAGGAATATAATCAATAACATGATCATATATTATAGAAAGACATTTACTGGATTGACCAGCACAGCAGAGACTTGAAATTCCAACCATGGCCATTTGTATGCAGTAGCAACAGAGAATTCAGTCCTTGAGGCCAGATTCTTTAGTGGTTCTAGTTCAGTATGAAAGGCCCTGCACAGGGGCTGGCATGGAGACCATATTGGATGCCTACAGAAGGTGGAGTGTGGTGTCCACAGAGAAAGTCAGCCCCAGCAAATGATGTGCTTGCTAGGGAAGAAAAAGCAAAGACAGGCAGATGAACACTGGTTCACCTTGTTTTCTTTCTCGAGATGGGGTTTCTCTTTATAGCCCTGGTTGTCCTGCAGCCCCATCTGTAGACTCAGAGATCCACCTGCCTCTGCCTCCTGAGCAGCCAAGCACCACCACCACCTGGCTTGAATTCTTTGCTTGGAAGGGTGACCTACACCTTGATTGCTGAAGGGTCTGCCAATAGCTTGCCTAGATTGGTTTATTATAATTTCCTATTAAACTTAAGCATGGTGTACTCAAACTAAGAAACACCCTCATGGAACTATTGTACCCCCTCTTACCATTATTGTGGTATAGAAGTACAATTGCCCCCTAATATCCTGGACGTATTATGTCTACTAACACTGTAATTACTTTCTTAGTCTTTTGACTCACGGGCATGAGGAGGCCAAAGTGGCCCAGGGGAAGCCAAGCACTGCATATTACAGGGGGAACAGTTTCCTTTTCATAACAGTTATCTGCAGATGATAGCAGAACCTTAGTGTCAAATCTTAAAGATTTCCACTGTGACTCACCCATCAGAGCCCACAAAAAGCTGTGACTAGCAGCCCCATTTACCACTGACACTTTGTGTCCGCTGGGTCACGAGGTCTAAGTGGCAGAGCAGCCTGTCCAGCAGCCTGCACCTGTTTCAGAGCCTTCTTTCTGAGGCTTCACTCAGAACTCATAGATTTCTAGGTCACTTGGTATTTGGGACAGAAGGACATACTCAAGTGAGAAGTGTGCTGCTTCTAGAATCCAGGGAGTCCCAGTGAGTGGCTGTTTGTTCTTTGATGGTACAAGGCGACCAGGTCAGTAAGTCATTCTGCATGCACCTAACCGTGGGGCTCCTACACATTTTGTTATTATTTCTTTCTATAAACTCTTAGACGTTTTGCTGATGTGTAGAGCTGTTGGGTTTTTTTTGTTAGACTCATTCCCTATACTCTGCTGCACGAATGCTTTACCAGCAAGCCCGGAGTGGAAGCTTCCTACCGTTCAGTGGGTCCGTTTACTGTAAGACCATCAGTGTAATGGATGTCTTGTAGAAGAGACAGGCAATAAAGATCCATGAAAATGAAGTTTGGGCATAGGGGTATGTAATTAATTGCCCCCTGAGATAGAGCCATAAAAGTATAGTGCTGGCCTTGCTAGCTGAAAGAAACTGCTTCTGGGAGGCCTTGTGGACAGGTATGGATAAAAAAAAAAAGCACTTGCTACATTAAAAGCTGAACACAGAGAGCACCAGATGGGGTTATTCATGAGGTAGGACAGTACATCTGGTACATCACCCATCGTTCTCCAAGATCCACACACCTTCTGAAAAGGCCAAATAAGGAAGTCCAGTAGATACATGCTAGGAGCTGCCACCACTGCGTTCTTCTAGATGATTCTGTGATGGTGGCATTATTTCTGAAAACCCTCCATGGGTGTAGTATTGGTAGTATTGGTTTTGATTCTTTTTTTTTTTTTTTTTGTAGATGCAGAGCCAGTGATTTCCGTTTGGCCATTAGACCATTATAGCCTCACAATGTCTTGCTTGGCATCTTCTTTGGAGAAGATTACTGTTGTTTCCATAGACATAAAATACTTCAGTCAAGGGTGGAAAGGCTAATATTGCAGGGGTTGAGTGTAGAGTTGGGGGGTCCATCTGCTACAAAAGGAGGAAATGCTACTTTCTAAGGCAAAAATTAACTCATCAAAACCTGAGAGATCCATGTTGTAGACTTCAACAGGGTCCTTCCACACACCATCCTCTCTGGTTCCAGTGTACCACTTTCTTCAACCAATGGCCTCAATTTAAATGAAAACACAGTACAGACAAACAAATGAATGAACCTGTACCATAAGCCAGCTGAACAATAGTGCTTGAGTTTGATTTTTGGCAATTTTAGGTCTATGGTTGCTGGAGAGAAGATTCTTTCTCAAGACACTTTGGATATAATCAGTGGGCCAGCTCCAGAAATCAACAAACTCATTAGATAAATTTATCCTTATAATTTTGCTTTCCTAGAGTCACTCCTAGTACCAAAGTCTGTGTTAAATAGGCTACTCTAGAGAAACAGAATGGACAGACTATGAATGTACGGCATACACAAACACTCACATATATCACATATATTTGATTTACTAGGCTGGCTTGTGCAGTGGGAGGACATAGTCCAACCATGGCTATCTGCCCACTGGAGAGAGAGAATCACACAACTGCTCAGTATATGAAGCTGAGGCCCCTTCTAAGGCCTGTGTTGTGTCTAAGGAAGAAGCAGAAGACTTCTCAAATGCCCAGCAATAAACTTTCTACCATGTTTTGCAAATGTAGGTTCAACCTTGGTCCAGTTAAACCAGAAAAAGCAGGAAATGTTTTGGAAATTACGCTAAATATTCTGAGAACATCTGCTCAAGTGATCACCAGGAAACTACATTTCATGTCACCTTCATTTACAGATGAGGAAGCTGGACTTTCGAAGAGTTCAATAGCTTGCCAAAGCTCACCGGCTAGTAGATGGCAGTGTCTACCTTCAAAGTGAGACAGGCACCACAGACGTTTTCTCCTGGCTGCATCTGGATCCGAGTCTTCAAATATTGCACCTCACGATGTGCTGATAAAATCAGCAAGCTAGCAGTTCCAGAAGAAAAATGGAAGGATTGTTAGGATTTAAGTTGAAATTAGAGATAAGGCAAAAAGATAAACCAATTATGTATTTATTCCTGCCATTAAAAAAGCTAAATTACTTCTAGTTCTGTCTTATTATGTAAGATATAACTATATACAATGTTGTTTGAAGGTAATATTTTTCAAAACAAATAAATTGTGACATTCATAAGAGCATCACATGTTTTTGAAAACTCTTGAAACCTTAATGATCTTCTTGGCTCATTGATGACTTTTTTCATTATCATTTAGTTTATGTCTTTTTCAATATTGCCCATCAGTGCTCCTTTGCTGGGGCACAGATACGGGTGGGGGATAGGCAGAAATTAGGTATTAATTCTGTTGTCTTGGGAACATACAAGATTGAATGAGTGGAGATACTCATTCTAAATAAAATGAGTTTGATTAACCCAAGGAGGCTTTGGGGCAAGATCTGCAGATTCAGAGGGTTTAATTTACAATCTCTTGGCCTTGAGGCTTTGGAGCTGTGATAGCACATGTAGAATGGTGGGAATACATGGTGGAGGAGACCTGTTTACTTCCTCATGTAAGGGAGAAGGATGGAGAGGGGGAGAGGGAAAAAGAGGGGAAGCAGGAAAAGGGGGAGTAGTGATTAGGGATATGGAGAGAAAGGAAGGAGAGGGTGAGGAAGAGGAGCAGAGAGGCTGGTGCAGGGTCTCAGTATTTACTTTGTTTCCTCCAGTAACGTAATTCCTCCCGCCAGGCTTCACCTCTCAAATGTTCTGTCTCTGTGAATCCCAGCTAATACAGTTTAGATCATGGAGGCATGGAATCCTCTAGAATACCTTCTTGATTGTTAAAACTTTGGAAAGGGACAAGAAGGTTAAGGAACCAGTTCTCCCACAGTTATTGGCAGAGCGAGCCACATGGCCTTGCCTAACTCTAGAGGAGGTGGACAGATCCAGGAGAACAGAGAGAATTTTGGTGTGCCCTGTTACCTTTGTCCAGGCAAAACATTTCTGAGATATTTTCATGTGTTTATATTGGCAGAGGGCATACCATATTGCTTGATACATGGAAAACTCCTAGTTAACACACATCCCACTGAATTTGTTGAGCACTTCTATCCAATCATTTTGCTTTCATTGTACATACCATCAGCCTACTTCAAGGGGAAACCTGGCTCTTTGGATGCCAGACTCTGTCTGAACAACTGAGCTTTTATGTATCAGAAACAAATGTCTTAAAATAAAACTGAAAACAAAGTTAAGGGAAGGGTGGTAACCGCCTCTCACCATGAAATTCTGCCACTCATCAACACATGAAGACACTCTTTTTTTTTTTTTTGCCAGAACATCTGTTTGCTATTGTCTTGACATGGCATCTCCAATGTGATCTCCACTTAAAAGCGTGTCATTACATATTGATCCATACTGAAGGTTACATGTAGAATCTTGTGAAGCTTGCTGATGGCTCTATCACTGGGAGGGGTGCTCAGTATGCATCTGAGACATCCCATTTCCAGCAGAAAGAGCTGCGGTGAGAACAGGGATTTACTCTGTGCACAGAGACAGGTTCAGGTGGGGTACAGTAGGATCCTAGTTCTTCAGTCTGAGAGAAGTTCATCTCTGCCTCTGAGCGGTACTGAAAAGGAATTAAGGTTGAAATGATTTTTTTATACTGTTCCCTGCTTATTGCTTAGAATTTCAATCCTGCTCCTGTTTCTATTCTGAACTCTAATCATTTAAATCACCTTTTACTCCTTGGCTCCCCATCCTCAAACTGCTCACTTAATGCAGAGCATTTCCAAGGCAATCTCACCAACCCTATTGACATCATGTGCCACCTCTCTATACATATCTAATCTATACTGTGAGCAACAGATGAAAGAGTCCAGCTTCCCCTTGTACTCTATTTAGAAAACATTAACATAAACTTCCAAGGTCACAAGTCTGGCTCTGGCTTTGGTATCGTCTCCTGATGGGGCCAGCATGCAATTTAACTGCTCTGGTCTTTGTTTCCCTTTCATTTAAAATGGAAATCATGGAATTTGCCCTGCTTCGTCATACAGGGCTGTTGTGAGGTTAAAGAGTGAAAATGGTAAGGAAACAATATAATGTCCAATGCTATAAAAATACTCTAAATAGTTACAAAAGTAATAAATACAAAATCATCACTGTGACTGTACTCCTCACGTATCAGTTCTGAATGTCTCTCTCTTTGTAAGGCATCTAGTCTTCAAGCACATACAATTCAATATTTTCAACAATAGAGTCTCTCTCTCTCCTTCCCCATGGTGTTAGCCTCCCTATCCTCTGCCACCTGGATGTCTTCTGTTAGTGTGTGATGTTACTATCCATGTGCTTTCCTCACCGGGACCTCAGAGTCATTGCTAGCTTATCTTCCTTTTATGTTAGCCATAACCAATCGGTTGTCACATCTTATTTTTCTCTCCAAATTGCCTCTTCATTACACGGACCATTGCATTCAGACTGGTATGGCTTAGTCCCATTCAGATTCTTGTTTCTTCTCCTCTTCAGGTCCATCACGATTACCTTGGTTCTAGACTGATTATGGCTCATCATGATAGAAGGTTGGTGGGTGTCCTGGGATCCTTGACTTTGGTAGTGTCTCAGGCAATAGTCTGTGTAACTAAGACAGACCGAGTAGATATTCCTCTCTGACAAGACCATCTGCTTCATTGTTTTGAGGAACAACAGCAAGAAACCCTTCCTGGATAAAATATAGACCTATTTTTGGGATTTTGAAAAGAGATTTGGTGCTTGTTCGACAGGAAGAATGGGCTGATATGTTCTGCCACCGCAATCAACATATACAACCAAGAGCAAGCATGATAAAACTACAGAACCATACTGCTGATCTTACTTCCAAGTTACTAAGGACCATGACTTGCCACAGAAGTTGTGCTCACTTAAGGTCAAGCAATAGACTTTATATCCTAGGTCTCAAGCATCTATCTGTGTTCCCTGAGACATGTGACACTGAAAAGCAATCTGACATTTGCTGTGTGAGAGCAGAAACAAAGAAAGATAACACCCAAAGTAGCTGCAAAGCTTCTCAGTATGTTATTCTTTTATCTGAGCATCTTCTATGAAGCCTTTGTTTTCACTTCTTATATAAAAACTTGTGAACCAATTAAAAACAACGTTAGGTCTTGTGTGGGCAGACAGAGGAAGGTTTTCTTTTCCATGTGTTTTAAATTAGTCCAATTTGTTCATCAGTGGAAAACAAAGCAGTAGACTGAATTCCTGGCAGGGGCTAATCTAGAAATATCAAAGTATTGAAAGATTAATACAACATTAAAACAGAGGCAAAATGCTGAAATCTACCACTATGAAAAGGCTCAACTATGATTTCAACTAGGGGTGCCTGCTACCATTTTTTGACATGTTAATGTTTAATGAATATGTGAATGTGTAGGCACTGTCCTTTCCAGTTTTGAAGTGGCTGCGGTTGCATAGCCATAGTGAAGTTATCTGCTTGAGAACGGTTCTGTTTTTGGCAGAATGACAAGATTATAAAACTTCATTATAGCTGTTAAAGCTCTTCAATCATTTACTTATTTACTTTCAAACCTTTCCCTTTTATAAGTTTAAGTCACATGATAAAAATTGAAAACAAGAATATTTGCATAAATTTTATTCTGTGCTTGCATTATAAAATACAGATACTAACTCTAGGTGTCCACCCTCGTACCCACGTACATAGATAGAGGCCAAGGCAGTGAGAAAAAGGGAAGCCCTTCCTTGATCACACATAAAACTCCCAAAGTGTTCATTTTTGTTTTTATTGACCTCTTCATTCTTTATCTTTCAATGCATAATTTACGGATTCAATGAATATTTGGGGGATTTGGGGGTGATGACTCAGTGTCTGTTTGGGTTCCTAGGACTCACACAGAGGTTGGATATGGCAGCATTTTTCTAACCTTATTGCTGTGTGGAGGGAAGAATGGGTGAAGACAGGTATAGGACTCAGTGCTCAGCCAGGCAATGAGAGTGAAACCCTCTCAAGAGGTAAGATAGAGAGAGAGTGGAAGATACATGGAATCTTCCCCTACTCACACATGCACTCACATGCATGCCAAACCACACTCACACACACATGCCTGCCCACGGTCACACATACATGCATGCTCACCCATGCTCACACACATTTGCCTGCCGACAGTCACACATGCATGTGTGATCACCCATACTCACACACATGTATGCCTTCCCACAGTCACACAGGCATGCATGACCATAGTCACACACTCATGCCTACACACAGTCACACATGCATGCCTGCCCACCCACACTCACACGTTTCCCTGTCCACAGTCACACATGCATGCATGCTCACCCACACTCACATGCCTGCTCACAGTCACACATACATGCATGTTCACCCACACTCACACACATTTCCCTGTCCACAGTCACACATGCATGCCTGCCCATAGTCACACACGCATGCCTGCCCACAGTCACACATACATTCATGCTCACCCACACTCACACATGCCTGCCTGCCCACAGTCACACACACATACAAACATGCTCACCCACACTCACACACGCATGCCTGCCCACAGTCACACATGCCTGCCCACCCACACTCACACACTCATGCCTGCCCACAGTCACACTGTAGGGGTCAGGTAGGTCAGATAGAAGAAGGAATGCAGCAGAATGTGGGAGTAGAGAGACAAACTGTGTGGCAGTAGCCCCGGCTGTGATAAAGAGCTGGGGTTTGGGAATTCAGCTGAGAACATGAATGACTTTGCATTGATCCCTTATTGGCCAGACACTTTGTGTGAGCCTCAGTTTCCTTCCCTATAAAACGGAGATAATAGTTACCTCAGAAGGTTCTCAGGAGACTCTAGGAAGGTAATGTATATGTGTATTATGTTCCCGTGGCTGCTATAAGAACTGGCCATAATCTTATCTTGTCACTGCAGAATAGTTTTTTTTTTTTAACAGTTAAAGAGAACAAAATTCTGAAATCAGTATCACTGCTTTAAAGTCAAGATGTCCTCAAGACTAAGCTCCTTTTAGGAGGCTTTGGGAAAGAAGCCATTCTGTTCCTTGTTTCTTCCAACTCTTAGGGATTGCCAACATTTTTGTTTGTTTGTGACCATATCTTTTGAACTGCTATCTGCATAGCCCTACCTTCTTCTGCCGCTCTCATGCAAACTCAACTGTGATTGTAGAAACAAGACACCCGAACAATAAAGGATCGTTTTCCCTTCTCAAGACTCATCAGCAGTGATCCTTTTCCCAGGAGAGTAATGTGGAGAGGGGGTAGGATGTAATATTTTTGGTGGCGGAGAGGCAGGGTGACATTCTTCAGCATAGTGCAACATGTAAAGGATCTTTTTACATTAGAGGCCCTCAATACATGCTAATTTTCACTATTTCTGCATTATGCTTTTCTTGGGCCATCAAGAAGGCTGTTATCTCAATGGTCAGGATGTTTTATCCACTCTCCCTTCTTTCTGTTTCTAGGCAACAGACAACTTTTGTCTTCCAGACAAGCCTGTCAGTTTAAAAAAGTGTAAAAAAAAATCCACAAAGATAAATACCTTTGTGTTAATGCAGGAAATACTTTCTGTTTGTTTGGCTAATGCAGCCTAACCCATTAAGGTGATGGTCTTGAGGACCCCGGGGAACATTTCAAAGAGGACTTCTTTCTCACAAGTCATTGGGCAGGCATGACAATGGGCATTTTGAGCACGACTTAGAGTAGTTAACACATTGATCTCTTCTCTCTCCTCTAAATGTTACTCTCTGTTGCCCATGAGTGTATGGGAAGAATCGTAATTGCAGAGGTCAAGCAGCACTTAGGAGCAGCTGAAGAGTCAGAGCGCTAGCCTGTAAGCCATTAGTGCTCAACTCTACAGAGCTGCCTCAACCCTTACAGTTGTTTGGACAGAGATAAATATTTTCATAACTCGCTGATCCTAACTCAGAAGGGGAAATCACAGGTTTTGACATGAATGCTTATTGGTTAGAACAAGTAAAAATTGGTGTTCACTTAGAAAATTTAATTAATTGAAATAATGAGCAAGGTTTCCAGAATAAGTAGTGACTAAAGGAATATAAGAGGTTAAGGGTGTGTGTGACACACTCCAGGTTCCAATGTTTGGCTGACTTGAACGCTTTTTTGGTCACTGGATTGGACTTCACATACTTATACCTTGATAGCTGCTGGTTTCCTCCAAGTGTACTGGTATCTAGTACACCTGACTCTCAAATATAGCACATGTTGGTTGACACTTTTACTGATTCCATTTCTTTTTAATCAAGTTATATCCATAAATACATCTTTGGTCCCTCACTATTCTTGAATCAGTAAGTTTACTAACAGTGAACGCTTAGCCTATCAGAAATGAATATCCCCCAGAATGGAGAAACTGAGGCAAAAGGTTTGAGAGTGTGTCCGGACAAGAGATTCCAAAGAGCCTGTCTGGGGAGCTGAAAAATTAAAACACACATTTGCAGCTATCCCAGAAGGAGTGATCAAGCTGTAAGCACCTTGAATACCATTTCTGTGAGGACACATTGAGGACACTTGTAGAGAAGAGCCCGGGGCTCTCCAGCTCATGAGGCAGAACAGTGGACTGTATATCCACGGCTTTCCATTATCCACTGGCCAGGGACCTCTCACGATTTCAGGACTGCCCATACATCTGAATGCTTAAAACTGCAGGTGTTATTGAAAGAGAGGCTCCAGGGCAGAAAGAAAGTTCAAATAGAGTAGCCCGTTTGTTCCTATGCATAGAGCCTAAACTGAGATGACGGCCTACGAGAAGGTGAGGCTGCACGGACACCAGGGTATCAGTTCTTTTTGTTGCTGTGGTAAAATGCCAAAGCAAAAGTGACTTATGGGAAAAAAGAGTTTATCTTGGCTTATGACTCCAGAGGTAAAGTCCAGAATGGCAGGAATGGAGTGACCTGACAGCAGGTGCCTGGAGCAGGGAGCCGAGAGCACATCTTCACCTGTGAACACCAAGCCCAAAGATCAAACTGGAAATGGGGCAAGGCTTTGAACTCTCAAAGAGTGATGTTTGATAGATGTTTATTTTTTCTCTCTGTCACTCTCTTCTTCTCTCCCACTTTATATTACTTCTTTTCCCTTAATGAATTTCTTACTTTCATTTCTTATTTATTAAATATAGACAAACGTAGTACACGAGAGAAAGCATGCAATATTTGTCTTTCATTATCTGGTTTCATTTTGCTCAACATGATCTCTAATTCCATCTATTTTCCTGCAAATGATAAAGTTTTGCTCCCCTTTATGGCTGAGTAAAATGTCGTTATGTATATATGCTACATTTTCTTTATTCATTTGTTTATGGGTACTTAGGGTGTGAATAATGCAACAACATACATGAACTGCACATAACCCAGTGGTATGCTGACTTAGATTCTGTGATTATTAACTTTAGTTCTCACGTGGACATAACCTAGAGTCACCCGGGGAGAGTGTCTCTATGAGGGACTGTATACATCAGGTTGACATGTGGGCATGTTTACAGGGACTAACTGTCTTAAGTTAATTGACATAGAAAGAAAGACCCAGCTCATTGTGGGCAGCACTATGCCTTAGACAGGGATTTCTGAACTATGTAGGAGTGAAACTTTCAAGCTGAGTGCAAGTCAGTAGCATTCATGCATCAGTCTCTCTGCTCTTGACTTTGGATGTGATGTTGCAGCTGTCTTAAGCTCCTGCTGCTTTGATAACTTCGCTGTGATGGACTGTTGCCTAGATGTGTGAGCTAAAAGACACGTTTGTCCTCTTAAGTTGCTTTTTGTTGGCGTATTTTAACATAGCAACAGAAAATAGACCAGGATAGATCCATTCCATTACATACTCAGGAATAGCATAACTGGGTCGTATATGATACCTATTTCTTGGTTTCAAGAAACCTCCATATTGATTTCCATAGCAGCTACATTAAGTTTACACTCTCATGATCAGTAAATAAGGATTTATCTTTTACCACATAGTCACTGGCACTTGTCATTTTTTTTCTTGATGAATAGCATTCAGTTCGGGGAGATATTAAATTCTCATATAATTTTGATTTGTATTTCCTTGGTGGCTACAGATATCAAATATTTTTCGTATCTTTATGGGGGAATTTATATTTCTTTTTAAAACTTTCTTTGTGTCTCTCATATCACGCATTCCCAGTCCATTCATTTCTCCATCCCTTAGTAACTGCCCTGTGCCCTTGTAAACTTCCCCCCCCAAAAAAAATTTTTAAGAGAAAAAAAAGAAGGAAAAAAAAGAAGATAAATCAATCTTGTCATGGAGGCTATAGTGTGGCACAGTGAGTCATGCAGTAAACCATTTTGTCCATGTATCTTTACTAGGAAGCGTTCACTGCAGTCAATGGGTCTGGTTCAAGGCCTCTGGTTTCTGCTACACTATGGATGCTGGGTCCTCACTGGGACTCCTCTTGTTATCCTGTTGTTGGCCTTGTCATGGAGATCCTTGCAACTTTGGGTCTGTGGGTCAGGTTCCTTTACATGCTCCAGCAGATCACAAATGGGGTGGATGTTGGGGTGAGTCAACTCATAACCCTGGTTCTGGGCCTGGAGAGTTGCAGGGTTGGTCATCATGCCAGCTCTCCCTTGTCCTCACCACCAGGGTGAGCTCTTCTTCATTGCCATTGACTTGTTCACTGTTGGGATGATCAAGGGATGGAAAACCTATACCTTTAGGGCAAGCTCTGCTGTGGTGCCCAGGTGTGGTGCAAGGGCCACTCTCTGGAGTGCTGCAGTTGGTAAGGGACAGAGCCAGCTCTCCCACCTGCCTCTGACATTGATGGACATGGGTGGGGGTGCAGGGAGGGGAATTTACATTTCTTTGGGAGGAAATATCTAAACAGTAACTAACAATTGCTCAGGATACATCTATGCTGTATTGTTGATTCTGTTGCCCAGAGACTCGAAGAAACAGTGAGGATATTTGAGAATTAAGTGTGGAGTGCTTTAGAAGTTTAGAGAAAAATGGAACCAGAAAAGGTAGTTCTAATCTAGAAAATTCTTTGGGGGAAAATAAAAGTAGTAGATATAAGCTGTGTCTGTTACTTGGTATCTCTCTGCCTTTTGGGTAAAACCTGAATTCCCTCTAAGCAATGACTCCTATCCTCTTGGCCTAGGTACTACGGCTTTCATAAGCCTTGGACATTCATGTAGGCAAGCTGAAGCACGTGCTTCTAGCCATTAGCACTGACATGTAACTTATGCAGAAATGTTGTGATGAAACAAAACTTTGGCTGAAACATCTAAAAAAGTTTCCCTTATGTCCAAATTGACAGCAATAGAAGATGGAAAATACAGTTTTGTAGAAGTCACACTGTTCCTTCTGAGTCTGGTGTTGCCCAAGGAGATGAAGTTGAAAAATGGAAACAAAGAAACTCTGAGTCTCTACATCAATCAGTTTTAGGAGCCAACCTTCACTAAGACTCCTCAAGTATACAAGCCAGTAATTTCTTTCGTATGTTTATGCCAATTTGGGGTGGGTTCTCTGTGGCCTCCATGACAAAAACAGCAACACATTTTGTAACTTAGGTAACTTTCGGGTATTTTTTTCCTTTTGGTTCCCTCTTTAATTTATTCTGTTTTCCTTAGTCTATTTTTAATGAGCTCAGGATTTGATTTCTTAGTTCTTTTTCCACTGGAGAATAAATAGAGAAGAATGACCATTAGATAACACAAAGACCCAGAATAGAATAGGGCAATAACTTAGACCCATGTGCTACTCCAAGTGGGGAGTAAAGTGGAGAAGAGAGGATATGAAGTTGGGAGAGGGATGGGAGTGGAGATGTGGGAGGAGAGTAAATGTACTCAAAACATAATATGTAGATATATGAAATAATAGATGAGTAAAATAAAGTTATAGAAAGGGCAATAAAGTTCAGTCTGAAACTTGACTGTTGAATGGTGGCAAGCAGATTTGTGTGGCTGTCGTAGTCGTGTCTTCTAGCATTATCATGTAGATGAATGATCCACAGAGTGCACATGGCTTCCTTGTCATTGCCATGCTTGTTCATATAGGGATTGATTTTATGTGTAAACTATGAAGGTTGAAGCACTGACCTGGAGTCTAATCCGGGCTGTCTTTTAAGGCTCTACCATTCCAAGTAGGATACAAGAAGAGTGAATTTGAGTTTACTGAAAGAACTTTCATTCTGAATGCCAGAAAACCACGAAGTCAGTAAGGTTTGCCTTTTGTACGTATTGGGTTGGGTTGGTCTACCATTTGCTACCTTCTAGACATAGCTGTGCATAAAAATCTGGCTATGTCTTACATTATTATGTAGTAGAGCATGATTTATATTCGTTACTTTCTTCATTGAGGTGACAAAATACTGAGCCAAAGTGATGTCAGCAAAGAAGGAATTATTTTGTCTCACAGTTTAAAGGGAAGTCACGTGGAGAGGAAGTCTATCACGATGAGGAAGGTTTGGCAGCAAGAGCTTCAGTCTTCTCAGGCATACTCAGAGGTTTGTCTCCCAGGTGAGTCTAGAACTGGTCAAATTGATAATCCTGTCAAGTTAGCCACCTCATGATATATGGCAAATAGAACACGAGGAAAGCAAATAACTTTTCAAATAAAGCCAAGGGTCTGGGAAAAAAACCAGTGAGAGCAACACTGGCCCAGGATGCTCATTTGGGAAGCCACCCAATTAACCATCTTGCTGTGGGGGCACATTCTGTTCCTTCAGCCAATAGCCTTTAAGATATCAGCCCACTTGGGCATGATTTCTTATAATGTAAAAGCAGCTGAAACTGCGCTTCAGCCCCCACTTTCGGCTGCTAGACTCTGTTCCTGTATGCACAGAGACTGTTATATAGGACAATGATCTCCAAGTTTTCCCCTTAAATAAATAATCCTTTTATTATTCATAATTCTGAACTGGTGTGGGATTATTTTGTGACTTCCATCATCATCATCATCTCATTTCAGATTCTGAGGATGAACTCAAAATTCAAAAGCTTTGCACTCAACCACTATTTTCATCCTCAGAGTTTTCAAAGATCCATAGAAATTGTGATGTGGTCTATCCAGTCTTGGTCTTTCTCCTAAGTAGTGGACTCCACACTTAACATACTATGGCTACTCAAAACCACATAAATAGCCATTTCTTTTAGAAATATACTTAATGGGTGGGCATTAGTTTTGCCTAAAACCATGTAAAAGTAAAAATATTACATTTATTTAAATTCAGAGTTTGAGTTACACTGGGAGAATGGACTAGGATCTTTGTCCCACAACCTTGGAGCATCTGGTTTAGAAACAGCTGTCTAAATCACTTCCTGTCCAGTATTTCTTTCTCCACCTCAGGTCTTTGCCAATACTTCTCAATCATTACCTGATTTTCAGATTTAGATAAACGATGTGATAGGAACTTGCTTCAGTAGCAGAAATTGACATCATGTTCATACACTTTCAATGCCTTTTCCCTATATATTTTAAAATTAGATGAAAAAGGTATTTTTAGAGAAAACCTATTTTTTTATTCTTTTTCCTGGTTTATAGGTATTCAATATACATTCAGTTATTCCAAAATAAGAAAGAGTTTCAAAAATAACTTCCAAAACTTTTTAAAAAAATGTGGTGCAAGGCTTAGGATGGAACTCAAAAGTCAAAACATCAAATGGCAATGCTCCCTCTAGCTGTTGCTCTCCAGCAACCAGGAGGTGGCCTGGTTAAACACAATGATTTAGGTTTGTTTGGGCGTGTGAACACAGGGAATCATTTTGAAAATTATTGGGGTATTTAAAACTGCACCATGAATTACTCTAATCCCTTCTGATGGGAGATTTCACTACATCTGGAAGAGGCTTGATTTTGGTAAACTCCTAAGTTCTGTGCTTGGCCACATCAACCTGAGCACATGATTAGAGTAGGGAGAGAGCCCCTGGAGACGTCACCTTCCTGCTGAACCATAGCTGCAGCTCCCCCTTTGTCTCCAGACCACATCTGCTTACTGACAGAGACCCAGCCAATGTTCTTCTTCATTCCCATGCCAGCTCACTGAGGGCTGTGGGTGTGGTCTCAAAGTACATCTTGGCCCTAAGTAAAAGCTGCACTGTTGTCAGTCTTGCAGTCCGTGCCGCTAGGAAACTGGCCTGGATTTTATCCATTTTGTCATCAAAGTAACTCGTACCTTAAGCTATCTGAGATCACCAAGTTTATCTTTCTAGTAAAGCAAGTTAATTTTGTGGGGGAGGTTGAAATATACTGTGTAAAATTAAAACTGTTTTCCTCCAAAAAATATAAGAAGGTGCAGAACTATATTCCATCCCCAGTACTCTTCCACACCCACAAAAATTATTTTAAATAGAGTATAATTTCCAGAAAGAAAAGTGTGAGATTTTGCCCAGATAATCTCACTGTATTTTATATAGGATGGGAATAGGCATTGTTGATTTATGTATTAAAATTGTATCTTTAACTTCAAATAAATAGTTTTATAAACTGATGTTTACTTTATAATGGCTAAACACTAAATGGTGGCTTTCCTTTTCCTATTGAAGAAGAGTGCATGTTTTCTTCATCTTGATAGCTCCTTTAGTTCAAAGGTTTAGTTTTTCCAAAATGTTAGTCCAAAAGACTAGCAAGGCATGGCCACATGGCTTGGGTTTTACCCGAAGCCAAGTGATCCAGAGCCTCAGCAGACGCACGCTGATTAACATCATGGTGGCCCAGTAGAGTCAAGTTCTTTCTCTTTGCTTGAGGGAAGAAAGGGCTACAAATGACAAGAGACCCTCATATCACAGCTGGTCAAAACAACCCAATAGGAGGAAAGGGGTCCCAGGAGCAGACAAAGGAGTCCATTGAAGGGGAGTGGTCCTGGCCATTTTGGCTTATAGCCACGCCCCGCCATTAGCTAATTATTCTGCCCCCTAATTAGTTGTTAATTAATTAATGGGGCTGGACCACTAGGTCCCAAGAGGTATAAAATGATAGGCCCATGTGGAAAGCGCTCTCTCTGTGCGGATCACCGACCTGCCTGCTTTTTTGGAGGAGCTCTTTCTGGTATAGTAATCTGTGTGTATTTTGGCCCCTATTAAACTTGTGTGTCTTAAATAAAACTGTCACACTTGGCGCCCGCAATTTGGGGCCTTTTAAGAACCCCCCCCAGCCGGGTGGGGTTGTATTTCTCCCCAGGGTGAGGCTCTGTTTCTCCCCGAGCCTGCCTCCGCTCCGCTCCACAGCCGTAACTGGTGCCACTGCAGAGCCTGAAGCAGGGATCTGCATTTTACTCCAGCCCACCGCGCCTGTCCGCTCCAGCCCAGCGCATACGCACGTGATCTCGGGCCGAACCGAACGGCCGGGTTCCCCCGCCCCATTAAATTCAGAGCCGGTTCTGAGTTCTTTCTCGCCGGTTTCTGCGGCCTGCCCCGCCCAACTCCGGCTTTCGGCTTTCACACACACACACACACACACACGTGTATATATATATATATATGTATGTATATATGTGTATATGTACATACATGTATTGATATAGACACTGTACAAAAGTCTCTGATACTCCAAAATATACACTCATAACTATATAAAGCTGGTTTTAGAGTGAGACTCTGACTCAGTTGCCCTCTAATTCCAAGCCTGTTATTAAGAGTACAACCCAGAATTTCTGGAAGTTTCTGTCGTATGTCAAGAGTCAGTTGATATGAGACAGAAAATAACCTGAATTTAATGAACATATTTCTTTTTCTTTATACCTATCATAACCTTCATTGATATGTGTAACTAATGTTTTCAGTTTTCCACTTTGAAAAATAATTTTTTTTACAGCAATTTTTAGAGGTTTCTGGAGAGAGGATGATACCACCGGATGGTGGCTTCATTTTAATACCTTTTTGAGTTGTCTTACCCTATGTTGTAATTCTAGGTATAGAAGATGGGACACATTGACGACACCTTCCTTTGATTGATACGTCGGGATGTGGACGACACTGCTACAGGACCCATTTGGATACCATTCGTCAGGAAGATTTCTACTTGGCCAGCTGATGTGGATTCCCTAGACTACACGTCGTCCCCATGACAGCAAGAAGTAGCTTTGGAGAACAACATCCCTTATCCCGAAAAATTTTGCCCTCAGACTTTGGGACTTTATGTAGGGGTTAATTATGCCTTCCCTATATTTAAGAGATGGGGGAGGGATAGTGGATTGATATTTTTATTGTCTGTAATTTTATGTCCAATGTCTGTTCCCATTGTATATAGTTATTTTAGAGCTAGATTGATCTTATTTAGACAAAATAGGGAGATGAAGGGGAGTGGTCTTGGCCATTTCAGCTTATAACCACGCCCTGCCATTAGCTAATTATTCTGCCCCCTAATTAGTTGTTAATTAATTGATGGGGCTGGACCACCAGGTCCCAAGTGAAGGGGTGTGGTCCCTTGGCCTGTGACCACACCCTGCTACCACCCCCAAGAGGGGCGGGTTATAAATATTGGGAATCCAGGCAGGGATCGCTCTCTCTGCGCGGATCGCCGACCTGCTTGGCCTGCCTGAGTATTCTCCGGTTGGGTATCGTATCTTGTGAATACCTCTTGTATTGTTCTTCTTAATAAATCCTTATATCACGCTACACCCAAGAGGTATAAAATGATAGGCCCACGTGGAAAGCGCTCTCTCTGCGTGGATCACAGACCTGCCTGCTTCTTCGGAGGAGCTCTTTCTGGTATAGTAATCTGTGTGTATTTTGGCCCCTATTATATTAAACTTGTGTGTCTTAAATAAAACTGTCACAGTCCATTAATGTCTGAGGTAGGCTCTGACAGTTACCAACTGCAGCACTCCAGAGAGTGGCCCCTGTACCACACCTGGGCAACACAGCAGAGCTGGCCCTGAAGGTGTAGGTGTTTCCTTTCTTGATCATCGCAAGGAGTGAACTAGTCAAGGGCAATGAAGGAGAGTTCACCCTAGTGGTGAGGACAAGGGAGAGCTGGCATGATGACCAACCCTGCAACTCTCCAGGCCCAGAGCCAGGGTTATGAGTTGACTCACCCCAACATCCACTCCATCTGTGATCTACTGGAGCACATGAAGGAACCTGACCCACAGACCCAAAGTTGCAAGGATCTCCATGACACAGGGCAACAACAGGACAAGAGGAGTCCCAGTGAGGACCCAGAATCCATAGTGTAGCAGAAACCAGAGGCATTGAACCAGACCAATGGCTTGGCAATGAACACTTGCTAATAAAGATGTATGGATAAAAGGGTTTACTGTGTGACTCACTGTGTCACATTACAGCTTTCATTCTTTTTTATTTTGTTTTGTTTTTGTTTTGATTTTTGTTTTTTCAGACAAGGTGTCTCTGTGTAGTTTTGGTGCCTTTCCTGGAACTAGCTCTCTTAGGCCAGGTTGGCCTCGAACTCACAGAGATCTGCTTGTCTCTGCCTTCCAAGGGCTGGAATTAAAGTCATGTGCCACCACTGCCTGGTGACATCTCCATTCTTACTGTTAGATGTCCCACAAACACTAAAAGATAACACCCATAGCATGTATGCAGAAGACCGAACACAGACCCGTGCAGGTTCCATGACTGCTGCTTCATTCTTTGTGAGCCCCTGCTTAATTGATTTTTGTGGGTCATGTTCTCCTTGTGTCCTCAACCACATTGTCTCCTAAATCCTTCCTTCCCCTCTTCTAGAGGGTTCCCTGAGTTCCACCTAATGTATAAACTTTACTTTAATCATACCGTATAATGACAAGATTTGGTTTGCTATTATTTTGCTGGATTTTTGTTTATATGTACATGGAGAACACTGAGGTTTTGTTGTCAGAATCATACTGGTCTCACAAAATATGGGAAGGGTTTCCTTTTTATGTTCTGGGTCAGTTTGTATAAAATTGGTATTATTTTTTTGACTATTTAGTAAAACTTACTAATATAATATATATAATATAGTATATAATATATATAATATAATAACTTTCTCCTGAAAGTTTTAAATTATTGATTTGATTTATATATTATATAGAAAATTATTTAGGTTATATTTTTGTTGAGAGAATTTGAAGAGTTTTGCCCTTTCATGAGCTCATTCACTTTGCTTGACACATAAGATTTATGCTTATGAAGCAATGGAAAGGTAGATGTGAAAGGTAGTTGCTTATTACTCCTGAGATATCTGCAGAATCTACAATGATAAATTCTTCATCCATGATATTTGTAACTCATCTTTTTCTGTCCTCTTTCCTTGCAGTATTTTAAAGATAATGCTCTCCTATCTTCTGGCTCATCTGGTTGTTAAAAAACTGTGATTTTTGTGTCATCTAGCATAGTGATTTTTTTTATTATAAATGCCTTTAAGGTGTTCTTTTTATTTTTGGTTTACAAAAGTTTTTCTAATATGTACCCATTTGTACTGGGCTTTCTTTTACTTTCTTCATAGGGTTTCTCCCAGATCGTTGGTTCTGTAGCTTTCTGGCTTCCACAAAGTTGGGAAAATGCTATCTGTTGTTAATAAGTCAAGTTAATATTGTCAGGACACAAGTTTGAAAGAGAAGGACAAAAATTAAAGAGATCATACTGCATGACATATATATATATATATATATATATATATATGTATACACACACACACGCACACACACACACACATATATAATAGAGAGAGAGAGGGAGTGTGTGTGTAATCAAATAATGTAATATTGGATGGAGAACAGACTACAGATATTAAACCAGAATTCAAATCTGTAAAAGATTCCCAGATAATTACTGTGTATATATGCCAGTTTTGACAAACAATGAACTAGAATGAGAAGTATCCATACTAGGTATCCTCTATCATAGAACTGGCCCCATTTTAGTTCATGCCTCTTAAAATATACTCACCATTTTCTTGTTCTTTTTTGGTTTTTGGTCTAAGCTTAAGTGTTGTCCTTGGTTCTTCATTCCTTCTCCATCTCCTTTAAGATCATATCTGCCATAAGATATCAAAAGAGGAAATCACACCAATTGTTATATAAATATTCTTCATTAGGTTATTTTAGTCAGGTCCCAGGTCTGCAGGTGCTATTTATTCTAAATACCTTCCCAAATTCCTGTTACAGGGGGATTTATACCCCCCTCTCAAATTCATATGCCAAGGCCACAACCCCAAATGTAGCTACACTTAGAGATAAAGCCTTTAGGAATATAGTTAAAATTGAGGAAAGTCATATTTAGTAAGGCACTAATGCAGAAGGCATATCCTATACTGTAAATGGAAATTGCACTTTCATGTCCCAGCCACCCAGACCCGAATAATCACACAACAACTATGTTAGTTACAATACTGTTTGGCCAGTGGCTCAGACTCGTTCCTAGCTAACTCTTATGTCTTAAATTAACCCATTTCTATTAATCTACATATTGCCACAAGGCTTTGGCTTTACCAGTAATGTTCTAGTATCTTTCTCCTTCTACAGCTACAAGGCATCTCTTTGACTCCACCTACTTTCTCTATCTCTGTTCAGATTTCACTCCTGTATGACTCAGCATTAGCAAAAACATTGCAGCTCTTCTAAGAGGCTCTGCCACCAAACACTTAAATGGTGTTTATAAGCAGCCAATATCAGACTTCTTGGTGGGTCATGGATCTAGAAACTCCAAAGAGTTGTGGCAATAAATCTGGCTCCATGAAGCTAGACTCTCAAAAAGCTAAGAAATGATATGGAGCCAGCCACCAAAGCTGCAACTTTGATCCTGGCCATAGTACTTAGCAGATAAAGACTGTTGTGGGCAAAAAGACAGATTCAAACAAAAAAGACCTCTAAACAGAACACAGTAAGATTAATAAAAGTACATGAGCATAAGACGGGGAGGATAAAAGATAGACAAAGTCATAGATTAAAAAATAATTTAAATATGTTAAACTTCTCATCAGTGGTTTTGATCTTGGCCATTCTTTCAGGTGTAAGATGGAACCTCACAATTGGTGTGATTTGCATTTCTCTGATGACTAATGGTTTTGAGCATTCCTTAAGTGTCTTTCAGCCATTTTAGATTCCTCTGTTGAGAGTTCTCTGTTTAAGTCTGTACTCCATTCTTTTAAATTGGGTTGCTTGTTCTTTTGATGACCAATTTTTTGAGTTCTTTGTATATTTTGGAGATCAGACCTCTGTCTGATTTGGGGTTAGTGAAGATCTTTGCCCATTCTGTAGGCTGACATTTTGTCTTGTTGACCATGTCCTTTGCTTTACAGAAGCTTTTCAGCTTCAGGAGTTCCCATTTTTAATTATTCTCTCAGTGTCTGTGCTACTGGGGTTATCTTTAGGAAGTGGTCTCCTGAGCCAATGCGTTCAAGTGTACTTTCCACACTCTCTTCTATGAGGTTCAGTGTGGCTGGCTTTATGTTGAGGTCTCTGATCCACTTGGACTTGAGGCTAAACAAGAAAATAAAATTAAAAATCATAAAGGGTTATGAAGAGATGGAAAATACACAGAGAATCTGGATACTGTATGTTATTGTGTTGTCTTTGAACTGTTTGACTGATGAGGAAGGAACAGCAACTGCTAAAAGACATTTGATTATTAATGTTACTGGATTAATCCAACCTATATATGTTGAAAAATGTTTTGACTTTAAAATTTAAGTCAAAAGATATGTTACTTTGGAGAAGAGGATTTGCTTTTGTTTCCATAGGAACTCAGAGGCTGTGGATTCATTCTGGGTTAAGAAAAATAAGTGAAGGAAGACACTCTGAAAAATTTTCAACAGAAGGCCTAAATGATCCAATGTTTCAGAGCACCTTTGTTGTTGTTTTCTCTGAGTTCTACATCTAGAACAGCCTCAAGACTGCTGACTGAGATGATCTAGTTTCACAGAATACTCCAGTCAGGAATTGACCATAATCTTACATTTTCTTTGGATACCCAGAAGATTATCAGTGCCCCCACTCAGCATGGATTAGCCTAGAACACTACACCAGATTCTCAAAAACTGTATTATGAACACTTGTCTGTTTAGAGCTTTGGTTGCAAGTTGTTTTGCATAATGAATGATCAGGAAAAAAGCAAAACAAAGGAGAATAGATTCAGTGTCTTGTTTTGAAAAGGAAAAAAAAGGGAACTGCTGTGGGATAATGCTTTTGTACACTGTAAAGATTTGTCACTCACATTGGTTTATAAAATGCTGATTAGCCAGACAGGAAACATAGGTGGGGAAGAGGAAAGTCAGAAACACAATCACTAGTCAGATGCAGAGGAAGTAAGATGAGAATGCCTTACTGAGGAAAGGTAGCAAGCCATGCGGCTAAACATAGACAAGAATTATGGGTTAATTTAAATTGTAAGAACTAGTTAATAATAAACCTGAGCTAATAGGCCAAACAGTTTATAATTAATATAAGCCTCTGTGTGCCTCTTTGGGACTGAACAACTGCAGGACTGGGAGGGACAGAAGCTTCCATCTACACTATACAATAGATGCAAACTTAGAGATAGATAGTCTCTAACTACATTTGGTGTTATGACCTTGGTGGTGGGGGGCAATTCTGTATTCTGTCAGTCATGTTTTAAATAAATGCTGATTGGCCAGGCAGGTAGTATAGACGGGAAAAACAGACAGGAAGTAGAGGTGAGAACAAGAGAATTCAGGGAAGCAGTAAGCTCCCTTGGCATTCCTGCGCAGACCATCAAGGAGACAACATGTGAGCTGCCCAGCTGAGAAAAGGTACCGGCCATGTGGCTGACATAGATAAGAACAATGGATCAATATAAGTTACAAGAGCTAGTAAGAAGGCTGAGCTAATGGGCCAATCAGTTTATAACCTGATGTAGACTCTCTGTGTGATCTTCTTTGGGGCTTGCCAGCTGTAGGATACCGGGAGGGACAGTAACCCCAACAAGAAGGCCCCTCATGTTACACCTTGGCATATGAATTGGAGGTCAGGTATGTATAAACAGATATTGCTTATTCATTTTATATCCACCAGACCCAAATAATCACACAAAACTATATTAATTACAACACTGTTTGGTCTATTAGCTCAGGCTTCTTATAAACTAACTCTTAAATTAGCCCATTTCCATTAATCTATGTATCACCATGATGTTGTGGCCTACAGGTAAGGTTCCAGCAGCATCTTTACCCTTCACCAGCTACATAACATCTCCCTGACTTCACTACTCTCTTTATCTATCTCTGTTCAGATTTCACACCTGACTTTTATTCTGCTAAGCCATTGACTGAAACAGCATTATTCATCAACCATATATAAGCAACACATATACAGAATGACATCCCATATCAGGTATGAATTTATCTGCAACAGAGATGTTGAGAAAGCTTTTTGAAGTGATACTATCTGCAAAGCTGGGACTGAGCGAAGTAGCCTGGTGGAGAATGAGAAAAATATGTGAGACTCTTTCACATATTGGATTTTGGGGTTATCAGTAGTAAAGAAAGTAAATAAGCCCAGTTCTTTATTTCTTTATTGACGGTAAGAAGTTTGGTTTGCAATCCGATCCATCATTTTCAGGTATGTAGTAAAATGAGCATTCAGGCAGCATTGGAAACTTTACAAGGAAACTGATCAGAATTGAAGTCTTGCTTCCAATCCAAAGCTAACAGTCCTCACAGAAACTGGTTCACTTGTTCTGCGCAGGGTAAATTCTTGGGATGTCTTATTAAGTGGTTGTATGCCTACACCGTTAATGGTGACTTAAGAACATTTCCCAAAGCTACTCTGAAGGAAACTATCCTCAGAATGTTTTAAAAGTCTCCTTCACTGATACGCATAGAGATTCTTAATCTCAGTCTTTCTAAATCAACTGAAAAAATATTTGAGAGCACATGTAGACAGAATCTTTGTATGGGCTGCCAGTTGCAGCTCTCTGCTGTAGCTTTCCGCTGTTTACCTAAGTCACACCAGCAGACAGGTTATAGTTGAGACGTGTTCTCAGGCAGGAATGGGGAGTGTAAAGCACAGAAATCCTTCCACAGGCACCAACCACACCCCGTTTTCATTATCTCCAAGCAGGGAGGTGAACCAGGAGGACTGCTAAACACAATAGGCATGCTTCTCTCTTGATTCATTCTTTCCCACCTCCGACAGTCACTATCACATGTATCAGAGAGCACTCTGCCCAGTTCAGACCCAACAATCTCTCTTCTCTCCCCAGGGACTGATGTCTGCCTCGTTAGCTCTGTGCCTTAGTCCAGTGTCCATGGGAGCATTCATTCTAGCCCTCACCTGACCAAGAACTCTGTTTTAAAAACATCTTACATTTTATCAATGCACACAGCTGTCTGTTGCAAAGGCACACAGAGAGGATACACATTGTATATCCGGCTCCCAAAGCACATGCTCCGTTCTTGTCTGATGGGTCCTCTTTGACACACTTCCCCTGCATGCAGCGTTGCTGGGTGGTTTTCAGAAACAATGGCCAAGGGAATCTGACTGTAATTCTACATATGAAAACTAGCACGGGACTAACTAAATGTGTAGCTTACCTACTTTTCTGTGGTGTAACTTGTACACATAGTTTAATTTTCCTCAACTGAGCAAAATTACAAAAAGAGTCTTAAAAAATTCCTATGAAAATCTATGTGATTGTAACTATTGAAATAATAGTAAAGAAAAAATTGTACATTTCTTATCATGCAACATGTAAAACTGTCTGTAGACGCTGGGTGGTAGTGGCACATGCCTTTAATCCCAGAAGCAGGTGGATCTCTGTGAGTTCAAGACTAACCTGGTCTCCAGAGTGAGTTCCAGGACAGTCAAGGCTATGCAGAGAAATCCAGTCTTGGAAAACAAAAACAAACAAACAAACAAAAATCCCCTAGGTCCATAGATACACAGAAGAATTTTTATAATTATAATTTCAAGCATGTATATTAACATGCTGTTATTCCCACACAGTTTCTTTTTAGTGAGCTGCAATTTCTGACTATTAAAATCATTAAGAATTGTTTAAGCAATATATAGTGGGCTTTCAATGACAGTTACTTAGGTAAACTATCTGCTTGTTGTAAATGTTTTCAACAAAATCTGCTAATCCTCCATATTTGCTCCAACATTTCACTTTGAGATAATTTTCTTTACAGTGTGTGCTAATAACCTTTTCCACCTTACAATAATTCCAGGTTTACTTTAAAAGAGATGGTATGCGTCTATGGACAGAAATATCTTCTAAGATGCACCCTAGCTCAATGGACCATTTCTAAAAAGAATCTTCAATGTAAATAAACAGCCACAACAGAGATGCTTAGAAAACAGTGTCATTGCTGGTTTGTTCCAATGTACTAGTCTGAGTAGCTTAATGCTTAAACATCAAATCTAGAAGACGAACATGTAAAAATTTAAAAATTGAACAAATGATTCTTCATATGATCCAGGGAGAATGGTAACTTAGCAGCTTCCACCCATACCATGCTGAAAGCAAGAGCATGTAAACCAAGCTCAGATAAAAATGATCATAGCTTTTAAATTTGCTTAGATACCAAGTAGGGTAATCTGAACTCTAGACACTTCATGTAAAAGATTGGTGAGTTCATGTTTCACAATTCAAATTATTTTTTTAGATCTCCCACTAGTGTAACATTAGTTTTTAAAAACATGAATGCCAGAAATTGGAGGGGATATTGGTAATACAATAGTGATGACATATCTGCATATATATCTGTATCTATGAACTCTGCAATAATTAATTAAAATACATAAGTGTCTGGAAGCCAGTTTAGTTCTCGTTTATCTCTTGTCAATTACATGGCTAATGAATTGTTGTTGTTGTTTTTCCTAAAAAGGATTATTACTAGAATTTATAAAAGGAACTACAAGTTCCCTTTTGGAAATACTGCTAGCTGGTCCTGGTAGGTTGTTCTGAACATTTACTGCCACCCAATGGAGAGGTGCCCAAATAACACCAGCATTCAGGTTCACACTACACATTCTGGCCCAGAGGTTCTGTCAAAGCGTCAGTGTGGGGACTACGGTCCAGCTGTGATGGTGTGCTCTAGGTCTTGAGGTAGAGAAGAATCCTACCTAAAACACACTTCTTCTATAAATCCTAACCAGATAGCTACAGTCCGAATGTCGTCTAAGGTGACTGGTAAAATTGCCTGTGAATGAATGACTGACGTGACACCAAACAGCAATTGATCATTTCACGGAAACTCTTCAGGACAAGGTCAAGCTGTCCTTACTAGGTCATGGTGAAATTGTGTCCTGAGGAAGTGAATCTGGGAGAAAACAAACCATAAACCAACCAACAAACAAAAAACAAAACAAAGCAAAACCCTACTGGAACAAAGCCTGGATTACCTCACTGGCTCTCTTGAATTTCCAGCTCTAGGTTCCTTTTCAAGGATGATACGTGAAGGTCAAGGTTTCTTGAAAGGCTAATTAACTAGAATGCTCAACTGCGTCCCTTCATGACAGAAGTAGTTTAAAAGGAAAGAGCAGACCTCCTCTTAATGTTTCTTAAAATCCCTCATAAGAGAGATCTAGTATGCAAGGTGTGGAAGTGTCCTGGTGCTTCTGTGTCTTCATTCAGAGCTTGAGATTGCTAGAATTTTGTTCTGCAATATGCTTTCAGGGAAAAAGAAAGGGCCTCCTGCCAGAGGCTCGCTCTGTGTAGAAAATTCATAATTCAGAAAAACAAAAGGTGAATTGCTAATTCAGCAAAATCCTGCTATGAAGGCCTCTTTTCTTCAAAGCACCATTTCATGTTCATAAAGTAACAGAGATTTCCAAGCGCTGGGCGGGACCCACACACACAGGAACCAGAGATCTCTAAATGTTATAACTGTCTTTCTGAATTTCACAATTTAACCATCTTAACACACAGTTCTCCAAAGCGAATCGAATGAGTACCTAATAAATAATATATCACGTGACAATTCCAGTTATAATGCATGATAAGCAGGGTTAAACTGATGGAATAAAAATGTAATGGTAATTTGTTTAACAAGCCTCTCTGAGCTGATATCATGTGTGGTATTGAGGGAAAAAGTTTAGTAAAAGCACAGAATGTTTACCTACCCAAGAAGAAATACTATTACAGTTGGACCAGCATCTGCTGTCTTGAGGTCTAAGATAGGAGTTATAGCTGGGCGGTGGTAGCTCATGCCTTTGATCTTGGGAACTAGAGGCAGACAGATCTCTGAGTTCAAGGCCAGCCTGAGAATGAGTTCCAGGACAGGCTCCAAAGCTACGCAGAGAACCTCATCTTGAGAAACTAAAAACGAAAAAGAAAAACAGAAATTACTTCAGATTATGAATTCCATCTTTTTATATGCAAGAGTAATTATCTGCTCACCATGTGACCTCATACCTTGTCATCATAATGAGAAACCAGACTCCTGTGCTGAAAAAGAACTCTTAAAATGTTAACAAAAATGGTGACAAGGGCAATGTTTTTTTTGATAGAGAGAAGTACACTTGACCAGACTAGATTAGCAGTAATAAAGCACCCCACTAAAAAGTCATTAATAAAATTGTATGCATGTAAGATATACAGTGAACTCTGTTAACAAATTAAACACGAGAGGATGCAATTTTCTGCTGGATCCTTATTAATAAATTTGCTTCGAAAGCAGTTGCTAGAGCACTACAGGGGACTCTCGATGCTAGTCAGGACAAGAACCTCTTCCAGACTTCACTTGGAATTCACAGTGATTGGGAGTAAGTGGTGAAGGGTGTGGACATTTCAGTCTTGCCCAAGTCACAGAAAGATCTCTTCTGTCCCCTGTTTGTCTTACACTTGACTGAATTCTCCAAGTGACTCCCTTTGACTCATTCTTGTCTTAATTCTTACGAGCTCCCCAGGGTAGCAGTTATTAACCCTAGTCCCACATTAAAAGCTTTCAAACAACTTGGGAGTTGAAAAACCTCCCCAAAGGCATGAGCATCTTCCAGGGAGTAATTTGTGCCTAGGAAATCACTGATTTTAATCTGTGTGGGACTCAATTTATAGACCATAAGGTGAGTGGGCTAATAAATATCTTCATAGACTATTTGTATTATGCATGTTTATTCCCAGGTCTAGGATTGAGTTTAATTTGCCTAATTTTATTCTGTTATCTACAACATTGTCATCCATCATTAATAACCTTATAGCAGCATATTATTTGTAGAGTCCTCTGTCATCTTTCGAGTTTTCTAATCCCTTTGAAGAGAGATATTTTGTTTTCACTTGTCAAAATTTATTTCTTTTCTTCTCTTCTCCAGTGGAGTGAGAAAACAAAGTGTTCTGTGGGAGAAGGGTATTTACTGGGCAGAGTCTGTCCTGTGACCTCATCTGGACCTTCTAATTTGAATAGTATACAATAAAAGATGACTGTTTGGAATGATAAAGAAATGTTGCTTAGAATAATGATTTTGTGATAAGTCAGTGCTTTATGAAGAGGGGGCAAATCCTAGAAGTACTTAAGGAAGGGATGGCAGTGGGTCAAAAAGCATGTGGTATTTCATCCATACTTTAAGAATACAAAGAAAGCATTTTGAGCATCTGAGATGTCTCCAGACCTCCCCCATTATCTACTCCCCCATGTCCACTCATAGAAATCACCTGCCTTTTTTTCTGACTTTGAAGGGTTTTCTGTATCTTTAAGACCATGCACTGTTGCTTGTTTGTCTGTTCTTTCCCATGGTCATTGCCCAATGACACCAGGGCCAGCCAACTTCCATCCACAAGGATCTGAGTTTGCCCACAGCTATGTCTCCCAACTGTCCTTGATTTCTGTTCTCTTCTGTTCTGTGTCCTCAGCTGCAGCCTGTCCCTGGAACCATTCCCAGTTTTAGGAAATAGTTGGGAAAAGTTGACCCACAATACAGGAGGACTAGGAGAAAGATTTCTTCAGCTCTTCTAACTCTTTGGACCTGTGTGGTGTAGTGGGAGGAGCCAACATCTGGCAATGCCTTTCTGCTGGTCCTTGAATCTGTGACAACAGAATCCCACCAAGTAGAGAACCCTTTTCTAGAGAAGGGCATGGAAGTGAATTACATACTCAGAAGAAAACAGCCTGTACAACTTAGAGGCAAGACTGGAATCCAGCCTGGGCCGCAGAATCCTGCTCTTTGATCTTGCCAGGGAATTGCATTGTAGACATCCAATGCTTACCCAGTAGAAGGCAAACGAAGTGAAATCAAGATGACTAATCATTTTTGTTTTACCCTAACATAAGTAAGCTAAGTGCCTTGTTAATCCATTGTAGATAGCATTTTTTAAAATTTGTATATTGCTATATGTAAGGAGTTGGTCTATATACTTTATCTCACAAATATGATGTAAAGTCAGGTACTATGCCAGGCAATGGTGGTGCACACCATTAATCCCAGCACTCAGGAGACAGAGGTATGTGAATCTCTGTAAGTTCAAGTCCAGCCTGGTTTACAGAGCTAATTCTAGAAGAGTCAAGGCTATCAAAGAAAACCTGTCTGAAACAAGCAAAAAGCAAACAGCTAGGTACTATTATTAATTTTTTTGCATTGAAAAAAAAGAAAACAGAGGCACAGAATTTTTAAGAAACTTACTCAGATTTCGAGATCTGGGAAAAGCCATTTGAACAAAGTGTCTCATAGCCATTGGACTTTGGTTTTAGTTGAGTCTTATTTCTACTGTTGGAGCATTCTAAAGTTTGCATTGTGGAAGGAATTGCTTGTGCACTATTCATTAAGTCTTTTTTTAAAGTCAGCTTTGAGAGGAAGACTATTACCTTTTTTTAAAAAGCTGAAGAAATAAAAAAAATGACCTCAAAAAACTTTTAGGATGACTTGAGAGAGTATCAACCAAAAAAAAAAAAAGCAAGGAAGAAAGATATTTATTGGACTGAATTCTGACTATTGGTTATAGTTATATCCATGGGGTTAGCATTTAATTTTACTTTCTCTTTAAAAAATTCTGAAAACCATTTTAATATTTTGCCTTTTCATTGGGCACAAGTTGACTGACATAGGCAGACCATTAAAATGTCTGTCAGCAGTCACCTACTCCATCTTCCTGGAGTACAAACATGTTTCTACTGTGACTGGTTTCCAATAACCCAAGGCTATCTGGTAGACCTGGACAGCACAATCCTGCTGGCTCTCCTGGAAGTGCCACAGTCTCATTCTGCGGTCTGATGAGAGGAGCTCACGTGATTCTTGACCTACTGGACTCATTGTCTTGTCTGGTCCTCAGCTCCACCCTCTGGCTTGCATGTTCTTTGTCTATAGGTAAAGGCTGAACTCTGCTCTGAAAAATGCCATATCCTGGTTGGGAATGAAAAGTTCCAAGATTTTTATTTCTTGCTCATTCCCCCACCTCCTCTGCCTTCAGGCCAGATTCTTTGACAATTTCCCCGCTTCATATTATAATTCCCAATTGTATCGGTGTTCATATTTCCAAGTTGAACTTCATTTTCTGTTTTTATGCCATATTTCTAGACTCACTTTTCCATGGTGCATTATATTTTCTATTGTTGTAATTTTTAAACATCTGCCAACTTGATACATTTATCATACTAGCAGGGGATACTGCTTACCCCTCACCCTTTACCAGAACTGGAATAAAGATATTAAATTAACCTGGTTCCACTCCAATGCCGTGGAGATCTTACTGGACACCTTCCCTGCTCCAGGGATAGCCATTTATCATGCTTTTGGATGTCGTATCTTGGCTTGTTTTTGGCCTATGTGACAGGGCTTCCATAAGAATAAATCTACTTCAAGGGAGTTTTGTTTGTGTGTTGCAATGTGTTAGCTGTGATATTAAAGGTCGGCCCTTTTAGGTTTACTGAATTTCTTCCTTCACACTAATTTTGGTAATTCATTCAAAAGAGGGATTAAGTGTGCCTGGCATTATGCACATGCTGTATTTTGTTTAGAGTTCTATTATCCCAGATGTTCAGAATAAGCAGCTGTGGGCATTTTCAGGAGGAAAATAAAATATTCCCAGGCACCCCATTATGTTCATAAATTCTAGAACTGGCGGATGACTATAAAATATATGTTTTTGCATGTGCACACACATATAGTCATATGTCACTTAAGTAAAAGGAGACATTCTAAGAAATGTGTCATTAGGAAATTTAGCCATGGCGGCAACACTGAGATGGTTTCAATGTCTCTAGGCACTATTATCTCATTGGACTAGCATATATGCAATTCATTATTGAGAAAAATGCCATATGCAATGTATGTTCATACTTGTGCTATGTCAGAAACATAGTGATTTGTCAAACTGAAGTAACTATAGGCCAGGAGGTCCTAAATGTCATGTCTGATGATAGACTTCTAATCTAGGCTGAGATTCCCTCTCTATATAGCTGTTGATCCTATTTGAAGCAACTGCTCTTGCAGAGTCTCGTACATGAAGTGCCTAGGATGAGTCAAAGCTGTTTCTAAAATGCAGCATCTAGCATTTGGTTCAAGTATTTTATTTTAACCTTTTTTTAAAATTAATGCGTAAACATTGTTTTGAGATCGACCCAATAAACTCATGTGTACCTGTCTCTGGTTCTTCTTTGAAGCAATAGATTGGGGGACTCAGGATTCCTTTGGACAGGGAATATTTTATCCCAGAATCAAACCACACATTGGGAAAGAAGAGGATGGGGTTGTGAAAAACATTGAGGAAGTGGACTCCATCACTAAGCCTGAACTGCGAAGTTCACCCCTATACTTGCTACTAAGCCTTAGTAACTATGGGCTTCGGAGAGTAAAGCAGAAACTTTCTTGCCTCTGCAGGGCTCCTGCTGTAGAGATTCAGAGAATTGGAGATGTGGGAGGATATATGAAGGCCAGTTCCTGAAGTCTCTCAATTAGTAGGTCTCCCTTATCTCCCGGGGCAGGACTATCCTCTGTATGGAAGGGAGGTAGGGGTAAGAGTTCACAGTACAGACGTGGTCCTTACCCTCCAGTTCTGTATGCAGTGGGCGCTGGGGACCTGCCTTACAGTGTGCAGTAAACACAAGGCGCAGAGGAAAGTCCAGAGACCCTCTATCCCTCGAGGGAGAAGGGAAAAATGGCAAAGCCAAGCCAAGTCTCTTCCCCCCCCCTTCTCTTTCCAAACCACAGCAGGGGATTTGGTCCCCTGTCTCTGTCTTTTGTCCTAGGGTTTTCATCAGGTCTTAATTCACAATTTAGCAGGAAGACAAATGTCCATGACCTCCCATCTTGGTACTTTTCTTCGAGCTTAGAGTTCAGTGAAAGCAGAGAGGGACAATACGGAAAACTCAGGGATCACGCCTGCCCCAAAGCACAAAGGAGTCGCAAAGTTGTTTATTCACACAATCACTAAAGAGAAGTATTCCCAGTACTCAAACAAAGGCATGTTATTTGAAAACCATTTCCCAGGGCAAATTAAAACTATTTCTATTACCAATGAAATACTCTGTCCCTTAATTAAGACATCTGAAATTCACAAAGTAATAAGACATCAAATATTGCAATCACTAGATTCTAATAATGTTTCCAGAAGCAGCCAAGTACACTCGTAAGGGTATCTATGTTATAGGAATATGAATGGAAGGATCCTCACTGTGGCACAGGGTTCGACTCAGGCTCGTCAACGTTTGAAGGACTTTTCCTTTCTTCTTACACTCTCAATATATGCCTTTCATAGCCTCTGGACATAAAACACATCTTTACCATCAAAAAAGGCAAAACTAACATCACGTGGAATAATGTTCATGGAGAGCTACTTTCTCAGTGTCTAAGGAACCATCAGGCTTGCGGTTATCATGAGATCTGCTTCCTCTCCATCCCATTTCTTGAACTTACATTCTTTGGTTTTTTTTTTTTCAGCACTGATCTGTTGGAATGCTCTTTTCAACAACCTGATGTCATTTCATTGGCCTTAGTTCTACAGCCCCGGAGTAAGTTGAACGTGTATTTTTTGATATGCTTTCTAATTTTCAAAAATTCTGGGATTTCTTGCTCTACATATACATTCTATTCCATTTCTCTGCTCTCACTGATGGTTCCTATGTTCTTTTCCTTCCTTTGGGGCCTTAGAAGCTTACCAGCTGAGCTATTCTGTCCACCCAGGATCCTTTCATCTGAAAATAGAGAATCCATTAGGTGCCAATACTGTCCTCAGAGATGGAGATTCAGTTGCAAATATAATGCCACATCCTCAGAGAACTCTGCTTGCTGAGGTTAAAGATGCAGTCCATCAGAGGAATACAAGAGATGCCTGGCCTAAGCTGGAATGTCAGTGAGTCTCCCTTGAAGGAGAAGCCGGTTGTTTTAGACACAGAATACATGGTGAACAGTGGCACAAATGCATGGGACTGAAGGCACAATGTGCATAGGGACCTGTGGGTGGTTTGGTGCTGTCATCCAGCAAGACCTGGAGCAAACAAGAAGCTGTTGAGTTTCTCTAATCTGCTAAGGATATGGCCTGAGTCCTGGCCTTGCCAAATTCACACAGTAAAGTCCTTGCCACCCACGTGACTGTTTTGAAATGGAGCCTGGAAGAACAGAAGTAACAGTCAATGATGTCATAAGGATGGGGTCTTGGTGCTTCAGGGCTGGCTTTCTAGGAGAATACGTGACCATGAGTACATGTTCTTCTTCCACCCACACAGAGATACACAAGGTGCCTTTGCTGAAAGCCAAGAAGAGAACAATTAGCAGAATTCCACCACTGTTTCTGAGGCCCACTGTCTGTGCTATTTTGTAAGGCCACCCAAGCTAATAGTAGAGCCTTGATACTGCAAACTGTAAGGTCTCCATACAGAAGAACTGATAATTCATGGCAAAAACTTGGTTATCACAAAAGGTATTGCTGACATTTCCTGGGTTGGGTCCAAGGAAGCAGGTGTCTTTGTCTACATCAGGTGTCACAGTGTAGAGAAGAAATGTCCCAGATCTGCCAGGCACATGTGTAGGTGAAGCACCTAATTATCTAATTAGGTGTTTTTCTAATAATGATAGAAAAACATTGGAAAAAATATCTTTCTTTCACCTACAAATGTAAAATGTTTTAAGGTAGTTTAATATAGACTCAAGTGTTCAGAAACATTATAACTGTGTAAAC
Source organism: Dicrostonyx torquatus (assembly GCA_028555095.1). Classification (NCBI taxonomy): domain Eukaryota; kingdom Metazoa; phylum Chordata; class Mammalia; order Rodentia; family Cricetidae; genus Dicrostonyx; species Dicrostonyx torquatus. Next base: position 10,082,346 of record JAQHUG010000005.1, read on the forward strand.
TGAGGGAAAAAGATGTGATTTGAAAGTGACTTTGGGGCATCCTACTGAATGGGAGAAGATCTTCACTAACCCCACATCAGACAAAGGCCTGATCTCCAAAATATACAAAGAACTCAAGAAACTGGACAT
>JAQHUG010000005.1:10082479-10110968 GCA_028555095.1 Dicrostonyx torquatus
GACAGGGTATCCTGCACCATCTTAAGGAAGCAGGGGGAGGGCGGTGGGGTAGTGGGGGAGCGGGAGGGCCGGGAACAAGGGGAGTAAATGTAAATTTTGCTTTTAACAATAAAAGAAAAAAAAAAAGAAAGTGACTTTGGTAGGAAAGCCACTGTTTAAAGGAAACAAATGCAGAATATCTTCTGTAAGATTAATATGTTAGTTCTTAATGTACCCTTATTTTAATTTTTAAAACATATTGTGCAATATTGTGTGTGTGTGTACACATGCACACCTTGACATATATGTAGAAGCCATACTCCTTCCACTATGTGGTTCCCAGAGACGGATGTTATTTTGCCAGTCTTGCCAGCGAACGCCTTTACCCATTCAGTTATCTCATTGGTTCTTTTCCACAATTTTTAATTGTGACAAAATATATATAGTATAAAAAATACCATTCTAGCCATTTTGAAGTTTGCTGGTATTAAATAGTTATTAAGTTGGGGCAACCATCATACTGTTAATCTCTGAAACTATTTCCGTTTTATAATAGTAAAACTATGCCCACTAAACACCAACCTGCCCCACCCCTGGTTCCACCATTCTATCTGCCTTTATGAGTCTTGCTGTTCTAAGTGCAAGCATGTAGTATTTATTTTTTCACTTAACACAATGTTACCAAGGTTCTCTCGTGTTTTGGAAATATTCCAAAATTTTCTTATTTTATTCAGATTAATATCTTGCCATATATGAATTCCATATTTGTTTTTCAATTTACTTGTCTATGAACGTTTGGGTTGGCTCTATGTGGACAAAGATGTTGTGATCGTAGACAAATATGATAATTCATGTTGTTGCCTTTTTGAGAATCTAGAATCACTTGGGAGACGAGCCATCGGGAAGATTTGTGAGGGGACATTTGACCTCTGAGCAAGCCTGTGAGGGGTTCCTTTGATTCAAAATACAGAGATGGAGAGATGAAGCACCATTCACTGGGTCTGGGTCCTGGATGTGCAATGGTGAATACAGGCATTCCATCACCACCCTCAGCCTTTTGAGTATGATGTGATATAGTCATGCTTCAAGTGGTTTGACTTTTCCACCAAGATGGACTCTACCCTTGAGTTGTGAGAGTGAAGCCTCTTGCTCTTAAGTTGCTTTTGTTAGGAAAAGAAACTAAGACAGTGTACACATACCTTTTTCAGACTCTGATTTTTCTTCTTTTGAGTGTGTAATGAAAAGAATTGTTGAAGTACATAGTAAACCTACTTTGTCTTTCTTTGGTTTGTTTGTTTGTTTTTGTTTTCGGAGGAGCACTTTACTTTTTTCCATAGTAGCTATGCCTTTTACCATCGCATTAGCAATGCAAGGCTCCTATTAGTGCATATTTATTTGTTTACTTTATTGATAGCACCTTTCCTAATGAATGTTCTATGGCATGGTATGATTTTGATTCATATTTCACCATTGGTGATGTTGGGCATCATTTGTATTCACTTGGAAGCATGTTGTTGATCATTTATGTTAACTTGGAGAAGTCTGTCCATTTTTAATCTAGTGTTCATGTTGCTGAGTTTCAGGATTTAATATACTAGCAGTAAATTATATATTGTAAATTATTAAATACATGGATTACAAATATTTGCTGTTATGTTAGTGAGTTGTGTTTTTTCCTGTTGATATTGACTGTCTTCTGGAACATACAAAACTTTACTTTCATGAAGTACAGTTGATATTTTTTATTTCATAGCCTATGCCTTCCTGTCATAACCCAAGATCATTATCAAGTGCCGTATAGCCTTCCCTTGTTTTACTCAAGGACATTTTATAGTTTTAGGGAATCTGATTAAATTTAGTTAATTTCTGTTTAAATATTAGGGCCCCAACATTGGCATGTTAATTTTTTTTTGGACATAGCATTAGGAACCCAGCATTATCCTTTCACAAGTAGATATTCAGTTTTCCCAGCAGGATTGTTGAAAATGCCCTTTTCCCTGTTGAACAGTCTTAGGCTTATATAAAGAACCATTTGAACATGTGAATTTATGTCTAGACTTTCTATTCTATTATATTTGCCAATTTCCCTTTATACCAGTACCACACTTTTTGATCACTTTTTATTTAGTTTTGAAGTTAGGTATAATGGTTCCTCTGGTTTTGATGTTTTTCAAGACTGTTTTTGCTATTGGGAGTCTCCTGGAATTTTCCTATTACCTGCACACACACCCATAAAAGAATCACTGAGATTTTGATAGGGATTCCAGTGACTATACATTGCTTGGGGTAGTCCTAACATATAAGCAGCCTTCTTATCCATGAACATGGGATATGTTTACAATCATTCATCGTCTTTAATCATTTTTAGTAGTGTTTTATAGTTTTCATCATGCAAGTCTTTTGTCGCACTGCTTCTGTTACCTTCTGAATATTTTATTCTTTTGATGCTTTCTGAAATAGAAATTTCACTTATTTATAAAGATTGGTCACTGTTAACATCTAGCGATGCAGCCAAATTTTGTGTGTTGACTTTGAATCCTGGTAATTTTGCTGATTCTAGATTTTTTTTGATGTGGAATTTTTAGATTTTTCAACATAGAAAATTATACCATCTGTGAAAAGTAATTTTTGATGTCTAAACATTATTCACAGTTTCAGAAAATCATGCTGCCACAAGACCATTCTCCATGTTTTGTTCTCAGTATGTATGACTGTGTCAGCCAGCATATGTAACTGTCACATGCACGATTCAACATACAGCTATGAGCATCTGGCTACTTGGTTATGTCTTCTATTGTTTCCTGCTTTTCCTAATGGAACTATAGTGTTTTATTATAAGTTACTTTCTTTTCATTTCTCTTTCATCATATTACTAAGAAAATTCTAGTCTTGTCTTTTCTTTATGTAAAGATTGCACTTACCTATGAATTTTAATAATAAAAAGAAAATTCCCTCGAGGAAAGGTAAAGGAAAAGTTCAGAAGCATTTCCAAGACCTAAGGATTTACTTCTTGCTTGTGTTTGTGAAAGATTTGTTGACAGGGATTCATCACCAATTGGTGGGTTGGATTTGCTGTGTCCTTTGAAGCTCTAGTTTTGGACTGTATCAGCACACTGTTGGTTTGGAATGTACTTCACATCTCGTTGGTTTAATGCCCAGTGAACTGCTCTGAGAGGTGTAAGGACCAGCCTGAGATTCTCGCGCCATGCACAACATGCTTCCCAGGTCTGTGACTTGTCTTCTGATGAACGGCACAATCTATGTTTACTGACGTTTCCTCTGCTTTCATTGACTAAGTTCTCCCTTGTGGGATCACATAACTCTTATGCCATAAGGAGGCAGATTCTCTCTTCCTATTCTTTTTGTACCATTTTCTTTTTTTTACTTCTACTTCTCACATGTATATCTATGCACCACATGTATTACTGGTGCTCAAGGATCAGATCTTCTCCTTATTTTGAACAAAACCATGTGGCTTCAGTCAGTCTCTCCTGGCCTTTACAATGCACCCATGCATATTTAAGACAGGTTCACTGGGCTCCTAAGTATGATTGCAAAGCACTTGGTGTTTGTGTGAAGAAGGTGCCACAGGCCTTCTTCTTCTAACATAGCTATTTCCCTTTAAAGGATTGTTAAACTTATATTTATTTACTTGTGTGTGTCTGGGTGTGGCTGTGTGAGAACATGCATATACCACAGCACCTATGTGGAGATTATAGAATAATTTATGGGGACTCCATTCTCTCCTTCTATGATGTGAATCCTGATCATCAACCTTGGCAGCAAGCACCTTTACCCACTGTGCCATCTTTCCAGCTTGGGCATATTCATTGAACTTGAAACAATTTCCCTAAGTTTTCAGATCAGTTTGTGGGGTGCTATCCAAAAACTTTGACAGCATCTAATTTTGAAAAGGTAATAAACAGGTAGTTGCGAAGGCCTGACTACTATACTTTTATACAATGTGCTAGGTTGTGCTATACAGTTGAGCTTTGCCTTTCCAAAGATCTTGCTCCCAGGAAAGGTAATTTTGGTCTCAATGTTTGTCTCCCAAAGAACAAAGCTTCAGTAGTTGCTGTGATGAGTGCTTGGAGACAGTGGATGCTGGGATGTGATTTTGGAGCTGGACCACTCACCACTACTCTGACGACAATGTGGCTATGCCCACAAAGAACTACAGTTTTAGGAAACTTAGTATTCATATGGTATACGAGGCTGGATTCTGACAGATACTTTAAGGAAAGAGGAGCATAAGGTTTGAAAGAGGGAGAGTCTAGCATTTCGGGCTCATGTTTCTCAGATGCAACATTTAACACCCTGGCCGTGGTGCATATTAGTTATAGGAGTGACACTACTCTAAGAAAGTGATGGTCCACACTGATACAGAAGTATGAAAATTACCTTGTTTAATACTTAAAAGAGATATTGAGAGAGGTAAGTAATAGGTTGCAGTTTTGGCCTGTAAATTTTGCATCATTATAACTTGACTCAAAAATATCTCTATTAATTAAAAAAAGACTCATTTTGCCAAAGAAAAATAAGTTTGTTCATTCTTTTTACACAGAAATCCATACATAGGACTTTCCATAACTCTTCCATTCCACCACATTATATTGCTCCAATTAATATAGTAAGCGACATCAAACACTGATAGATTTGAGAGATTCAGAGCAAGAAATGTCTTTTTAGCAGTTCCATGTCTCAGTGATAGCAGATCTACTGATCTCATGTTATGATCTTAAGATTTTTTTCTATCATCAAATGTACAGCAGGTGGGAAAAGCCACTTGCAGTGTGAAGCTATATTCCTTTCAAGGATCAATTTTAAGAGGGCTCTCTGGAATCCAGTGGAGCATCTGACCATGAGATATTAAATTATCATCCTACCAGATCTACCATGAATACTGTGAAATCTACCGAACTCTAAAGATAAGTATGTTCATCATGAACCAATGCTAAAGCTATGATGCTTTCATGGAATTAGTCTAAGTGGTACTTCCAGGACAAAGCACAGGTAGGATCTACAGGGGAAATGCAAGTTCCCAGAGCTTGTAGCCCAGACCATCTACAACATATTATACTACTAGTAAGAGGGCATCTTAATAATGAACAGAGATTTGGCTTATGGACCAAGCTCTCTGTTTCTTGGGTAGGAAAAAATATCCTGAATATAAAACATTCACAATATACTTGGACTGACTCTCAGTCCTTAATCATTTGCTCTGGAAACCCAGAAATAAAAATGTTTTAAGTCGGAGATGAGTGGATTCACAGGAGCAGAGATAAAGTGTGAAAATACTTTTAGCTCATTTCAATGCCTGTCATAGAGCATCTATCAACAAAAAAAAGAAAGAAAGAAAAAAGGGAAAAAAAAGGCCCGTTAGGTAATGACCATGTAATCAAAGTGCTCTGGCAAGAAATATCAGCCAGATTATATCATTGACTTCTTCTTGGGGATCACAATGAACACAGGAACTAAGAATTTCAATTTGGAAAAGACTGTGTGTGTCCCAAACACAAGTTCTTCTTGAAAACAAATACCCTGGACAGAAAGAATAGACTGATCTGGAACCTAGGAACAAAGGATACCTGATTTTGTATTTATTGTAAAGATTTTGTATTTATTCATATCCAGTTATGTTATAGCTGATGAACTAGGGAACAATAATTGGTAAGTCCCAGCAAATAACAATGGAGGGTAGACAAGAGAATAACATCAAATGGATGTTGAGAAAGTGAAGACTGGGACATTTAATCAAAAGAGGAGCACTTCATAAGATAAAGGGTCATGAAAAAGCAGTCATTCGGGAATTTTATCCGCTACAAAGGACATTACAGTCTTCTCTGGAACAGTTTCAAAGGCCACTAAAGCACAAAGAGTTGAGATGAGACTGGCAACTCAAGAAAGTAATACAATGTGCATCGATTAAGGTAGAAGGCATTGTGCATTATGGGAAAAAGGATGGACTGCAAAGAAGAAAGTATTTATGGGGCTAGTTTAAGTGAATTAGCCACATACATTCATACAGATCATCAGACAGTGTTAAAACAAGCTGAGGCTGAATTGTACACATTTGCAACAGTAATAGTCAATGAGATGTGTGTGTGTGTGTGTGTCTGTGTCTGTGTGCGCGCGCATGCGTGTGTGTGTGTTTTAACTTTTAGAAAGCAGGGGGTTTTGGATTGGATAAGAATTAATATAAAAACCAAGACTTTCTATCAGCAATGTACTGATTTCACGTCAGCTAGCATGGCTCGTGTCATTAGGAGCCTTGCTTCTGTTTTATTCTGCCAAATTCTACAGCTTATGAGAAAAACACACCTTCCCAGGAGTGACTGCTAACTTCACAGGTAGCTTCACTGTCCCAACGTCTAGCTCTGTGTTCTTGCTTGTCACTGTTCCCTATGTTATTCTGACTCTGGAGTGAAACTTGTCTTTGAAGTTTTCACTCTTAAGTCACCTGTGGAACAAATACAATTAATCGTTGTTTTTATGGAGTCAAAACTTACAGCTGAGCAAATGGAAAAACAATAGACAAGTAGAATGCCTTTACAGCAGAGCTAATCCATGGTCTCCATACAGGTGCTCCTGACTGATTCTAAAACATCATAATGATATCCAGGTTGGTTAATAGTTCCTATAAATATTTAACATTGCAAATAACATTTTTTCTCTGCCCCTAGAAACTTTTTTTTTCAATTGTAAGATTTGGTTAAAGAACCAAGAGTAATAAGTAGATTTTTGTTGACAAATAGGTACAAAATTCGCACTCACATCTATGTAAGATTTTCTTACGGAGAAGATAATTTTCAGGCCAGTCACATCCACTGTTCTGTTATCTAGCCTGAACAAACCAAAAAGGGCTAAATTGGCAGTGCCAAGTGCTGCATTCTGCAACATTGTTATAGGAGCAAAGGACTTCAAATAAATCACAACTTTTGTCCTAGAAAGAGCTGGGAGAGAGAAAAAGGAAAATAATGTCACATCTGAATCTTCTAGTTCTATGAGAGGGGACGACTGCAGGGACTACATGTTGCAGCCATGACTGACAGAGTACCTAGTGGCATACCGCCTCTGGAAGAGTGAGAGTCTGTCATCCCCCAGGGCAGAGAAACTCCATAAGGGAGTTTGTAAAGAGAAAATCTACCTATTATGCTAGCGCATTTTACTTTCAACTTCTATCCCAATAATCAGATTCCTCCTAAACTAATCAGTGGGGCTTTTATTAGTTTACGTAAATGAATACTATTTTGGCAAATTATGAAACAGTTTGTTACACTTTTCAAAAATCCAATAACACAACATCTGATTCTTTTTAACAAAAAGTTTCTTCCTTTGAATACTTTCATTACTTTTTTTGTCTGTGGATTATAACCAGTTGTTATTTCCATTGAATAACCCAACTTTTCCAGTTTCTGGCTCCGCCTAACTAGGGCCCACTCTACTTAATTACATTTAAGGAGCTGAACTCTGCTGTTCCTCGAGACTGAGTGTAACAGTGCCTTGATACATGTCAGCCGTCAGCCACTTCACTGGCTGTATATTGTACTGTAAGGGAGCTCTTCTGGGTCTTGTGAAAAATACCTGTACAGGGTCCAGAATACCCAACAGATTCCCAAATCATTAGTCTTTGGATTAGGTCTTTACTTTGGCAACATGTATACAAATAAACAGACATGACTGAAATTAATTGATTGCATTCATGAGACATCTGTAATTCTGCAGTGACTTGGGGAGAAAGGATTAAACAATTTCATCGTTGACCATTTCCCTTACTTTCCAGTTAAACAAACCTTGCCTTCCTAATTACTCATATTGTCTCTTCCAGATGATATGAAAACAAAGGGCCTTATAATGGGTCATTACATTTGATGTAAATTTAAGGACACATAAAACTACAAGATGACAAAAATATATCATGTATGTCCAGTGGAAGAAGTGATTAAAAATTAGTGTGTCTTTCCTGAAGTGGATCTTTCTTGTCTGTGTGAAAGCTGACACAAGCCTGGAGACAGAGGTTTGATATCATCCGTTTAGAGCTCTGGGACTATGGGGACTGGTAGCATTCCATCCCTGCAACAGCTCCTGGACCTGAGGAGTTAAATTTAACATTGCTTCATTTCATACTTCCTTTAGGTACTTGGGCAGCAGAGGAGTGGGTGACTGAACTGAACTTGCCCCATAGTTACTTTGTTGAATATCTTAATTGTCACCATAGAAATTTCGCATGATGGATGGAGATAGAGCCAGAGACCCACATTCACATCAGAACAAGGGACCGAGATACCAAGGTCCAGTGGAAGAGCAGAAGGAGGGAGAAGATGAGAAAGGAAGTCAGGACAGTGAGGGACTGGCCCACCAACAGAGACAGTGTGCTCGATCTATTGGGAGCTCATGAAATCCAGCTGGACCAAGACTGAATGAGCATATGACCTAACTGGACTCTATGAATGTGACTGCCAGTGGGGACTGACTGAGAAGTCAATGATAATGGCACTGGGACCTATCTCTTCTGCATGTATTGGCTATTTGGGAACTTATTCTATATGGATGCACATCATCTTAGACCGAGATGGAGGGGGGAGCGCCTTGGGCTTCCCATAGGGCAGGGTATCCTGCCCCATCTTAAGGAAGCAGGGGGAGGGCGGTGGGGTAGTGGGGGAGCGGGAGGGCCGGGAACAAGGGGAGTAAATGTAATTTTTTTCCTTTAACAATAAAAAAAAGCAGGGGGGGGGGGGCGGGGGAGGAGAGGGGGGGGCCTGGGACAAGGGGAGTAAATGTAAATTTTCCTTTTAAATTTAATAAAGAAGAGTAAACAAAAAATTGCTTTTTTTCTTTAAAAAAGAGTAAAAACCATAGGTCTCTATTTGGTGTGTGAAAAGGATTAGGTGTGATTTTGTTGGAGCAGGTGTGTCACTGGGAGGTAGGTTTTGAGGTTTCAGAAGCCCATGCCAGACCCAGTTAGCTCTCTTTTGTCTCTGCCTTGTGTTTGTGGATGAAGATGTAAGCTCTGAGCTACTGAAGATGGTGCCATGCCTGCCTGTCTGCTGTCCTGCTCCCCACCACGGTAGTCATGGACTTACACTCTGAAACCATAAGCCCCAATAAACTGTTTCCTCTGTAAGTTGACGTGGTCATGGCATCTTCACAGCAGTAGTAAATAAAAACGTAAGTCAGCAAAATTTCTAATTTCAGGTGACTATTGGGATAATGTTTATGGTTCTCATTTATAGCTACTAGAGGGCTTTTAGGAACAACAGAAAACAGGGGCAAGGAAGAATACATCCAGGTGGTAGAAAAATGGATGAGAAAAGAAAGAAGCCATTCTTATACTGAGAAGTGTATTGGCAGAGGGAACATAGACCAGTAGCCTCAGAAGCCCAGGGACTACAGAATAGATATGAGGTTCTTATGGCCAAACACTATCTTTCATTTACTTATTTCTGGCTAGAGGGAACACACAAAGGTGGAAAGATATTTTAAAGGAATTTTCCCTTTCTGCATAAGAACTGTTTTATCCTATTTGGTACTGTCCTCAGAGTTTGGGAACAATAAATTAAACATTACAGTTTTCAATATTGAGTACTTGTTCTTTTAACAAACAAAGGGATCTTAATATCTAAGTTTTATAGATAAGAAACTAAACATCTGATAAGTTAATATGTGAAGAAATTTCCTTAAGTCTACAGATAATAGAAGATTCACACTTGATCATAGGTTTGGCTCAACAGCCAGGTTAGTGTATTCTACCCCTTCCTCTGGTCACAAACCAGCTTCCCACAAAGTAAATGTGTTTCAATGTTCAAAAATAACTTGCCATTTGATGTGGGAGTGTTCTCCTGTATTTTGTATTACTCTTATTGGTTGAATAAAGAGCTGCCTGGCTTATAAGATGGGTCAGCCCTTAGGTGGGCGGAGTAGACAGAACGGAAGTTCTGGGAGGAGAAGGAAGTGAGTCAGACGCCACGAGCCACCATCGCAGATGGATGCAGGTTAGACCTTTCTGGTATGTCACCACATGGTGACTTACAGACTTTTATAATGGGTTAGTTTATGAGGTGAGGGCTAGCCGGGAAAAGGCTAGTGATAATAAGCCAGGCAGAGTTTAAATGAATACCATCCTCACGTGGTTATTTCAGGTGCAGGCGGCCAGCCGCTGAGCAGGCCAGTGGCTGGCAGCTGGGGAATACAACATGCACCTCACCTCTCTCCCCTAACTACAACAGCCATTCTTTGAGCAAATATGATAATTATAGGCAAATGAAATCTCTTTTTAGGTATTCCTAAAGATCAATACGTGTCTGCCCCATAGATTTTTGTTGTCTGGATTCATTGAGGACAACTCAGTGGTATAGAGGATAGATAGAAAGAGCCAGAGAACCAATACACTAATGTCTTTCTGGAGTCATGTAGAAAAGTTAATAATACCTTATTTGTATTTTAATTTATTTTCTCTTCTATTAAGCTTATATCTTTTGATTTACATTGATGTGCAGAGGTAAAAGCAGCTTGTAAGCCATCCAATCCTAGAAAGGAAATCAAGTCCCTAGAATGTTAGCTAAGTATTTGCATACTCTTGAATCTTTCCTTACCAGACTCTCCAAACCTTTGGACCAAAAGGTGTTCTTCTTTATCATTACCCACTGGTACTTGGTATCGTAGGCAGTCAAGATCTGTTGAATTCATCCCTGCTGACAGTTTTTGATGGCATATACAAATAAGAAAAACTCCTACAGAAAAGAACCTGATCAGTGGTGACCCCACAAAAGAAATTCAATATTTTGGAGTTAAATGATTTTGCTTATTTGTTTTTGGTTTTTTTTTTTCAAAACAGGGCTTCTTTGGTAGCCATGGCCATCCTAGAACTCACTCTGTAGACCAGGCTGGCCTCAAACTCATAGAGATCTGCCTGCCTCTGACTTGCGAGTGCTGGGATTTAAGGCAAACATTTACCACTGCCTGGCAGAGTTGGGTCTTAAGTGCAGTGATGCAAGTTTTTGTGATGATGTTAATGAATTAGAAGATAGTTTTTTTTTAATTTTCACATGTTAATGAGCCACCTCAGAGGGAAAAGACTCCTACATTTTTAAAACTATCACTTTTAACACATTTTTTGGACCAGCAACAGTTACTGTTGTACTGTTATGTTCTAAGAGTTAACCATTTCTGCCTCTGTGTAAGAAGTACTGAGAACAAATAGGGGGCGATTTGTAAGGTCTACATTCTTCTTTGAGCCATCAGAAATGATGTGGGTGTGACTCATTGTCCTTGATCTCTGCACGTTTTGGCTCCTATGAATGCTTTGGAAACATAAGGAGAATAGTCCACAGGTTGATTTTATCCTCATTTTAGATGGTATGCTGTGAGCGCTAACATTCAAGGGACAATTAGAATTCAATACTAGTTACATTAGCTGTGCCAGTGCACGGTAGATTGTAGATAAACAATGATGGCTTAAGGGACAATCTTTGTGAACATCCTTTGAAGTCCTGGTTCTGTGAGTCATTTGTTAGTTGCTCATTTTGCTTTATATTAACCATGTACTTAAAAAAATACAGTTATATTGCATTGTGGACTTACAATAATGATATATGATAAATGATGCAATTTGTTCCTTAAGTAAAAGTGACTTATAAAAGTCAGGCAGGACTTAGCATCATATACTGCTCAGGGTACCAGGAAATGTGTTTCAGGCTTCCAGTGATTCTACAGCAAACTGGGGTTGCCCTTCTGGTGACAGCCAGGAAGCATTTTTCATACACTACACTAATATACACAGTTATGTTTACTGACTTACAGAAAAGTTTCTAGGTAGCCACCCAGCTAGCCAATTGCACAGGGATTTTTGTTTGTTTGTTTCATCCATCAGTTGGCAGTAAGATATTTGTTAAACAGTGGTTGATGATGTTAATCAACTCTAGAAAACATATTTTAAATATATCTATATCTTTTATAGAAACCAGTATTGAGAAAAGATTCAATGTGTTTTAAGTTTGTCCTCCCTCCCATTCAAAATGTGAGAATTCAAACTTAAAACTAAATGTAAGCATTTGTTTGTTATTAATATTCATATTTTAAGAAAATGCCCAGCACCAAGTTAAGCGCCATTTGAATGTCTATTCTAGTCCACATATAACCAAATGTAACAGATAGTAAAGGGAGCAGGCAAAAGCACCTTGTACTGACTTCTGCCATTTTGACTTCAGGCTCCATTTTTATTTTTTAATTTTTATTTTTTTATTTTTCCATTCATAAATTTACACTTCCTCCCCTTCTCCCATTCCCCTCCCGCTCCCTCACTAACCCTCCTCCCTCCCCCTCCAGCCTTAAGAGAGGGCAGGGTACCCTGCCCTGTGGGATGTCCAAGGCCCTCCCTGCTCCATTCCGGCCTAACAAGGTGTGCATCCAAGTAAACTAGGGTCCCAAAAAGCCAATGTATGCAGAAGAGACAGGTCCCAGTGCCATTATAGATGGCTTCTCAGTCCGTCCCCATTAGCAGCCACATTCAGAGATTCCGGTTTACCTGTAGATAAAACAAAGTTCAGGTTCCCCAGCCCTAGGGGAGCTGATCAACCTCTTCCCTATACCATAGAAATAGTCGTTACACATCTCTAATTTTCTAGAAACATTATAGCTGCTCCTAACAACAGAAAGATCAAATGAATCTGTCTTGTTGTACCAAAGGCTTGCATTGTATGTCAGTTGACAATGATGGAACACTCAAGGAAAGTCCCTAATCTTTGAATTCTGATTGGTGAATATTGTAACTGTAACTTGGCAACAAATGTTTGTGATTTTTATGCTTATAAACACTGCTGCTGCCCTTGCTTAGGGCTGTCAGGAGAAATAAGGCTCCCACGTCCTTGTCCTGTAGCCCTGAGTAATCAATGACCCACTTATGTGCTGATTTATTAAAATCTTTGGAATTCATAAGTGTTGTCTCTCTCCTTCCTTATGCACAACAGACTGGGTGTAACGATAGTTTTAATAAATGTCTCATGAATGACTAAGTGCATGGTTGTCTGTCATATAAATATAGTTCTCTTGTAGTCTTTCTAATAACCTACTCCACAACTGCTTGGTGTTATTTTCTTTCTGAGGACTAAAACTTTCTAGAGAAGGGATTTCCTGTCCTGGAAGCCTGATTTTTGGAGAATTTTGTTCTAACAGGTTATATACAATTCTGGCACTCTATCTCGTAAGAAGGCAAAGACTTTCACAGTTTCTCAAAGATAAACAAAGCAAAGAGCATTATCCAAACTGTGGTCACCAAGAGATCTGTAACAATCGTAGGATGAAGGGCCGCTAGGACTGATGGATGGGCTATTGGTATGCATGCTCTCCACCCTCAAAATCCAGCAAGAAGCTCAGTCCTTGACCCAGAAAGCAGAAAGGTAACAACATGTATATCAGAATGTGGATGAGAAGACTGAAATATGATAGAGAAAACAAGCAGGTGGAGAAATGGGGCTGCATTGAGCTTACCAGAAATTGTTTGTGATAGCTAGAGATCAAATGGACCTTAATGAGAAATAGTTATTTTTATAAATGTCTTTCCCACTTAAGCTTTAGTTTCTGTATCTCTACAAAAAGCATAGTTATCCAGGACACTCCCAGGGCCTCATCAGGGCCAGATGCTGGGCGGATTTTACTACTCGGTGAAATTGGCAGCAACTGCGCTCTAGAGACGCTACTTGTCTCTTTAGAAAACTGAGTGGACTTGGTTGGTACCTGCAGCCATTAGATTGAATCTGCCTTCGAGTTGCTGGTTCAAGCCAGGGAACAGTTCCTTCTGTTTATAGTGATCTTATTGCAGGTTTAGGAGACTGAAGGTTATGTTGCATGCATCTGCTTTATATAAATGTTCTATTTCACTTGGAAAACATTCAGATGTTCAAAAGACCACATTTTAAAAATAAATGTTATAGACAGACAAATGATGCTTTTGGTCTTCATTAGATAATAAGGAAGTGTTTAGTTTTTTTAGGGTTCATTGAAAAAGTGTTCCTTTTGTTTATATAAGATGTGGTTATTGTAGAGGGAGCATTTTGTTTGCTTTATTCCTACCTAGAGCTAATATACACATCACTCTGATTTCCTGAAGTCTCTTCCTCTTTCTTTTGCCAAATTTCATCCCAGTACCCTTGAAAACCTATGTTTGAAATACACATCTTTCAGGGAATCTTCTGGACTGACCCCACCATCCTCTAGACACTCACAATATTCTTGTTGGATTTTCCTTATATTTTGTAGACTCATTGATTCATTTAATATATGAGACAATCATAGGTTTAAGCACTTAACATATATTACAGAACAGAATAAAGGACTTTTTTCCTCAAATCACTTACATTTTGATAAAGATAGTGTGACAGATTTTAATTGTTAACTTGGCAAGGCCATGACATACAGTAATTGGTCAAATGCCAGCTTAGATCTTGTTATGAATGTGTTATCTTAAGCAACAAATTACTATTTAAATTAGTAGATTTAGAGTTGGGCAAAGTGCTTACCTTGATGCAGCTAGACCCATCCAATCAATTTAAAAGATATGAGGAAAAGACTGAGGTCATGCCGGGAGGGGATGCACACGTTTAATTCCAACCACTGGGAAGCAGAGGCAGCTGGAGCTCTTTGAGTTCAAGGTCAACCTAGCCTTCCTAATGAGTTCCAAGACAGCTACAGTAACAAAATGAGGTCATATGTAAACATTGGCCCCCTGAGTTGAAGGAATTTTGTCTTCTGATTACTTTTAGGCCTGAGCAATCATACCAGCCCTGAGACATGCTCCAAAAACAAACAAACAAATGTTATTTCTTGATGCAACTAAACACACACCACCTCAGCAATGCATTTTTTTATTAATTGGTTTTACTCCTCTGAAGGGCCCTGATGGCCCAGAGAGCCATAGGTTAATAGTGAACATAAAAACTGAGTACAAATTCGGGCACACAAGAAAGTGATAGGTGTGAAATAACAAGTAAAAAGGAAATGGGTTGTTGGAGATGGGGTTCGGGTTGCTCTGTAGAAGAAGGGAAAGTCTCCTGAGAAGAGGAGACGTGAGGGATGATCAGAAGATACTGGGAAAGATAACGAGCATTTCAGGCAGTAGCATCAGTGGAGGCAAGGATCCTAAGACAAGAATGTGCCTAAGTTGTTCAAGAAATACCAAGAGAGCTGGGGTGGCTGACATGGAAAGTCTAACAGATTGAGGGACAGGAAGTATGTGAGGAGCAGTAATATGAAGGCACATCTTTAGAGATCACTGTGAACCCTTCTGTGGAGGGCATCAATGCTGTGATTGTCACTGTGTTTTTGGAAAGTTCATTCTGTCTTGAGTTGAGCAAGATAGCAGCAGAGATATGTGCCAGGAAGTTTGGTCTGCTAGTTTTGCTGAGTAACAAGCCATCTCAAATTTTAGCTGCTGAAAGAAGGAACCACCATTTAGCTTACAATAATGTGGACTGGAAAATTAGTGTGGATTCAAGCAGGCAGCTCTTTTGGTCATTTAACAGTGAATATTAAATTCACTGAGTTCAACAGGAACTCAGATCTGACATTCTGTAACCTGATGTGTTCTTCATTGTTTTTTTCCTTGCCATCAGTCTCTTAGTTCCCCAAATCCATTCTGTAAACCATTTTATTAATCATATTAAATCTTTCCTTTTATGTCATTCCTCTTCTGAAAACCTACAGTAACTGCCTCTTTCCAGCAAGATCCATTTGATCCCCACTCACTTAGGCAGGTTGGCTAACACAGGCAACAGCATTTCCAATTGTTCCTTTAACGTCCTCACCCCAAAGGCTGGAAAGACCACAATTTTCTTTGCTCTATTTCAGCTGCAAAAGTCCATTGACTCAGCTTTGGACAATCTGATATGAGACTACTGGGAAATGGTAGGAAAGCCTTTGCTTTTCTCTTCAAGGATTATGTGCCATTGCCTTTCTTTCTCCCATCTTAAAATGATGCCTGAAGCTTCTATCCCACAATCATAAGGAGACAGAACAGAAAGTCCTTGAGAACGGCACAGAGAAGCAGAATGCTATCGGTCCTTGAGAATTCTGTTGACTTGCTAACACAACCCCAGATTGCCTAATTCTGGAATTTTTAATTAAGAAAACAGAAAACATTTTGGGGCTTTAATCAGGTTTTCTGTTTATTGAAGATGACATTACTCCTAATTAACTTACCCAGTACTCAGATAACTACTCTATGTTTTTCAGGGCTTCCTTTCCATGCACATCCACCTTTAACTTCATTCATGTTTAGACTAGTCCCTGGTTTCCATTTCTACCTGGTCCCTTTTAGAATGTAGCTCAGGCTACTGCATTCCGAAGGGATTCTTCTTTTGTATTCCAGCAACGCCACCCCCTTCCATGTCTACAGTTTGCTGTCTGGTTCTCAATGTCCAGCCTACATTTATCTCACCTCCTTCTGAAACTTTCCAGATGTTAGAGTTTACAAGAACACCCGGAGGTGAATTTTTAAAAGAATTTGTCTTTATGTGATAAAGATAATAATAAAGCAAAGAACAATACATGTGTAGTCTCATTTAACAAATTTAATCCTTTACTGAAATTTGATATATTAGAATTTCCTCTTGAGGAGGTATTGAAATGCCACATCTAAGCATGTTTCCCCCTAGATAAATCAATGAGTGGATAAAGGAGAAAGACAACAAGTGTCTAAAACACAAAGTTAGGTTAGAAGCAACAGAACCGGGAAATGGTAAAACCCACAGGATTCCATAAACAGGATCAAAGAACAAAGTATTCAGTCACTATCAAGAGGTCAGGGTACGTTCTACAGAGGTACAGGACAACTTAAATGACACCAGGGTCAATGACAAAGAGTGAAATAGCCCTTTGGTCCCAAGTCACATTTTCAGTGTTGTGTGTGGTGGGCTTTTGTGCATTCTTCTTATTACGTTTAGTGGAAATTGAGTACATAATTCTATATATTGGAGAAGGAAAACTGGCCATAAAATATTCTAATTAAAATTGTATTCTTTGTGGTTTCATTCACATGTTTTCTTCGTATTACAACCTAATATGATTACTTAGGAAAACACATTTCTTTGTTTTTGAGTCATTTCCCCATCTTGAGTTTATTAAACTTGAATTAAAATAAATTATTCTAAAAAACAAAGCAGAGTTGTTGTTTTTTTTTTTGCACTGGCACTTGAAAAACCTTTGAAACTAAATAAAGTTAAATACAAAACATAATTTAAATTTTAAAAATGGTAAGGTCTTGCCCATCACAAATATAGACATTTATTGTGGTAACATGGGAGTCACTATTGTCTCCTGGTCTTTTCTGGCTGAGGCTGTTTGATTAACATGATGTTAAATGGCTAATATTAGGTAATAAATGAAGTTACTCATACTATTCCTAGTCTCTTCCACCCTCTTCTAGCAGTGAAGGGTAGTTGAGGGCAAATAATTCCAAGATGAGATATAAATATATATATATATATATACTATACATGTGTACTACAAAATGTCATTTATCTTAAAGAGAAAGAGAGGAAAAAATAGATTTGGGAGAAAATACGTCAAATGTTTCTTTTTCTCTCCCCATTATGTTTTATAAATATGTATTACAGAAGAAAAGAATTCTCAGCAAATTAGGCACGCCCACTAGGAATCCCCAAAGACTGCTGTCACTACTAGATCTCGATGACAGCCAGCATTCTGAAGAAATATATCTAAATCATGGGGCTTTTTTTTTTTGGTGGAAGTTAAGAAATACAGAAAAGTCATAGGTCCTGATTGCAGATTCTGGCAAAGTCTCAATAAACTTGTAGACATTGTGTCCCCTCTGTTGCAAACCCACATATGGGCTTCTCTGTAGCCAAGTTTTTCATGCAAGCCTGGAATCCTATCTACTCCTTTCTGATCTTTCAACAGTTTCAAGGAGTCAGCCTTCCTTCCTTCCAGAAAGCAACCACCCAGCCTTTCAGCTCTGTGTCACTAACATTACTCACCGCAGGAGAGGAATAGGCAACGACAATGATATGTTTTTAAGTGCTGGAGTTACACCAAGGTTCTAAATCTTTCTGAAAAACTGTCAGAGTGCTTCCCCAGCCTCTGTTAATTTACCCAGATGTCATTAAAAGTTTCCTTAATTTGTTCTTCCATTCACTGCTTCACTCAACACATTTATCAAGCACCTACTATGTGCCAAGCGCTGCTCTGGGATTAGGGGATCTATCAGTAGATAAAAACCCTAATGGAGTGTATGTGTTCTTAAGGAAACAAATGATTATATTAGTAGAGAAATGCAAAGAAGTGGGCCAGGCAGTGGTAAATGGCACGAGAACAGCGATCATAGCAATGTGGAAGGAGACGCAGGTGCAGAGCTACTTATGGGCACTGAGGGGTCAGCGGACGCTGATCCAAGCAAGATCCAAACACATTGAAGAGCTGCAGAGGACAGATGTTGGGGATGAAGAAAGCAGAAGAGAGAAGAGATGTTGGATATGTTCAGGACATGGCTGGGGCCAGTATGGATGGATGAGATGGTCAGGGTTGGAACAAATGACACAAAATCAGGACACTGAGGACAAATCAGGAACCTTGACTTTTTAATGGCTCCGGGATTGGTTTCAGAAGAAAAGAGTTGCTGGGAGCAGAGGCAATAATATGATCAGTTTTAAATCTCTAAAGCATTACTTTGGTTTTGTGTTCAGAACTAACTGTAGAGGTCAAGTTCATAAACAGGAAGAAAGATTAGGAAGCAACTGAGTAATGCAAATACTAGATGTTAATATATTAATTGATATTAATATATTAATAATATATTAGTTGATGTTAATATATGTAACAATAATAGTTAATGATAAAGAGGCCATGAATTTAATAAAGGTCAGGGAGGATGCAGAAGGAGTTGGAGAGAGGAGGAGGGGAAGAAAGTATGTAAATATGGTACTCATATAGAAAATTCTCAAAAAATAAATGTGAGAATAAAAAGAAATACACATATCTAACCCAACCTGTGTTCAGTGTCAAAACATGGTGCTCACCTCGTGGACAGTTTCTCCATGTAGCATTTTCTTAGAGCCACACGTAGTCTGCTCTGATCTCATTCCTGTATGTGGGCCAGCACTTGTCCAGTCCACCTCCACCCAAAACACTATCCAAGGAGAGGAAGATATTTGGCCTTTTGGCTCAAAATACTTTTTCTGTGTGCTTTGAAAAGTTGTATTTGTAATGATTTTCTCTTCCAAGGAATCCCTGATACGCCAGGCCTTCATAAAATTCTGTCTTGTGCCTGGATTTATCTTTTCACTTTGCATCCTTTTGGTCTCAACTGAATGTACCATTTGGTACACCCAGCTGAATGCCACCAAAGCACATTGCTGCTACAGCTGACCCTTGGTCTCCCTGCCTGTCCCAGGGATGTCTGAAAGAAGCCTTCCTGCGGCTTACATGTGGTGAGTGACATCATCCGAGGGGTACCGATACCTCATTCTTCAGCGTTAGTAGAATTTGACTTGCGTCTTCTAGTGTTCAGACCTCCTACAGTGTTCTTATTTCCAGCCTGAGAGACATCCAGAGCTCATTTAGCAGCAATAATGATCAACAGTCTTGGAGCCTTCATCCCATATTTCAGTTCTGACCACCTTCTCCCATTACCTATGCCAGAGGTTGCTGGCAACCCACCAGCCGTATCATCCCACAGATGTGCTTTGTTTGGCCCTGATCAGGCTTAACATTTTTTGGAGTAGTTGCCAGTGCTTAAAAATAATGAGATTTATATGAAAAAGTGAAATTTTCATTTATCTTGAGAAACTGGAAGACTTGGCTAAATCAGGTGTGCTGTTCACATTGCAATAGTCAGCAAGGATGGGGTAAGAGCTGGAACCTCTGACAGGCACTCTGCACTTCGCAGCCCACCCACGTCTTCTGCATTCTGTCACCATCCCAACAAGCTAAGAACTAACTCCTTCCACATTTCAATAAAACACCTATGGCTTCTACTTTTATTGGTTCTTCTCACATCATCCTTTCCAGAATTAGCCCATGGTTCAGCGATCCAAACAAACTACTGGGGATAGTGAGCACAATGTATTTTTGGAATTAGGCCTTAAAGTAAAGCAATAATAATAATAATAATAATAATAATAATAATAATAATAATAATAATAATAATAATTTTTCCTAACAACCGGAAAAGAACAAGAGACATAAATTACATACAGAAAAGTGATCACTTTCTCATGTCTTCTCAAAATGAAGTTCTGAATCCACTCTTGAGCTGTTCACTTTAATGCAATCTGAGCAACCACTAGACATATAGTCATCTCTCTGTGGCCGACCCTCGCTCTTTTCTGTCAAGACTTTCTTAAGCAGGTTGTCTAGGAAGACAGACAAGGCAGAGAGGCTGAGAATGGAAGGTATTGATGCCACATTCACCACACCACTTATAACCTGATGCCAAAGTTCCTGATGATTGTTGGGCTATTTTCAGCTGCCTGCCTCAAGAAGGAGTTCTCCAGTATCCCAATAGAGCTGGTGAACAGTCCACTCAGTGGTGGTGTAAATACATAAAGGATTTATTTCTTCCAGTCCCTGCCTTCAACCATGCCTAATCCATTCTTCATTTTTTGTCACTTAATACCATCTGGGATAGATCCCATAAATTTCCAGTCATTTTGAGCCACTAAAACCCATTACACTTACTTTAAAGCATTAATCTCAATTTTGACTTTAATCCTTCCCCTCCCTTGGGATCTCTCTTGTGTGGTCTACATACAAGTCTCCCAGTGGGGTCTGTAGGACCCTCTACTCTGTGGCTGGCTGTCCAGGAGACCCATCTGTTAACTATACTGCTTCTACTTCTTTCATAATCATATTCTAGTGACAGAAACCTACAGCTTTGTATTACCAGAATTTTCTGTTTGGAGCAATCATGACCATGGGCAGGACAAAAGATTTGGATGCTGCCTATTTTTTGCCATATCTACTTGGCCCTGAGCTAACTCACTTGTCTTTGCCATGAGTGACAGTAGGGTTGATCTCTCTCTGTTGCATTTTCTGCCATCTCCTCTCCCATCCCCATCTCTTTTATGGCATTGATTTCACATATCTGTGGTAAGCGCTCTATCACTGAAATATATTCCCAGCCTTCTTTTTATTTATTTATTTTTTTTGAGACTTGTGTCCCCAAGCTGCCTAGGTTAGTTTGAAATGCACTCTGGGTAGACCTTGAACTTGTGACCTTCTCCCTCCGCCTCCTGAGAAGCTTGGATTACAGGCCTGTATCACAGGTCTAGCCTTGTTGACTCTCTTTGGCTGGTTTCTTCCCAACCCAACAGAACATGTGCAAGTCAGGTAATGGGGCTCACACTGGCACCTAGCCAGGGAACCCATTTTCCTTTAGAGTAAGAGTCTACAGGCCCCAGCCCAGGCTCTGAGCACTTCCTTTGCACCTTCTTGGTATTTGTCATAGTGGAGGAATACCTTCCTCTTTCTGGATAAAAGAAATGAATCATTTCTGATGGGAAACCTTACAGTTTTCTCAACGATAAGGAGTTCACTGAGCCCCACCCTTTCCTCTCCTCAGTACTCTTGGTTCATACAGAGTAGAACATGGGGTGGCTTCAGTCCTTTATGTCTATCCAGAGACTGATCTGATCCTTGACTGCTCTCTTCTAAGTGCCAAGTCTGAGACGGCACCACCAAATATGCTCCTCAAGTGCTCTGCTTGAGTTTAGTGAATCAGCTGGGGGACTTCTCATTAGGAGGGACAGAGAATCCAACCAAAATGGTTCTTCTAGTGAAGAAGTATGTTGCCTTACCTACCTTATAAGTTAAGCAGTAAGACCTACTTCATGTCCCACTGTTTCCTAGCTTCCCAGACCCCATACTTCCACTCTTCCTCTAGATGAAAAGAGAGTTGATCAGAGTCACTGGGTTTTTGTGGAAGCCCCAGAAGACTCATACCATCAAAGACAAGCTATCCCACTGTTCATATAAATGAATGTAACCTGGCTTTTATACGTGTTGCTGACCACAGTGCTGTACTCCAGGATAAATTTTGCTACTCCATGAGTGATTTGAAGATTGGAAATAGCTTTCTTCCATTCCTTCCCCACTTCCCATGACATCCATCAAAGGAAGTCATACGTTTTGTGCATCCAAACATGCCCTAACCTATTTTACTAGATACATACAAATCTAAGTTGTGTTAATCATATAAGAACAAGGATTAAGAGTAATAAGACTAAACATATAGGAATATGAGCAATTTATTCCTTGGAATAAGGTTGACCTAGATCCAAATCATTGCTTAGAGCAACGTACTTAGTTTCTCAGAAACTTGGTTTTCCCAGTATTCTTTTGCAATACCTAGCATAACCAGGCACTAAGTAATTACCATTTCTATTACTAGGTACTTCCACCCTTCCTCAGAGAGAAATACTGTGGATATAAACACTCTAAATATGAAGGAAGCTCCTCTACTTCGTAGAAATGCCGTTTGATAGTGTTACCCTATACAATAAGCTTGTTTTCTTGCCATTTCTTCTGTGTCTCTTTGGAGACAGCAAATGGAGGGTAATGTAAGGGCTGGAAGGTGAAGCAGACCTAGACGTGTGCATTGTCTTAAGTAACATTGTATCTATGTGTTCATATGCAGATATGTATTTTCATATATGACTCCATGTCTTTATGTGTTCATGTTAGTCACTAAGACACTCAAATTAGGACCAAGGCAGTAGGCATTCATAATTTCCAAGAGCAATATGTGATACTTTGGTGGAGCTACAAATTTAGGATGCCTGTGAATTTAACACCATTTCAACACACAAAAGGAGCCACTCAGCACATTTTTGTTTTGATGTTTACGGTAATACAGTATTTGGCCATTTTTTTATTTTAACAAGTAATAATATTGGGAAGAATGTTAATTCATTTTCTAAAATGTATCTTTAGCACTTGTTTTTCATTTTCTAGGTCTCATAGCAGAAGCCAGCTGGCCTGGAACTCACTATGTACCCAAAACTGAGTTCAGATTTTTAGTTTTCCTGCCTCAGCCACTCTGCTGTTGTTATTACAGTTATGCACCATCGTGGTCTGCTTAGCATTTCCTTTTAAATGAGATAATGGCATATTTAAATGTCAACTTTAGTCATCCGAAATGTTGCTTTGAAGGAGACAGGACTAGCAAAATATGCATTGATCACTGTGCATTACTACATAAACACAGGAACAACACATTATTTCAGATTAGTATTCTGAAAATAAGATATTACTAGCTCCCTCTTGTGGAACTGACTATTTTAATTGTTGGAGAAGAAAATAAAACAGTATTACAGCTGTCTTTTTTTCCAGACACTTGATGGCTTCAAATTAATTGTAGAGGGTTGTTTTTTCATATACACAATATAGAAAAAGGAATTAGCCTAGTAGAATGAATGCATATACAGATTTCTACTCTATGGGATTTTTTGGCTTTAGCTGTTATAATTCGACTGTCCTAATTTGAATTGGACCTTATCTAATTAAGTATATTTATATTTCATCACAAAATATTGACCAGATTAAGTTCATTGTAATGGAAGTGAAACGCCCTATGAATCCTGTGGTGTAAATCCTATGGGGTCTTCGTCTGTTGTTCTCCTGCAGCATCTGGCCTGTCAAAGACTATCTTGATACCCCTCCCCCCAGCGAACGGTTCCCACCCAGGTCTGAAGGAGTTCTGAACAAATGGGCAATCCTCCGGGAATAACAGCAACCACATCTTTCTTCAGCTTCTGGGCATATAAAAAATAGTCCTACTTGCTCAGAACTGAAAGTAATATTCAGACTGTAGAACTGTCAGGCATTCAAGAGACTTGATTGGAGGGTGGTCAGATGCCCAGTTGGCACTTGGGAGAGCATATTCGAGTTCCGTCAGTTATTTGGATCTGATAATCTATCCTGTTTCAGTTCATTCCAGCGCTCCGCTATCCAACCCAGCATGTAGCCTCTGAGTGAACGAATTATTTCCATTGCTGCTTTTTAGTCCTAACGTGGTTAAGATGTTTCTGCACGTTTCTCTAAAATTATTCTTTTAAGAAAACCCTTGGAATCTTGAAAGGGGTAGTTCCTGTGTACACTGACAGCCGATGGACTATGGTAGTGATGCAAGACTCTTTCTTTCATCATTGTTTCGTAAGTGAAGTGGATGCGTTTAATTGGGGGACTATATTGGCTATTTCTAGCAGAAAGTTTTCAGGTATGACGAAGGACTGAGCAGAGGGCGATATAGAAGGCAGAAGTACCTGCATCCTAGGGTATCGGGAAGCACCCGGGGGCTAAGGGTAAGTGTGGCACTTGCACAAATGGACCTTTGTTCTGTGTTTTGCTAGATAAAAGGCCCTGAGTGTTTGGGTCTCCTTTCACTTATAAAGTAAAAGTAATTACCTCACCAAGCTTTTGTGAAAAGTAAATATTGCTAAATATTGGCTGCACAGAGAATGGAGCCTGACTTAAAAATGGCTCTTTCTCAGAAAGTGGAGGAACAATATAACAAATGGGGTCCTGGCAGGGAGTCTTGCTGTCTAAGACGTTAATAAGCAAGGATGGCAGATGACACACTAAATAAAAATTTCTTGGGTATGATTATACTGTGTCCATTCATTTTTCTCTGATAGTATATTACCCTGTGAATCAAGAGGTGATATCTCAATATTCCACACTATTCTGAAAAATTCTGATCTGGACTTACTGTTTGGGGCACTCATTTCTCAAATTTGGATTAGCTCCCTGGAAAATCTTTAACTGACCTGGAACTTACATCTGTATAGAAGAACGAACAATGTGCCATGTATCCCTTTCCTCTGTTCTGGGGGCAGTTTTGAACGACCTTAGCAAGACCTTTCAGGAAAACTAAGCTCCCAGTCGTCATGGAGTGGGGAGGACTTTAAGTAATCTTGATAGTTAAGGGTTAACTACCTTCAAGTAATCCTGATGGTTAAGAGTTAATTACTAAATAGTTTAAAGTCAGTTATGGAGCTGGTCAGGCCTACAAATGGTTGCTCACAGTTTATGCTGGAGACTCATGTATGAAGATCTAGTAGCATTCAAAAGATGCAGAACTAAAGTCAAATTTTGGGAAGCTAGTATTTGTAATTGTTAATTGAAGTGGCGCCATCATGTGGTGAGAGTAGAAACAGCATGCGTTTAACAGGCCAGTACTGCAGACAGCAATTTCTTTTCAGTTTTTAATACATTGCCTTTGACAACTTGATTAATTCATAGTTCAAATAAATTAATTATTTTTTACTTTAAATTTTTTAAAAAGAAAACAAACTATCTTTTTTTTAAATTTTACATACCAATCCCAGTTCCTACTCCCTCCTCTCCTCCCATTTCCTCCCCCACCCCATACCCCATTCACTCCTCAGAAAAGGTAAGGCACATTGCTTTGGGAAATGTCCGAAGACCTTCCTACTATATCTAGGCTGAGCAAGGTATCCTCCCAAAGAAATTGGATTCCCAAAAAACCAGTACAAACAGTAAGGATAAATCCTGGTGCCACTGTCTGTGGCCCTGCAGTCTACCCCAGCCATACAACTGTCACCCACATTGAGAAGGACTAGTTTGGTCCTATGTTGGTTCCTTCCCTGTCCAACTGAAGTTGGTTAACTCTTATTAGCTCAGGTAAACTGTTTCAGTGGGTGTCCCCATCATGGTCTTGACCTCTTTGCTCGTATTCTCATTCATCCCAGTCTTCAACTGGACTTTGGGAGCTCAGCCCAGTGCTCCGATGTGGGTCTCTGCCTCTTTTCCATCAGTTGCTGGATGAAGGTTCTATGGTGACAGTTAAGATATTCATCAGTCTGACTACAGGGCAAGGCCAGTTCAAGCGCCTTCCCCACTATTGCTTAGGGTCTTAGCTGGGGCCATCCTCTGGATTCCTGGGAATTTCTGTAGTGTCAGATTTCGTGAAAGCCTCATAATATCTAAATATCCCTTTGGTTGTTCTCCATCTCTGTCCTTCCCGCATCGTATCCATCCAGTTCCCTCTAGCTCTCCTCCCTTCTGCCCTCTGCTTTTCCTTCTCGTCCCCACCCCCATGCTCCCAATTTTCTCAAGAGATCTTGTCTATTTTCCCTTCCCCGGAGCATTTATGTATGTTTCTCTTAGGGTTCTCCTTGTTACTTAGCTTCTTTTGAGTCATGGGTTATGGGCTCCTTATCCTTTGTTTTACAGTTAGTATTCACCTAGGAGTGGGTCGTTTTTCTGTGTCTGGTTTACCTCACTCAGGATGGTTTCTTCTAGCTCCATCCATTTGCATGCAAATTTCAAGTTGTCATTTTTTTTTTAACCGCTGAGTAGTACTCCAGTGTGTAAATGTACCACATTTTCTTTATCCATTCTTCAGTTGAGGGACATTCTGGCTATTACAAATAATGCTATAAACAGTTGAACATGTCCTTGTAGTATGTTTGAGCATCCTTTGAGTATATGCCCAATAGCGGTATTGCTCGGTATTGAGGTAGGTTGATTCCCAATTTTCTGAGAAACTGCCATACTGATTTCCAGAGTAGTTGTACACATTTGTATTCCCATCAGCAATGGAGGAGTGTTCCTCTTACTCCATATCCTCTTCAGCATAAGCTGAATGGCTACGATCAAAAACACCAATGATAGCTTAAAAATCGAAACCCTGTCTCGAAAATCCAAAAAACAAAACAAAACAAAAATCTATTTGAATTCTTCTGCATGCTGACACCTAGTTATGTCAGCAACATTTGGTAAAGATGCTTTCCTTTTTCCATTGTATAATTTTAGCTTCTTTGACCAAAATCAGGTGTTCATAGGTGTGTGGATTAATGAAACCGGGTCTTCGATGCGATTCCTGTTTTTATTCCAATACAGCCTTCTCTTGTTCCTGATTTTATGGGGATTGCCTTGAGTTTCTCTCCATTTAATCTGATGTTAGCTGTTGGCTTGCTGTATATTGCTTTTATTATGTTTAGATATGTTCCTTGTATCCCTGATCACTCCAAGACCTTTATCATGAAGGGATGTTGGATTTCTTCAAATGCTTTTTCAGCATGTAATGAAATGATCATTTGGGTTTTTTCCAGTTTATTTATATAGTGGATTACATTGATAGATTTTTGTTTGTTGAACCATCCCTGCATCTCTGGAATGAAGCTGACTTGATCATGGTGGATGATTTTTTTTTATGTGTTCTTGGATTTGATTTGTCAGTATTTTATTGAGTACTTTTTCATCAATGTTCTTGAGGGAGATTGGTCTGTAATTCTCTTTCTTGGTTGAGTCTTTATGTGGTTTCAGTATCAGGGTAATGTACTTCATAGAAAGAGTTTGGCAATGTTCCTTCTGTTTTTATTATGTGGAACAATTTGAAGCTTATAGGTAATAGGTCTTCTCTGAAGTTCTGCTAAAATTCTGCGCTCAAATCTCAGGCCCTGGGCTTTTTTTCCCCCTTCTTCTGAGGGTTTTGATGACAGCCTCTGTTTCTTTGTAGGTTATGTCTCTTTAAATTGTTCATGTGGTCTTGATTTAATTTTGGTATGTGGTATTCAGAAAACTATCCATTTCTTTTACATTTTCCAATTTTGTGGACTACAGGTTTTGTAGTATAACCTATATTCCAGATTCTCTGTATTTCTTCAATGTCTGTTGTTATGTCCCCCTTTTCATTTCTGATTCTGCTAATTTGGATGTTCTCTCTCTGCCTTCTGATTAGTTTGAATAAGGGTTTGTTTATCTTGTTGATTTTCTCAAAGAACCAGCGCTTTGTTTCATTGAATCTTTGTATTTTTTTTGCTTCTATTTTATTGATTTTGGTCCTCAATTTGATTATTTTTTGTCATATATTTCTCCTGGGTGAGTCTACTTCTTTTTGTTCTAGAACGTTCAGGTGTGCTGTTCAGTTGTTACTGTGGGATTTCTCCACTTTCATTATGTAGGTATTTAGTGCTATGAACTTTCCTCTTAGCACTTCTTTCATAGTGTCCCATAGGTTTGGGTATGCTGTGCCTTCATTTTCATTGAATTCTAGGACGTCTTTAATTTCTTTCTTTATTTCTTCCTTGACCCAGTGTGGAGGCTCAAAAATGTGAGCCTATTTCCATGTTGACCAAAGGTCAGAGAGTTAGAACTTACCTCTATTGCTTCAAGGTTATTGTATTTCTACCTCAAACGAAGGTCCCACCTAGATTTACATTAGAGAGTTCTGCTCCCTCAAGGTTATTGTCAGCAGGTGTGGCTAATAGCCAGATCTTGTAGCACAGAAATAGAGAAGTAGATATGTTTCTACCTCAAACAAAAGTCTAAGGATCTTACTAAGGTTTTTCAGCTCAGGCCCCTAAGGGACATCCTAGCCGGACTCTTCTAGTCTGAGCAGGTGAATGAAGGTCACCCAAAAGAAAGGGATTTATTTGGGAAGGAGGAGTCCAGGAGAGGTGGCTGCCTAGACCAGGAAGGGACTAATGGCAGCCTCTAACTGAAGGGGCAAAAAGGCTTATATGAAGTTTCTTAGGGG
>JAQHUG010000005.1:10123571-10215601 GCA_028555095.1 Dicrostonyx torquatus
ATAAGTTTACTGACTTTTCGAGTTGAAAGATCTGTAATAGAAATAGGTAAGCCACAAGGGATAGATATATGTGCTTCTTTTGATTTTATTTCCTCCAATAAACTAACAAGTATATGGAGTTTATGTGGGGTTTAGTCTTTACAAATTATGAATGAATAAAATTATATAATAACTGTATCATATTTTCAAATACTCCCATTTGATATCAAAACCCACTCAATAATATTTGTACACCTACAAGGTGTGCCACGTAAGGAAGGCTTTGTGATGTGTGTTCAATAATAGCATGCCTTTGTAGTAGGCATGCTTTTATAACATGCCTTAATGATAAATCTGCCTTTAGAGTCATTTGTTGGATTGGTGTTTGAAACTTTGGGTCACCTGTAAAAATGCATCATTTCATGTGGATTTATATAAAGCTAGCCTTTCAAAGAATAACTATCATGCCATCAGTTTTTCAATGGCATCAGATAGATACTTTAAAGACACTAGTCCAGTGCTTACTCATCTCATACTGGCTTACAAACATCTTCAGAAATATTCCCAGATCATATTCCCAACATATGATCATACATTCTGCTCCAAGAGTTATATAGAGACTGAGATTTGAAGATCTCTTCTCTATAATTTTTAGCATAGTCTATAATTATAGGCCTCAAATGTTTTCTAGTCAGTGAAGCCAAGTGGCATTCCAGGGTGAATCCTTGATAATGTGCAGTAGATGACTAAAGTTAGATTTGATTTAAGGACTAAAAACAGATCATGGAAATGTTTGGACAGAAATAGAAATAGGCTGTGGTTTAGATATTTGGTGAATACAGAATATTCAGATTTTCAAAAATTTTCTGAGCTGGGTGTCGTGGTGGCACACACCTTTAATCCCCAGCATTCAGGAGGCAGAGACAGGCCAATTTATGGGCTTGAGGCAGGCATAGTCTACAGAATGAGTTCCAGGCCAGCCAGGGCTACATAGAGAAACCCTGTCTCAAAGACATCACAACAAAACCGAAACCAAACACCCGCCCCCTAAAAAAAGACCGAAAAA
The DNA here is from genome assembly GCA_028555095.1 of Dicrostonyx torquatus. Lineage (NCBI taxonomy): Eukaryota > Metazoa > Chordata > Mammalia > Rodentia > Cricetidae > Dicrostonyx > Dicrostonyx torquatus. The sequence goes on from JAQHUG010000005.1 coordinate 10,124,617, forward strand.
CAAAATGAAACCCAAGAAACAAACCAAAACCAAATCTGAAATAGAAACTTTTAGAAGCAGAAAATACATTTTATTTTACTTGAGGCTCAGTTCAAGTGGAGGTTAAGCTGTTCTGGTCTCCTTTCTGTGACTGTGATAAAACACTCTGATCAAAAACAACTCAGGGAAGGATGGACTGATTTTGCTTCTGGTTCCAGGTTATAGTGGGGGTCACAGCAGCAGCAGGAACCCAAGGCACTGGTCACTTCACACCGACAGTGAAGAGCAGAAAGAAACGGCTGCACCACACTGCACACTTCCTTCACACTTATTAAAAGTTTTAGGCCCAGAGCAGGGCTTGGTGCCATGACAAGCATGGCAATTCCGAAAGACATGTCCACAGCCAGCCTGATCTACAGAATTTCTAGACCGAAACTCCCTTCCCAGGTAATTCAAGGCTGTGGCAGGGGGAATATTTAAACTAACCAGCACAGCAACAATGTGTAATAGGAATGGTGGAAAGTATTACACAATATTATTTGGACAGGCAATGCAATTACCTCTGTATTCAAAGTTTGTTAGAAACTCGAGTGAATTTAAATCCCTGGAGCCACATGAGTGGCCAGTCCCTCCCCTTAGAACCTCTAACTGCCAGGTTCTGCCCACAGAATGCTCTAACTGTCCTAACTGCCGGACCCTGACCCCACCCAAGAAACTCTACCCCGGTTTCTGTTTCTGTTTCTCAGCTGAGCAGAAGGAGCCACCTTCCTGTTTCTCCCCTCCCAATAAATCTATGTGAGGTTTGCTTTGCAGAGTGACTTTGTAGTGTTCCTTGGTTCTCAGCTGCCAAGATATCTTTCCTTCCACACTGTAATGCTTACAATGAATGCTGGCCCTGTCAGAAATTTTTGAAAAATCTTATTTTTGGAAAATCCTTTCCTAAGATCAAGTTACCTTTATGAACTCTTAATAGAGCCTATCATGAAAAACACAAATTTCTAGAATTTTTTTTTTTTTTTTGGTTTTTCGAGACAGGGTTTCTCTATGGCTTTGGAGCCTGCACTGGAACTAGCTCTTGTAGACCAGGCTGGTCTCGAACTCACAAAGATCCGCCTGCCTCTGCCTCCCGAGTGCTGGGATTTCTAGAATCATAGAATTTAGCCTTTGAAAAATCTGGAAATAAAATAGAAGTGTCTTTATCTGATCTCATGTTCTTATTTTTAACTAAATGTCATTTCTATGTACAGGGAGAAAATGGTGGTTCTAGATATTCTTCATAATAAATTCTAACTTAAGCAAATAACCATGCTACTGAAGAGATTTTACTGCTTTTAATTAATTTATTATAGTCCATTCTGATCACCCACTTATGTAATTTATTGGTTTTTTATTAATATATCATCAAAGTCTTTGGCATAACATGAAAATATCCTGGTGTTAGTCTTGCTTGAAATCCAGAGCTTAAAGATAGAGTTGTATGCCTTTTATTCATTTGGCAATGAAGGAAAAAATAAATAGAAACTCAGAATATAAGAGGCCAAAGAAACATGAAAAGTCATTCCACCAATAACTCAGAGATGAAACAGCAAGCTTCTCAACATAAAACAGTGACAAACCAGTTTTTATTCTAGCTCCTGAAAGATTTATTTAAAATTTATTTTTCAGGGCTATGGATTGTGGCTTTAAGCTAAGCTACATGCCCAGCCCTAAGATCTTGTAAAATAAGAGGCATCAATATGAAAACTATAGAAAAACTTGATGGTTTTTAATTACATTCTTCCATTTTTGGCTATTTTCATTAATGTTTTCAAAATAAATGATAGTATTTTGATGTCAGGAACACTTCAGAGTGTAAACATGGTCTCATAATCGACTTTTTAATATTTAAATGGATTAAAACTTTAACAACCTTTGCTTTTGCTATTAATGTATTATAGAGCTATTTATTTTAGTCACATTCTTCAATGAAATATTTCCCCAAGAAGGGGTTTTTGTCGTTAATTTTTTTTTATGTACCGTGGGTGTTTTTCCTGCATGCCTGAGCACTGCCTGAGCACCTGGTATCCGGTGAGCCAGAAGACAACACCAAATCCCCGTGAACTGGCATTCCAGATGGCTGTAAGCTTCCGCGTGGATGCTGGGAATTAAAGCTGGGTCCTCTCAAAGAGTAGCCCGTGCTTTTAACCTCTGACTCAGTTATGAGGATACCGAAGAAAAGTTTTAGTAAGGGTTCTTCTTGGGTAATTTTTGAGCCCCTCCCCGTCAGGAGCAATAGGCTCTAGCCTTTTGTGCTCCAGTTTGGCAGCATAATCACATCAAACAGCGCCTCATTTCTCAGCCTTTTGTAGATATTGCTGTCATGGGACGCCACTGAGGATCCTAGGGTGACTGTCACAGTTTCCTTGTTTTTCTAACACGATGTGGGGCATAAATCTTCAACCTTGTGTTTCGGAGCCTTCCCAAACTATATGTTGATGTAAATCATAAATCTTATTCTACTTCCAGTATTTCTTTTCCTTCCTCGAACTGGAAACTCCTACCTTGCCAACTATTTTCCTCCTGGGAATTTATTACCCAATTTTACACCACTATTGCTTGACACAGAAACATGAAACACCCCTTCCTCTCATTTTGTTACTGTTTTGGCAAATTTCTCACAGCAGGTGACTCTGACACGCCCCTTTCCACTGTCATGTTTCCCCTAGAATTACACTTGGAACACAGTTACCGTTTAACCTTTACGAGTCTTGAGTCTTCTTTCAGGACTGCCTGCCCCGTCAGGGCCACTGAAATCCACGTACCCCTGTGACAGCTATGGCAGAGGCTTGCGACTAGGAAGTCTGGATGAAGTCGCTGACTCAGAAACTTCTGAGCGCCCAGAACACTGAAGTATCAGTCAGATAAGATCCCCAAGCTGGGAGAACACGAATCCCACCCTGAATGGAGATGGAGGGACCGCAGAGGCGAGGCCGGGAAGGCCGCGCTGCGGGATTACCAGCTGACCTGCAGATAAGAGACACAAAGGCAAAGGAACTGCAGCAGAGAACTTTTTTTTTTTTTTCGTGAAACTAAAAATTAGGGAGGGGCGGGGCGGGGCGGGGCGGAGCGGAGTGTGCGCACGCGAAGGTCCAGAGCTGGAAGAGCATCTGAATGCGCATGCTCCTTGAGTCAGCGGGAGCCTCTGAGGTCGTGAACTAGCTTTCTGTCATGCAGCGGGATGATTCCACGGTGCCAGGTAAGCGTCTTCTGCGCGCGAGAGCTAGTCTGGGCTCGGGGCTCCACCACAGGCCCGGCCCTGCTTCCCCACCCCCTTCCTGCTCCGGGCCTTGTGCCTGCAGCTCCGCACACCGAAAATCAAGTTCCGTTCCCGAACTCTGGTGTCCAGGTCCTGGCCTTCAGGACCGATTCCCTTCTGAAGGTTCCTAGACTTTGTTTTCCTGGCATTCCTCATGGATTCATTTCGACAGAGACAGTTTTTCTTTTAAATTAAAACGCGAGTAAATGTGCAACCCGTTTTGGATTGACAGGCCCTGGATAATTTGCAGACCCCGTGATTATTGCGTAGAGACTTAAGTGGTACTGAGTGACAAGTGAGCCGTTTTGCATGGTCAGGTCCCTTAGTTCCCAGGTTGATTGCACAGGTTTGGCCTAGACAGTACCAGTTTATCCTGTAATTCAAGACCATTTGCTTTGCTGGATGCCAAGTTTTGTGTGTTGTGTAACTTAACCGAAATGTAGACTGGAATCAAAGGTCATTTGACCACCGTGAAATCAAAGCTGGACCTTTACTGATTGAGTTATTTATTCTACTTGTGTAATTCACCCCTTGACCCAGTGAACCCGTGTTCACTGCTTTATGATTTATGGAAAAATCAATTCTATGTCAGTTGAAGTCAGACCTAACCATGTTTTCTAAGGAAAGGTGCTAGAATTTAATGGCGCCACACAATCTTGTGACAGGTTTAAAAAGTATGAAGTAATCAGAGCTGGGTTTAAAACGTTTGTCTCGAATATGAATCTGTGGATATATTGAAGTTTTACGAGCAGTTACATTTAGAAACTTCCCATGCGAGTCATTTAAAGCATCCCTTCTTGTTTCAGGTTGAAGTGTTGTATTTTGCAAAAAGTGCTGAAATAGCTGGAGTTCGTTCGGAGACCATTTCTGTGCCGCAGGAAATCAAAGCCCTGCAGCTGTGGAAGGAGATAGAGACTCTGCATCCCGGGTAGTTAAACTTGTAGAATGCATACAATGGACCCTGTAATGTTCTTCAAATGTGTAAATTACATGTGCGTGTACGTGAGTGTGTGTGTTGTAACGTAAGAGTACTAGTTTTATTTTTCTTGAAATCTTAAAACTCCCGTATTTAGAAATGTTTAACAAACATTACAGGTAATTTTCTAAAAAAAAGACACAGTAAGGTGGATACCCCTAGACTTGTTTATATAATTTACAACCATCCTTATAATATCTAGGGTAGAAAAATGTAAGTTCTGCCTTTTATAACATAAGGTGAGAATTTTAAAGGTGTTTTAAAAAATTGTTTACTGTAAATGTTTCTGTCTTTTTCTTTAGAATATTTGAATTTTTCTGAGTTTTTTTTTTAAATAAAACAAACACTACATGCTGCTGAGCTTGGCTTTTTATGAAATTTGAAAAATGTCCTCCTGGCATTTGAAAGTCTGAATGTAGCTGTCATCATCTTCACCTCGAGCCCTTCTCTGATGAGGTGTAGAAGGGGATTTATTTGACAGTGCCCCAGAATGCCAGCAGTGCTGCTTCTGCCTGCATAGACAGGCTTGACCCAGAACTCAGTGCTTGGTACAGAAGGCAACTGCCCTGTGTGTTCAGTAGGAAATACTTCCAGATTGCTTTTACTTTCAGTGAAAAGTTGACCAAACCTTTGTGCTCTTTTATATACTTTCAGGAACACAACTGTCCTCGTGGGAGACGTCTTAGTTAGACTATCTCTATCTATGCTTAGGCCTGTGAAAAGATCATGTTCTAATTGGGAAGTTTTGTTTTGTTTTGTTTTTTTCTCTAAAGTTTTGAATATTGGCCTTGTCTAGTTTGGTGGGTTTCCCCCACCAAACTCTCAGCTTTTCAGCAAATAGTAACCTACCACATCTTTGTCATCAAGTGTGTTCTTCGAGGGATATGTCCTCTACAGAATGAGAGTTAGATTAATACCTTTGTGAGTGATGAGGAGATGTGAGGTGCAGCTCACTTTGCCACTTCTAACAGACTGTTTCTCTCTCAGGCTGGCCGATGTTAGAAATCAGGTGATACTTGCTGTTCGTCAAGAGTATGTCGAGCTTGGAGATCAGCAGCTCCTGCTTCAGCCTGGAGACGAAATTGCCATCATCCCCCCAATTAGCGGAGGATAGTGCGTCGGAGCCAGCTAGGTGTGTGGTATCTTTTTCCTAGCCAGTCTTGTACTGCAGGACCCTATACATGATAATTTGTATTTGGTTTGCTGTTGCTACATATTCTTTGTGAGTCTGTCTGCACCAATCCTTTACTGATGCAACATCAACGGGGTAGCTTCACTGATGGTAGGTAGTGATGCACACCGTCTCCCATCTCCCATCACTTCTGTAGTGAGTGGTTTAATGTCAGCATGACACATTCATTATATTTATTTTACATTTGCTTACTGAGATCTTACTATGCTTGTATTTTGATGGTGGAAAAACAAATTCAGAGAAGTTAAAAAAGAAACTCATCTTTGGGGGCTGGAGAGGTGACTATTGTCTACTTGCTTGTGCAAACTTGAGGACTTGGGTTGGGGACCTGGCACTCCTGTGAAAGCCAGATATGGCAGCACATCCATTTAATACCAGCGCCGGAAGGCAGAGGCAGATCCTGGGATGTGCAGGCCATTGAGATCCAGATTTAGTGAGAGACTCTGTTTCCAAAAATAAGCTGGGAGATGACTGAAGACACCATTTGGCCTCCACCCAAACGTGCATGCTGTTCAGGTTCATGAATACACATGCATACATGCACATACACACAAAACCTTGCTTTGGACACATGGTTTAAATATGGCCTTAGGTCACAGTGGCAGAATCCAAATTTGCAATCATCTTTGTAATGTGGTCCTGTTAACTATTTAACAAATGGGGTTGCTCAGACCTGATACTAGCTTCCTCAAACATAAAGGCATTGCACAAGTAAGAAGTTAAGTGGTCAGGGTTCCTGAAAAGACAGTCAGCCATTGCCCAGTGCAGTGGGGCTTCACAGGCACCTTAGGCCACGGTGGAGTGGGATGCATAGAAACATTCTTCAGGGTCGTTTGGAAGCATCAAACTTAAGGATGGAGTCAAAACAGCTTATTTTATCGTCAACTGAAAAATAAATAAACTGCAAGCTATATTATTCTTGATTAGAAACTCTTTATAGATAAAAAATTGACAGGAATTTACCACCCAAAACAACAATAAACATCCTACACAGAGGCAAAGGTTTGGCCTCATTAAAAACAAGCCAACGACTCCTGTTTTTCTCTACCTCACTTTCCTGGAAAGCTGTGTGGCCGATGCCAGCATGTCCACACTTAGAGGTTTGTCTCAGGTCTGCTGTCTGTACACACTGGGATTCCCCGTTATAGATGGATCTCAGTTTCACGTGGACAATCTGATCATCATATCAGCAGAGTAACCTCAGGGGGTTCTGCTTTTAAAAGCCTGTGTGTGGAGGATTGCAGCTATTCAGAAAGATACGAAAGATCACTGAGAGCATTGTACCATGTTTGAGTGATTTCTCCGCTGATTTTAGAACCTGCAAGCTAAGTTTGGGTAGTCTTGTATTATCAGAGGGAAGGGGAATCCATATGGTGGGATGCACGTAGGTGACATGTTTGGATTCTGTGTTATCAGAATCCAAAAGGGTATAAAGCAGTGGTTCTCAACCTGTGGGTCATGACCCCTTTGGGGGTCAAATGACCTTTCTACAGGGATCACATATCAGATGCTCTGCATATCAGATGTTTGCATCGCAGTTTATAACAGAAGCAAAATTGTCATCCCAGCATGAGGACATGTAGTAAAGGGCCGCAGCATTGGGAAGGCTGAGAAGTGCTGGTGGAAAGGGGCTGAGCACCCCAGATGTCATGTAGAGAACGTGAGAAATCCTGGGAGTCAGGTGTCTTTTTTATTTTTTTAAAATTGGATAATAGGGAAACACCACTGGATTAAGACTTCTTGGAGTCTCTGCATTTCTAATACATCTTTAATGACTTCTCTGACCCTTCTTTCACTCTTCTAATCAGATGAACTGGCATGGAATTTTCGATTACACTTCTTGTGTCTGTAATGCAAGGTCTTTGTCCCTGCCCCCTCAGGCTAGCCTGTCTCCTTTGCTTCTGTGCTGCCAGGCACATCACGCTCTTTATTGTTCCAGAGTCTTGGCATTTGCCACTCCCTTTAGCACCTACACCTTGTTCCCCTTTCTTCAAGTGCCTACTTCTTATCTCTCATGTCTGAACTTGCAACATGACCTCTTTAGAGAGACCTTTGTGATCCCCGAGACCTGTTTCAGAAATGTATTTATTTCTATTATCAGTGTGGCAGGCTTGGATTCCTCGTGTGTGTGTGTGTGTGTGTGTGTGTGTGTGTCTGTGTGTCTGTGTGTCTGTGTGTCTGTGTGTGTCTGTGTATGAATGTACACATGCCACAGGGTGCATGTGGAGGTCAGAGGTCAACTTGTAGGAGTTGATTCTTTCCTCCCACCATGTATTTTCTGAGCTTGAAACTTGGTAGTTAGGCTTGAGGACAAGTATCTTTACCTGCTGAGCCATCTTCCTGGACCCGTGGTTCTTTGTTGGTTTTCTTGTCCTATTCGTATATGAGCACTCTGAGGCCAGGAGCCTGTGCTTTTGTTCCCGGTGCCTAGGATAGTCTCTGGCCCGTAGTCATTTGTCTTAGGATTTCTGTTCTTATGATAAACATCATGACCAAAAGCAAGTTGGGAACAGAAAAGTTTATGTCTGCTTAGAACTATCAGGTTGTACTCCTGTGCTGAGAGAAGCCAGGCCAGGAACTCAAGGCTGGAACTGAAACAGAAGCCATGGAGAAATAAATGCCACCTACTGGGTTGTTCCTCATGTCTTGCTCATCATGCCTTGCTTTGTCCACTTTCTTAGTCTTAGGACCACTAGCCTAAGGGTTGTGCCTCGCCACAGTGAACTGGGTCCTTTCACATCAGTCATCAATCAAGAAAATGCCCCCAAGGCTTACCTACAGCCCATCTGGTGTGGAAAGATTGAGGTTACCTCATCGCACATAACTCTAGCTTGTGAAAGTTGACTTAAAACTACCCAGCGTAGTATAAAAAATGGCATTGCATATTACTGTTTGGTGAATAAATGAGACACCAAATATCTAGATTGTAGGTCACAGTCATTACCTTCTTTCCTCCATGACTACTGGGCTTGAGTCAGATTGTGAAGGGCTCCTTGTTCCCATGGAATCATTGTCTCCTCTCTTTTCCCATCTCTTGCTTGAATAAATGAAAAGGACATTCGAGGTGTAGGGCTTGGGTTCACAGTGGTTAGTGTTGTTCTAGGTGGTGTGGGGCTTGGTTGTATGGTGGTTGGTGGTATTCTAGGTGTGGGGCATGGGCACATAGTTGTTACAAGGAAGGCCACTTGTTCGTCCCAGCTACCCAGAACAGAAATAATCACACAGAAACCATATTCATTAAAACACTGCTTGGCCCATTAGCTCTAGCTTCTTATTGGCTACCTCTTATATTAATTTAACCCATTTCTATTAATTTGTATATTGCCATGTACATTGGTTTACTAGCAAAGATTCTAACCAGCATCTGTCTCAGGCAGAGGATCCATGGTATCTCCCTGACTCTGCTTTCTTCCTCCCTCCCAGAATTCAGTTCCATCTCCCTGCCTACCTAAGTTCTGCCCTATCACCAGGCCCAAAGCAGTTTCTTTATTAACCAATAAAAGCAACACAAAGATAGAAGGACCTCCTATACCACATAGTGGTTAGTGATGTTCTAGGTGGTGTGGGACTTGGTTACTTGGTGGTTGGCAATATTCTAGGTGTGGGACTTGGTTATATAGTGGTTAGTGATGATCTAGGTGTGTGGGGCTTGGACACATAGTGGTTAGTGATGTTCTAGGTGCTGTGTGGCTTGGCCAGGTAGTGGTTAGTGACTTTCTAAGTCATGTGGAACTTGGTCACATGGTGGTTGGTGATGTTCTAGGTGTGGGACTCTTTTACATAGTAGTTAGTGCCTCATTTACATAGTGGTTAATGGTTTTCTAGGTGGTATGGGAATTGGTTACTTGGTGGTTAGTGGTTAGCTCTAGGTGTGGGACTCGGTTACATAGTTGTTAGTGATGTTTTGGGTGTGGGGTTCACTTACATACTAGTTAGTCATGACATACATACAGATGAAAGTGGTGATACCTCAATTGTATCATGATGAGAGAGAGGAACAATAATTACATTCTCGGGCATATTGACATATGGACACATGTAAATGATTAGGACCAGTAGAATTCCTGTAGACTAATGAGGGATAGTAATAGTTGTATTAGTTTGTTAGAACTTTGAACTTATCATTCAGATCAAATCCTCCTCTTCCCACCTGATAAAGAAAGACTGGGACACAGAAACAACATGTAAATCTTATGTGTTACTTCTGACACTCTCGCTGAAGGCTGTTGACATCTTATTTCTAGGAAAGATGTGGATGAGGTTGAAGAGAAACCTAAAGACATAATACTGTTGACTGCGGAGAAGCTCTCAGTGGATGAAGTCTCTCAGTTGGTGATCTCCCCGCAGTGTGGTGCAGTATCTCTCTTTGTAGGTGAGTTTGTGATTTTCCCTGCTACAGAGTAGGAACTAGTGACACTACCTTCTGTGTTATTGTCAACAGTCAAAGGGTACAGAGTGGCAAATCAGGATTGCCCTTGGAAGTTGACAGAAACTTTTTAATATGTATGTATGTATCTATGTATGTATGTATGTATTTGGTTTTCTGAGACAGGGTTTTGCTGTAGCTTTGGAACCTGTCCTGGAACTAGCTCTTGTAGACCAGGCTTACCTTAAACTCACAGAGATTCACCTGCCTCTGCTTCCTGAGTGCTGGGATTAAAGGTGTGTGCCACCACCACCCAGCTCAGTTTTGGTTTTATCTTAGTTACTTTTTGATTAACAAGCTGTATTAAATTACAGGGATAATAAAGGCATGATAAAAGTCAATGCTAAGAGAAAAATTTGCATTTCCTAAATATTGAGGTAAAAATGTATTTGTTGATAATACTGGGAACACAGATATTTTTCTTTTAAGTATATAACTCTATTGGTAAGAAGAGGAGCACAGCCTGTTTTGGAATATGAGTGCTTTCAGGAAGCTTGCTTAGTTATTATCATTTCCTGATCATCATGGGGATGACCATCATTTATTCTCCTAATCAGGGTTTTTCCTGGAGAAAATTTAAAGTAGGTTTTAGACAAATGTACAATACTTGTTTGTAAGTTGGAAACAATTCTTTTTTAAAAAAATATTCTGTAAATGAAGTATTTCTAGTACTGGAAAAATGTTATTTTCATTGTGTGGTTTTGTTTGTTTTGTCTTTTAGGGACTACAAGAAATAACTTTGAAGGCAAAAAAGTCATTAGTTTAGAATATGAAGCTTATCTACCAATGGCAGAAAATGAAATCAGAAAAATTTGTCTTGACATCAGGCAGAAATGGCCTGTCAGACACATCGCAGTGTTCCATCGACTTGGGTAGGATTTCTTTACCTTTTGAATGTTGAGTTTGGTTGCTTTTTGTCTGTATATTGATACTGACTGTCTCTTACCGAGAAAGGAAGGCTTCTGCTTTTCCCCTGGAGGACAGCGGAGAAGACTCCCAGCATCTTCCTTGACTGCTTACTGGATGGCAGCTTTGAGTGCCCTTGATCCCTCTTTTGCTCTAATGAAGACCTTCAGGTCCAGACCTGAGTGCCTGCGGGGATGCCTCCTTAAATCCTTGAGGCCTGTAGGCAGTTGTTCTGGGCTCTGGGCTTGGCATATGTTGAAAGTTGCCTGTAGATCTGAAGCTGTTAAAAACAGTTTATTTTTCATACTACCAAGAATAATGGCATTCCAGGATTTTAAAAGAAGCCAGCAGTTAAGACATCTGTCATTATTTTGTTATTAGTTATAATTTTATTACTAACTGCTAATGCTACTGGGTGTTGCCAGTTCTGTTGCTTAAGATTAATTGATATTTATTATTTGTAATTATATGTTAAGTGTGTGTGGTCACTTTAGTCTTTAGATACCATCTTACATTGTACCTCGTTTGAATTAGATGGCTGTTAAATTATAGCAGTGGTTCTCAAACTGCTAGCAAAGTTACAGTTATGAAGTAGCAACAAAAATAATTTTATGGTTAGTGGTTACCACAACATGAAGAACTGTATTAAAGGTCACAGTGTTAGGAAGGTTGAGAATCACTGAATTAGAGAGAGGACTTTTTTTCTTAGTCCCCATAAAGAAATTTTATGGATATATGCTAATTTCCACTGACTATAACTGACATGAATGACCATTTTCTAGTTAAACTAGGTATTTAAATAAAAGAGAATTACATTATAGTTTTAATTTATAAGCAGATTTCCCCCCATCCCCTTTCTTTACTATGTGAATTAGGAGATAATAGTAATTGTTTTCATCATCTTGTTAAAGTTTGGTTCCTGTGTCAGAAGCAAGCACGATCATTGCTGTGTCCTCAGCTCACAGAGCCGCGTCCCTGGAAGCTGTGAGCTATGCCATTGATTCTTTGAAAGCCAAGGTGCCCATATGGAAAAAGGTAAGTGATGGAAGTAGCTCATTTGTGAAGAGGACGTTCAGAATTTGGCTTCATATGCCTTGCATTCCTGTAGAATCTAGTTTTCCTTATCTGAAATAGTGCATTCATGATTTGTCTGTTTTCCAAGTTTAAGCATAAAAATATATGCCCCAAGGAATGTGTGGTCTAGAAAGGGCCTCCAGAGTGCTGGCAGATAGAATTTCTAGTGCACACTCTTCCTTTCAGTAAAGACTCTGTGCTGCTGGAGGAAAGTGAGAATGATGTTGGCTACTTAGTCTTTGGCTAAAACAGAAATCCCTTAAGGCAGAAGAGCCTTTATCTGGTGGTTCTGTCTTAGGGTGGAATGTATGTCTGAGGAAATGTTGCTGGGTGGATTAGAAGACAAATAGCGAACAGACATGGTGAAAATCTACATTCTTAGCTCTGTTGGGACGATCACAAGCTTTATTCTCTCCTAGGCTACCTAGACCTCATCCCCAATGTATGCATATGTGTATGTATGTAAAATAGAAGCAGTGATAGGACATTCTGTCTTTTTTTTTTCTGCCAATAAATCAAGCTAAACAAGAATGAGTAATTGGTTAAATGGAACATTCTGAAGGGACACCCCTCACCCCCACACCTGACTGCAGCAACACTGAACAGACAGTTCCGCATCTGAGTCTAGAATTCCCTTAGCAGTGTGGCTGTTCCCAAAACCAAGGAACTAATGCCAGCTCAAAGAATCAGAAGAGCCGTACAGGGCCAGCACTATCCTCAAAAGAGTGGCTGGCCTCAGCCAGTGGGAAAGATGATCAGGTGGGACCCTGAACCAGGGTCTGGGAAATTTACTGAATGTATTTTCTGGGTAAAATCTGATCCTCTCTGTGGGCTAAAGAGTTTAGGAACTACTCTGGGATTACAAGATAGGGTATGTGTAAAGACCTCGTGATTCTGCAAGAATAGGAGGCAAGCCTGTGCACGGGAGAGGAGTGGAGAGCATTCCAACTGAGGTTCAAGCCAGAAATGCAAGGAGAGGAGCAGCCAGACAGTCAAGACAGCAGACGGGGGGGAGAGGGGAGCTAGCCCTGCAACTGAGAGCAAGAGGCAGCAGTGGGCAGTGCCCTCAGTTTGTTCTTCAGGGAATAGTTGGACTTTCTATGCTTTTTCTGGTCTGTAGAGAAATTGGAAAGGGTAGGTGCTCAGAGGCAATCAAGGGGAGCAGGGAACCCAGACCTTATCTGGGAACAGACAAGGCATCAGTGACTTGCCTGTGGCCTGCAGTGTACACCTTTCAGGCCAACCATTTAAAATGGTTGCTGTGAGGAAACTGAGAGAACCCAGAAAGGGCAATTTAGCAAGTTAGTAGAGATAGGGGAGGGTGAGAGAAAGAGAGGACAAGAAGAGGGGAGGGGGGAAGAGAAGTGAGAATGACAGGGATGGATTTAAGGGCAGTTGGAAGTTGAATCTGGATTTCTCTCGCTGTAGAAATGAAATTTGGCCAGTGTGGGAAGAGGCTATAACCTTTCTCTTCCTGTTGGGTTGTCTGCGTTCCAGTCTGATTCTTTGCCTAGCTCACACTTGAAGATCATCTGAGACACAGGCAAGGGGGCTGCAGGCAGGTAGAGAGTACTGCACAGAGGTCACAGTGGGCAGCGGCACAGGCCTATGGAAAACACTTGCCAGCTTCTCACGTAACCTCAGAGCTGGTGGAAACCCAGCCCACCTCCAATCTTAGGAATGTCCAGGTCGGTGAGTTTGGAAAGACAAAAGGGTTTGAAGCTAAAGGCCTTCCATTTTCTCATTCCTAACTTAACTGCTAATAAATGAAAGTAGATCCAAGAGAGGCAGGCGGCCCAGATGGAGTTGCTTACTCTTTCCTCTAGTTGCATCTTGTGACAGCTTCTGCCTGTCATCTATTTTTTTGTGTTATGAAAGTGTCGTTTAGATTGTTAAAACTGGTGGGTGGTAGAAGTAGATGTCCCTATCTCTTGTCTGACTTGTCTAAGTGTATTTTATTCTCTCTTGTTAATCCATATTGAAGACCTACTGTGGTTCTGTTTTTTAGGAAATATATGAAGAATCAGCATCATCTTGGAAAAGAAACAAAGAGTGCTTCTGGGCTGCTAGAGATTAGTCACTGAATGTTTGATGGTGCCCTAAATCTTAAATGTGGCAATCTCTTAGGTGATATGAATGGAAAAATAGCAGAATGCATGAGCGTGTGGGATGAGGGGCTGCAGGAACTAAAGATGTGAAGAAATGGCTTGACTAAAATATGAGATAAGGTGTCTGCTAGACCATCCTTCTATGATTAATTCCCAGTTGTAGCCAGCTCACAAGGACTGTGACCTTCCTTTTACAGTCAGCTGTCCCAGGAAGACTTCCCTGTCCCACGGGATACTGACAGCATCATTATCAGGCATGTTTTCCAAAAGATCGGCTGGATCAGAAAGTCATTGTTAGTTTTGATATTATATACTTTACATAACTTAAACGTAAAACCAAATAAATCCTGATTTTAAATAGCTTAAAAGTAGATTCTATTTGTTTTTATTCAGTGATAATATCTAAGAAATTTTATATTACAGAGACCGCTGTGACTTCAGAATCTATAATTATACAGTAAACCTTTTTATATTTAATTAGTTATCAGTATCGTTATGACTGTAAAAATTAGCATACAATTGTTGCGAAACTAACTAGCAACAAACTGGTTTGTGTTAAAATGGTATCTGATGCTTGAAAGTTGGCCCACAAATACTTAGGGAGATTATGTGATTATTTATTAAAATAGTTTGAATAGTTTTCATAATGTTTATATGACATTAGCTTGTGTGAAGTTATTACTAAGCACATTAAATTTTCTACAATATCCAGTTTTTGATTGGTCAAGATATCATGGCAGGCCTTAGTACAAAAGTCCCATACAATTTGTTGTGAAATTTTTCAGCTTTATTGACATACATTTGATAAGTAAAATGTATTTAAGTTCTGTAATGTGGTGTTGGGATGCTTGTATTGTGATCATCACAACCCAGATCTGTTACTTCTCTAGCTTCAGTGGAGGGGGGTGACTTCAGGCGCATTCTGAGCTCCTAAATAATTAAAATTTCAGCATAGTTGGATAGACATCATCATAGAATTGGCAGCATTCATAATAAGAATAAAGGCTACCTTTAAACACTTAAATTGAAGGTTTTTTTCTTTCTTTTTTGGCTTAAGTAACTTAGTAATCCTATTCATTATATACAGGAAAACACATTTTACCTAGTTAGCTCATATATTCAACAAATGTTTTCTGAAAGCCAATCATATGACAGACTCCCACCCCTGTCCCGCATTTTTGTTATCATGAGACGATTGTCTCTCTTGATGGCTGTGAGCAACAGGGTAGCCATGCATCCTCAGGGATCTCTTGGTTACTTGGTCTCTGTTCCTTGGCCCACCCCTAATTATTGGGTCAGAAGGACACTTGGAAGAAGGAACTGCTGTGGGATGGTCTTTCTGTGAATATATGTTGCTCTCATTGGTTGATAAATAAAGCTGATTTGACCTATAGCCAGGAAGAATAATACTAGGTGGGAAAGCCAGATTGGAAATACAGGTAGAAGGAGGGCGAAGTAGAGAGAGCCGCCAGCAGCCACCCAAGAAACAACATGCCAGCAAACTGGCAAAAGCCATGGTAATATGGCAATATATAGATTAGTAGAAATGGGTTAATTTAAATGTAAGAGCTAGTTCATAATAAGTCTGAGCTATTTATAATTAATAATAAGATTTATAATTAATGTAAGCCTCTGAGTGGTTATTTGGAAGCAGCTGTGGAACTGGGCAGGACAGAGAAACTCCGTTAGTGATTTGGGGTAATCTGTCTATCTCAACCTTCTCTCACTTTACAACCTTCCCTCCCTTCCGCAGGTTTTAGTCTGCATCTGTGTCAAGAACTGGGTGTTGGAGTCAGTTACCCTAACCCTGAAAACACATTAGGTTTTTGGGCCACTGTATATATGCCTAGGATTTTGCACCCTGGATGTTAAGGATAATGTGAGATACTTTCAATTTCTAAGGTATCTCTACTAGAGCTTAGAGTGGTGGCACACACCTTTCATCTCACCACTAGAGAGGGTCTCTGTGAGTTTGAGGCTAACCTGGTTTATGTCGTGAGTTCCAGGACACCAGGTTTACACAGAAAAATCCTGTCTCCAAAACCAACAAACGATTTACCATTCCAATGCTCTTAAAAGGCCTTTATTGAAGGTAATTATGTTTTTAAAGAGCATAGAGCAGACATTAAAAATGGTTTTAAAGAATCATGCCTTCATTAAGTAGGCTTGATGCGGTGTGTGACCTGGACTACTGTGTTTTTTAGTCTCCAGCATGAAAATGTAGGATTAGATTCGGTGCGCTGGAAGGACCAGAGTGGAGCACCCTTGAGAGAGAGTTCATAGTGCATGGCACCGGAATTCAAAGGGATCTTCCTTAGTCCCCGACTTCTCAGGAGCGGCAGAGTTAGATTAAGGGCTGATGTCACTGTCGCATGGAGCCTTTGCCAGCTGGCTGTTAAAGTAGAAGGGTAACCTTAAAATCAAACAGCAGCCTTTAGCACATTGCATGCTCTGGACTGTGACTGGTCTTGAGTTCCCTCAAGAAGCTCGTAATCATGAGCTGAAAATTGCCAAGCAAAACACAAATGTAATAGCAGATGTTTAGTCACTGATGTAGCCTCTGGTTTTTCAAGACAGGGTTTCTCTGTGGCTTTGGAGCCTGTCCTGGAACTAGCTCTTGTAGACCAGGCTGGCCTCGAACTCACAGAGATCCACCTGCCTCTGCCTCCCGAGTGCTGGGATTAAAGGCGTGCGCCACCACCACCCGGCCCAGCCTCTAGATTTTTATCTTTTGGATATGATCTGTAGAGTCTTCAGAGCGTTTTCAGACAGTGATTAAGAAGCAGTCATTCGGATCTTGTTTTTGACTTTCTGAGTACAAACGTCTTGGCTAATAGGATTCCTGGGTGAGTTTTGAATCCAGTTTCTTTACTTCCCCTTCATGGTCCAGGCCTTGTGAACTCAACCATCACCCAACAGTCATTCTGCCTCTCTGCCATTTCCAGCATAACTCATCTATGTTTCTATAAGGGCCTTCCGAACCGGGTGCTGGGATCTCCCAGAGTCCAGCGCTCTCACTTCCGTTTTCCAGCATAGTAGCCTTCCTCCCCACCTCCCATCCTGCTCCAGCCGTTTGCCCTGACTCATGTGGGCAAGCTGCTCTTGCCTCTTCTATATTGTTCTTCCTTGTGAGGTTTACATACCCTGCTTCTTGTCTTTGTTCCGGTCTCTGAATGTTATTTTCACAGAGAACCTTCACAGAGTACCCTGCTTAAAAGTGGACCCCTGTCCGTTTCTTAGGCCTAGGTTTTGTTATGGTATCTGATGCCATTTATCGCCATCGTTGGCTTTAACTCCGTGAGATCAAGGGCTTTATCACCGAAGTGCATGAGCTCATAGCATTCAGCTAAATGTTTGTGGTGGTGTTCAATACTGGTGCTGTTGGTTTCACATACTGTCTCTCAAATTAAACACACCTGACATGTAAGTCGTACCACATACAAATGTGAAAAGGCATCTGGTTAAACGAGCCAATGGTGTGTTGTAATTAGTTGAATCATCCAGCAGAGGGCAGTAGATCCAGGCCTATAATTGTGTGTGACCTAAATTTAATACTGACCAGAACCAAAAGGTTTGTTTGTAGTTTTTAGTACTAATACAGAACAGTAAAAGGAATCAATTACCTTTGTAAAATAAGTAAATATAAAATTATTATTCAGTTACCTGTATGGGACAAGATGATGGCTTTCATATAGGTTTTAAAATGCCATCGATGAGAAGAAAGTGGGCATAAGGCCCTGCTCAGACTAATAAGCGATTTTCAATTGATCTCTGCTGGGGAATGGAAAATTAAGAGAGTGCCATTTGGTACATCAACCGCACTCCAGGGCAGACCATGTGCCCAGGAGTAGTTGGCCAACACAAAGTGAGCTCCATGCTTTTCTGCGTTACTTTTATTTTATTGTAGTTTTTTGAGGAGGAGGAGAGAGAGAGGAGAAAGAAAACCAAAGTTGGTTGAGTAGGGAGGTGGGAGGACCTAGGAAGAAGTCGAGTGCGGGGAAAGAGTGTGATTGAAATACATTGTCAGAAAACTTTTGAATAAAAAAAAATGGATCTTTCGGTAAAGAAAAGTAAAACAGAAAACTAAAAACAATAATAACAACAAAAAGTTCTTTTTTTCCAGCTTGTATTTTAAGCACATGTACTCGTTTTTCTATAGAAAGCTATACATTTTTGGGGTGGGAACTCACACGAAGGAATGCCTGGTACCAGAGTGGGAGATGTTTTAGCATTGGCGTAGATGGTGACACGGTTACATTCTCCCTGCCTGCCGTGCACATAGTGACAACGGTGAAGTAGATGGTGACAGGGTCACATTCTCCCTGCGGTGCACATAGTGACGGCAGTGGCGTAGACGGTGACACGGTCATATTCTCCCTGCCGTGCACACAGTGACGGCAGTGGCGTAGATGGTGACAGGGTCGCATTCTCCCTGTGGTGCACATAGTGACGACGGTGACGTAGATGGTGACAGGGTCACATTCTCCTTGCTGTGCACATAGTGATGGCAGTGGCGTAGATGGCGACACGGTCACATTCTCCTTGCTGTGCACATAGTGAAGACGGTGATGTAGGTGGTGACAGGGTCACATTCTCCCTGCCGTGCACATAGTGACGGCGGTCTGCATGCCGNATTCTCCCTGCGGTGCACATAGTGACGGTAGTGGCGTAGACGGTGACACGGTCACATTCTCCCTGCGGTGCACATAGTGACGGTAGTGGCGTAGATGGTGACAGGGTCGCATTCTCCCTGCCGTGCACAGTGACGGTAGTGGTGTAGATGGTGACAGGGTCGCATTCTCCCTGTGGTGCACATAGTGACGATGGTGATGTAGATGGTGACAGGGTCACATTCTCCTTGCTGTGCACATAGTGATGGCAGTGGCGTAGATGGCGACACGGTCACATTCTCCCTGCCGTGCACACAGTGACCGTAGTGGCGTAGATGGTGACAGGGTCACATTCTCCCTGCCGTGCACATAGTGACGGCGGTCTGCATGCCGCTCTCCCGAGCATCCGTTCCTCAGTGTGTGTGAGGAACGCTGCTTTGCACATTGCGGCCCATCAGTTGCTTTGATTGTCTGTCAGGCCATGAAGTTAGGCTACTGACAGCCTGCATCTTCCTAAATTGAATCTTGAATGTGTTCTGAAGCAAAAGGGGTCCCTAAGACATATTAAAGTGTGTAACTGCCATAAAAACCCAAGTAGAGAAGCTTTCAAAACATTTTTAATGATATTTAATGACAGGTTATGAAGTTTACAGTTAGATAAAACTTTTCTGTCTGCCTCTCATGCTTTGATATCACAAAAGTTCTTAATTATGTCGATCACTATAATTTGATTGTTTCTAAGAAATTAAATAAATTCACCAAATTGGGGTACAAACAAATACATTCATCTTATTAGCTTTTGGGGAGAGAAAAATGGCAAAGCACATTTAGTTCAAACCTGCAAACATTACATCTCAGCAAGATTACTAATCCTGCGTGGAGGAAATGAGACACTCTCCTCTTTTAAAAATAGACAATTCTACTATGCTACATTTACATTTTGGCTTCATTTGCCAAATCAAGTACATACAATACAATCTATATATTTACACACTGACTACATTTTTATACTTGAAAATTTAAAGTAGTAAATATTTAACTCTCAAATTTACCCCCATGTTTATCTTTTAACTCGATGTTTACTCTTTCATGTTGTTTACTCTTTCGTGTTAAGGAAAATGGACCTTCCGGAATGTACATAGAGGGCTTAGTGCTCGGAGATTGTGTGTAGAATTGTGTGTGTGTGTGTGAGGAGAAGGATGAGGGAGTTCTGCTAAGAGTCCTGCCTTCTCTTTAATGAAGTCTCCATGAGATTCTTACACGTTAGGTTACAGCTCTGTATCAAGATGGATGCAACATACCACTGTACTTTAGAATTATAATCACGTCTGTGACTATCATAAATTGGCTTCAGTTTTCTTTATTCTTCACAGTTAAAGGCAAGGTTCACTGTCTTATAAAAATAACACTGCTAGCTAGAAAAACACCTGACCAGTTAGGCATTCATAGTTTGCTGCTAAAATGAGTGGTGCATAATTTTAAATGAGTCCAGTTCCTTTATTACACGATTTTACTTTGCTGCTGTTTATAGAGCTGTGTGCTGAGCACGCAGGAGGCAACTCAAGTTTTTACGATCACATTTTGTGATCCACCATTTATGAAATGGAAATTTTAACCTGACATCTTTTGAGTCCTATACTTACTATTAAAGCAAAGATACAGTTGACCACATAACTTCCTTCCCAACCCTGCCTACCCGCCCCCAATAATTTCTTGAGAACATTCATCTTTGCTAAAAATTTCTTGAAAGATACAGGAGTCACTTAGTAAAGACTGGGTGTGGGGGACATTGGTTGGTGTCAGAATCCCGGGGGAAGATGCAGTTCTGTCCTTGAGTAGATAGAAGCCAAGGATGCTGCTGAAAACCCTGTGAGGAGCAAGACATCTCCTCCCCTCATGAAACTGCCTGCTCCAGAATTACAGTATTGCTGAGGTCACAACCCCTGGGCTACTGTGAGAAATGGTTTAGAGACTGTGTCTAAGTCTTAGTCGTAAGCCAGCCTTACCCCTTAAAAACTAATCAAAGCTGATGACCTAAGCCAAGGCTCGTCAAAGGTCTCAAGCTCTATGTGTATAGTAGTAGATAACCCTGGTTTACTGCCTATAGGACACAGAGGCAGTAAAATAAAGGAACTGTGTGATATGGGTACTTGTAAAGTGTACTAGAAAACGTGTGTGTGTGTGTGTGTGTGTGTGTGTGTGTGTCTGTGTGTGTATAGTATGTTTGTGAAGGATTCTTTGTCAAGCTAGTTTCTCCACTCCAAACTAAAATTTTGGTTAGAATGCCACAGTGCCTCCACGTAGCTGTTAAAAGACTTGGACCCTGGATCACGTAACTAAGAGCAAAACAAGCTGGTTTTGCTGGGCCTCCCTGACATTTGTAGCTAATATTTTTTCCCTTCTGTTTGGCTTTAATCAAGGATGAAGTAAGGCAATAACTGGTCCAATTGGCTCTGGACCGCCACTCAGGGGCCTGGCCGTGGGGACAGTCGGGCCATCCATACACACCCGGGGAAAGCTGTTTTTCCTCTGACCTCTCTAGTTCCCATTCTTGGAGGTTGTATAGTAGGAAATCCTTATGTTTAACTTAAGATTGAGTCACTGCTGAGCCCTAACCCTGACTTCCCCTTTCATATCGAGAACAATGAAGTTCCTCAAGGTTAAGGACTGGCCAAAGCCCTATGCATATAGTGTGTGACAGTGGCTTCTACCGTTGTTCCGGGAACTCGTCTTCCTGGCGCTCTTCTGGAGAACGTATAGGCTCCGAAATAAGGTGCCAAGGCTGGAAAACGGTGCGCAACTCCCTGGAGCACAGTCTGTTCACATCACAATAACTGGGTGCTTGTCAAAATTCAGGCCATTGGGTTTTCTATCAGCCCATCCTAGTCAGTGCTATAGTCGGTGCTGAACAGTTTTGTCTGCCTCAGTCAAGCATAGGGGGTCTGCTGCTTGTGCACCCTGCGAATCCCTGAGCTCTTCCGTTTCTCTTCTGTATAACTGAGGCAGCTGCAAATCCAGGCGTAATCTGCTTACTGTGCAGTTGCAAATGAAAATAGCTCCCTAAAGTTGAGAAGCGTGTGAACTAAACAGGGGACTTTCTCATCCCAACACTGGTAGTGGGGGGGAGGGCAGGTTTGGACTCATGGTGTGGGAGATGTGGCTGGATGGTAAAGGAAAGTGGGTAACTACCTGGAGAAAGGCAGGCCGCCAGGGGCTTCTATCGTTAAGGGCAACAGGGAAGGGGAGAGGCAGGGGAGGCAGTTAGCAAAAGAAATTGTTCATCTCTGGCAAATGCACTAGCTCCCTTCCAGCTAGCTAATCAACTAAAAGAGAAATCTTGCTATTCCTAAAAGGAACCCTCCTCCCCCTTTCCTTTGTCAGGACGGCCCCAGCAGACAGTTATACTATAAACTTGTTATAGTATAGGGTATTAATAATTTTGGTACCTTGGCTTTTAAACTGTCCCTCCTACAGCATGATGTTTGTGTTTTTTTTAAATTGGTATATTTATCAGCAAGTATTCTATATATGTATATATACATATATATTATATGTCTTATATATGTGTGCACATATATGTATTATATACATATATAATACTTACTATACATATATATATATTGTATTTCTCTTGGCTATTCAAGAATGTTTATAGTAAAGATAGTACTCAGAAGAGGCAGTCAAGGCATGAAAGAAAGCAACAGGTTTTATGTATTTTTAAAGATCCTTCTAAGCAAGCACTCTGTGCTTAAAAATGTGATTAAGCTGAGCCCCAGCGTCATTTCACCTTTTGCTTGTAGACAAGGTCTCCTTAAGTTGTCCAGGATAGCCTTGAACTCACTGTACAACTCAGGGAGACCCCGGACTCGGACTCCTGTCTCAGCTTCCTGAGGAGCTGAAATTACTGTCCTGCAATAGCAGGACTCTTTTTTTTCTTAAAAAAACTAGTTTATAAATAATATTATCATTTAAAAGTATCTTCTGTGGCAACGTTGAGTGAACAGCATAAATTGAAAAAATAATCTATGCTGGTTTTTTTCTCTCTTTTCAACAAACATTCATATATATTATAGTAATATATATGTGGAAATACTCAGTATAATAGATATATTATCTACAATATAATTTATGTCACAGCTATATATATATGTAATACATACTTATATGCTATATTAGTAATATAACATATATAATATGCATCATGTATTATAATGAATACCAAGTACTTTCCACTTCTATTATTACTTTTAAAAAATTAAAAAGAAAAGCTTCTCATGCATAGACTCATCCTTTCTTCTTGACACAATAAACATTAGCATGTAAACACTGGACTAGCCAGTTTAAAAATTCCTTTTTTTTTCTTTCTATATAATGTCTTTGGTTTTCTTAGCCCTAACCTCTACCCACAATGTCTTCATTCCCAACTGACCAGCAGTTACTCTAAAATTATCAGGCTAGTTTGCCTATTAAATTATTTACAACTGGACTCTCAGAGAAATCCGTTCATCACAGAGTGAACCGTAGCTGGGATGTCACCAGCCGCCATGCCGTGGTGTCTGCTGGGAGTTTAGCTGTTGAGTTCTGTGGTCTCGTCCATCTCATCTGGATTTTGGCTCATTTTTTTATATTGTCTTTTGAAGAAGCCAAGCTGTAAGGTGACAACATAGCTGGTTACTGTCCCGTGACTACAGTTACCTTGATTTTGTCATTAGCCAGCAAACACATGGATCCACACCACACTGTGCCCAGAAAATACCAACAGTGAAAAGAATGACATCACCACCCATGGCTTGCTCAGCATGAGCCTTTGTCATGCTTTGTTGCCCACTTCCCTGTATCCCCTCTAGACTGCCTGGACGTTTGCGGGGACTGGTGCACAGACTGCAGACTAATGTCTTAGCATTCATATATCGAGGAACTTTAAGTTTTATTGTGTGAAATTGAATATCTGTCATATCTATTTGAGACAAAATTTTCATGGTACTGGGTGATAGGGAGGTTAAAACAAAACTAAGTCCTTGTTGGTTTTTTTTAAAAAGACTTGTGTAAGAAAGCACAAACAACCTTGCATTTCTTTTCTCAATGGCAAGAGGTACCATGACATTCAAAACGGGCCTTTGGGAGTACCACCTTTTAGCCGTGAAGTTTTCTTACCTTCCACAAACCTGCAACCAGAGCCAAGAGCAAGAGGATTCCAGCAATTATGCTTCCTATTATAACCCCTATTGGTACTTCCTCTTTCTCCATGGGTTTCATTATCATAAGGGGAATCTGTGAATGAATAAATGATCACAATTGAGTTATCCATTTAGCAGAAAAGTAATATGGCCTAACACAGTTCAATAATTTATAAATATGACCCACAGTTCTAGAGGGGGCTGTGACTTGTCATCATGGCATTCGTCCCTCAGGCATCATGCAAAACATATTGAAGAGACAACTTGAAAACTCAGGCAATGCTCAACCTTTCTACTTTTTTCCCCTTCTGCTGTGTTTCTGTCTTATGGCTGTGTTGAGCCAAAGGCATCAGATGCTTTCCTTGTTTAAAGTAGACACTCCAGCATCCAGTGCACATTTTTGCTCTTTCTTTTTTTCTTTCCTTCTTTCCTTCCTTCCTTCTTTCCTTCCTTCCTTCTTTCCTCCCTCTCTCTCTCCCTCCCTCCCTCCCTCCTTCTTTCTTCTCTCTCTCTCTCTCTTTCTTTCTTTCCAAACGAGACCAAAGAATTCTAGAAATGGGGGCAAGCATAGCCTCATCCAACCCCTCATTTAATAACTTTTTAAATATGATTTCAGTCTCATTCAAGTTTGATATAAAACACTGGAAAAGCAGAACAAATAGGGTTTCGCCAGGGTGAGGTTGACCTTTTCAGTGATGACACTTTCCTTGGGCATAGTCATGGCTTTATGCCCCTGTCCTATGGTGATCTTTGTGGCGTGGAGTGGAATGGCATCCCCAGGGGCTTGAACAGTGACACTTCATATTCCTTTCCTTTGTTGATAAAAGGGGTCTCCACAAAAAAATATTCTTAGAGTTACAGAGCAAAGGGGACAATAATTTATTTACTTGATACCCTGTTAAACTATAATGACAGAAGAGCTGCCTTTTTTGTTTGTCTGTTTTTGTTTCTTGGGGTTTTTTGTGTTTGTTTTGTTTTTTGAGACAGGGTTTCTCTGTGTAACCATGGCCATCCTGGAACTCGCTCTGTCCACCAGGCTGGCCTCGAATTCAGAACTCAGAGATTGGCCTGCCTCTGTTTCCCTAGTGCTGGAATTAAGGGTGTGTGCCACAGCTGCCATCTGGCAGTGGGATAAATAGGAACCCAGCTCTGAGACTCTTTCTCCTCATTTGTATGGAAAAGCTAAAATGTTCTGAATGAAATTACCATAAATTCACTCAGTTCACTGCTGTGTAGTAGTGCGGTACCAAGACTGTGGTCTGGTGCCCACCCATCTGATGCTTGGATCACCCTGTACCCTTGAGTACAATACTTTATTGAAGTGGGCCTTCATATCAGTGTGTGCCAACATATTATTTGGGTTCCAAGTATTCCTCAAAAGGTTATCCAGATTATTGTTTGGATTGCAGAATAATTTCACAGACACAAGTAGAAGTCAGTCTCTGCTATTAATTAGTACTACTCATAGAAAAAAAACAAGAAAAGAAAACTGGTGGATTCATGAAAATGAAACTTTGAATTTTCAGTTACTATCTTCAAGGGCTGCTTTCACGAAAAGAAAGACTTTAGCGGCATTTACAGACACCCCCCCCCCAAATGCTGCATCTTTATAGTGGACTTTGAGAACGGTCTATACTGCTCTCTTCCATCACTAGGTGCACAGTGGTTCGAGTTTGGAGCCCGCGCTTTCTTCCTTTGGCTCTGTTTCTGGGTTTCCATGCCCAGCCGCGGCAGAAAGGGTGTGGGCTTTCACCGAGGTTCTCAAACCAAAGGCAGAAAAGCAGCCTCCATTGTGTGGAGTGATTTTTCCTGGGACAAGAGTGGGGCAGCAGTGTTGTGAACTCAACACAGGCATTGAGAGAGGCCCAGAGTTCATGGGGCCCTTGGCTTTCTAACCGATGTGTAGGCTGGAGCACTGGACAGAGGCCAACCGTCCAGCTGGCCTTGGGGGCAGAGTTGTGAATTGACTTCCAGCTCTAAGACAAAAGCTTGGGGAGGAAAATGCTGGGGGCTCTGCCAGCAGATTAGTTGGGCATGGAAATCCTGCTGTATCTAAAAATGGCACATGCTAACCAGAGGCTCACTGCTAAGGAAAGTCGCCTCTGCCAGCCCCAAGAACAGACTGCCTTTTGTCCTCTGTGAAGGGACAATTCTCCATAGTACTCTCCCTTTTAAACGAGGGTTACATTTGCAGTTCTTTAGAATGTAGGGCCACGAATGGACACGTCACAGTGTCTGGTTATAAGAAGAACTTGTATAAAAAGTTTAATAGATGCCTTATTTACATACTCATTTATAATGCTTCAGATCTAATTCATGATGTAAGGTAGTATATCTTAGGTCTCATGCCTCAGATCCTGACGGTTTCTCACAGCACACGAAGGGGTGCTGATGCTGCTTGAGGCATGAACTGTCACCATGGTGTCCCAAATATGGCAGAGTCCCTTTGTACCTTTATGGTGGATCAATCACTTCTAAAAAGCACTTCGCAGCATAGAGGGCTGAGAGAAGGCAAGTGTGTCCCTGGACTTTCTGAGTCGCAGCCATCCTGGCCACATCTCAATCTCACCAAGCCCAGGCCTTCAGATTTTCATCGAGAGATGAGAATGGCCATTCTGTGCTTCACACACTAGAATGCCTGTCACAGGGAGGCACACAGCATGCTCACCGTGACGGAGTTGTCCTCAATCACGTACAGCTGGGGGTTGTGTGTCTCCATCTCTGCGGCTGCTGTCAGTTGCAGAGTCTGGAACGTTGACTGGAACACAGAATAAAAACATTTCATCCTTGCAGCAGCAAACACAGGAAAGCCGACCTGTTTAAGGTTGTTTAGTTCTTGGCGGAAAGTCACAAGAAGGAATCCCGGTGCCAAAGATTCATCCTTTGCATGCTTGAGCTCGCTGTGTGGACTAAGCCCGAAGGTTGCCGGGCAGCCATTGAAATGTGCACTGATTGGAGCCCATTGCTGCAAATTAGACAAAAGCCCAGGGTGGCACCCAGACATGAGCCTTGGAAACACCTTCCTACATTATCCAAATTTGAAAAGGATTCAAATAGAAAGCTTACAAGGCCTTTTTAGAAGGAAAAGCTTGTCACTGTGAGTTTTTTTAAAAAATATTTAATGAACCTTGATATGTGAAAGAAAATTACACATAATACTCTTTTACCCATACCTGAACAAGTCTCATAATGGAACAGGACACCAGCATTTGAGTTTCTTCTTCTATTGTATAAAATATTACTATCTAAAAGTGTACCTGAACTTGGCGATACATGTTGACTGCAGAAACCTTGAGCCTTCTTACATGTAATATCACATTAGGAATGATTTTACATATCCTAATCTATGTGTCTCTATGAGATGATACTGTCTGCGATGCATGTATAAGGACATATGTGTATGCTGATGCTATAATTAAGGTTATATAGTAAGCTTATCTGTCATCAATTTGTTTATGGAAAAAGAGTGTTCATTGGGAACATGATGGTGCCAATGTCTTGCTGTTAGTGTTTGCTATACACTTATAATTATGGGCCTTGTAATTACATGTGCAAAAAACATTCAGATTTTAGAGCCATTTCAGTGGGCTCTGGCTATTAGGACTCCCCTGTTATTGTTGCTAGGGCATGTGATTGAACATCTTCGTGAAGTAATTCACTAGACTATATCCAGGAGCCAGCAAGAGAGAATATATTTCCAAAGAGTGAGCCATTTGTTTCCTTTCTTCTGGCCCAGTCTCTGGTTACTCTTAATTTTCTCAAGATGGAAGATTGCATCATATGTTAACCCTAAACACTGATGTTTTAAACATATGTTATAGGTGAAACATTGAGGATATTTACATGGTGTGTGTGTGTGTGTGTGTGTGTGTGTGTGTGTGTGTGTAGAAAAGGCTCAGTGGTTAAGAGCCCTCACTGCTCTTATAGAAGACTTCAGCTCAGTTCCCACCTATACCTCTCATTACAGAAGATCCAATTCCCTTTCCTGACCTCTAAGAGTACCTGCATGCATGTGGTACACACACACACACACACACACACACACACACACACACATTTACACATCCCTATGCTTTTACAGTACTGATGGTAGAAATGTAAACAAAAAGTGGCAGTCAGTGAATGTAGGCAGTAGCCCTTGTAGACTGTGTGATGAAATAATTGTTCTTAAAAATGCTCATATACCCGCCCACACAGAGCTGGCTGTTCTTACACATGGCCCGTATCCTACAGTATTAACTAGCAGAGGAAGGTGTACTCCACATGCCCAGGAGAGCAGAATAGCACACTTGCTAGTGTCCACCAAGGCTATGATAGACTCTGGCCTGCCATGCAGAGAAATAACACTGACTATTGTTTGGGGGTTTTCTTTTTCATGAAGGTGGAAGTAGCCTAAGACTTATATGCTTTCTGGGCTTACTCATCAAACTGAAGCCAGGAACGCAGAGCGTCTGCCTGTTTATTAATTGATGAGATGCTGGATTCATCTTTGCATGGTTGAAGATCAATGACACACTTGGCTGAGAACTCAAGGAGAAAGATGGCATGAACATCCTGATTCAGGTGTGACTACAAAAAGAACTGTGGGCACACCATGAGGGAGACCAAGAAGATGCTGTTTCTGGCAAGGACAGCAAAGGCATCCTTGGCACCATTCATATAGATGCCATGGGCTGGTGTGGGCATCTAAAAGGCAGACCTCTTGATGAGCTCTCCAGATGATTCTGAGGCAAAGCCTGACAGTGTGAACACTGGAAAGAGGTGTGAACTTACTACCTTGAGTACAGTTGCTCAGGCTTGTTTGGGCATTGCTGCCTGTAGGCAGGGTGCTATTTCATCAAAAGAAGGGAGTGTTTTTGATAATGAAGCCTCATGCTTCCTTGCTCACCCTTGATGGGCCCAGTAGGTAGAACTGAGACTTACAGCAGCGAAGGTCCTATTCCAGACTCTGGTTGTCACATTGATAAAGTACTCCGTTTTCATGTGAAGGTCTTTCAGCCAGCAGGTGATGTCACTGCAGGAGACGGTTCTGCAGTCCTTTCAGATCAGAGTCAATGGTGGGTGGGTGGGGAGAGAGACAGAGAAAATGGGTGTTACGAATGCTAAAACTTTAGGAAAAGATCAAGCAGTGCTAGGCAGGACACATGGAAACAGGTACTATCAGGGGCTACGAGTACTATTATTTATACTAATTTATATTAGTATTTAGGTCTATTAATCTTTATAGCTATATATTATTAGTATTTATACTGGTTTATATCTTCAAGGGATTTTGATAATGTCTTTCAGAATATAAACAGAGTTGAGATAGCTTTTTCCCAGCCATTTCCTGTCCGTATTGATAACCTCAGAGATAACAGAAATATGTGAAAAGAAGGGTGTTGCAGAATATTTGTCCAACCATGCAAAGATGTGTTGCATTTGTTTAACTATATAAAGATGTATTGCATATATTTTGTGTTGAGGAGTATTTGTTTGACCATGAAATGATGTGTTGCATTTGTTTAATTATGTAAAGATGTGTTGCTGTTTTATCTCACCTGCCTCAGGCACCCAATTTGTCTTAATAAAAATCTTAATAACCAATAGCGAGGGAGGAGGCATAGGCTGACCTTCTGGGCACAGAGAATAAGTAGGAGGAGGAATTTGGGCTCAAGGGCAAAAGAAAAATAGACAGCAGGGAGACACCAGGGGCCAGCCATACAGAAAAAAGGAAACAGGAAAGCAGGGCACACAGAATGAAAGAAAGGTAAAAAGCACTGAGGCAAAACATAGATAATTAGAAACAGGTTAAATTAAGTTAAAAGAGCTGGTGGGACAAGCTGAAGCTAAGGTTGAGCATTCATAATTAATAATAAGTCTCCATGTCTTTATTTGGGAGCTGGTTGGTGGGCCCCCAAAATTTCCAACTACAAACAGGCACAACCTGCTCTTTATGCCACTTATTTTTACTATATACAACCTGTTCAAATATACTATTTATGACCATAAAAATGAAACAGTAATTCATGTTATCAGCAATGTGCTAGGCAAGTAAATCATTGAACAGAAACAATATGTCATATAATTTAACCATTAAACTTAAGGATAATAATTTCCTAGACTGGAGTTTGTCTGTAAGATAATCTGTAGTTATCAGGGTTGGGGAAAGAGGGAGGTGTGAACACAGAGCACAGTAGGGCTTTGGGTACTAAGCCACTCAATGAGCTGCCATAATTAATGCAACTACACATGTTTAACTCCATATCGTGAATATTTGAACTCCAACAATGAACCCTAATGTAAACTCTGGCATAGGTGGTGCGATCTGTTAGTGTAGACCTGTCTCTTATGACAAATACTTCACATGTTATCATGGGGTTTCGATAGTGGAGGAGGCCATGAATATGTGAGAACAGGAGTTATATGGGGAATTCCTCTACAGTTCACACGACTTTGTTATGAACTAGTAAAGCCTTTGCAAAACAGCTGTGAGGCCTAGGGAGATAGCACAGTGGATTAGAGTACTTGCAAGCAATAGGACCCAAGTTCAAGCCCTCAGCATCCACCTGAACAGCCTGACCTGGCTGTGTGTGCCTGCAGCCCCAGTGTTGGGGGAGGCAGTGCAGACACAAGCAGATCTGGAGAGTTATCTGGCAATCTAGCCTCGCCAAAATGGTGACCATCCAATGCAGTGAGAGCCCTGTCTCAAGGTAATATGAGAGCAATCGAGGAGTGCTCCGGCCTCATACTCCTGTGCATGTACCATACAACCACAGGGAGACAGACAGACAAGACACACTCACACATGACACCATGTGCATAGGCACACATACTCCACACCACTTACAGGTGTACACACCCTGTACTATACATAGAGACATACACATTGTCCACACAAACTCATACCATGCTCCCCCAACATACATTGTACACATACACATATCATCTTCCTGCATCTCTCACACATGCGCATGCATACAGACAATCAAACACATAGACACAGACACACACAATCAAAAATCAACAAACAACAAGACAAAACAAAACCCTGAAAACCCAAAAGCACAGTCTATACCACTGGCTTATGTATGGCCAAAAAATAACAACATGGCTTATTTGTGTAACAACTTCCATATACATCTACATATTAATACATATAGAAAATGTTCTGTTTAGTCTCTCCATCACAATATAAAGAAAGCCAGGACAACTTCAGTATCCCTGATGGGGAAGTGTCACGGCTTGCTTGCGGTTTCTTGTTTACTTGTCCCATGACTGAGTCTGTGCCAAGAACCATGCCGTGGTAACTGCTGCACTAACCCCTTTCTCCAAGAACCAGGAAGAGCTGGGGAATGGACAGTAAGCACATGGAGTTCCTTGTTAAAAGTTAGCAGAGGACGTGGGCTCCATGTGCCGTTTTCAAACCTGATTGCCTCTGTTGATGCTCTTTCCCTACTCACCATCCCCAACCCTCCGCACCCTCCACCTCCAATAGCCTCTTTGTCACTTCCAGGTCCTATCACACATGTCCTGTTGATGCTGCGAATTGTCAGCCAAAGCCTGAAAACATGCTTCCTATATCCTAATCCATGCCCGACATCAAAAGAGAAAGAACATTCATTCGAGAGTGTTGGCTGCTGGGATAAAACAAGAGACTGGGTTCCAGGTGCAGCAAGCAGCAGATTACTTAAGACCAGTTCAGCAGAAGCATTGACCTCGCCTCACCAGTTCTTTCATATGCCGGAAGTTCTCACTCTTGACAGCAGCAACAGGAGAGGATGCTTGTCCTAGCTTTAGTGGATTTATGTCTGCTACACAACTGATGTCACCAGCCTACAAGGAAGAAGACCATGTCAGACTTGGAAAGCAAAATGGTGGATGCCATTCCTTCCAGCCTGCCAAGAAATCCTGCCATCATATGGCGTATGGGACGGCCCCTAGTCTC
This sequence comes from Dicrostonyx torquatus, assembly GCA_028555095.1. Lineage (NCBI taxonomy): Eukaryota > Metazoa > Chordata > Mammalia > Rodentia > Cricetidae > Dicrostonyx > Dicrostonyx torquatus. Next base: position 10,156,287 of record JAQHUG010000005.1, read on the forward strand.
CTATTTCAGGAGCTCAGTGGCCAAATGCTTTGTGCTCTGGTAAAGCCTGAAGCATTTCAGTCAGTTGATGTGACCTGATGAGGCAGGCCAGCTTCTCATAACCTGTCACGATTTCAGTGTGGTTTGTTCCTCGAAGTTCACACCTTGGAAGTGTGGTTGGCAAGTTGGCAGTGTGGAGAGAACATGGGACTTTTAGAGTTGGGTTCCAGGCCATTTTAGGATATCTTCAGGCCAATTGGAAGGATGTCCTAAAAAAAGGGAGTTCAGAATTGTAGGCCCCCTCTAGTTTCCTACTTGGCAATGTACTTCCATTAACCCCTTCTCTTTCTTATACCGACTATTATGAGACCCTCACCAGAGCTGAAATGATGCTGGCATCATATCACCGAATTGCAAGAACTGGGGGTTAAATAAGCCTTTTTATCTATAAAGTTAACCTAACCTCAGGCATTTTATTGTAGCAACGTGTGGCTTGCTATGACATGAGATCTACAGATCCAAAGCTGCAGGATCTCAATGACACAGGGCAACAGCAGGATATCCGAGAGGAGTCCCAGTGAGAGCCCAGCTTCGGTAGTGTAGCAGAAACCAGCGGTCTTGAAGCAGACCAGTGACTCTGCAGTGAATGCTTCCACGTAAAGATACATGGACAAAAGTGTTCATGCATGACTCACTGTACCACACTACAGCTTCCATGAGGAGATTTTTCTTTTTTTCATCTTAATTTTTTTTTTGGCAGGGGATTACAAGGGCAGAGGTTGGACACAAAGGGATGGGGAAATGAAAGGGATCAAGATGCATGATGTGAAAGACACAAAGAATAATTTTAAAAATTGGGGTGTTTTTTTTTCTTTTAAAGAATATAGTAAAACAAAAAACACCATGATTCAATTCAAGGTTTTTTCCTCTGGAACATTTCAGTACTTTAATTTCTTGAAATCTGCGATGTATATTACAGAAATACCACTACAAGGCGAGCTAAGTGATCAACTAAAGGAGAGCCAATGTTAAGATGGTTGTTATGGCAGGCACTACCTCTTGGTGCAGGAAGCATAGAAGAACCCATGTCTTTCAAAGAGAAACGTCAGCATTCTGGTCTTATCTTCAGATTCTGATTTCACTGCCTTGATGTTTCTCCTTAAAATGTAACTGGGGACTAAAATGAATAGCTAGGGCTGGGTACAACTGGGTGAAATTCCAAGACCAGCAGATCTCTAGACCTACTGTGTGCCCACAGTAGACTGAACCTCTCACTTCTCCGTGCTCTCTCCTAACAGGCTTCTGACCAAGTCAACTCCTCTCTTACCCAGAACAGAGATATTTAGAATAATTTCAGTCACAAGGGTGCTCATTTTCTTTGGACAGTGTTCTGCTTATACCCTGAAGTCTGATGCTGGCTTGTTGGGATCTGGGATACATAGTGTTCCCTTTTGCTTTTCAGCTTTTAGGTGCAGAAACAACCACCCTTTAATCACGGGTTGTTTCTCTGTGTCGCCAGTTGTATCCTCCTTACCTCATCTGTCTGCACACCGGTCAGATACAGGAGCGGGTTCTTCGCCTTGCTGTACTGAGGAACGTGAATGATGACTGAAGCCATGGTTACTGGAGAACTTCCCGTCGTTACCTGTGTAGAGAATAACAGGTGAAGCAGATGCTGCCAGGACCCCCCCCCCGATGTTAGTCAAGTGGGGTGCAGAGTAGCAGCGTGGCATGGGCAAGGAACGGACCCTTACTAAAGATATTTTTTTTAACTAAAAATGAAAGATCATCAAAATTTTAGTGGTCACGTGCTCCCATGCTATCTTTTCTCACTGATGGGGGTTGTGTTGTTAGAGTTAGCATGTGTTACAATGGGTGATACTTGCACTCTTAATATTGTTGTTCCTAGTTACCATGAATTGATTAAAAATCCTATAAAGCGTGTGGTTACCATTTTTAATTTCTAAAACACAAAATCTGGATAACAAATTGAGATTCTCTTGTCATTAAAGAAGCAAGACTAAACTGCAGAGTGGGGGTGCACATGATGGACAAGTGGAAATGTGTGGAGACCGAATGGTATTGGCTCCGGGAGGCAGGTGCATTCCTACTGACTTTCCAAAGTCTCCATGGTGTTCTTTTCAACTTAGCTATTTTTTTTTGTAGCTTACTTTCTCTTTCTCTCTTCTTCAGTCATACTCTGGAGCCCAGACTGGTCTTAAACTTACAGCACTCTCATTTCATCTTCCCAAGTTCAGGATTAGAGGTGTCTTTCTTTGAATTTCTCTATATAACTGATGCCAATCTTTAGAATAATAGCTACTTACTTGTAGATACTTACAGTTATATTGCACCAAATTGGGTCAGAGCATTTTAGATACTACTTAGCATTACTGTCCAAAAGCCCTGTTTGTACCGTGCACAAACGATGAGCTTTTCAAACAGGACTGGTCTCCAAGCATAAAATAGTATAAGGGACACTCACCCACAGTAATGCCATATTAGCGATGCCTTGCTGGTTAATTCTGAATATTTGCTTTGAAAATAGATCATTCCTCCTTTACCGAGGACACACAACTAAACATGAGTCTTTCTGCTTATCTGTCATCTACTCCAATGTTCTCAAAGTGTGACACCCAAACCGTCAGCATCTGCGGCATTGCCTGTGGGCTTGTTGGAGCTGCACACTGCCAAGCTCACCGCATACCTTCTGAGTCAGCAGCTTGGGGATAAGGCTTACTGCGTGTGCTTTAACACGCTCTCCTGTTGTTACTGTACCCTCAAGATTGGCAGCCACTGGTGCATTGGAATTTTGGGTTACCTCCTTTTTATTATATACTCCTTTATTTCATCCCTCCTCCTCCTGGATTGTCATCTTTATGACAAGCTTACCAACCTTGAGGGTGAAGATGAATTTGGGACCAATATCTTCAACACTGTTTATGACAGAAGGAGCATTCTCATCCGAAGAGATTTCATAAAAATTTATATTGGTGGATCTGTTGGGTGACATTGGCAAAACTAATTATTTTTGTTTTGCTGTTGCTCTTGAAGCATTATATTTACTTTACTTAAGTATCTTCTACCTTGGAATATCATCAATATGGTTCACTTTTCCTTCCCAAACCTTTTAAGCTTCCTCTTTGAATTTGAGAATCTGTCCATCTGCTTAGCTGGTGTCTGGGGAGTGTAGTAATGGCAATGCTATTTACCACTGATGTTCTTTGTATGCACATACATATGCACACATGCATACACACATGTTCACACACAGATGCAGACACATATATAAAATCTTAAGCTCCATAAATATTTGGCATTTTCAATTATTATTACCATTATACAAAAGTTGAAAAATACCACAAGTGAATGAATGTTAGATTCCACAGTCCAACGCACTTTTCTGAGATTAAAACAACTTCCTTTCAAATCATACCTATTCACTGTCTTTCTGAGCAGAGCCTACGTGTTTATCAGTTGTCAAGCTTCTAACATAGGCATAAAGGTATCACTTTAGAGCTGACAGTTGCATTGGTCTCCAGACCCCTGTTACATTGGCAAGGGTGTTGGAAAGATGGACACTCCAGCTTTGGTGGTTGGATTGGCTCTGTAAGTCAAGATTTTTTTTTCATGTGCTGTATGTGCTCTAATGATGGGAACCAGCTAATAGCTCCTGAAGTATTCATTAATAATGACTCTCAAACAGGGTGTGCATTTGTTTTATTAATATTTCTCTAGTGTTAGACCAACTCAAATAGTTGGCAGTGAATTGGGAGTGGATTTAATTTTTTCCATCATTGTAGAACCATTCTTAAAATCCAAAGATTTTATTATGAGATCTTGACCACATGATTTAGGATTCCTGACTAGTGCCTGCAAGTATATAGTGTCCAACCAGAGGATTCCCCAGAACACTGTTTAGATGTGGGTGAAACTGGAGGGCCTCCTTTTTTTTTCCTATTCCTGGTGCCTTGAGGCTACAGTCCAACTAGGGCGGCTTCTGTGCATTGTGTGGAGTGAGAAGGACCCCATAGCTAGAGTAGGATTCTGAAAAGCATGACACATATCTCTCTATACATCCCAGGGTAGAGTTTATCCAAGTTATAGGATGCTCAGTTCATTTACCAGAAGAATGGACTAGACATTTTCTGAGACAGAAGGTTTTCTATCCTCAGGGCACCCTGTCTCTTTCTGTCTTATCTCTTTGTACCTCTCTCTCCCCCTCTCTTCCTATCTCTCTCTCTCTCTTTGTCCCTGTCTCTCTCAGTCTTTTTAAGAAAGTTCTTCCAAAATTTCAAAAGAAAAGTCTGTTATGGGGGAGTTGAGTATATGTGGTGGTTGTCAAGGTTTTATGTGTATGAGGGGAAACAATGGTGTGTCAGCCTTGCATGGAAAATGGGAAAACTGACTAGGGATTGAAATAGAAAACCTAGCTACATGTGCATGAGTTATCCTCTTTGCCTTCCAGATGTTTATGTAAGCCCCTAAACACAGCCAACTCCTAAATTGATTGCTGGGGTCTGCTTTTTGTATCTCAAGGAAATCCGACATTTTTCGACTTTTTACATAAGTTTCCTCTAGAGAACTTATGAGTTACAGTGGCAACAATCTAAATCCTGGAGGATCTTGTTAAAAATAACTGTTTACATATATTACACATATAGAACATGATGGCATAGTATACAGTATTAAGTGGCTACCAAGGGACATGATGAATAGGTGGGACCTTTCTCAAAAGTTTACAAAATGTTAAAGCCTTTTTTGGAGTATTGTTTTTGATGGTTACACAACAAAAATGTGAAACAACTTAGTATCTCATGACTGCTGGGATGGCTGCATGAATTACAATTCATCCAGAAACAGAATAAATTAGATGTGTATATTCTATGAAAACCACATAAAATATGAAAGAATGTTTTAGTATTCCCCCTTTAGTAGGTAAATTGTTGGTGTGTGTGTGTGTGTGTGTGTGTGTGTGTGTGTAAGTGTGTAACCTTGTACATAAAATAACTGAAATGAAGTTATTCCAAAACAGTCTTCTTACTCATTTGTGGGGACTGTCATCAAAGTGTTGAAGAATGATAATCTCACTTTTCATTTTGTGTCTTATTGTGATGTTTGCATTTTCCAAATACAAACATGTCATTCTTTAAAAAAGAGAATCATGTGGGGAACCATCTGATCGTAGGATCAGGAGTCATGTCTTTAAAATTCTCCATAACAAAATTTTTTTTACCATATACCTTAATATTTTAAGACATAGACTCTAATACTAGAAGGTATTAGAATAAAAATTGTAATCACAAAAAATACATGGCTAAGATGTTAGTAAAAGTAAAGTCTTATTTTAATCCCATATTTATTCCATGTAAGCATTCCAGAAAAAAATGTGTTTAAGAAAATACAGAATTGTTTGCATTAGAAGAAGAATGTTCAGGGGATGTGGCAATACACACCACCGTAGCTTTGCCACCAATTACTTATTTTATCCAAAAGAGATGTTTTTTTGTAAACTTGAGCTACTGATACACTTATCAAACTGGATAACTTGGGCTAAGCATTATTTCTGTGGGGCCTTTGAGACTCACTGGATATAGACGTGTTCTTTTTCTCTTTGATTATGTTTCTCAAGCTTCAAACAGGGTGGCATGAGTTCTTTGTCAATTTTGTTTTGTGATTTATTGATTAGCTGTGTGCTCCATACTTTCATGGACAAGGCTGGCAAGGCAGGAGTCGGAGAATGTGATTGCCCATATACTTCCTGGGAAATGTTTTCAGGGGTCTTAGTTCAGAGAGTGAGTTTAGGTGGCATCTGCCCTTAACACCTGTAGGATTTGTGTGTTACCCATTTCCCAAGACACCTGCCTTTTGGGACAATTCAAGCTAACTGGTGTTGGCTGGTAACATATTAACCACTGTCCTCAGCTTGACCTGCCTTGGAAGGCAGAAAAGGAAATAGGAAAGAAAAAGGAATAAAGCCTTGCTTCATGAATGACTTCTTTTGGAAAATTCCTCATTTCCTCCTGATTGGAAGAAAACCATCAGCAATCACGTCTGGGGTTTTCTATAAAGAAGCTAGACTTGGTCTAGTTTCCTTATCAGCTTATTGAGCCAGAGACTCCATTTCTTACTTGTTGTGCCCCCTCAATGTCCAAAACATGATGCTGGGGACTTCCATGTCCAAGAACAGGTATGTTTTTGATATCCAGTACCATATCATGAAGGGAGCGGTGAGAAGTGTTGGTAACTCTCACTGCCTCCAAGAGTCTGTTTCAGCACCTTGGAACAGATTACAGGTACCTTCCCACCTTCAGGGGCGTTGACCCATGACAAGGGATGAAAACGTTTTTCCTTTGTGCTGTTCTGAGTCAATAAACCAAAAAAGTTCATGTGTTCCTGGACGTCAGTTTGTCTGCATATTTCTAATCTAGTTGACAAGGAGGAACTAAATTCATGTGCTAAGACTCAACCAATTGTGGACTGTAGTCATGAGCTGAATGATCTATGTACCAGGGTGCTGTCAGGGGTAAAATGCTACCCACCCGAGTAGCAGACATCACCTACCGGGTTAAGTGAAGCTCGGCATCATACAGAAGAGGGATTTTAAGACTGACCCAATTGTCTGCTTCGTTTGCTTCTTGACTCTCACTATCAAAACAAGTATTAGAAATTACTTAAAGAGAAATTTCAGAGAACCTCCTGGGCATAAGTTTATGGTTGCACTGTGTCTTACCTGAAGGCCTGGAAATGGATGGATGCCTGATTTTGGAGGTTTTGAAGGTTGAAGTCGAAGTTGATGGTAAAAGTCACCTATATGTGACATTAAAATTCATCATCTGGATGTTTTAGACCAGGAAAAAAGTTTCCCAGCAAAGTGTGACTCTGAATTTCATGTCTTAAAATTTTAAGTTTGTAGACCATTTCTGTCTGCCTTGCTCACCTGAGAGCAGAGGTCGACCTCTGTCGGATGGTCAAGCTTTGTGGTGATCTGATATTCACTTACAGCACTGCGATCAATGTTGGTCAACAATAGTCACACAAAAGAGCACTGCAGATTGTGTGTGTGCTTGGATGGAGGTACAGGAGGAAATGCTACTTTGGCTAATGATTTAAAGCGAATAACCCCAGTGAGGGAACCCCTCCATATGTGGCTGGTTGTTGAGTGATGTCTGTTAAATGATGATGCCCAGAGAAGACAGTGAGTACCCTCATGTGTGGAGAGCCAGGGTTAGACGAGGCAAGCTGTACCTGCTCATCACTCTTTAAGGCAGGATATCCCACATCACAAGTAACAGATTTCTGCGATGAGCCCACCTGGCATGTTACTTCTGTTCCATCGACCTGAAGAGGACCAAAGAAATGAAAATTAACTAAGTATGTGTGTGTGTGTGTGTGTGTGTGTGTGCGTGTGTGTGTGTGTGTGCGCGCACTAAGATGCAAATCAACGTTTGTATTTCAGAAGCACAAATATCTTTAATATAACATTCAGAAGCCTTATATTTAGTAATTCTTTTTTCATAATGTTTTTGAAATGCATATTTTTAAAAGAAGAAAAATACACATTGGTGTTTGTATTTTAAATAACTAGCTGATTTTGCTACTTTTCCTCAATTTATTTTGTCTTTAAGGTAAGGGCTGTTGTCTGGCACAGGCCATTTAAACATGAGGTCATCACAGGTTTGGAATTTTAAATCTATAAAGTTCACATTAACTTGAAATATACAGAAACTTTTTTTATATCCTTTAATCAAGCAGCCCAGTTGAAAAATAGCTTTTTCGTTTTATTTTTTTCTTACGGCATGGCTTGAGAGCAGAGCAATCAGCAAGGGGCTCTCCTGGTTAAGTGTATTCCTGCTTTAGTGATCAGGTCAGCTCGATAGAATGGTTTTGCAGGAATGCACCATTTTGGCACCAGAAGTAGCAGCATTGCAAAGCCAGGACTACACTGTGGGACTGGATGCCACTGAGCAAGTGCATCACATCTGTCCAGCACAGGACAGGCGGCCTCCTCACAGCATAGATGGCTGGAGAAGTTATGAGGTGTCACTGCCAAGGCCTGGGGTAAAGGAAAAAGTGACCCTCACTGCAAAGAGAGCCGCCCTAGATTCGGAGCCAGACTGCATTCTCAGGAGGCTTCACTAACTGGCAGCCACAAGGTAGGACTGAGCATGCCCAGGCCATGCCTGAGTTTTTTCAGACAGCTTGAAGGACTCAGAGGCTGGAGTATCAGAGACAGCGAGTGGCAGAAAGGAAGGGGCAAAATGCTGTGTGGGATGGTTAGTGGGAGTGTGGGGAGGCTGGGGGGCAGTAGGTATGTATATGTGTTTGTGTTGGGGAAGGGTGTGTTCCTTACATACCGGCATGGAAAAAGAAGCAAAAAACAAGTTCTCGGAAAACTCAGCCTTGATGGCAGTGTTGTAGGCACTTTCCCCTCTGTTCCTCAGTGTCACTGAAACCGTTAACCTTTTGTTCTGGTTGCTGACAATAAAGGGTTGGTTTCTGTTCAAACAAGAAAAGAGAGACAGATAAACCACTGAAGTTGAAAGTACCCCACTTTCCAAAACTTTCCTGATTCAAGAGATTCTTTGCATTTACTTAATGATTATTTAATAACAAAAGACTTTCTTCATAGTAAAATGATGCTGACAAGTAAGCAAATGATGCTGGACCTCATCCTTGGCAGCTTTAAATTATTGCAGGAAAGAGAACTGCTTAAAGCCAGCAGTTTGGTATTTCTCATTGCTCTACTCTTAGGAGAATGGTCGAAGTTGAAATTCAGTTTTAAAATGCCTTAACTATATTCTGAAAACTTCCTCTATAGAAAAGAAATCCAAAATTTTGTCATGAATGAAGCCATGTAACGTGCCTTTTATTTCTAAGCTCTGCACAGAAAGGTAAAGGGGGACATACTGAATGGCTGGCAGCTGCTGGACATCCAGGATCAGGTCAGAGATGCAAAGTCCATCGCTGCCACATTCTTTATAGAAAGGGATCTACAACAAACAAAAGCATCATCCTCTTGGGTACTCTTGGGTTGAAAACGAAATATAGCAGAATGCATACAATATAATCCCGTTTGCCTAAAGGCCGAAACCATGGCCGAAACAAAGTTTTAGAAGCTTGTGTATAGTTAGCAAAATTTTAAAGAAACAAATATGGCAAAATACAAGACTCAAGATAATAGTTTGTTTGTGTGTTTGTTTTTATTTTGAGACAAGGTTTCTCTGTGTAGCTCTGGCTATCCTGCAATGTGCTCTGTGGTTCAGACTAGCCTCGAACCCAGAGATCTGCCTGCCACTGCCTCCTGAGTGTTGGGACTAAAGGCCTGTGCCACCATGTGTGACTTGTAATAGCTTGTTTATGGGGAGTTAAATTAAAATAGATAATGGAGAGAGACAAACAACTTCACAGGCATCCAAATTTTTAAGTGGGTGTTGAGCACAAGCAGTTTGACCTGTTTTATTCTTTATTTCTTTAAGAAACATCTGTTGAACACCTGTGGTGGCTTGGCACCTCTCTTGGGGCCAGAAACAGAGTGTGGAAGAAGAAATTTCTACTTTGTGGGAACAAAAAGGCTGAGGATTGTATGAGTCATTACATTTAGACTGCATCCTTAGCACCTTTAACACCACAGCAACTACGGAAGCCATTAGCCAACCTCGACTTGGGAAGGGCAAGCCACACTCACGCTGAAAACTTTGACAGAGTCAGAATAGGCTTCAAGGGCAGGGCTAGTGCCAGGGTTTTCCAAACTGATGTCCACACGCAGATCCAAAGGGTTGACAACGTCAGAAGGCTTCTAAAGAGGGGAGGAGGGCAATTACTTAGTCATAGTAACTTAAAAACAGTCTACAAATGTGATTATAATTAAAAGTGCCGTCAGTAACAGAGAAGAGTTCTGATGATCAAGACTTCCTCTTTGGTTCCAATTAAGAAACCTAAGGTGACTTAATTACAGTAAAAATCTGAAGCAGTAATTCTTCCTGGGATGGTAAATAGTGTCATTATTCACACACGAGTAATTATAAGTATTTAGATGCTATGTCCTATATCAGTGCCCAGCACTTGGGTGGTCTTGCTTCTCATTCCTAGCATCTTCTTTCTTTTTCCCATGAAATCTGTAATTACATAGGTAACTTGATCCCATAAGTAGACAAGGTCAGGAAAGAATGGAAGCCAAGTTTCTTCCCTGTTCCTTCTCCTCCCTCCTTCCTGTCTGCTTTCCTCACCTACCTCTCAACCTTCTATTCTCCCCCACTCTTAGCTCCTTCTCTTTCTGTGTGTGTGTGTGCATGTGTGTGTGTGTGTGTGTGCATGTGTGCGTGTGTGCATGTGTGCGTGTGTGCATGCGCGTGTGTGTGTGTGTGTGTGTGTGTATACTCAAGTGAAGGTGCTGTCTCCTGTTACTTTTAAAATATTATTACACAGTTGCTGGGGGAGATGTTTTATATAAGTTATAAATAAGTTTATGATTGGAAAGTTACTCCTAAAAAACATGTTTCCAACAGGAAAGATTTCCTAAATCAATGTGAACTCTAACAATTATGACCTAATAGTAGAACAGGCAATCTTTACCACATAATATACCATTGTTTACCTAGTACAGTGATTCTTGATTTGTAGTTCATGACCCCTTTGGGGGGTCACATATCAGATATTTACATAATGATTTATGATAGTAGCAAAATTAAAGTTTCGAAGTAGCCATGGAATAATTTTATGGTTCGGGTCACCACAGCATGAGGAACTGTATTAAAGTGTCGCAGCATTAGGAAGGTTGAGAACCACTGGCCCAGTGTAAAGCAGTAGTAGAAACTGCTTTTGGGATTTTCAGTTTTAGGAGCTTAAAATGACTACACAACTTTTACCTGATGGGAAAGAGGTCAAAATAAATTTGGCAATGGAGACTTCAACCAATTAGTCATTTAAAAAAACACTGTCTTTCAATTTTTTTAAAAAAACATTTATTTAATGAATCTATTTATTTTCTTTATTCAGTGTGTGTGTGGTATATGTGCACATAAGTGTGAAGGTCAGAGGAGGACATCAGATCTTCGCTTTCATCATTGTCTCTAGATGACCCCGGAGTTAGGCTGGCACCCAGCAAGCCCCAGACAGTGTCTTGGCTCTGATGCTCCCAGCCCTGGGGGCACAGGCACTTACTTATAAAGCCAAACTTGGCATTTTTACATAAGTGCTGGAGACTTGAATTCAGGTACCGGTGCTTTTGCAGCAAGTGTCCTTACCAGCTCAGCCATCTCTCTAGTCCCCGGCGCTTGATTTCTTTAACAATTTTTGAGCCCCTTTAGTTGCACAACCTAATAAAATGTAATGTCCCTAACACATATAAAGTCAGAATGTGACCATAAGTATTAGCATAAAAGAAATGTGTTTCTTGTCCACAGAGTTAGACAGGAAATGTAGCCATTAGAAAGGCAAGCATCTTCTAACGTATACCTCTCATTTTAAACTTTCTGCATTCATTAGTCATTTGGAAGAAAGGGGTGGAGAGAGGTAACCCTGAGGTCTCACCTGTATGCTAATGTCGTATTCAGAACAGCTCTGTACTTGGGATACAATCTTATTCTTCTGCAGGAATCGTTCACTGTTTTCTCTAAATATCCCCCTGGAGGTTACTCTGGATGAATATCTGTCTGCATCAAGTGTCATGTTAAACAGGATGGCTACGATAGAATCACAACGAAATATGTCAAGTGAGCTCTGAAGAAGAAAACAGCCTTGTGTTATTGGACAAAGCCTGATATCGAGAAATTGCAGAGTTGGCATTGGCATTTGTAGTTTCATGTGATTTGGTCTAAGTGAATACAGAACAAAAACAGAAACAAAAACAAGCCGGAGAAATACAGCTTCCAGCAATGGAAAACAACAATTGCACTTGCCCCAGGAAATCTATTGGATAAACCTAGAAAACGGATCCCTTTCCTGTGTTTTAGCTTCATCTACCATAGCATGGGGCACACACAGGGAAGAAGCTGTTGTTACGGAATGCCTCCAGTTGAACACACCCTCATATGCTACCAACTCTCCAATAAACCCAGACACTGGATATCCTGATGCTACTGCTGAGAGAGCAAGCTCCATGAAATAAGGCAGAATAATTGGCATGAGTTCACCCAGCTGAGACAAAGTCAGCGCTATGATCTGAGTAATTTTGAAATGGCAGTTCATGTTCTTTCTAGTCCCATGCCATTACAGGGACTAGCTTACTATAAGAAGTAGCTGTGATCATCTAAAAGAGTGTCTGATGTGTTCTAGATGCTTGCATAGAGAAAGACATGCAACATGGCTGGTCCAAGGTTTGAGTCAGATATTCTTAGACTGAACAGTAATTCTACAGTGCATGGCCTCCTGGACTTTGAGCACTTCGTCTACCATCTTTGGTTCCCTGTTTCTCTGGCAATTAGAAATTATTAGTATCAACTCAGGGAAGTGGAAATGAGAAACAGCCTGTGATGAAAACTGATGACCATAACCAAAGTCTAAATAGTCAGGCCAGCATCCTTTAAGAAAACCCATGGGCCACAAGCCAGAAATTCAGCTGGTTACAGCAGCTGTCTTATTTGGAATTACTTTATCAGATTTATTCAATATTTTAAAGTTGAGCGTACTTCCTAAGACAATATATCTATGTTACCTTTAATAAACCCATTAAAGAAACTTGAGGAATTTTACTGCTTCGGTGACTTAAAGAGACCAATAAAGGTGTCAAAAACATGAAATAATTGAATGGGAAGACTAAAAGTAAATGATAAAAAGTATGGAAATGAAACACTAAAAGGGGTCTAGGTAACTGTCAAAAGGACAAAGTGCACATTTCATGTACTTTTTAAAAAAGGAGCTTGATAAAATAAATACGTAGTTTCATAGGTCATGCAGTTTTAAAGATGGGATTTTGTTCTTATGTACTGTTAATGCCAAACAACAGATTGAACAATCATGAGCAGCTTATCAGTGTAGACCTGAACACAGCAAGATAAAGAGTCAAAGGAAAGGGTTCCCAATGCCAAGGAAAGGCCCCTCACCAGCCAATCAGTGAGAAGGGAATTCTCTGCAAGTACAGGTTTTCCAGTATGTGCCAACAGAATGTATGGAGAACAATCAAATTGTGGAAGACGCATACGGTATATACATGCTTTAAGGCCAAGGTAGCTGGGCAGCCAGCCATGTCTGTCAGAGAACACACTTTCCATCTTAATCTTTTGAGCAGACTAAAAATGTTTATATGGTGGCAGTTTTCAGCTTAACTATGGTGGCTACACAGATGGATGTGTGCTCCAAGGCTGGCCTATGAGTCCCACCATTCAAAGGTGGGTCAGTGTTTGAACACCTGAGAGTCAGGGAGCCCGGAAGCTATGCCATTTGTGAATCTTACTTTGGCTTCTCTCCTTGCTCGTGCATTTCTTGGTATGAATCATGACAAACTACTGACCTGATTGCTCTCAGCCTTTAAGTTAATTTACTTGCAGTTTCATTAAGTGCCACTGGGAACTAAGAGTTCTGAAATAAAGAGCTGGGGTCTGGTGGAGGAGAGATTAGAATCCACAGATTAGCATGGGAAAACATGCAGCTTTTAATGAGATGTTTTGCTTGCTGTCTGTGGAGGATGCTGAGATAACAGAGGTAGTTGCTTGGTTAGGAATGGTGTCAAAGAGGATGCAACACCTCAGCCAGGTCCTGCAAGATGACTTGTCTCTGTAGGAGAGACAGGATGAGAGTTCCTGATGACATCTGCCCACAATCCTGCCCTTGCTTTCTCCCTCCCGATAAGACACATGCAGACTCATACTATAGAAATGGTAAAACCATGGGTACAAGTTGTATATTCCTTTCTCTTTTTCCTTTTCCTGGATAACAGGAATAATACTTAGTGCTTTTACTAAACACACCTACGTAGACGACGGCATAGGCAGTAGGTGACTCACTCATTTAGAACTCGCCATAGTTCAATGAAATCCATGTGTATAGAAGGGATCCGTGTGTCAGAGAGACCCAGACAGAGCCCATGATTATGCCATGGTGATTACAGTCTTCTGCATCAGAATGCCACCAGCTAGAGCTGAGCAAGGATGCTCCAAACAAACCTTAGGTACCGAATGCATGGCGATTTAAGCATGTCCAGGACAGAACCTAACTTCATCTTGTCTGCAGGCCAAGACCTCTAGCTAAAGCTGTGGAGGCAAGCCATCCCTGTCGGGTTATTTCAGGACCACTCACCCACTCGATGGTTTTGCCCAGTAGGTTTAAACGTTGCTCTGAAGCAGAGTTTGAGGGTTATCTTAGCATCCTTGTTGAGCAAAGTGATTTTTTCCGGAGTGAATGAGGCTTCTATAGCCACATCAGCAATGCTTTGGGACCTGAAAGACATAAGTGGAAAAACATGCACATCTCTGCCCAGCATACGAGCATACACATAAACTTCACATAGAGAGCCCAGGGCCAGTATTGCTGAGTTCGTCCCTCCACTGTCTTAGACCTCGAGTAGCTTTTTCTATTTGAAAGCAGAAGATGGCAGCAGGGGTAAATGGATTTTTGTTGGTAACTGGAGCCTGCAGAATATATATTTAAATAATACTTGAACCCACACAGAATAGAAACCAGAAACTTCTTTGCAAATGAAGTGTTAAGTCAGGACCCCTCTGTGTCTTCCCTCTGAGGTAGGCACCACTCTTGCTTCTTGAGATGGCAGGAGAGAGAGAAGGTAGGAAGGTGGAGGGGCCAGAGCTGATGAATATTGCCATGCCCTGTGCCTTGCTGCCTCTGTGGTTAACGTCACCTGTCCATGATGGTGGCAATGACCATGATGGCAGAATATGACTGAGGAGTCCATCACTGAATGCCAGAGTTTTCTGTCCTGGTGGCCCCCTTGTATACCCGAGACAGTCTTATTTGCTCCTTAAACACTGGTGTGAAGTCGAACAAATTCTTGTTCCATTTTATTAATGAAATGGCTGAGAAATGGAGACCTGAAGACTGACTACAGTCTGAATCCCTGTGTTACTGGATTTTGAACTTCATCATAATGACCTCTGTGAACACTTTCCACTATTTATAGGGCACCAAGCAATGATTAGATATATCACCTTTTGGAAAAGTACCACGAAGAGACCCAGACAACATTCCTTTTTATTTTCAGGTATCATTGGAAAGACTGTTTTAAAAGTAACTATGTATCTGTGATGTCTCTTAATATGCAGCCATGACACATCTAATAAGAAATGTAGCATGGCTCCAATTACAATCTCATGCTTAATTCAATTTTAGCATAGCTATTTGAGAGACCGAACATTCGTTCTAATACAGATGACGTTGATTACATGTTTTTATAAATTTACTGGACATTATTCCTAGAGTTATCCAGAAAAAGCAGTTAGAACTTCGTAGGAATGTGACCACAGAATATTAGCTTAGCCTGACTAGTCAGCTCAGCACATTTATTTGATCCCATGTGTGTTGACTGTTCTGAAGAATCAGATACACCTTTTAAAACAGCAGCTTAGTCACGTTACTGACTCAACAATGTCACAGTATAAGTAGATACAAAGGCATCACATGGGAAAGCCTGCCTTGAGGCTTACACAGTGTTGTTTGCTGTCAGGTATGTGTTTTGATACATTATTTTAAATGAAGCCACATAAACTCTGTAGCATTCCATTCCTTAATTATTTTAACTAAGTTTATTCAGTAAATGCATTTTCTAGCTCCTCAGTCTTAAAGCTATTATTGGTTTTCCATATAGCAGTTTCACTTGTCAAAATTATTGCACTTTACTCTTGAAAAGCACAATTTACATGTTTACAGAGTAGCATCAGACTCAGAAATCATATAATTTCCATGGACTGTGTTTCTATTCTCAATATGTCTGGACAATAAATCATATATTTTCAACAGAGAAAAATGAATGCATGAGTATTTTTGACTGAAAAACCAATTTCTTTTCAATTCCAGTAACTCACTAGATCAGAGACCTAAGTTTTGTGTGTATGTGTCTGGTTCTGTTTGTGTGTCTGTGTGTGTGTGTGTGTGTGTGTGTAGGTGCATGTATGTATTGTCATGTGCATCTGGATGCCAGTGGTCAACATTAGGTGCCATTTCTCAGGAACCCTGTTGATTGAGACATGGTCTCTCTGCCCCGGAACAAGGCTAGCTGGCCAGTGAGCTCCGGGCATTTTCTCTGCCTCACCATCGCTGAGGTCATATGTACATGACACTATGCCTGACTGTTTGTTTGTTTGTTTAGGCTTTTTGAGACAGGGTTTCTCTGTGTAGCTTTGGAGCCTGTCCTGGAACTTGCTCTGTAGACCTGGCTGACCTTGAACTCATAGCGATCCACCTGCCTCTGCCTCCCGAGTGCTGGGATTAAAGGCATGTACCACCACCATTTCACTATATAGCTATGGCTGGCCTGGTACACTCTATGTAAACCAAGCTGGCCTCAAACTTACAGAGATCCACCCACATTGGCCTCCCAAATGCTGGAATAAAGGGCATAAACTACCTCACCTAGCTATGTCTGGCTTTTAGACATGGGTTCTGGGGATGGAACTCAGGTTTTCATGCTTGAATAGTAGGTTCTTCCACCAAGTGAGTCTGCCCTTCATATACCTATTTTTAAAACACTGAACCATATAT
The DNA here is from genome assembly GCA_028555095.1 of Dicrostonyx torquatus. NCBI lineage: Eukaryota > Metazoa > Chordata > Mammalia > Rodentia > Cricetidae > Dicrostonyx > Dicrostonyx torquatus. Next base: position 10,172,916 of record JAQHUG010000005.1, read on the forward strand.
CCTTTGAATCTTTTCTTGTTCCCTCAACTTTATACCTATGCAGGCAATGAAGATGTTAGCTAAGCCAAATTAATGGATCTTGTTTATGACTAATGATTTTAAAATAAGCCTTTAAGCACATAAGAAGTTTCACCTAATTTGTGTTCTAAAAGTCTTTCTCATGAGGTTTCCTGACTGGAAGCTAAAATGAGGCTGTATGTAAGAAAATTATGTTTAGAAACATGTTTGACATGTATGATATCATTTCAAGGACTTTGTCTTTTCTATATCCTGACTCTTTTCACATAAGGAGAAGAAAAGCATGACTCTAATGATAAAGAAATCTCTCTCTATATATATATATATATAGATATGCATATGTATTGCATATATACACCTATATGTGTGTGTGCCAAAGATACATGCATGTCAGCAAATTATATATATATATATATGTATATATATGTACATGCACGCATGCACACACACTCACACACATGTATTCCTCCAAGTCTCAGAAAAACCATGCATATCTTTCCTTTATGCAAACCATGATGAATACATTTCCTACAGTCTTATACAATACATTGGGCACTACACACATCATACAACACAGCAGGTCATTTTAATTAGCTAGTCTGAATCTTGCACTTAGTGACTCACCAGAGTTGAACCACTTGTCCCAAAGCACCAATGGATACATCAGTGATGGAATCTCCATTTAAATCTCCATAGCCATCCAGAGACCTTCCAAAGAACTGGAGTTGGTTCCTGAAGGCTCCATCGGATCCAAGGATTTTCTGAAAGAGCAGATTTCACTTGAAGTTGTAGCATACACAGCCGACTCAGAATGACAGCCTTTAGCCTGCCCCTTACATTCTCTAGATGGTCATTGTTCAGGTTGTCTGGTCCAGGAAATTCTATTGTTTTCTTCCTCCACATTTTATCTGATCTCTGTCTTACTTTTACAACGATTCTTGCATCAAGGAAACAGCATGGATCTTTCACGTGTAATCACGAGGCAATGCAAAATGGCGAGAAGTCAGTGGGCTAGGAACGACCCAAGACAAGTTCAGGTCTTCATTCCTATCCTAGTTAGCTTTCCTTGGGACTTACACAAAATTGCCTGTTAGTGATGCATTCTTCACTACCCTTTGGTCATCTGATACCCCTCACAATACTTAAATAATACACAACACTTGAAAATTTACCTCTGAATTGAGTTCTTATGTTTGATCCCTGGCATTTGTTATTATCTATAACATTGCAACTTCTTTCTTTCATTCCTATTTCCTCTTTTAGAATATAAGATTGACAAAAAGCAGAATTTTGTCTGTCTTGTTCTGTACAGTATTCTCAGAGCTAGAACAGTGTCCAACATATAGTAAAACTTTACTTTTGTTTTTAATGGAAAGAGCACAGATTTAAGGTAAGAGGCATGGATTGGATGACGCTGTCTAGCGCTAGCATTTATGGACCCAGTCATCACGTTGTTCATGGTTACCTGGGAATACTTGGTGCGAATTGTACCCTGGTGACCATTGTAAATGTACACTGCTCCAGAGTTCTCATTCTCTACGGGTGAGCCTACGATCACATCGTTAAAGCCATCCATGTTGATGTCTGAAAGGGCTGCAATTGCTGAACCGAAGCGAGCATTTCCAGTGCCTTCAGGTCCTTCAAGGAACTGGTGCTGATTCAAGATGCCCTTGCAAAGGGAGAAGGCACTGTTACACAAAACTCTCAACTGTCGGGTGGTCGTAGTGCATGACTTAAATCTCAGCACTTGGGAGGTGGAGGCAGGTGTTTCTCTGTGATTTGAGATCAGCCTGGTTTACAGAGAGAGTTCCTGGACAGTCAGTCCCACAGTCTCGAAAAACCAAAATAATAATAATAATAATAATAACAAAAATAAAAGATTCAAAGCAACTATGCACAAGATTTCAAAACATGAAAATGGATAGGGTTTTAATCTTAGAATTGATGATTCCCTATTGTGTGATGAGATTTACAAATAAAATTTTCATTAATTTAGGTCACAAGATACCAGCTCCTAGGCCAAGATTAAAAGAGGTAATAATTCTCTTTTCTGTACCTGAAAAACCTATATAAGATTTTTGGTCCTCTGTCTCTAGTTTTTCTCATTTATGGGACTGTCATGTCTTTCCAAATCTTTGACTTAAAAACTTCTGGTGAAAAGCTAATATCGTGAATGAAGTTAAAGTAGGTACAAAGCACAAGGAAGCCCGTTAATTTAGATCTTACTCATGCTGGACAGTGACATAATTATAATTATATTATATAAATATAATTATTATTTCCACTTCCTAGGGGAAAATGAAGTTGCTATCATTACACAACAAGACAGGCAACACTAAATGATTCTGTGCAAAGGAAAAGACATTTGCGTATAAAAGCTTCAGATTGTGTGCTCCTGTATGGAAATATTTAATGGCTTTGCAAGGTAGCAAAGTGCCTCAACCAAGAAACTGGGTCAGTGCGATTCTTTCTAGTTTATAGTAGTTTCATAAAGACTCATCTTAAAAACTGGGTTAGATAAAGCATTAAGAGATAGTGTTGCTAGGGCTGGATGGGTGGCTTAGTGATTAAGAGCACTTTTTGCTCTTGCAGTGGACCTGGGTTCATTTCTCAATACTCTCATTATTTTCCAGTATCTCATTATTTTAACTGCTTATGTTAAAGGGTAAGGTTTTACATTAATATACAGTAAGTATCAAACATAGAAAATCTTGCAGTGACTAAGCACAGCTCTCCCTTGCCCCCTACACCTTTCTGGTTTCCTATGTCAACTACTGTCTTTCATTTGCTCTTCTTCCTGTCCTTGCTGAGCTCCAGATTCCTGTTGAAATGGATTTAGAGTTCTGTCTACAAGTTGGAAAAATGATGCTTTCTCTCTTTGAGTCAGCTCAGTTTTATGGCAAGGATCCGAAATTCCAAGAGTTGGACATGCACCTAAATGTGACACTAAACACTGGAATTTTCTGACAAACTAATGTAGAAAGCATTCTAGGTCATCTGGAGGTTGCTGGAGTGTCTGGGACAATTGTTTTACTCTGAAATGAAAAGGTCATCATACCCAGTGATTGCTATTATTTCAAAGAAATGTCACAAGATGCTTTAAAAAGGAACCAACATTGATAAGTATGTGTATGCTAAAAATTATTTGTGCTTATAATGACTTTATGTGCATAAGAACACACACCCAAAGACCTCTCATGAAAAATAGGACACTCTATATATTAAACTTCATGCTTTTAAAAAAATTGTAGCAATGGTGATACCTTGAATTTGATTAAATGCATGCCACACTATGCGTGAAAATTAGCAATTATTCTCGAATAATAAGCATCCTTCAAATTTCAGATTAACTTATCAGTGCTAGAGTCTATTAAGCTGTTTGTTTAATGTTTATTTTTTACCTTTGTGATTGTGAACAGGTAGACTTTCCCCTCTTCTTTCTTGAGGTCATTCATGTACATGGGAGCACCGACCAAGAGCACGTCTGTAATGGTGTCTCTGTCCACATCAACCGAACACAGCACACTACCAAAATAGGAGCCAATCTGGAGCAGCAAAGCATATTAATCTCAAAAGTTATATAATCACATATGTATTCTAGCACATGTAACTCTGGGTATCTCTGATGCCAGTGAGCCAGAGGCCACATTCAGAAAAGGAACACTTAATAGCTATGGGAGCTGTGATTTAGACAAAGATAGGAGGGATAGAGCCAGCCAAGGGCAGCAAATAACCATGTTCCCATAAAAAACAACACAAAAGCAGAAACTGCTGTAATAAAGACACCTTATCAGAATGTAGGGAGGGGGATGGAGGGGAGAGGGAGGGGAGGATCATTTTAGTAGAAACTTAAGGACAAAAGGAGTTTTCTAGGTGGAGGGAAACATGAACAACGTAATGCCAGTAGCATCTTCGAGCAAGGTGATGTTTTCAGGGAGAAAAGATGGGAGAAATAGGTAGAGATGAGGTAAAATTAAAAGGGCTGGGCATCTGAAAATCACCCTATCCATTGATAGTCAGTGAGTGCCTGTGTGAATATTTTTTAAGGATTTAAAAATTAATAAGTGATTTCTTCTGCGACACTGTCACTGTTTTTTTTTTTTCTCAAAATAGAAAAAGCCTTCTTTAAACCACTAAGGAGGAAAAAAAAACAATGATCTAGTAGCCAGGTTGTGACCAGTTTGTGATTCTCTTATGTTTTTAAAATCAATGGCAATAGCAGGATCAGATTTATCCCAGTTAACCTTCTGTTGCTGGGACTTAGTGTAAACATGAGTAAATTCAGATGACATTCACAGAGGAGCCACTCAGTGCACACCGGTTTCCACTTCACCTACTGAACTGTCCACCTGCCCCAGTCATCCATCAAGTGAATTTCACTCACTCTGTGGTGATATTTACCTGGTCTCCTCTGTGAGACTGAACCACTGTGACATTGCCATCCTCATTAACACTGTACAGCACTATCTGGCCAGTATAATTTGCCCGTGGAGCACCGGCCACATAGTAGACACCTTTTTCAGTAGAAATTGCAGCCACAGAGTAACCTAGGAGAGATGAAATTCTAGGTTAAGTGCCACTAATTGTCCCAGCCAGAGAGGGCTTTCAAGGAGTAGAGATGCTCAGAAGTCTTGGTGTTAGATGTGACGTCCTGACCTTTCTTTGTAGCTCTGATTACCACAGACAGGACCTCAATGTATGAAGCTGTCCCTTGATCCTGGGTTGTTCTCATCAACTATCTCCAGGCCTGGCTAACTGCTAATTTTAATTTTCAACTTGATAGATACCATCTACTATTACTGGAGAAGAGCATTTCTGTGAAGAGCTGTCTAGATCAAATGTTCTCCTGGGCCTATCTAGGAGGAATTAGGCTGCTTCGAGCTCCCGTTGCCTTGATTTCCCCACAACGATGGACTATACCCTGGAATTGTGAGCCAAATAAATCCTTTCTTCTTTAAATTTCCTTTGTTAATTTATCTTATCATAGCAACAAGAAACAAAGCAAAGACCCTGGCCTTTAACAAATGTTTAATGAATGAATAAATGAATTTAAATGGTAATGCTGCTTCATTTGAAGAATGCAGGTCCTGGAATTACAGAGTTCTAGGTTTGAATTCTGGATTTACCATTTGCTAAGCTGTTGAAATTGATAGACATTATTAAGGTCACAGGCTCTCAAAAAGTTTGGAAGGATGGAATATAATACCGCACAAGTACTGAACATCACTGGACGCTTATCATATGATAACCACAATAACAAGCAACCAATCAAAACCCCTAAGAACTCTAAGACAATAGAAGGACACTAGTTAGTATATTGCCTTTTAGAAACAACTTCTGTTTTGAAGAAACAACCATGTTCCAGGAATATCTACCCGAACAGATTTGTGTGTTTTAGAAGCAGTGGAGTTAAACATCATCAAACATATGAGCTTAACAGACATCTCCAGAGATTTGTGTGTAAAACTCAGCTTTCCTTACTTATGGACTGAGGCCTGACTGGCAAATTACGAACACATAAGTAGAGGACAGTTCAGTTCTGCTGAGCTGACCTGAGAGTTTAAAGGAAAAGAACCTGAGTTGTCCGAGCCCACCCCTGTTGTCTCACCTAAAAATGAACTGTGGTTCCGATCCTGCAGAACGTGGTCAAAGGCTTGCTTAGGGAAGATCAAGTGCTGACGAGATGTCCCCTGAACAACACTTCCACTCCAGTCAAAAGCGCCCACTGCGCCTAGCATCAAAATATCCTGAAAGAATGGAAGAAATGAAGATTGAGACAAATTGCCTTTAATGCAGAGGAACTCAGGCATAAACTATCAAAATTTAGGAAATTTGTACTGTAAAGACTAAGTATATATCTTAGAAAGGTTTTGATTTTACTGGAGAACAAGTCTACCCGTGAGTTTTGACCCCATTGGGGGTGCCCTTCATAGGTGTCACCTAAGACTCCCTGCATATTAGATTATGATTCATAACAATGAAAATAATTTTATGATTGGGGGTCATCACAGCAAGAAGAACTGTACTAAAAAGTCGCAGCATTAGGAAGGTTGAGAACCACTGGGCTATGCTGTCTTGGAAGAACTTTTTATAATGCATTATGTAGAGATCTTTGCAATAGGCCGTGGTACAGGATGGATGCATAGTCATGTTCAATTCAAAGGCACACATTTGCAAATGCTGTGCCTTTCAGAAGTCATGGAAGAAACAGATGAGAACTTCTCATCCCACACATTTACAGGAAAGGCTCATGATGAATATGAGATACACTAAAGCAGTAGAAAGTGCTGACCTTAGAGGAGCAAGCGGGGAGGGGATGCTGCTCTTCTCTAGCATGTCCTGGGAGACCTATGACCTGTTGCATTTTCAACTCTTCTTTGCACACTGTGGTATGAGTTGCATGTTTGGATGGGCATGCTTGTGCACAGAGAGGCCAGAGGAGGACATTGTTCGCATTGCGCTACTCCTCTCTGCTTCATTTCCTTGACACCGAGTCTCCCAGTGAAGCTAAAGCAAAGATAGCAACCAGCAACCCCCAGGGCTCCTCCTTGCTATGTGCTTCCCACAGGGCTAGGGTTACAGATGCAAGGGCAACCATGGGCCCCCTCCTGAATTGTGGGTGCTGGGATTTATACGTGTGATCTCATGCTTGTCCAACAAGCTCTCTTCCCCACTGAGTTATTGCTCTAGTCTTCACAGAGCTTCATTCTTCTCTTCAGTCCTTTTCAAATGCTCTGGCATCTGCATCCCTGTAACTCATGTGTTTAATCATAGCACAGCCAGAAAGCTCACCTGTAGCTGTGGGAGTCAATGTAGCCCATAGAAAGCAAAGCCTAAGTCATGAATGGGGAGGATCAAGCAGCTCAGGGGCCTCTGCATTGGCCCAAACTCAATTTAAATATCAAAGGCGGCTGGGCGGTGGTGGCGCACGCCTTTAATCCCAGCACTCGGGAGGCAGAGGCAGGCGGATTTCTGTGAGTTCGAGGCCAGTCTGGTCTACAAGAGCTAGTTCCAGGACAGGCTCCAAAGCTACAGAAAAACCCTGTCTCGAAAAAAACTAAAAAAAAAAAAAAAAAAAAAAATCAAAGGCGACAAGTCCTTAAGAACACAGGTTTGATCAGAATAAAGGATGTTACTGTCAAGTTTATTTTTTCTTTTTTTTTTTTGGATATAAGGAAACAAGGATATGATGATGTGCGGTCAAAAAATAACAAATATCCCATTCTGAGGAAAAAAATATAAGATTTTAAGAATAGGCATAATATAAGCACATACTCTAAGCTGGGGGTTTCAGAATGGGCTCCAGTGAATGGGCAGTAAACTCATGGAATTGTGTAAAAATACTTATGAAAATTGTATTTATTTATCTTTTTCTATAAAAATTATTTCTTTTTTTCCCCAACATCTCTAAGGGTTGTTGAAACAGTAACATGAGCATCTTTTATTCCAGGCAGAGGAGGAGCTGTTCTTGGTTCTTGGATCTGCTTATCACTCTCTGATTTCAAATTAATTCCTAAATATTTCCAAAAATTTTGCACTGCTTTGTGTTTCATTATCCCCCAATGTTCTGGGCAGAATTCTGAAAACAAGAAATATCCCTTAGGTCTGTACCAGAAAGAACTCAAGCTAAGCTACCGAAACAGTGGACTTGGTTTTACAAATTGCCCATTTTCAATAATTCTCTCTCTCTCTGCTCTTCAAAAACGATACTATGGCAATGTAAATGTAACTATGTCAGGGACTGAAAGGTTTTGATTCTCATGAAATTCTTACGAGGATGATGCCCAGAATTAGTAGAATGTCTTTGCCATAGGGAACTCAAGGCCTTTATTATAAAAGGTATTTTCCTCTGACATAGGGAAGGAAGAATTTAACTGCTTTTTGTTTTAAAGCTTAGTAACTGGACCCAGGAATGTGAATCACTGCTCGGGGGATGGCTGTTTTTCCTACTAGGTCTAAAGTATTGTGTCTGTGTGTGTTCTGGCAAGTGGCAGTATTGGCTTCAACTTATCTGATAGACACACATTTTGAGGAGAGTAGTCTGCGCTGAATCCCACTTGTGCCATTTCCATCTGGAAGTTGTCTCCTCCTTGAACAGTACCTGGAGAATATCATTTTCCAAAATTACATTATTGTCAGCAATTTCAAGTCAAATTTCACACATGGACACACACCTGCAAGCAAACGTGTATATGCACACACACACACACACACACACACACATGTTCTTATGTCAATATACAGCTATACCCTAGAGGACTCTAGGATGAGTAAATCACTAAGAAAGTGTCCAAAGAAGTGTTCAAAGTTGGTTTTGATCCCCATTAATTAACCTAGTGTAATATTTATGCCATTCCTGATATCAAACTCGATTAAATAAAGAAAACACATTAGTTAAGGGGAAAACTGAGATCAAGATATTCTGTAAATTTATCACTACTAGCTAAGAAACTATGAGAGTGTTGCTCTTAAGTACTGATGCTCCTGATGCACAAATTCTTCAGGTGCATTGGAAGAACTGGTGATTATTTTATACCATAGACTGGACTGAGGGAGACCTGTGTCAGCTGTTGAAAACCAGGACTCAAGACTAAAGAGTTTACTAGCTGGGAAGTCTGTTTTGATCACATTGAAGCACCAGTCGTTGTCCAACACTGCAGAACTTTATTGGTAGGCACGTTCTTTTCAGCATGGTTCAGGATGGTCGAGTTTCAATAATGCTCATGAAAGGCAAGACAAGTTCCTCCATGGACACTTCAATAGAACAAACTGTACTACCGTGAGGGCTCCTCTTGCTTAGGAGGTATAATAATTAGCACTGAGGTCATCCTTGTGGATTCCTGGGAAATTCTCTAGTGCCAGGTTTCTTGCTAGACCCATATTGGCTCCCTCAATGAAGATATCTCTTTCCTTGCTCTCATCTCTGTCCTTCTTCCATCTCGACTATCCCATTTCCTCAGGTTCTCCTCGCCCCCAGCTAAGACCCTAAGCAATAGAAGAGAAGGTGCCAGAATTGGTCTTGCCCTGTTGCCAGACTGATGAATATCTTAAACATCACCATAGAACATTCCTTCATCCAGCAACTGATGGAAACAGAGGTAGAGACCCATATCGGAGCACTGGACTGAGTTCCCAAAGTTCAGTTGAAGAGAGGGAAGAATGAGAATATGAGCAAAGAGGTCAAGACCATGATGGGGACACCCACTGAAACAGTTTACCTGAGCTAATGGGAGCTCACCAACACCAGTCGTACTGATAAGGAACAAACATAGGTCCAGACTTGAAGGGGTACTCGCCACACAGACTAGTCCCTCTGAATGTGGTTGACAGTTGCATGGCTGGGGCAGGCTAAGGGGCCATTGGCAGTGGCACCAGGGTTTATCCCTACTGCTTGTACTGGCTTTGGGGAACCTATTCTCTTTGAATGGATACCTTGCTCAGCCTAGATATAGCAGAAAGGGCCTTGAACCTTCCCCAAAGCAATGTCTTACCCTCTCTGAGGAGTGGATAGGGGTGGGATAGAGGGAATGGGAGGAGGAGAGGGAGTGGGAACTTTGATTGGTATGTATAATGAAAAAAAGATAGTTTTTTAAAAACAAATTAAAATTAATAATAACCAACACTGACTGCATAGAGACAGTTTGAGGGAGAAATAGTTTTATGAGCCAGGCAGTGGTGGCACACGCCTTTAATCCCAGCACTTGGGAGGGAAAGACAGGAGCATCTTTGTGAGTTCAAGGCCAACCTGGCCTATAAGAGCTAGTTCCAGGACAGGCACCAAAGCTACAAAGAAACTCTGTCTTGAAAAACCAAAATAATAATAATAATGATAATGATAATAATAATTTTATGTTCCTCAAAGTCTTCAACAACAAAAAATGTCCAAAATCATTTTAAGTTAACCTTAAATTACACTGCAATTACTCTTACTCATGGACTTGGAGCAAATTTGCTAGTACAGATGCCTTAGTAGTTTTGTGTTATTGCAGGAGGCCTTAGTTCCTGGTGGTGATTTAAATAAGTCAGAAATAGCACACTTCCGCAATAAAATTTGGGGAGGGTTAGAAATTTCTGGTGCACCATCAGAAGATCAAGGTTGGACTATGACAGTGGACACCTTTGGCAGGACCTGAAATGTAAGTACACAATTAGACACCAGCTTTATTGCTGAGTTATCTAGGTAAGCTCCTGGGACAAGGATTTGGGTTAGGTGAGATGTTTTTACCAACTGCAAGGAGTGTTCCAATTCTCCAGGTCCTGACTATTTGCATGACTTACAATTCTGCCCTGAGGATGTCACAAGGCTATGGAAATGCAACGTTAGAGCTATAATCAGGAAAGTCTTTTCCCCAACTAAACTGGAGATCGCTATGCATTTTTACTATTTTAAGGGTATATGTTTATTAGAAACAAGTTCAAGAATATGTGAAATACATAACTTAAAAAGAAAAAAATCTATGGTTATAATAGATGTTGCCAGATTGTTCTCTCAAAAATTGAAAAAAAAATTGTCATCTTATCAACCATGTGTGAACTTTGCACCTCAGAGACTTCTGGAAAATTAAACAGTATTGATGTGTTGTTTTTTAGGTAAAACACAAAAGTGTTTGGAATCATTGTTTTCTTCTGTTTGCTAATCACTTACATTTCTCTTATAAATTGTTTATTCATGTGTTTTGTCTATCTTTTTTGTTCACATATCTGAGTTAGTTTTTATGCACAGTCTATGAGCTAATATTCATATAGCAAGTACATTAGATGAAAATAACAGTTTTTCCAACAAAAAGTATTTGAAGGAGACATTTGTGAAAGGCCTTTTACCTTCAATGCTGAAAATGTGCTCTCCCAGGGTCCCAGCCTTCTCCAGCAGAGCTGCTTCATCGGCCACATTGAAAAAGTATCTCTCTGTTGGAGTACTAGCAATTGCTTTGATTTCTTTGATTAAATTCTTAGTATCAAGGGCATTTCTGTTTAAATACCCAAGAACCTTGACAAAAGAGGGAGAGAGAGGACAAAAGTCACTCATTCTTCTTCTACTTCAATTTCCCTCTGTTCATTGCAGTATGTTTCTGATCATCATAGGGCTTCTCGCAAACATTTCCACAGCGATTCATTTAGCTGACAGGACTGGGAATCAGCAGGAAGCAGACAGACTGTTCAAATTGCAAACCAGGAAAGCGATGGAGTACCAGACTGTGGACTCATCAACCCTCAGACGCGTCCTAACGGAAGCCACTTACTGCTATGCCGAACCTCAGGATATCATCATCATTGCATTGCTGGATCACTTCTTTCAGACTCGACCCATCGTGGGATTCACCATCAGTCACAACTACCATGACTTTGGTAGCACCGGGGCGCCCACCAGAAGCTGGTAAATAAGCCTTTTCTCTGTGACAGATAAAATTGCCCATTATAAACAGAAGCTAAGGTCTAGATCTCTGTTTTGAAAGAGAAACAGGAAATTAGCATCCCTAAGCACATCAGTCATGAACTATGCTGTACTTTCCAGGTCCTTCTGTGCAATGCAAGGATCATATTTAAGGACATTCTTCTATTTGTAGCTTCTTCAGAGAAATATAAATAAAATTTGTTTAATAGTAATTTCAATATGTTTCACGGTGTGTGTGTGTGTATGTGTGTGTTGTGTTTGTATGCCCTAATTAGCTTTTTGTTGCTGTGATAAAACACCAAAACAAAAAGAAACTTGAGAAAGGAAAGACCTCATTTGGTTTATAGGTTATGCCTATCCTCAGTGGAAGTCAAGGCAGAAACTTAAGGAAAACTTGAAGCAAAACCTATGGAAGAAGAACATCTTACCAGCTTTCTTCATCTGGCTTGTTTAGCTACTTTTATTATACAGCCCATGCCCACCTGCCTAGGAATAACACTGCCCACAGTGGGCTGGACCCGCCTCCATACACACACATCAAAAATATGGCATGTAGTCATGTCTGATGGAGGCAATTCCTCAATTGAAGTTTAGTCTTCCCAAGTGACTGTCTCTCTCTCTCTCTCTCTCTCTCTCTCTCTCTCTCTCTCTCTCTCTCTCTCTCTCTCTCTCTCTCTCTCTCTCTCTCTCGTGTGTATGTGTGTTGTATATGGTCCATTTATGTTTTCCTGTATATATGCACAGGTACACACACATGAATGTGCATATAATAAGGTCAGAGATCAATATTAAGTGTCTCTCTAGTTCTCCACTTTAGTTTTTAAGACAAGGTTTCACTGAACCTGGATTTCAATGAGCTGTTCTGCATGGCCAGCCAGCTCTGGAGTTCCATTTGCCTCTCTCCTACCCAGTTCTGGGGACACAAACATATACCACAGCAAATGACTTTTACGTGGGTTCTGGAAATCCAAAGTCAGGTCCTTGTTCTTGTGGAGAAAGCACTTGACCCAAACCCTATTTTTCTATTTACAGAATCAAGTTCTTTAATCCATTTTCTTATATTCCCATTATAATTGATATGGCACTTGCAAAAAGAATGATCTCTTTTTAAAAAGTCTAAAATTATTGTTAAAATCTTGTGCATATGCTTAATTCAGTAAGGCTTTCATTTTTTTTTTTTAAAATTTGGAATTTTTTTCTTGAGACAGGGTGTTGCCATGTAGCCCAGGCTGGGATCATAGGCATACACCAATATGTGCAGTTAGATTGAAAATTTAATTCAGCTAATATCAATTTTGATGCAAGATGCAAAGGACATTATTTAGCTTTATTTCCTTATAGTCAGTCAATGCCTCTCTGTCTATTAGAACCTCCCATGACATTCTTCCTAGGTCATATCAACTACTTCATAGAATAAACAATCAGCTAGCTATATAATTATGTTTGTTTCCAATTCACCTCTTCTAGCTTTATATTCATGTTTTCAGTGCGGGCTAGCCAGTCTATCCATTCACCAATACTCTAAAGTCAACATTTTTGAAGCTAATAAATTATTTTGTTACACGGAGTATTTTATGTGTACTGTATTAGGGAACAGAGAAATACAGTCCATATTTTTCAGCCAGACAAATTTTAATCATGGAGCTCATGCCATGTCCTTTTTTAATGAATGAAGTTTATCCTTTGTGTGTACAGTATACATCAAGAGTCAACCGAGGCTGGAACTGACTCATTTCTTTTGGCTTAACTGCATTGTTTAGGGTGATGTCATGTAATGGTAGGTGTTCAATGAAATAAAGTATGTGGAAATGGGGATATTTACAGAAAGAATATCAGAATTCTCTCTCTCTCTCTCTCTCTCTCTCTCTCTGTGTGTGTGTGTGTGTGTGTGTGTGTGTGTAGCTATGTGTTCTGGAGATATTGATCAGAATTTGGGTGGGTCCTATTTTTATTCATTGGGAAATTGTGGTGGTAGGGAGAAAATCCAGAGCCTTAAACAGGTAATAAAAGCCAGACAAGCTACACCTCAACAAACAGTAGTCATGCCCTAATTTAGAAAGGAATAGGCTCCAGTTACATTCTCTACTGAAGACAGAAGTCCACCAAGCTTATCGGGACAACATTCCTTTCCTTAGTCTGAGTTCCTGGACTGGAAAGGGTGCTTCACTTAATGACAGGTGACTCATTTTTATGGCCTGCAGTTTATGATGGTTGAGCCCCTAAAGAGCTGGAGACAGGAAAGATGAAGCCAATCATATCTTCTCTTATGCAGAGTATCTTTTGAGACATATGAAGAAAGTCACCAGTTGATGGAAGTAGCAGCTTCAGTATACACACAGGGCAAATGAGGGGACAGATAAAACAGGGAATGAAGACATAGACATGCTGAATGTGATGATGGGCTGGTAAGTGGGAGGAGAGGGAAGGCAGCAATGAGGGTTTTGCCTGATGCCGGGCTGAACAGACACCAGCATCATGAGCAGTGAGGGAAAGGAATGAGGCTGCTTTAGGACACAGTGAGTTTTCTGAGACGGTTCCCCAATAAAGATGCTCAGCTTTAGTGAGATGCCTGATGATTTTAGAAAGAGGGTTAAGACATGTGTTAGGGGAACCCACACAGGGTTGGTCCTCCCAACAAGGGTGGGGACATTATTCCTAAAGAGCAGACTGTGAGGAAAGAGCGATTTGTCCAGTGAAGACAAACCAGATAGAGTCAGTGAAGAGGCCAGAGTTGGTGGGGTCCCAGACGTTCATGGTGTTCAGAGAAGACTGAGTTCAGAGCGGCAGTGTATGTCTGTCCTTACCACATGCACAGAGGAGCTAAGGGCAGTGGGTTTCAGGCAAGAGCACTAGGTTAGCTGATGTAGAGACCAGGCTCATGTAGTGGCAGAACTACAGGCTTTGAGGAAGAGGTGAGAAGATTCATAGAGTTTTAATGGCTTTTGAAAGAATAAACACAGAAGATGAAAAAGACTAGAAGCAGATTTAATGGCAGGCACATTATTCTCATTTTAAAAAATGAAAGGCGGACATTTAATAAAGTGTCTGGTAAAGATGACAGCAGAAAAAGAGAGTCTGAGGTAAGAAGGAGGTGGATGATTCTCATTCCCTGTGTGTTGCTGCAGGAATAATAATCTCATCATTTCAACTCTTGTGTATAATACACCATGGGCTTCCTTAATGTGTACAAAATGCTCTATTAGCTTAATACTAACTTAATACTAATACTAATGAACAGTGATAGACTGTCATAAACGGAGTCTGCTCATTCATTTCCCTGCTGCCCAGACCTGAATAATCACACAGAAACTATATTAATTACAACATTGTTTGACTGAAGACTTCAGCGTACTTTTAGCTAGCTCTTATATCTTAAATTAACCCATTTATATTAATCTATGTATTGCCATGAGGCTATGGCCTACCAGTAAAGTTCCAACATGGCGTCTCCCTGACTCTACCTACTCTCTCTCTATCTCTCCCAGCCTGGCTATATTCTGCCCTGCCATAGGCAAAAGCAGCTTTATTCATTAACTAATGAAAGCAACACATACACAGAAGGACTTCCCACATCAGATTGTTTCATTTCAGGTTATCTTAATCTAAGACCTTTGTAGTTTATGTCATTCATAAAAAAATCATATAAAACAACTTCATATGTCTGGCCATGCCAGGACCATAGTGTGTAACTCCATTTCCTCTGTTCCATGATGTCCCAGGAAGGCTTGTTTCTGCCCTTCTTACTTCTGCCCTGCCTCTCCCATTCCTTCTTCTTGTCTTTAGCCCTTTTATGTTGTCAAAGTGTTGACGCAATAGCATCAAAACTTACCTTGCAAATTTGATTGCTTTGAAGGTGTTTGTGAGGTCCCCACCATATTGACGGGTCTCCGATGTGGTTTTAACCATTTCCTCTTTGGTTTTGTGACGGTTTAAGTTAAATACAACTCTTGGGGCATTGGCATATTGAATTAATGCCACCTTTCAAAGAGAAGTTTATTAATTATCATTACTTTACAAATAACTTCTATTTAACCAATATAATGAGAAAGGCAAACTTAGATGTGAAGTCTGAAAGCTTAAAAGAACCAATTTCAATTCTGTTCTTGGAAAGATGTGGAATCATCTCTGTGAGAGGTCTTCAGTATATAACAGAAGCATGATTGCCAAC
This sequence comes from Dicrostonyx torquatus, assembly GCA_028555095.1. NCBI lineage: Eukaryota > Metazoa > Chordata > Mammalia > Rodentia > Cricetidae > Dicrostonyx > Dicrostonyx torquatus. Next base: position 10,188,494 of record JAQHUG010000005.1, read on the forward strand.
AAGATGACCTGTTACAGCTTACATTTTGGTTCAGAAAGAGCTCTAAAATAACTGAAAGCACATCCTTAAGATTTTTAGTGCAAAAGAATATTAGGTTTAGCTTTCTGACATAAAGATTAAAATATATACAAATAAATAGACTTCCTAATTACCAGTGGCTACTAGCTTGAAAACAGGTATAAACAATCATAGACGGAGGATACCTCATTCATTTTGAGTAGTTATGAAACAGAGTCAGAGTTGAAGAAAGACTCACGTGTTTCTAAGCTATGTACTCAGTTTAACAGACTGTTAGATTTCCCCTGTTGTGGGCTTGAGCATTGTTGGAGCAAGGGTGTTAGATACGCATGTCGGGCAGGACACCTCTGACCTTCAGAGGACACACCATTGGAAAGAACCTTATTTGAGAGAGCAAACAGGAAGACAAACTTCTGAACAAGGTATCCAGGGGACAGTTTCTTATCCTTTAGATCAAGCAACTTACATCTTTCAATCACTATGTCTATTTCCAAACGTGAAAAGAATTCTCCCAGCTCAGGAGATGGTATTGTGTGAGCAGGAAAGAGGGATGAACAGTAAGAGGCTTTCTGAAAGACACAAGCGTCTCTGAGGTAAGGCTATAAGGGAGGTGGAAGGACGGCCCTTGACAGCTGAGTTCAGTTTGTAGCTTTGCCTGGGGGGAGCGGTAATCCAGCCACTGGGAAGGCATGAGAAACATGGTGATCATCCTGTCCATCTTCCTTTAAGAGACAATGTGCAACTGATTCAAAACTAACTGAGGATCCTAGCTGAATATGATTCCTACAAAACAGCCATACACCCGAGTGCAGAGAGAGTAGGGTTTAAAGGTAAAGTGTGTATTAAATATGGGTCAAAAGAAGAGAGACTGAACTCAGCTTCCTTTAGAGAGGAGACGATGGATTGTGGGAGAAAGACATAGAAGAAAGTCATGAGGTTTGGAGACTATTAAATCAGCTCAGACAGGGATGGTAACTGATTCAGAGACAGAAAAGAACAGACAAATGGGAAAAGTTTCTTCTTAAGAAGATTTAAAAGTGTTGTTCTCCAGGAATCAATGTGATATGTAGTCTTCATTAATAGAAGTTTATAGTAAAAATCCACAGTGGAATTTCCATGGTCTTGAAAGTGTATATATATATTGTTTTGTGAGACAGGGTTTCTCTATGTTATAGCCCTGGCTATCCTGGAACTCACTTTGTAGACTAGGCTGACCTCAGACTCACAGAGGTCCACTTACCTGTGTTTTCAGAGTGATGGGATTAAAGGCGTAGCCTACCACTGCCCAACAATTTTATAATATTTTAGAAAACTAGAAAAGTGAACTTCAGTGAAGATAACTGCAAAGAATAGGGCAAACTATTCCAACAGTTGTTCCTAGGTGCGAGGTGTTGTCTTGTTAGATGCCAGCTGGGAATGTGCACTAGGGAATCAGTGAACTACATACACCCTGGGGATACTGCTGCTCCAGTCAGAAGGACCTATTTGTGGTAGGTCCAATCAGAAATTGGAAAAAAAAACAAGGAACATGGTGAAAAAAACTCAAAATATCCAGGAATTGACCCCCATTTCTCTCTCTTGCCTACTCTCTCCTTCTCTTCAGGGTCTTGCTATACTGTTCAGGCCAGACTCAGAATCCTGGTCTCCAGAGATGTATCTGCCTTATCTACTGAGTATCTTGGAATACAGCTGTCACTTTTTTTTTTTTTTGGTTTTTCGAGACAGGGTTTTGCTGTAGCTTTGGAGCCTGTCCTGGAACTACCTCTTGTAGACCAGGCTGGTCTCAAACTCACAGAGAGCCACCTGCCTCTGCCTCCCGAGTGCTGGGATTAAAGGCATGTGCCACCACCGCCCGGCACAGCTGTCACTTTTTAAAATACATGCTACTTAGTCTTGGGGAATCATGAAACATTTATGCCTATGTTTTGAGTGCCTAAATCAAGAAGATTGCATGGGACTGACCTAGACACTCTGTATATATGTTGCAGTTGTGTAGTGTGCTCCTCTTGTGGAGCTTCTAACAGTGGGAGCAGGGACTGCCTTTGATTCTTTTAGAGGCTGTTGGGACCCTACTTCTCATATTGGGTCTTTTTGCCTAGCCTTAATACATAGGGAAGTGCTTAGTGTTACTGCAAGTTGTTATGCCATGTATTGTTGCTACTCATGGGGGATCTGCCCCTTCCTAAACACTAAAGAAGGAGGAGTGGATGGGGAGTGTGAATAGAGAGGGGCAGAGGAGGAACTTGGAGGAAAGGAAGGAGGGGAAACCATGGCAGATTTGTAAAATTAATGAATAAAAACATATAAAAACAAAACAAAAAGAAGATAAAATAACACCCAATTGAGACTTTTGAAAATATAAAAAACGATTTCAAATTATTGAAAATACTTTCTCTTATGTAAAATACAACTGACATAATACTGGATTATATACAAAAGGCTATAAATCAGAATCATACTTACCGAGTTATTTTTCAATTTCACTGAAGTCAGATAATTCTTTTACAAGAAAGTGTAAACAAGTGGAATTGCCTATTGACCATAATTGATATAGGGAAAATATATATTTAATTTTAAAATAAAATATTTACTTTTATTTTTGTGTATATGTATATGCTTTTGTGTATTTATGTGTACCATGTGTGTACAGGTGCCTATAGAGGCCAGAGGATTTTGGATCACCTGGGACTGGAGTTGTAGCCTGGGAAGTGAACCTGGGTCCTCTGCAAGAAGAGTAGGTGTTTTTAACCACTAAGCCACCTCTCTATTCCCGTAAATGTCTTATTAATAAACTCATGCTCTTCAACTGAATAATGGATAAGGGAAATGTGGTACATTTACACAATGGAGTACTACACAGCAAAAATTAATAATGACATCTTGAATTTTGCAGGAAAGTGGATTGAGCTAGAAAACATTATTTTGAGTGAGGTAACCCAGACACAGAAAGACAATTATCATATGTACTCACTCATAAGTGGTTTTTAAATGTAAAGCAAAGAAAACCAGCCTACAAACCACAATCCCAGAGAACCTAGACAACAATGAGGACCCTAAGAGAGACTTACACAGACCTAATATACATGGGAAGTAGGAAAAGACAAGATCTCCTGAGTAAATTGAAAGCATGGGGTCCTTGGGAGAGAGTTGAAGTGGAGGGGCAGGAGGCAGGGAGAAGAGCAGAGAAAAATGTAGAGCTCAATAAAAGTCAATAAAAAAGTAAAAAATTAATTAAAATAAACAGCTTTTTAAAAAGTCTTAATTCTTTTGGTGATGGTGTCAAAAATAAAACCAAAATCCTAAACATTGAACAAAGCCATAAGCCAAATACTGACCTTCAAAGTATATGCTTCAATTAATTTCCCAGGTCAACATTAAATGCATTAAAAATAAATATGTGACAAATTAAAATTTTAAGACTTCACATCTAACACTCTTTTCCCTAAAGGAGAGCCATGGGCTCGTTTAAGATTTCTGATGTCCTTACCTGTGTCTTTTTGGGTCCTATATCCAGGCCTTGTACAAATTTTTCCAAAAAATTCTTTACTGCCTCCCAGGGATAAATACTGTTCGATTCATCACACACGACTACAACATCAACAAAGGAAGGGCAAGCTACACAGCAAGAGACACATTTTCCAAAGGTAAGTCAGGCTTCACAACCATGGAAACCTCAGACTTACAGGGAGGTTGGGTTGGACTTGGTACCCCTCCCCTTTAATTGTAAGGCATTGCTCAGACCTCCTTCACATTTATATCTTACCCTGAACTGCGGGTGAAAAGCTGGTCAAGGACTGAAAGTCTGGACTGATGTCAGAACAAATTCCAGTTGCATAATACTGATTTCCACACTGATGTGCCCACAGAGGACCACAAGTCTTCAAAGAAAGAAGAAAATAATATATATAATAAAATAATATACCTCTCTTTTTACGGAATGAAGACACCATATCCATTCTTTCCTAAGATACTAGGATTCACCAACACACACACACACACACACACACACACACACACACACGCATGCACACACACGAAAGTCAGAAGCAGGTGGGTTCTGGGAATCGAACCCAGGTCCTCTGGAAGTGTAGCTAGTGATCTTAATCACTGAGCCATCTCTCCGGCACCCGATTTGCTAACTGTCAAAACTAGCAAGTCAAAAAAATGCATTGGAAGGACTGGTGAGATAGTTCAGTGGTTAAGAGCACTGGCTGCTTTTCCAGAGGACCCAGATTCAGCTTCCATTCTCCACATGGCAACTAACAACCTTTTATAATTCCCATCCCAGGACATCTGACACCTTCCTGTGGTTTCCATAGGCACTGGCTTGCACCTGGTGTACAGACATACATTCAGGCCCACAGTCATGTGGTTGAAATAAAAATAAACTCTCAAAAATCTTCTTAAAATGCTTCTGAGTGACCATCCTCTTGGAAGGCTAAAAAGATGAGGAGAAAGCAACAGACTTGCTGCCTCATGGTGGCCTTCAGGAAAAGAGATGGGGCCCTCGGGAAAAAAGATGGGGTAGCTGTCAGTGGACAGAGAGATGATGAGGTCCCCAACCAATCTACTTCTAGAAAAGTTCCAAGCTGGCTTTTTGTCTCTCAGGTATGTGGGTCTCATGTGGCTCATTTATAAAAGGAAGATAATTATGTCTCTTTCCTTGTAAGATTGTAAAGATTGAATATTCCATAGTCCATAGACATAAAATACTCAAAACAAAGTCGGGGAAAGAACAATTGATACATTAGCACCTCATTGTGGTAGTTTGAGCACGGGGTCTCCTCCTGTCCCATTTATCTAGGACTTCTTATAGAAAGCTAAACTCCAACAGCCTATGAGGACAGGCGGGGGTCCTCAAGAGTGTCTGAGCTGTGTATGGACATTATGGTAAGCAAACAAACACTTCTTCCATTCAGGGGCAGGCCACTGTGTCCCTGATCACCTGGTATTTTAAAACCCCACTCGTTTTCTTTCTGAGACTTTGAAGACAAATTTTGAGTAAAAAAAGCTTTCTTGTAAAGCATACGCACACACTGAACAACACAAGTGAGGTGATGAACGGCTACCCTTTAACTTTGCTATAAACTATTTCTTTATTTTGAACAGCAAGGTCCCTCGCTGGCTGGTACTTATCTCCACGCATAAAGCCCACAAATCCTAACTCCTACTAGCATCATAAACACAGTGCCAATTCTCTCCTTACCAGCAGCCCTTCGAAGAATGCTGAGAACTGTGGATTAAATCACGATTAAAGCACACAGGAGACATTAGACTCTCTAACACTCAATTTTCTATATAAAAAGAAGAAATGTGGGGAGACAGGTCAAGTCTAAAGATACTAAAAATTACCTAAGGGATTCCCATTATATAAAATTGTGACCTATGTGAAGAGCATTGAACTTATGGACAGACCAATTATTAAAACTGAATAGAAAAGTGCGGACTTATAGGAAGCAACTGGAAAAACAAAGGGTATTTATTTGACCCAGTTTAACTGTTAGTGGCTTAATCCTAGCAGCTGTGCTCATATTTCATGCCCAGTGAGCAAGCATGGCTTTCCTCCCATTAAACTGGAACACTTTGTCAATTAGGAAAAAGTCGTTGCACCTGGCTAGTACACACACATACACACACACATACACGCATGTGTGCACACACACACATACACAAGAGATGACAATCATTCATGCCCACATCTATATCCTCAGTCTGTTTTATCACCTTGGCAGATGATTTATGATGTATGCAAGAATAGACATTCTTTTTCATAAGCAATGGAAAACAGAATTAAGAAGCTGAAGTTAGAATATGCCAGCTGTTACTGCCAAAACATTCTTGCTTTAAGCCCAGAACTTAAGAAGGTTCAGAAATATGTGATGATTGTCAGTCTTTTCCACATAATTCTTAAGAGCAGCTCAAGACTCTGACCTTTTAAATGTGTAAAGAAACTTAGGTTTCTTCCTCCTTCCAGTCCCTGTACAGTGACTACGAACTCCCTTGTAGTTTTTTAAAACTTTGACTTAATCTAGAATTAAGCATTAAAACTTTAAAAGTGCATCTACAATCCATAATTCTCAAGATATTCTTCTGACTTAGCCAACTGTCAAAATAAACAAAAATCATGAAATCAGCTCTATTATAAAGATCTCAGAACACAACAAAGCACAAAGACATCTTGCAATAGCCATTTATACACTGATTTGACACATATGATAGATAATATTTAATTTTTAGTGGTAATAAGCTTTTCTGAATGTAAATATCTGTTATTCTAAATCAAATGACAATATTGGCTATATTTTTTTAAATCAAGATTTTTTTTTCCAAAAACAAGATTTTAGGTGAGCATGTCAATAGCCAGACAAACTAGACTTTTCAAGACAGTTTTTCAGGGCTGTGTAATTAAACTATTTTTATATGAGTCAGAGGAAATTTCAAATATGATTTAATTTTTACTTGTCTTTCAACTTTTGGGGGGGTATGTGATTTTTTTTCACTGTTTGTATAGTCAAATATTTTTGGCAATTTCTATATTAAGTCAGAAATTCTGTTTTTCTTCAGGAACTTTCCTTTTCAAGCACATTAGGAAATACAAGAGAGGACAAGCAGATATATGACAGGAAAGACAGCGCCTCACTTTCCATAGGATCGGAGTAGCCAGACCTTACAGCAGCGATTGAAGGCAAAGGCACCCCTGCCTGCTGACTGGATGGTGCCTGTGGTTTAGATGGTATCCACACCTGCCCAGCACACCTCCCAGGGCAAAGGCCTTGTCATTCAAAACGTCCTATCATTTGCTGACTACTCAAGGAGGCTCCACATCAACCCTCTTATGTTTCCTCGGTTAGCCAAGTAGCATAGTTGATCCAAAAGCAAACTTCGATGTTTATTAATCTCCAGACTGCATTTGCTAAGAGGGAAGGCAGGACAACACTGACCACACATTCTCTCCAGAGGAAGGAAGAGCTGAGAGGGGAACACTCACTAGAAAGCCACCAGTCCCCGAATTTCTGGTGAGGGTCAAACCCAGGCTCATGTTGGTTTTTATCTCTGTAACATTTGAGATGCTGGTTGAACCTTTTGGAGAGAAAGAGATGTTTTGAAGCATTAAATATCTACCCTTCACATAAGGCCATAATAAAACAAACAGGCAGTTCAGGTTTTTCCATAGGTTTAAGTGCAGTGTAACATATCCGGAAACAGGCATTGTGTAATGAAGAGTGGAAACGTGGTGTCTTCAGCCACTCCCAGCTCTCCTGTGGGAGGGGCCGTTAGGCAGCTGCACTGCCAGGGCATTTAAATATGTGTTTCAGAAAGGACAATGTTCTCATCAAACAAAATGCACAGTGAGGGCATCATTCATTTCTGTTTGTCACCTTGCCTTGGCTTTTTTTTTCCCCATTGGGACTGTTTAAAATATTCTTAATGAATACCATTTGATAGAGTCTGGCTCAAATCAGTAGAATTTCAAAAAATAGCCATGGGACCAGCCAGGTAAAACAAGAAATGAATCTGTCCCTCCAAGCTATGGTACCAACCACTACCTGGCTATTTCCTGAGCCTTGAAATTCCACAGTTTTTGGTAACATGATTTCCTGGTGTTCTCTAGTTTCAGGCAAGCCATTGCCACCACTGTCATTAATCCTCAGCTGGGTTGCTTCCCCAATTTCCCAGGGAGACTGCTCTAAGACTTCCCTCTTCTGAAGCCTTAAATTCCACACTTGCTCCGCCAGCCTCAGCGAGATGCAAGAACACTGTGAATCACATGCTCCAGCGACCTTGGCTCCTCAGCACTGACGAGGGTCACTGGGAGGCCTCCTCCCTCCCTCTTTTCTTTGTCTTAGAGGAGGAAGAATTCTTTTTAGGCACATTCTCCCAAGCACTGGTGACACGACTCTAGTTAGATAAACGTCGCGCTGTCTTTGGCCAATACCCACTTCATTTGTGCCTCCCTTCCACACTCTGGCTTTTTCTGGAAAGAGTTCTTAATCTTGTTACCCCATGGAGCTGTCTTGCTACCACTCCCATATTGCCTGAGTTCTAGAAATGGGGGATGGCTATTGATCCTTGTACTTATTTCTTTATAAACTATTTTTTTCCTAATCTCACAACCCCACTGGACTTATAACTACGTTAGTTACGTATGCTTTCATAGAGTAAGAATTTCTTTGGTATAGAAAGAAAACAATGAAACTTCTAAGCATGTGCCCTTATTTTAAAATGTATTTTATGTAAACATTGTTAATAACGCAATGTGTCAGTACCTGTTAGCTTAAAATGAACTATGTGTATGTGTGTCTTCTTAACTCCTGTGTTTTATACAAAATATTCTATGATCGTTTTGCTGAATATCCAGCCACCCATCAACAGTGTTATTTTTCCTGGACCAGCTAACTGGTATAATTGACCCAAAAGCAAACCCCGATGTTTAAATTTCTAGGTTTTATTTCAAAATAGGAATGGTGGGAAGACACTAACCACAGATTCTCTCCAGAGGCATGAGAATCTAGAAGAAAAATCTTCCTAGAAAGGCACCACCTAAATGCTCAAAAGTTAAAATGACACAATTGAGGTGCTACAGTAGCATTGCTGGAATTTGTTTTCTTTTTCTTGGTGCTGTGTTTCCTGTAATGCTGGGCACTGAACACAGACTCTCACACATTCATGGATCTACCATTCACCTACACACCCCGTTGTTATAGTAAATTTTTTAAATATCAATTCTATATATGGTGAGTATTTAGAGCTCTATCACCCACATCCCTTTTACGTAAGATGAAAATGTTAACTCGGGCCTCATACTTCAACCTTTGTAACATCTCTCTGACGTCACTGACCACATGGCTCACTGAAAATGTGCTCATTTAGAACCTACTGTGGGGCAGAAATCATGTTACCAATGTGTCACGTAGAGATATGTAAGGGACACTCCTGCTGCTTTTTCTAACGTGTGTGTGTGTGTGTGTGTGTGTGGTCTATGTATATATGCGTGCACATGGAAGCCAGAGGACAGCTGCGGACACAGTTCCTCAGGCATCGTCTACCTTTTCTCTTTAGACAGGGTCTACTCCTGAATTCCTTCACCTCGCAGGCAATACTGACTGACCACTGAGCTCCAACTTACCATTGCAATTTTTGCAAGTCTTAGTCAACATGCCCAAGTCTTTTACACAAGTGTGTGCTGCCATGGCTGACTGTTTTAAATTTTTTTCTTCAACTTTTATTCTTCTCTCACACACTACATACCAACTGCAGTTTCCCCTTCCTCCACTCCTCCCAGTCCTTCCACCTCAACTTTTCCTCTCCCCCAGATCAACTCTTCCTGTTTCCCTTCACACAGGCAAAAAAAAAGGAGCAGGTCTCCCAGGGGTATCCATCCAACATGGCCTAAAACAATACAATAAGACTGGGCACACACCCTTCAATTATGGCTGGATGTGGTAACCCAGTGGTAGGAAAAGCATCCCAAGTGCAGGTAAAAGAGTCAGAGATCCCCTCCCACTCCCATTCTGGGAGTCCCACAAGTATAGCATAAGTATAAGCAGAGGACCTAGCTCAGACTCATGCAGGCTCCATGATGGTCACTTCAGTCTCTGGGAGCCCCTATGAGCTCTGCTTAGTTGATTCTATGGCCCTTGTATTCATGGTATTCTTGACCCCTCAGACTCTTAAAATCCTTTCTCTCCCTCTTCCACAGGGTTCTCTTGACTCTGCCCAGTGTTTGGCTGTGGGTCTCTACATCTGCTCTCATTGGTTGCTGGATGACCGCTCTCTGCTGACAACTGGGCTAAGCACTGATTATGAATATAGCAGAACATCATTAGGACCATTTCATTGACTTTTTCTTTTCTCCAGTCATTCTTGGTTCTATCTTGTGTTTCTGATCTGTCCTGCCTCTGGTTCCTGGCCATGCAGGCAGCACATGGCTGACTATTTTTATGTGATTTTTGGGAGTCAAACTCAAGAATTTATGTTTGCAAGGGAAGCACTTGACTGACTGAGCCACCTCCCCAGCCATGTTTCTAATGCTTGACAACTATCATTGAAATCGTGCTTTCCTCTGAGTTTTTAAACAATGCCCTTTCTCATTGCATGCCTTGATTTTTTAGGAGGACTCGAGCTCAGCAATGTTTGTATCCTCATGGTTCTACTGAGGTGAAAACCATAGAGTTGAAAGTTCGTTTACTTCTTCAGGAAACACTGTGTGGGATATTACTCATTTAGCTTTCTAGTCACAAATCTTTATTAATGTCTCTCATTGTAATAGAATACACCTGCAATGTAGGTAAATAAAATAGCAAATAATTTTAAGTTGTATTTTAGCTAGAATGTAATTATTCAGTACAATCTGAAATACATAGCATTTCTTGGAACTTTCAATACCAATCCCAGAACTATTGTTTTTGTACATAATGCCTTTTGCTGGAAAGAGGAGGTAGAGAAATACTGATAGTCTCAGGCTTCTGTCCATAATATGAACGATAAAAGTGGAGAAATCATCTAAGGAGTCATCTTAAATGATCTAAAACAAATGGCCCAGGAGGCAGAACATTACCTGTGAGGACTATTAAACCAGGTTTTCAAACCCATTTAAAAATTTGGAGATGAACTTGGGTCCATATAAGTAAATAAACAAAGGCATAAAGCTATCTACATTTCTTTAAGACAAGATTGGGATTTTGTTGTCATTTTGTCTGCGTTTCTGACAAATGAGACTTGCTATTTGTAAATAACTGCATTGCTAAGAACAACTTACTTTGCAGGTTCAGCTTTTCACAAGTGTTTGTGGGGACGTCAACAGGGCACTTGTACACATCTCCCATTCTGTTCTCAGGAAAGCCACTCCATGGTGAACCAACCAGCAGCCTAGAAACACGAGGCTCTCATGAGTCATAGTATGATACAGGCAGTTTATAAAAGAGAAAATGGAATACAGGTCAGAACCATCGCATTTGATTTGAATCTTATAAAAATTCATAGTTCAAATGTGTTCAGTTATAATTTGACTTGTCTCCTGCCCTCACAGCTGATGAGGACACTTAGTGGATGTCTGTGATATGGCTGCCTTATAAAACACCCTGAGATGTCTCTCTCCAGCAACTGGAGAAGCACAATGCTGTCACAGCATGAGCCACACAAGTAACTTCAGGTTTTCCACTCATCAGTCACTAAATACAATAAGCATGACAGTAAAAAATTAATTTTGATAGTGTATTTTAACTTCACAAAATAAAAATAGCATGCAGTCAACATAAACTATTTCAGTGAATTACTTTTAACTTTCCCCCATACTCTCTAAAATTCAGTTAATATTTCCAAGTAAGAACACATATCAATATTCAAGAAACATTTTATTTTTCAAGAAACATTTTTAAAAAATGAAAGGCACATGTAACTAGATACTACAACGTGTGCTGGCATAGTGCTGAAGAATGACATCATATTCATTCATACCCAAGAGTGACAACCGACATTTCTGGTGTTCTTTCTGTGCCTTAAGTGCTGTCACAGGCTGGGCTATTTAGGCAACAGATGAGTTATGTGCATAGCTTTATAGCTACTGCCTTTATAATGAGGATGCTTAGCAGAAATACTGAACACATGTATCTCGGAGATCTCCTTACTGATACTGGGTGCATATTTAGAATACAGGATGAGTCTGATATTCACATCCTTCCTTTGGTTAGCTTCGTTTCCCTTCTAGAGACTATGCTTCTCCTGCCCACAGAAATACTCTGTAGATGTTTATACTCATACGGTACTGGACAAACTGAGACCATGTACTGTTTGATCATTTTTCTCCTATGCATGTGTATTCGTATGTGTGAAGATGGATGTGTGTGTGTGTGTTTGTGTGTGTAGGCCAAAAGATAACCTGAAACACTATCAACATCCTTTGAGGCAGTGTCTTTCATTGGTTAGGAGCTCCTCAGTTAGGCTTCACTGGATGGCCAGGGGGGCCCCAAGGATCCACCTGTTTTTGCCTCTCTAGCATTGGTAACAAGTGAATCACCATGCCCAGCATTTTTACCTGGGTTCTGGGGCTCATGCTTCTGAGACAAACACTTTACCAACTGAGATATTGCCCAACCTGAGTGGCTTAATCTTCAGTAGCCATAGCAGGTTATTTATTGTGTAACATCCAGTTGCTAAGGAAGTACCTTTGCTTTACTGTTAGTTGTTTTTTTTTTTAAGTTGAGAAGATTATCTATGAAAATCTTCCATTAGCATTCTTTGTTAATTTGTCACTCTCATTTATATTTGTGCTCCATGCTAAAGTTTATATAGTAGACATAGAGAAATCTAAGGCAGATTCCTGTCTACTAAATCCAGTATAACTGCTTAACATACATAAACGATAAAACAATTGTATGAGAGAGGTGAAGAATAGGAATTAAGTTCTGTGAAAAAAATGTTAAAATGGTCAAAGGATACAAAAATAGACATGAAGGATGAAAGTTTATAGTTGAACAGTAAAATCACCTTATTCATTGCATAAAATTATTCTTAGAGAACATTTTGAATATATTATTTAAATTTTATTACAGTCACAACTGAAAGATTTTGTCCTCTCATCAACAGATAATTTAGCATTGCCTATTAAAATGTTACTTGTACTCAACTCTTCAATCACATTAGACACACAGGTTAAGACTCCGGAAAAGCTAGAAATCTGAGTGATGGATATAAAATCATCATATTCATTTTAATGGTGGGGACTTCTGGTGGCATTAGGCATGCATGTTTGAGTAGATATGGTATTCTTTATGCCTACTTAGAAGCAGTTAGGAATCTCCTTTCTACTGTGAAAACTGTTTCAACAATGCTCCACTTTCTCCATCTTTAGTCTCTAGTATTAACTTACAGGAGTCTACACAGTGTTCTCCTTATTTTTTGCAGACAAGCACATCTTAAAGAAGCAGACAATATGCTCCTAATCTTCTGTTCAGCCCTGTTGTATTCTTTGCTTCTCCTGCAGTAGAAGAGTCCGCATGGGACTCAGCTCTGCAGACCAGAGTCTCTTCTGCTGCCAGCCTTCATATGTGCCATGCCATCCCACACATGGCAAGTTCTACCCATCAGATTGATCTCCTGCTGGATAACGCTCCTTCCAGAAAGCCATCTGGTTTTTTGAACTATGAGGACTAGATCCTCTGGTAGATATGAAGGTTGATGAGGGCCAGAGATTCTGTGCCTGTAGGTCTAAATATTTGTTGAACAAATGAATGAAAAAATAAGCATTTCAATTATTGATTGGAAGAACTGTCTTGGCAAAGGAAAAGTTAATTAATAATGTATAATTATCTTTTAGCCAAAGAACGTAGTTTTTTTTTGTCCAAGTAAAGGTGAAATTGAGCCAATACACACACACAGACACACACACACACATATATGTGTGTGTGTGTGGGATATATATATATATATATATATATAATTTAGCATTACCTATTAAAATATTACTTGTATTCAATGTTTCAATCACATTAGACACATAGGTTAAGACACTTGAAAAGTCAAAGAGAGCCAATAGGAAGGAATACCCTGTAGCTGTTCTGCAAGCTATTTCAGGTTCAGCTTGTACATTCAACTGTGCATCAAAGTTATAGTTCTAAAAAATTTAACATTTTAAATTTATATTTGAAATTTTCATACATGTATATGTGTCTTATCGTAACCACTTTCCACTCCCAAGCCAACTCCCTCATCCCCTAGCACATCGGCTCAACCTCCTTTAAAATCTTCTACTGTGTCCAGTTAGTGCTACCCGTAAAAACATGGGTGTGTGACCCTTCAGTAGGGTGTTGGCTATCTCCCAGTAGACTGAAGAAAACAGACTTTCCTTCCCCGGCAGCCATCAATTGCCCATAGCTCCTCAACTAGGAGTGGGTTCTCATGTGCCCTTTCCTCATCCACGGTGGAATGTTCACTGGCTTTATCTTGTGCTGATCATGTAGAGATAGCACGTAGTTGCTAGGAGCTGATGCGCTCAATGACTGTGCAAATCCAGAAGTCATCATTTCCCAGCTCAACTCCTCATACACTGACTGCTATGCTACATTCTTTTCCTCCTCCCAATTCTGCATAGTTTCTTGAGTCTTAGATGGTGAAGACGTGATACAGATGACCCATAAAAGCTTTGTGTTATTTTACACGTGGCCCTTGGACCAGTTATAAGTCTCAGTGCAGCAAGAAGCTTCGCTGGTCAAGGTTTAAAGCATGAAGGAAAGTAGACTATTTAGGAAGAAAAGGACACCATGGTGGTTAATCTTCGCAGTCCAATTTGGCTGGATTTAGAATTTGATGGAAACACACCCCAGCTGTGTCTGTGACGGTTATTTCCCAGAAGGCTGAATTGAGAAGAGAAGATCCACTCTAAAAGTGGGCAGCAGTCATCCATGGCTGGAGGCTTTGATCCTAGAACGGAGAACTCTAGCTGAGTTCTAGCCCTGATTACCTCTGCTTCTTGAGCAGAGAGGAAATGAGACCACCTGCCTCATGCTCCTGCATGCACACCTTCCTTGCCATGATGGCTGTCCCCTCAACGTGTGAGCTGAAACAAACCACGATTCCTTAAGATGCTATTGCTGGTGTTTAGTCACAGTGACGAGAAAAGTCAACAATGAAGTGCCTAAGACAAGCAGTTCAGAAAGTGGGGCTCTGGCCCTTGGTATTCTGGGAATTCAAGTTAATGCTAGTAAGTCTTTCATTATTTTGGAGTGGGTGTAAGACCTTCCAAAACTTATCTAATTTAATCTGCAAAACGAATCTGAGATTATATTATTGGCATTTTGTAAATGGAAGTGCTGAGACAGAGAGGTGAGCAAGTCACTCCTTACACAATCGCCGGTCAGGGTCAGCTGTGCCCCTTTCTGAAGGACTGGATTGTAACCTTCAGGCAGCGCTCCTTCCTCTTCAATGCAAGAAGCCCTAGGCCAGGCCTGGAAAAGCCATCTAAGTAAATGAAGTGAGTTCTAGAAACAGATGGAGTAGAAACTGGAAGCAGAGGTCCAGGTCACACTTCCTGGACGCAGGTGGATGACTGTGTGGTATTGAAGGGAGCCCCAATTCAGACATGTGCCATTGTCATCCTTGTGAGAGCACATATACACAGCAAGGCACAGGTCATACTGTGTGCAATGACGGTCAAGGGCTGAGTATGTTCAGGAAGTACCAGGTTTGATCACTCAGGTGATCACATTTACACATTATACACCTTTTCACCATAGCCCAGGGGAGACACACTGAGGAAAGTTAAGTGCTTCTGAACTAAAGTGGTCTGTTTCTCCATATTTCAGCAGCAAGGACACAGCACCAGCTCTCTGCTAATCTTCACAAGAAGCAAGAGTGACTTGCTGCTTTCTGTCCTGCTGAGCACCTTGATGGGACGCCCCCTCACCTTATCTAAGAATTCATGATTAGTTAACCTTGAAATTAGAGAGGGGGCCGGTTGTGGTGGCACACACCGGTATGATTTGCTGAAGGAGGCAGAGGCAGGAGGATCACGAGTTCGAGGCCAGCCTGGGCTACATATTAGCCGGGCAGTGGTGGTGCACACCTTTAATCCCAGCACTCAAGAGACAGAGGCAGGCGGATCTCTGTGAGTTCGAGACCAGCCTGGGCTACAAGAGCTAGTTCCAGGACAGGCTCCAAAGCCACAGAGAAATTCTGTCTCGAAAAACCAAAGAAAGAAAGAAAGAAAGAAAGAAAGAAAGAAAGAAAGAAAGAAAGAAAGAAAGAAAGAAATTAGAAAGAAAGAAATTGTGGCTCTCCATAAGGTAAGCAGACACAACAAAGAGGGAGAAGCATGCCTCTTCTCTGTCACATGTCACTCAATAAGCAGTAAATAAAAGCACTGAAGTGTATGGGGAGGGAGGAACATCTGCCATCTTAGATTATTAACATGAGACAGCAAAAGACAAGGTAAAACCTGGCTATTTGAGCTACACCTAATGACAAGTATATGCACAATAGATACCCACCTCCAGGCCAGAAATCCCAGGGAAGGTTCTAGACCACCGCCACCGTCTTTCCTGGGACCGTTTCCCACCCTGCAGCAGACACCTCATCACGCCCACAGGCTTTTATGATGGGATCCTGTTCCTTACAGCTTACCCTCATGATAGGAGGCTATGAAGTCACCAGAGGCCACTCCCAGGGATTCATGACATTCTTAAATTAAGCAGACAGGAAGTTAAGGAGGCTGGTATGGCCAACCATCAAATTTTATGGGCATATAGCTGTAACAGGGAAGAGTACAAAAGGACAAATGTCACAAAGGGGGGTAGGGCACACACAGGTGGGAAAAACACATTGAAACATGAAAGGAGTTCTTTGCAGTTATGGACTTCACTGACTCAACCAGAAAAAAATAGAGCTGTGTGAATAGCCATGAGTGCTGATTCTTCAAACTAAACCAAAGTCCAAATACAAACAACTCCTTCCCTACGGTGAAACTGGGAATGCTTCCAAGACAGTCTTAAATAACATTTACTGTTCAATTATCTTGTGGGAAAATAGTGATTATGTAGACTCCAAAAAGTAGCCAATTTGCTCACCTCCAGTGGAATTCAAAGTGCTTTGTTTAGTTAGTAAACAATATTTATGGTGGCGTAGGTCAGACAATTTTAAATCCCCAATCCAGGAGCTGCTAAAAATATCTTCCCTTGGTCTGTGGGTCTCTAAGCTCTCCAGGCACTTCCTCAACAGTAAGGACTTTTGTACAGATTGCCAAAGGAGGCGCAGTTAAAACAATACGCTATCATCGAGACGTGTTTACTGAGTGCCTATGGGATGGACATGTACAACTCCAGGAGGCACCATTCTTATGTAAACTGTGTGTCCTGGCCCTGTACAGTAGACACCTGTGAGGCCGTGTATGGTGGGTGACAAGACCTACTGTCCTAGGGTGACTATGGCTGTGATAAAAAACCACAACCCAAAGCAAACTGAAGAGGCAAGGGTTTCTTATTACTCGTTCATCACTGGCTAGAGCTCCTGCAGAGGCCATAGAGGAGTGCTACTTACTGGCTTGCTCTTCATGGCTTGTTCAGCCTGCTTTCTTAAAGAACCCAGGACCACCAGCCCAGGGATGGCCCCATCCACAATGGGTTGAGCCCTCCCCATCAATCACTAATTTAAAAAATGTCCTACAGTGTTGCCTACTGTCAAGTTGACCTAAAACTAGCCAGAGCACCTATCATGGACCATACTCGATTATAGGTACTAAGGATAGACTACTGAATGAGTCACTAAAACAATTCTGACCTCAATTTTTACATTCTAGGGTGAAGGCAGATAATAAATCCTGGAAATGAACCATATGGTGGCAGAGATCAGTGCTTGGGAAGGGAGATGAGTGCGCTTGTCAGGAGCGTGAAGTAGAGACTGGTATAATCTTTATTCAAATGGTTAGAGAAGCCCCACTCCCCCAAAAAAGCATTCAAGACTTAAGGAGACCTAAGCATTCAAGACTTAAGGAGACTTAAGCATTCAAGACTTAAAGAAGATTTTTAAAAAGACAGAAAGAGAGTAGCCTGGGGCCAACAAGCACAAACGTTCAGTGGCCAGAGAAAATGGCAAACAGTGGGATCAGCTTGGCAAGGGGGCCAGGTCACACACAGACTAGTGTGTAATTAGCCCCTGCTTTTATCTCTAATTAAGAAAGGCTTTAGGGGGCTGAGTGTAGAGTCATCATAATGTGACACATTTGGGGAACTATGGCAGGTGCTTCCTTAAAATGGCTGTAGTAAAGCCACCAGGAAGTCAAATGAGCGGCCTTGCGGTCTCCTATGTAAAAGGTGTTGGGGGCTCACAGAGTTTCAGAGAATTCTGGCACTGAGAACTTGCCTTGCTTAAAATAGTTTCTCAAAGTAGGGTCAGCAGGGTTTTCTTCAAACCTAAACAGAGGCGGGAAGAAAGAGGAACGGGGGACAGAGTGGTGACCACAGGATCAAGGGAAATCCTAGGAGCTAGGACATTAGGCAGACCAGCAGAGCAAGATCTTGAGATGAAGAAACTCAATGGCTGGATGAGTGACACCGGGACACCAGTAGTTTGAGGTATCCTCTAGACCCTGAAGGAGATACCCTACATATGACTGGAGCCTATTCTATGTAATATCTATGCTAACATTAGAAATTTCAAAGCCCACAGAATAGGAATAAGAATATCATCCTTTTATCATTCTAGGTGATTGACAATACAGGGCATCTGGCAAGCAAATAAACCATTGCTTCCTGCTAGTTAATGGAAAAGGTGTTTGTGAATGAAGGAAGTCACCTTTGAAAGGTTGCCCCTTAGAAAAAGGGGGGTGCAGGTAAACTTTATCTTTTAGGTCATAGTATTGCTATTAGCCAAACTCTTTGGCATAAGTTAAAAGCAATGTTAGTATTTCAGTCTCATTATATGACCACAGACTCTTCAGCTTCCAGACTGTTCCCTGAAGTGATGAGATGGCAAAGCCCTCAAGGTCTGTCAGTGTCACAACGGAGTCCACCTACCTCTATCTTTAAAGCATCTTAAGGCTGCTCGGCTTTATAAAAACCCTAGAAATTTATTTTCTTAGTGGAATCAAAGGAGCCAATAAATATCAAATATGGCTTCAAATCGTCCTCCATAAAGTTTTCCTGAAGTTAAAATCAAAAGCTGAGATACTCTCTATAAAGAATTATGGTAATGCAAATCCCCTCACTTTTACCCATCCTAGGGAAACAAGTATGGTTTTGAAAATTACTCCATTTCAGACATAAAAGCCCACGAGACAATACCTTTCTGCTAGGTGTTTTGGCAGCCACTTTTTTTAAAATCAGAGATAAACACTTGAATAGCAACAGCATTGTAAAACTACATAATAATTAATTAAGGACTCTTATAGGAATTATCTTGTTTGGTCCTTATTATTACCTACGAGGTGTAACATATTTCTGGTTTTGTATAAAGACTCTGGTGGTTTGAATAAGATACACCCACCCGCTTCCATGACTCAGGCATTTGAACACTTGGTCCCCAGTTGGGGGTGCTGTTTGGGGAAATTTGGGAGGTGTGGTCTTGCTGGAGAAAGTCACTGAGGGTAGACTTTGAGAATATACAGCCTCATCCTACTTCCATTTCTCTCTCTCCTCTCTTTGACTTTGCTTGGGATATGGCCTCTTCACTTTCTGCTCCTGATGTTTGCTGTCATGTATTCTTCTCATAGCGGGCTCACCCCTGAGGAACTATAAGGCTAAGGAAACCCTTCCTTTTTTAGGTTGCCTTGGTCATGGTCTTTTACCCACAGCAAGAGAACATAGCTAGTACAGCAGTGGTAGCAGAATCTGGACGCACTTCTATGTCCTTTCCTTCTAAATCCATAATTCTATCATATGGGGTCTACTTAGAACTCTTCTAGGCAAGAACTCAATTCTTGCTCATCACATGGAACCTAAAAACATTAACAGCCACCTCACATCTCTGGCACTTCCCACATCCCTGTTCTGATGGGGAGAAGTGTTTGAGATGGTTGGATGCCAGAAAGATTTGTGTGTCAAAGCTCTTTACTATGATCAATAAGCTTCACTCTGGATCAGGCACTCAATCACGAGGATTATCTGATGTGATGTCTTGGGAGCATGGAGGATTTTCTACAGATCACGGATATGTTCTAAGCATTCTAGAACAGTGGGCATCTTTCGAGTGTGAGTAACAAACAGTGTGCGTGTGTGTGTGTGTGTGTGTGTGTGTGTGTGTGTGTCTGTGTGTGTGTGTGTCTGTGTTTGTGTACATGAGCACCACAAACTCAAGTCCAGAAGGGATGAAAGCAAGTTAGAGCAAGGGCTATTTAACACACAGAGCCTTTGATATCTGCTACAAAACTGAACATTTCTCTATTCCATGGGACTTTCTGTTTAAATTTCTCTTAGAGACATTTGTTGGAGAACTATTCACACTCATAGTAAATAAGGACCTTTACTAAGTTTTCTCTTAACCAAAGAGTTGAAACAGCAACATGTGCCCACACACAAATGGAGTGTTTTTTCTTTCTTTTTGCTGCCATATTCATTCATAATTCTTCTCTCTTTATAAGGAAGTAGAAGGCACCATCCTTGACAAAACAAGAAAATACATTTCCATGACTGGAAATACCCCTCATTCTTTGTCTTCATCTCACAAATGATTTCAGTTACAATGATTTTGAGTCATAATGAACTCAGATTTTTCTTGGGGTAAGCCTTCAGACTCCACAAACAGAAAGAGTACATTTCACCACTAGTTCCAGGAAATGATCTTAAACATGTCTCAGGCCCTTTTAGATTGTTTGTGATAAGGATTACATCATCCACACTGAACATCCGGTGTATGAGACTCAGACTGGTGGCAGGCAGGCCCTCCTCTGCCTACGCTGAGGGAAGAGTACACCAGACTTTACTCTTAGCCAGAGGGCTGCACAGCAGCTCTGCTTGGGAGGGTCAACTTGCTCTGAAAACTATTTAGCTCACTGAAAACTCTGGAAAAGGCTCAAGAACAATGAAGAAATGTCAGCCATACTATTAAAATGGAAGTCTAGGGTATAATAAAAAAAACTAACAAATAAGACTACTAAAATAACTAAGTTTGCTTCATTAAAATCTAGTAGATCTTGAAGTAAAACATGCCTATATTCTTAACATTGGACACATAGGACAACTCAAACTGCATTCTAAAACAATGGTGTGATTTAAAAACACACTGACTAGATAGAGCCTTGAATGCATTAGAAGAAAAGAGCTGAGATATGGAGTCAAGGGAAAAAGAGATTATAAGAAAGTCAGAGTAAGTGGAGGGAAACGAGTAAAATCTACTGCAGAATAAGCAGTTAGACAGCAATGAACTAAAAGGACCTGTGTGTGTGTATGTGTGTGTGCGTGCGTGCCTGTGCATGATGAACTGACTCAAGAGCAAACACTCACAATTTATTGAAGGAATTCCTAGGAAAAGTTAACTTCATTAGTATCAGAAGGAAAGTTCATGTTTAAACAGTCTTTCCCACATCTGCTACTTCCATAATGTCTGGGCAATTGTCATAAATTAGAAGTGGGGAAGGGCACAATGCCAATTGTCAAAACAAATAGGCGATTCTGGAGCCCAGGTTTCGTGTTATTTTTCTTCCTCGCTGTGAAGGCAGCCTGTCCTGAATGAGGTCTATCTAGCTCTGGTACGTTGTACCCAGTAAAGGCTCACTGACACAGCCATGCTAATAACAGAGGCTATGAGGAAATCTTGTACCTCTAGTGTCCTGGGCCTTGGAAAGAGAAAATGAGCTCTTACTATCGAGTTCATGGAATAGAAGCATGAAAACAGGAGCATTTCCAATGCTTGGCACCGAATTACCCCTTCCCTCTTATTCATGCATTTCTATTCTGCATATAAATCTTCCTCCTAGACTGTTCCACACTCTGGAGGTCAATTCCCAATCTCTGTATTTCCTGTACCCCACATAGGCACAGTGTCCAGTCCACAGTGAATTAGGTAATTTTGTTTGTGACTTGACCCGTTCTGTTTCTTTGCTTGGTAAGACCCAAACAGTGAGAGGCTTCAGACAGGTTTGTCCACCAGCTCTGCTCTCTTCCTTTCTGCTTGTGCCTCCAGAGGATTCAGCCACTTAGATAGACACGAATTGTCCCTTCTCCTCTGTGAGGTGCACTAAGTCTCTACAGGGTGATGATTAGATCCTGGCTAATGGGAAGGAAGGCTGGGATCCTAAGCTAAAGTTCCATCTTACCAAAAAGTTCCATACTGGCATTCAAGGCACCAACCCAGCCAATTATTGAGTAGGGTCTTGTTTCCCAATAGCCATTGCCATTATTTACACAAGAATATTATGGGAAGAGTAAGGCAGGATTTAGAATTATCTGATATCCCTGGTCTTGATGTCACCTGACCTGTACCAGAATTTCAATATAATCTGCTAATACCAACGCCTTTTTAACAATATCTTGAATTCTTACACAGAGAGAAATGACAAGACTGACTCTCACTTGCCCAATATTCTACCTGTTAAAGTCCCTATCAGCCTTTTGTCATTTTGGCCTTACTCAGCTGTCACCTAACCAGTGGTTGAGTTCCTCACCATAACAGACTCATCATCTTTAATAACATCTATTACAGCCAGTAGCCTTTTCTCTTAGATGTATTCTGCCCCAGAAAAGCTGATACTGAAAACAAAAACAAACAATCTCAAAATTCAGTGCCAGATTGTCCTTAGCTAGAATGTGCCTAGCTGGAGTTCACATGGCGCTTTTCTTCAGCTTGTATGTCTGAAGGTAGTCTCAAATAGTTCATTTCATAGGCTATCTGTGGTGAACCATTTGGAAGTAGGTCCTTCATTTAGTCATTCAACAAATTGTTATTCTTTTAAAATTTTAAGATGTATTTTAATTATGTCTTTCCATTTATGTGCAAATTGGTGCATGTGAGTGTAGGTGTCCAATATCCCTGGAATTATAATTATAAGTGATTGATAGTCATCCTACATGAATACTGGAGACCAAACTTTGATCCTTTTTAAGAGCAGTATGCACTCCTAACTGTGGAGGCATCTTTCCAGCCCCAGGAATTTGTTCTGGATTTCTTGCTTAGGACCAGATCCGATCTTGGGTTCATTTGCAACTTAATGAACTAGATTCTAAGGTCAAAACATGGCCTACATCTCCCTTCTAGCTTGCTTTCATCTCTATAGTAATTAAAGAAAGAAGTGGTTATTGGTAGGACTTCATCTTCTGCCGGGGCTCCCTCCGGTCCTCCCAACGATGGCAGTAGGTGCCAGCTTTTGAGCATCCAGCCTGACTGCTCCCTAGTCTCCCAGCTGACAGCCATTGCTTTCTGGGTCTCCTCAGAGTAAGAAGCTCAGGTTCTTCTCCAGCCTGTCATTTTTAATCCTAGCTCTATATTTGCTTCTTCTAAATGCCTTCTAAGATGAATCATGATCATTTAAATTTGTTTTCTCATCACACAGATAAGCATGCCCCAATGTAGGAACAAACAACATGGGCATGAAATAGTTTTTTTTCTTTAATTTAGTGGATTAGAGAATCAAATGTAAGCTCGCAACATGAAGGTATTACATGGCAGTTCTCACTGAAAATCATTTGAAGTTCATGTTATTTTTTAAAAGCATCCAGAGGACATAAAGCTGCAGGCTGAGTAGGCAGAGCTTAAGTTCCTGTGGCACAACAGAGAGGTTGTATTTGATCTGTCCACAAATGGGCATCAAATTGGAGAGGTAAGGAACTTGCCTTCCTCAACATAATTTTTAGTGTCATTTGATTTCCTTGAGTTTTTTCTATTACTATCACAGTACACTTAAATTAACATAGATATATGTTAAATTAACATATATAGTAGATATCCATCATATATTTATTATTCACACATATTTTTACAGTTTCTCAAAGGTAGTCATTTTTCACCAGATAATAAAACTCTTAGTTATAAATGTAATCCTATATATTGAAAGTCTTGGGTACTGTTCTGGATAGTTTTATGTCAACTTGACTCACGTTAGAGTTATATAAAAGGAGGATCCCTTAATTGAGAAAATGCTTCCATAAGATCTGGCTGTAGGTTTCCTACTAGCCCCGTAATGGCTCCCTTAATCAAGATTTCTGTTCTCTTGCTCTCCCTCTCTGTCCTCCCATCTCAGCCATGTGATTCCCTCATGTTCTCCTCTCACCTCCCCTTCTCTCCTTTCCCTCTCCTTCTGTCCTCCCTTCTCACACTCCCAATTTTTCGGCACTAGAAAAATTCTCAGAAATCCACAAGGATGACCCTAGCTAAGACCCTAAGCAATTGTGGAGCGGGTACTTGAACTGGCCTTTTCCTGTAATCAGATTGATGACTACCTTAACTGTCTTCACAGAACTTTTAATCCAGCAACAGACAGAAGCATATGCAGATATACACAGCTAAGCACTGGACCAAGCTCCCAGAGTCAAGCTGAAGAGAGGGCAGTGATATGGGAGTCCCCTCTGTGTGCTGTGATTAACATTAATCAATAAAAAAACTGCCTTAGCCTGTTGATAGGGCAGAACTTAGGCAGGCAGAGAACTGGACTGAATGCTGGGAGAAATAAGGGTGGAGTCAATGAGATGCCATGGATCCACCACTGGAGATAAACATGCTGAAACTTTACTGGTAGGCCACGACCTCATGGTGATATACAGATTAATAGAAATGGGTTAAATTAAGATGTAAGAGTTAGCCAATAAGAAGCTAGAGCTAATAGGCCAAGCAGTGATTTAATTAATATAGTTTCTGTGTGATTATTTCAGTACTGGGAGGACAGGACAAACAAGTGGTCCCCTCCTCCTACAGATTGATGTCCATGTGGCTGACTAGAATCCATGTAAAAACCTAAGAAAGCTTAAAAAATAATTCTAGACACAAAAATATAGAGTTTAACACAGCTTCTTGCTGTTTGCTGGTGGCATGCTGCAGCTCCTTTAAGAGAGATTTTCCTGATTCAACCATAGCAGGAAAAAAAGCCATGGCCATTTTTAAATGCTGGCTTTTTGGACTATGCTGCCAGTGCAACCTCTGGCTCTTTTGGGAGACAGAGCATTTGAGTGGGGTTTGTGAGCAGATGGCTGCAGCTTGCTTAATGGCAACATGGACTGTCTGTGTGCCTAGAGATGGGGCATTGTGCATGTCTCTCAGAGGCAGTGAGCAGCTCCGCCATGTCGGACTGTGCTGAGCAAGTAGGAAGTACTGTATATATCATAGTAATAGTGCAGCTTAAGTTTTAGACTGGGCAGGCAAGCAGGTGGACTGTATGACCCATAACAATGGCACAGCTGAAGTTTTTAAGAAGCGTTTAGCATTTTTAAAAGCACTCCTGTATGGCAAAGAATTACAGATATGCAATAAAGACAAATTCAGATGGTTCATAGTGTTGGATAAATGTCCATAGGCTTGGAAGAGAAAGGAAAAAGAGTACAGAGAGTCATAAAATAAAGTTAATACTTTTTTTTTAAAAAAGGGTAAAGTCTTTAAAGAGATAGATTATAAATAGTCATAGATTAAAAGGAGTAAAGAAAAATAAGTCATGTAAAAATGGAAAATTCAAAGAGTCTGAATTATGTATATTATTGTGTTTTATCTGAATTTTTTGACTGTGAAGGAGCTAAGTACAGAGAGACATTTCATTGCATGGGTTGCTAAACTAAACCAGAATGTATATTATAAAGGTATCTTGACTTCAGAATTTGGGTCTAAGAACATGTTGCTTTGGAAAAGAGGTTCTTCTTTTGTTTTCACAGAAGATGAGAACCTGTGGATTGCTTCCAGACCAATATAGTTTCATGGACCAAGATCTCCTGAAATACCCCTCAAAAATACACTGCCCACAAAATTACTTCACCCAGTAAACAACAGGAAGAAATTTGGACAGAATTTTACCCATATTCCCAAATATTGTTTAGAATTGCTTGTTTACATTTAAAGAGGGATATGCTATAGAGATGGATTCTTTGCATCGGTATGGATCTTGGTTTATTGATACAAATTTAAAGTAAATTTTGTTATATTGTATATGTATATTTCTACCCTTAATTAAGGTATTGTGCTTATGTAATGTATAATTAAGAAACATAGGTTACTAGACAGTCATCTATAATAGTCAAGATTGTAGTCATGTTAGTTAGGTTTTCTAGATATATAGAGATATATTTCAGTTAGTTAAGGTATTCTTCAAATCTTTCAGAGACCTTCAGAATATGGTATTTAAATAATTTTTAAAATTAGGACATTTTATGACACTGAGACACATCTGCTCTTGGAAAAACCAATTACTTGGAGAGGAAGGTTGGCATCGAAGAGGCTTCTTATGGAGTTGGTTGACCATTTGTCAAGAAACTGCTCTTGCCTGGACTGATAAACTGGACCTGCAGGATCCACAGAAAAATGACTGCTGAACTTCCCTAACAGTGAAATGATCCTTCAGGGTTCCTGCTTCATGAAAGAGTCTAAGAAACATTCTGTAGGATACAGAAGAAAGTGACTGAACTGTCTTTGAAATTTTCTGCTTCATGGAAAAGTCTGCTGGATACTATGGACCTGTATGCTAAAAATGGATATCCCAACAGTACAAAAAAAGAAAACTTTAGGTGACTGTCCAGGTAGCGAGATGTCTCTGTCAATTCTAGAGTTTTGGAAGTTGCTTACAATGTACTTCCTGTTTCCTTAGGTAATATTATATCCTTCTGAAGTCTTTGATGGAGTTGAAGAATAGATAGTTATTATTATAGTTTTCCTTGGTTAGGATAAAAGATAAATAAATAGAAATATTGTAACTGTAATTCTTGCTTGATATTTGTTTGTTATATGTAATTTTAGTATGTTAAAGTTAAAGCCTTCTTTTTTATTTAAACAGAAAAGAGGAGGTGATATGGGAGTTCCCTCTGTGTGCTGTGATTAACATTAATGAATAAAGAAACTGCCTTGGCCTGTTGGTAGGGCAGAACTTAGGTAGGCAGAGAACTGGACTGAATGGTGAAGTCAAGGGCATGCTATGGTTCCACTGCCAGAGACAGAAGTGCTGAAACTTTGCTGGTAGGCCACGACCTTGTGGTGATATACAGATTAATAGAAATGGGTTAAATTAAGATGTAAGAGTTATCCAATAAGAAGTTAGAGCTAATGGGCCAAGCAGTGATTTAATTAATATAGTTTCTGTGTGATTATTTTGGTACTGGGAGGCCGGGACAAACAAGCAGCCCCCTCATCCTACAGGGAGGAGCAATAATATGAGCAAAGGGATCAAGACTATGATGGGGATACCCACAGAAATTCTGACCTGAGCTAGTTGGAGCTCACTGATTCCAGACTGACAGGGGAACCTGCATAGGACCAAACAAGTCCCTCTGAATGGGTGACAGTTGTGTGACTGGAGCAGTCTGTGGGGCCACTGGCAATGAGACCAGGATTTATCCTTAGTGCTTGAACTGGCTTTTTGCAGCCCATTCTCCTTGAAGTGATATTTTGCTCAGCCTAAATATAGTGGGAAGGGCCTTGGTCCTGCCTCAAAGTGATATTCCAGATGTTGTTGACCCCCCCATGGAAGTCTGACCCTCTCCG
>JAQHUG010000005.1:10215869-10259768 GCA_028555095.1 Dicrostonyx torquatus
GTGATGTGGGAGTGTAAGCAGAATAAACCCTTTTCTTCCCCATTTGATTCTGGTCATGGTGTTCTATCACAGCAATAGTAACTTAAACTAAGACAAGTACTTTAAGCCAGGAGTCAATTTTGTAAGTTTTCTATGAGCACATATGAGAACCCTTGCTACCAGGCTAAACCTGATTTAGAGCTGAGGGGGCAAAGTCCTGTTAAAAGAAAATATTTTGGACGTTGTTCTGCCCCACCCCCAGGAGGGACACCAAAATAATATTAGCCAGATGATTACTTTTAAAGCTCAAGGAAGATCAGTTCAAAGATTAAGGAACCAACGCAATATACATCTATTTTTTATTATCTACCACATTTATAGTCAGAACTCATATTGTCAGTAGAATTTTTACAGAAAGTTTTCTATCTGGGATTTCTCCCCATTAAAAAGCACCATTCTAGTATCCTCTTGATTATCAGTCCATAGTTACCAACTCTTGAAGAAAAGCCCTCATTTATAAATATCTGTTCAAAGAAACAAAAGAACTCGGTGCACCTTTAATTCCCAACACACGTTGAAGACAGAGACAAGCAATTTTCTGCATGGTCTGGGCCAGCCAGAATAATACGGTGAGACTGTCTCAGAACAACATTAAAGCACGCACTATCCATCGACAGTATTCAAACATTACATTTATACAATTATATTCTATAGAAATAATAAGGAAAAGAACGGTCTTACCAGTTGCCCTGTGGGGTTGTGAGCTGCTGCACAGCATAGCCAAACTGTTCACTTGAAGGACCAGAAAATATTTTTGCTCCTGGGAGGCCAACATTGTATGCCAGACAGCTTAAAATACCTATTAAAAATGGAAAGCATAGCCATATTTACAATGTTTAATGTAAGTGCATAATATGATTGTTAAGGACTATGTTTTTTTTTTAAAAAACTATTGTCTGACCTGATAACTTTTTTCCTTATCAGTGTTGATAAGAAGTAACAGCTACTACATCTAAAGTAGGCCCTGGCACAGGCCTAGATATTCATTTGCATAATTCATTGCCTTAATATTGCCCCTCCTGGCAGCCTCAGTGGACAGTTGCCAATGGTGTCTTTGCTTCACAGAGATGAGTCTCTCATGCCTAGTGATAAGGGAAGGCCAGGATTTGAACAAGAGACCGAATCAACACACTCAGCTCTTAAACCATTGCTTTATTATATATCACATGGTGATTTAAATGCTCTTTGTCTTTCCTCACAGAGCAAGACCCTAAGCTACTTATGCACAGTGTCCGAAGGGGGCTCTGTCCTTGGCATAGTCTCCATATGAAACGTGTTAAAAACGCAGTGCTGAGGAGGGGGGAAAGTCATAGCCCCGCAAATCAGCATCATTTGCTTTCTCAGAAAAGGATGCTTTGTAAGCTAAAGACTTAGGAAACGGTGCATTATCTTCTTATTCCAGTGGGAACCAACAAAAGCACTTTGTCTTTTGATTTTTCTTACTTAACAATCAATAAATGGCAGTCTTGGAAAACAGAACAAACTGAAGGAGACAATATCTAACAGAGTTTGTTTGTTCGACACTTCTGTTTCTGATAGAAAGGGAGAGAAGAACAGAGTTTACTCTCTCTCGTGCCAAAAGCATGAAAGCTGGGAGGGCTTCACACCGTAGAAGGCAGGTTTTGTGGATTTGGAAAGAGGGTGCCGCAGAGCTCCATCATTTATCCTTGGAGCTTTAAAAACAACAACAACAACAAAACCACCTGGACTCTTTAAACTTAACGTCACCATTTCTATACCCTTTGTCTTCACAAAGGAAGATTTCACTTTGGGACCAGCATTAAGTCTGCATGGTGTTTAGACGTCTGTAGTTCCAGGCACAGAAAACCTGGATGAAATAGCTTGCTTTACCATTGTGCTTCTGAACTTATGGGAGGAGGTGCTAGAGACTGCTTCCAAGGAAAAATGAAGCCACTGATAGCGCTGTGGGAGCTGAAAGAGTCAATGAGCCTTTTTAAGTGCCAAAAATACTCTACTGGGCGTTTGCTTACTCAAAAAATCCCAGCCCATTATTTCTTAGAAGTGTAAACTCTCCTGAAAGAAAAGGGCACATATTATTTTTGAAATACACTGTGACATATTCTGCATGGGTCAACATTTGGACATTTGACCTGTAACATCTGCTTCTTCATAGGACTGCTGTGCCTTTTTACTGAGGAAGCAAAATGCAAAGGGAAATTCTGCTCAAAACATTGAGCAGAATCCTGAAAGCAGCATTCAGAATGCTCGTGTTTCTAACAATACTTCATCTTCACCCATTATGAGAACTTAGCAAATACTGTTGGAATGTTCATCAGGTTTTACGTATACTAGTTAAAGCTTGAGAGGTGATGTCAAACTATTGTCATTTTAAACACATCTAACACCAGAAAGTATATATGTGACTGAACATAAAATAATGCAGCTCCCTCCCACTATTAAGTTAGGCTTTGGCAGATCATGTAATAGGAAGTCAATTAGGGTGGAGTTCATTTTATTATTTAATGTTAAATTTTATGATAGTTTGTATTAATAGGCATTTATTTCAATCTAATGACAAGTATATGCTTTAAGAAATGTGTCATTAAGTGCCTTTGTTATTATGTAATCATAAAATGCACATAAACACACAAGTCACTATTACACTCTCGGGAAACATAATTTTAAAAAAAATTATTATTTTTTTCATACAATGTATTTTATTTATATTCTTTCCTCTCCATCAACTCCTCCCCATCTCTCTACCCAGCCAACTTCATGTCCTTTTTTTCTCTTTCTCTTAAGGGTTCGCACTACTCTATGTCATCCATTTTTTGACTAAAATGCTGCTATACAACATATACATGTAGCATATGTGTATTATTATGTATTAATATAGACATATATATGATTGATTTATAAATAAGGAAATAAGAATTCATTTTAATAGCCTAATTTATAAATGTATGTATATTAATGTATATTATAAATGTATATATGGAAAACATTTTTCGAAATGGAAGACATCATTCCATCTTTCTGTTTAAATTACTCAAGGCCTTGCTGTAGTACTGAGAAAATCCAGTTTCCTCACAGAGTTTCAAAGGTCTTTTCCAGCTTTCTGGTTTCATCCTTCTGCTTTCCTCCTGGCTTCACTGAGTCCCAGACATATCTCTTTTCTTTCTGTCCTTGAAAACACCCAGAAAATTCCAGACATGGTCATACCTGTCTCACTGACCGTAGCTCTCTCCAAACAGCAGATTTAAGGTTTTGGAAATCATTCATTTTATTGGTCTATGTTTGAATAGTCTCTGTTCTAGGAACTTCCTTAATTCCTTGATTTAGCAGCAATATTTTCTTCCCACAC
Organism: Dicrostonyx torquatus; assembly: GCA_028555095.1. Taxonomy (NCBI): domain Eukaryota; kingdom Metazoa; phylum Chordata; class Mammalia; order Rodentia; family Cricetidae; genus Dicrostonyx; species Dicrostonyx torquatus. The sequence goes on from JAQHUG010000005.1 coordinate 10,219,234, forward strand.
TATCCCACTGGGGTGACAATTACCTGCAGTTTTCTCATGTATCCATATTTCTTGATGTCACCTTCTGTCAAATGCAATGCAAGCTCCTTGAGAGATTAGCCATGGCTTTTATTTCCCCATAATTTCTCAGAATTTAAGGTGGTATTTGTGTGTGTGTGTGTGTGTGTGTGTGTGTGTGTTGGTGTATGCATGTGTGCACATGTGCATGCTTGTATGTGTGATACACATGACTAACGCACATTCCCATGCACATACGGAGCTCCGAGAACAGTGTCAGGCATCCTGTTTTATCACACCACTGAGAAAGTCCTTTACTGACTCTAGAGCTGGACTATCAGCTGGTAATCCCCAGGATTCTCTTGGCTCCACTCCCTGCTTGGCGAGAGGCACTGGGGTTGCAGCTGGTTTTGCAATAGCTTTCCGTGGGTCCTGGGACTTTGCACTCAGGCCTCCTCATGCTTGCATAAAAGTGTTTCTAGCTGCTTAGCCATCTCTACGACCTCAGCACCTAGATCATGTTTGTTGATGAAAACAGTTTAAGTTAACATACATATTCTCATGGACGATTTTGAATATAAAAAAAAAATGAGGGAGAAATAAGACAACCTAGAGCCCCATTCTGCAAATATAAGTTTTTTAAAAATTATTTTTTTCAAAATATTTCCTTCCATTATTTTCCTCTCTATAATTTAAGCTATAGTACATATCCTATTATTCACCATCCCACTGTATCCAGCACCACACCACAACCTACTGTATCTTAATGGTCATGTGCTCATGACAATGGCAGAATTATCCTTACTTAATTGAACCCCAGAGAATCTCGTGTGATTGCAAAACCCATCACCACCAACCGACAAATAACCGTGAAACCTACGAAGATTAAATGTCCATATTGCTTATGTCCAAGTTTTTCCTCAAGTCTTGGCATGGCTCATTTTCTCCAACATTACTGTTTAGGGGTTCAATTAATAAATGACCTGCTTATGTTCTCATAAAACACGTCACTCATCATCACCATCCCTTTATGTTACTGATCCTAAAATTCTCCTTTCCTGCTGTTTTAATCATTTTCTTTGGCTCTGCTTCTTTTGGTAAATCAAGTATTATCAAGCACACTTATTTCCATTATCTGTGCCATCAATTCACAGTTTCCATAAATATAATACTTGTATATAAAGTATCCTGTCTAACTCAATGTCTGCTTCTTTCTCCTTTGTAACCACTATTCGTAATGATGCTTTCCTATTATCTCTTTAGGACCACGTGGTTATTAAGAACTACATTTAACTCAATTTGAACTTCCCTTTTCAGCCTCCATGTCTATAACCACTAAGAAATAGTTCATTTGACAAATATTTATGTAAAGCCTTTGTGCCATGAATATCTCCCCATCCTGAGGATATAGCAGCAGATGAACAAAACAAACGATATCCCTATTTTCTCTGACTTTCCACTCTTGCGAGTTAATAACAAAATGAAAGATTGTAAAATAAGACAACAGACATAGAAACAGAGCAAGATGTACCAGCCCTCAATGCACATTAAATAAGCTAGATGTTAAGACAAGCATGAAGCAGTGGCAGATGAGCTGGAATTCAATCTATGCAGAGGAAGATAAACCCATTCCAGACACAATAACTGTCATGTTCAGCAGTCAGATCCAGAAGAGAAGGCTGTGATGATGGTGAATAGTGACTGATCAGAAAGCCATAACCTGCTTCATTTAGGCCAATATTCCCAGTTCTATACCATATGTAGGAAGTGTCAAACCAATTTGCATTTTGCTGTTCCAGGAACATACTATTACCAAGACTAGAAAGCTTTCATTATCCAATAAGAATTCTTAAAACGTTCAGCAAAGGTAACATTGTTAGCCAGTTATTGACTGTAACCAAGCCAAAGTAGTCAAGTAAATCTCATCAAAATGAACTACAGATATAAGCACTGTATCTCTGGCATGTGCTGGGGTGGGTGGGGTGGGGGTTAACTTCTTGCTCTCCTTTTGAAATAAAAAGGGGATACTCTTTCATCTTTAGTTTTATTCGGCATGCTGCCAGTTTAATATGAATGGGTTAACCAGATGATCAGATAGTTAAACATATGTCAACTCATGCAGATTTGGGTTTATTTCTCATTTAAATATTTTATGAGCTCCCTCCTCTTAAAGTTGACAACCACTACTGAAATAGCTTCCTTGGAAACCAGCAACATGTAAGAATGAAGTTTTGGTAAACGAGGAATGAATTTTCTCACCATGTTCTGGAACTGAGTTTTAAGTTACAAGATAATTGAACACGACTGGGGATGGAATAGATTTGACCTCACAAGAAACTTGTCTCCGTTGATGTGACTTGCAGCGTTTATGGAAACATAGTCACTGCAGTATTTGACAGTGGACTCTAACAACATGGCCTATGCAGATTTAAGCCCATCTACGTGCACCGAAGGACAAGTGGGCCAGGGTTTCCAGTGAGGGATTCACTTGCTGGAAGACACAGGGGTGGGCAGGAATAATTGAGGTCAAGAAGAGTCAACACTGGAAGTGAAAGATGGACTTAGAGTCATCCAAGTTTTTTTCACAGTTATTTCTCAGATCCTAATGGGGCCATTTCTACAGACCTCTGTTGGTGTTTCAGGAGCAAAGCTGTTTCCTTTAAAGGATGACTAACAATATAAGGACCATATACCCAGCTCTCCATGAGTTTAAAGCAGAGGCTGCCAGTGCTCTAAGAAAATGGAAGATAGTTCTGCCATACCAGTGGATCCTGGTTGTCAGCAGCTGTAGAAGCCAGCTGTGCATCAAGATTTATATCCAGGGAAGGAACAGCAATGGCCAAGGCACAGGAACACTCTTAGGGGCCATGAGCATTTCCAGGAGACCAATGTTCAAGGTCCATGGGGATAGCCTATTCTTACAGAATGCAAACTCTGTGCCTAGGGACCCACACTCCCTTGAGTGTGACTAAGCCACAGAAATGCTGTACCAGCAATCATGATTTTGTAGTTAATATTTTTTCTTTTGTGACACAAGAAAACATACTTTGTGAGTCTTAAGCAATTTAACAAACTCTAGCAATCTAAAGGATTCATTTTTTAATAATTATAGCTAAAGGGCTGGAGAAATGTCTCAGACATTAAAAACACGTGCTTTTCTTGCAGAAGACCCAGGTTAAGTTTCCAATACTCACATAGGGTGGCTGAAAAAAGCTACTACTCCAGTTCCAGGGGATCTGATAACTTCTTCTGTTCACTGTAGGCGTGTATGTGTGTGTGTGTGTGTGTGTGTGTGTGTGTGTGTGTGTGGTGCAAGAGACTTGTCTGTTCAGTCAATCATGTTTTAAGTAAATGCTGATTGGCCAGGTAGGAAGTATAGGTGGGTCAACCAGACAGGAAGTAGAGGCAGGGCGAGGAGAAAGTCTGGGAAGCAGGAAGCTTCCCTGGCATTCCTGCGCAGACCACCAAGGAGGCAACAATGTAAGCTGCCCAGTGAGAAAAGGTACCAAGCCATGTGGCTAACATAGATGGGTTAATATAAGTTATAATAGCTAGTAAGAAGCCTGAGATAATGGGCCAATCAGTTAATAACCTAATGTAGACTCTCTGTGTGATTTTCTTTGGGGCTTGTCGGCTGTGGGGTACCGGGCGGGACACAAACCCCAACGAGCAGGACCCTCATGTTACATGTGTGTGTGTGTATACATACACTCAGGCACACACAGACTCAGTTAAAATAAAAAAATTATCATCAAAACTAAAATTCCCAAAATGTTCAAAATTGTAGCACAGTAGCTAGATGGAATTTGGCACTGTTATTTAAGAACAGTAATTGTGAAGAGTATAAGAGAATGGAAATGCTCAGTGAAAAATACAGTAAAATGACTTTCAGGATAGAAGATCTTCAAAAAATCTACAGAATATTAACATAGTAAATACTAGAACTGCGAATGGATTTCCCTGCCTTCTGAGTTTCTCACAGTGCATTATAAAATTCTTGAAATAACTAGATAAGGTTAAAACAAGATGGGCACTTTCCCTTCCAACTCAATACTAGCAGAACGACCACATTTTCTTCAACTTTGGTTGTCTCATCTTATCATCAATCCCTTGAAAATATCATGGATAAAATGTAAAGGACAATTCTGCTCCCCTGGGGTGACTTTGATTCTTAATCCTAGGTGTGACCTAAGAGTCAGATTTCTGGAAATAAATGTCATCATATTTAAAAGACAATGGTTATAAATATTTTTCATATTTTAAATGCTTATATGACAACTCTTCAGCTGTTTGGAATTCTGTGTAATAAGCTTAGTCATAGCCACATGATCTGTGGTTTACAACTAGTTAGTTACAACTCTCCATAACACAAAACGGATGGATTTATTCATACATGTGTTTGCAAAGCAGACTTACCTCAATTGTTAACTTTTCATTGGGTCAACTAACATTTATCAAATGCTTACTACATAGTTCACACCACTCTTAGTGTAGGGGGCAGGTATCTCAGTTACTTTCCTATTGCTCTGAAGAGACACCATAACTGAAGCAAGTTATAAAAAGAAGCATTTGCCTGTGGGCTTACATACAGGCTCTGAGGGTGAGTTCATAATCACGATGGGGAGCATGGCAGCAGACAGGCAGGCATAGTGCTGGGGCAGTAGTAGATCAAAATCTGATCCAATAAGGCCACACCTCCTAATCCTTCCCCAAACAGTTCCATCAATAAGGCAGCAAGAATTCAAATATCTGAGCTATTCTCATTTGAACCACCAGAGATAAGGATAGTGAAATACTTTTCCTTTTCTAAGTTACTCACAGAATGGGTGTGCCCTGGATGTAACATCCCAAAGCTCAAGAGACCTTCCTTCTGCTTCTGGAAAACATCTGCAGCTTCTACCAACCAGGGCTCTTGGTGGAGAACTGGGCCCCACCTTCCTGAAACAGTGGTATTCTGGGCACATGGATCTGGAGATTTGGGTCTTGCAGCCTACATATTGTTGGTCCTTCTTTGAAGGAGACATTTCTCCTCCTCACATACCAGCATACCTCTGCAGGAATGGACTAGAGTGAATCAGATAACTGGTTGCTCGTTTGCATTACATCTTGTAACTCAGAGAATTGTAGATGTGTCACAAAAGAAGAAAGGACTGGGAATAAGGAAGACTGAGGCTTATCTGCTGTGCTGCACAGGGACAAATTTATTACCTTTTCAAAGGCTCATCTTTTTAATCTCTGAAAATAGAGGCTTAGTTTAAGACTCCTTCCATATCTAGAAATTCTAATGATTAATATATTTTCTCATCATACAAAATATTTGGAGAGGCTTATTATATATAAATTTCTCTTGTTTTTTTTTTTTGATTTTTCGAGGCAGGTTTTCTCTGTGGCTTTGGAGCCTGTTCTGGAACTACTCTTGTAGACCAGGCTGGTCTCAAACTCACAAAGATCTGCCTGCCTCTGCCTCCCGAGTACTGGGATTAAAGGCGTGAGCCACCACCGCCTGGCTGAATTTCTCATTTTATATTTTGTGGTTATTAGATGATTGTCTCTTCATTTAAATTATTAAATTTATTTCAAAGATGATTTTTAAAGCAATTTTTGAAAATGTTTATAGTACACACAAAATCTATATTTTGGTGATTAGTGTTAATTATCAACTTGAGAGCATCTGGAATCACTTAAGAGGAAAATGAAGGGTTATTTGTTCTCTGGGCATGCCTGTGAGGGACTGTCTTGATTGGGTTAATATGGGGAATTGATTAGTTAATGTGGGAAGATTCATCTTAACCTTGGGTATGGTGCCATTCACTGAGCAGCAGTCCCAGACTGTACAAAAAGGAGACAGGGAACTGGGCTTAAGCACCAATCAGTCTAGGCTTCCTGTTGTGGATGTGATGTGGCCAGGTGCTTCTAGTTCTCACAGTCATGATTATCTGCCTTCTGAACCTGGGAACTGGAATGAAGTCTTTCTTTCTTGAGGGTTTTTCTTGGCCAGGTTATGTTATTAGAGTAATAGGGAAAGAAAGGAAATCCCTCAAGAGCCAAGCAAATTTTTAATGCAGTTTCATGTTCTTTTCTTTTTTTTCCCAAAGATTTAAAAGAAATGTGAATGTACACGCATGGATATCAGAAGAGGTCACTAGATCCCCTGGAGCTGTAGGGATAGGTGGCCATAAACATAGATATGTCTTCTGTGAGGGCAGCAGGTGCTCTTAACCACTGAGTCATCTGTGTCCTAGTTTTAAGTTTTCTAGAAAACTCTGTTAATACTCTTTGGGTTATTCAAAGGCATATGTTTTGAGGAGATCTTTAAGTACAACTAACTTAGGCTGAGTCAAAACAACCTCACTGTTGAGTCTACGTCTAAATAATGTTTAAAAATAACAGTACTAGAAAGAAATTAACATTTAAGACAGGATTTCTTATCCAAACAAAGAAACAAACAAAAATCCAGGGCTTGCTTGCTTTATTTACTTATTCATTTTAATATTGGTATAACCCTTTGATTATAGAGGTTGGCAATCAGAGATACATTTGATCCTCCTTCTGCCAGTCGCCTAAGACATGGGCATGCATGTATGGAAGATGGGTAAGTCTGGGAAATGAGAAAATGTTCATCTAAGACAGACATGGGCGGTCATCTGTCTTGTTGCAGAAGCACAGTCTTTTATTAAAATTATTAAAAAGGGAGGAATTGTGGAGGCCCAAAAATGTGAGCCTATTTCCACCTTGACGAAATGTCAGAGAGTTAGAACTTATCTCTATTCCTTCAAGGTTGTGTTTCTACCTCAAGCAAAGGTTCCCACCTAGATTTAGCTCAGTGAGTTCTGTTCATCAAGATTATTGTCAATAGGTGTGGCCAGACCTTATGTTTCAGAAATAGATAAGTAGATATGTTTCTACCTCAAACAAAAGTCTACAGATCTAAGGTACCAGTTCCCTTAAGGAGATAACATTGAACTCCACCTAGGGAGTAGTTTGCCTACAGAATGTTTTGGTCTAGAGTATGAACCTGACTTATTTTGTTCTAGCAACAGAATGCTTAACTATGGATGTGACCTTAAACTGGCCTATTCATTTCCTCAAATTATGTTAATGCAGTCTTTTAAAAATCTTATTCCTACCTCTTAGCTATTGGAAATTAAATGTGGGCAAATTCAGTATTCACTGGAACTTCCTCCCAATAGTAAAGAGAAGGAAAGAAAGAAAGTAAGAAAGAGAGAGAGAGAGAAAGAAAGAAAGAAAGAAAGAAAGAAAGAAAGAAAGAAAAAAGAAAGAAAGAAAGAAAGAAATGGCTGTCTGGTACCATTAATGAAACCAAACCCATCTCATGTACATGATGAACAAATTAATCTCAATAAATTCTGAGTACTTCTCAAATACGGTGCAAAACATCAACAAGAGAGTGCAGTAGTCAAATATTTTCCTACCTTAAAGAAACCCTCAGACCATCAGTGATCTTCCAAATGGAGATCTCAGCCTGTGGTTCCCTGGTCTCGTGCATGATACAAAAGGAAGACCAGGCAGATCTCAACAATTTATACATAAACAACTCTTTATTGTTCAAGAACTCTAAAAAGTCATTCCACTGTATTTTCATTGTGCTCCATTCACAAGTGTGTTTGACTCTGTGATGACAGCTGTAGCTAGCTGTTCTTATACTTGCAAATTCTGCTCTTTGACTTTGCTCTCCAAACACAGGAGACTGTGTTCTCAGCCTTGGAGACCCTGCCTTTTAGATCCAAAGAGGTCTTCTTCTAAGATTCTCCCTTCTTCTTGTTTTCCTGTTCTTAGCTTGACTTTCTCCATTACCATCTCTTGCTCATCTGTCCTGTATGCATGCACCATCACTGTTTTCAATCTTAAAAATTATTTTAAAGAATATCATATGTCCTATATGTTTCTAAATGTCAGTGCTGGGGGTTGAAGGGATTTCTCTGTGGTTAAGAAAAACTTACTATTCTTGCAGAGGACCCAAGTTCAGTTCCCAGCATCCATGATAACAACTCACAACCACCTGCATGTACAGTTCCAGGGACTCTGAGTCCCTTTTCTGGCCTCTGAGAACCCCTACATGCACATAGACTTACAGAGAGGCTAACACATAGACACACACACACACAAACTATAAAATGCCAATGCCACAACTAATTGCTATTTAATGGTGGAATGCTTATAAAACTTAGGGAGGAAATATCTTTGCTTAGGAAACTTTTTGATTATCTGCTGAAAAAATGAAAATTGTAGGACAGAGACAATAGAAGCTGGGGTCCTGGAGAGACAGTCACAAGGACGGTGGAGCTGATGAGAAGGGTGTAGAAGAAAGGGAAAGTAAAGGCACAGATAGAGTGATATGGGTGAAATTTTATAGGAAGGGGGATGCCAGACATGGTAGCTTGGTCTGTGTTGGTGCAATTGGCCTGCCATTTATCTTATCTAGTTCCACACAGAGTCAGCAGTGGAGGTAAACTGAGTCAAGATTTTAGTAAACATAAAGCAACTAGCAGAGGATTAGTGTTGGAGGAGACCATCTCGTTGGGTCTCCTGTCCTTATGTGCACATTCTAGAGGATGTATTAGTTTCTTGTGGCTACTGCAAAAGATTACTACAAAGCCAACAGCTTAAAACTCCAGAAACTTATTCTTTAAGAAACTGATAGGAAACTTCAGCAGTCTGCGAGCCTTCCTGAGGCTCCAGGGAAGAGTCTATTTCAGCTTCTGGGGATTAAGGGCACACTTCAACTTGTTCCTGCATTGCTCTAATCTGTCACACTGTTATGAAAACTTCTTGTTGGTGTCATATCTGCCTTTGTATTACACTCATATGGACACTTACTGCTGGACTTAGGGTCTTCCAGGTAAAAATGGATGCTTTATTGCAAGAAACATAGCTTGATTGTGCATGCAGAAGTCTTTTACCAAATAAGGTAGCACTTGTTAGTTCCAATGGCTAGGACATTGTCACCTTTTATCCCCCAGGAATGACCTAGTCTATTTTGCTCTACTGTTTGCCTCCTTGCTAAATCACAGTTCTGCTACTTGTAAGGTGCATCAGATTTTTCCAAAAGTTTCAACTCATTCTATACTAATTCTAGGCCCCAAATCTCACCTATTATCAACCCACCATGGTCACAAATTTATCTTCCAAATCACATATGAGTGATATTTCAGTATTATTTTACAGAACAGAATTTCTTTTCATCTCCGGGCTCCCAAATTTACCAAACAAATTATCTACTTGCAACATATAATAGAGAGGCAGATGTAGGAAAGTTGAATCCATTCCAAAAAGCAGAGATGAGAAGAAAGGAATCACCAGTCTCAAAGGTGTTTGACAATAGAAGGAAAGTTTCCATTAGATCTGAGAATAATTCTGTTATTCATGAGTCTGTTGCATGAACTATTGGCACTATTGTTACTCATAGCAGTGGTCTTGGGCCCTTGCTCTTTCCATCTAAAATGGTAGCATTTCTACTGGTACAACATCTTTAAAAACCTTTTGAACCCATAATACATGTCACAGGGATCTGTGCCAATTGACAAACATTCATTTGCCAGTCTTCCCTAGGTAACCTCCTCTGTGCTGGATAAACCTGGGTGGCTATGCAGAGATAGTTGAGCGCTCACGATTGACACACTAGTGTGTTCAAAAAAATCCTTTGTTTAGCCAAGAACTGGCCTTTGTGTTACGCATGCTTTTATAGTGATAAAACGCATAATATTGCTTTGCTTGGACTGTCATAAGGGGCTAGCCCAGAAGCTTATTTTCGATAGTTCTTAAGACTGGAAGTTTCAATTCAGGATGCCTGCATGGCTAGGTTACAGTAAGAGCCCTCTTTTACCTTGAAGATGGCTGAGTTTTTATTTTTTCTTCTTCACTAGGTACAGAAAGAGAGAGAGAGAGAGAGAGAGAGAGAGAGAGAGAGAGAGAAGTCTAGTCTTTGTGTAAGGACACCAATTCCTTGAATGAGGTGCCAGCATTATAACCTAATGACCTCCCACAGGCTCACCTTTAAATGCTGTCACTGAGGATGTCAATACACAAAATGTGGAGGGGCATACACATTTTGAATGTTATGTGCTCCAATCTGGATAGGCTAAGGATTCTGGATCATCAAGGATGATGATTCTGGGTTTGTCCTCAACTTGCCTCTTCTTTTTACAGTTGCTATTTTAGTAAGGAAAAGACAGACTTTGCCTCCAGCTTTAGAGCTGGAAATTGACTCAACTAAAGAATCCAGGTTCAAGCTTCACAACGGTGATTTCTTCACAACGTACAAGCATAGTTAGATCTAATTTTCTGCCACAATACAAGGGAAGTCACATTTGCTCCAGTTTCCAATAAGGATTTTTCACAGTTCCGTCTAAGCCTGGAGGCAGCTTGAACGTCTGCGTTTATATTCACATTCTGCTCGAAGTACTATATAAAGAACATCTTGCCAAATAACACAGTGTCCAAGTGAGGGTTTCTATCATGGTGACGAAACACCATGACCAAAAGCAACTTGGGGAGGTAAGGGTTTATTTTGCTCACAGGTCCACATCACAGCTCATATTCAGAGGCAGGGCAGGAACCTGGAGGTAGGAGTTGACACAGAAACCACAAAGGAGTGATGCTTAGCTCTCGGTCCTTCATCACAGCTTGCATTCTTATGGCATCCAAGATCATCAACCCAGGGGTGGCACTGAGCACAATGGGCTGACACTTACCACTTTAACAACTAATTAAAAAAGGCCCTAGAGTCTGGCCTATAACCCAGTCTTATGCATTTTCACAATGAGATTTCTTCCTCTCAGAAGACTCTAGCATGCACCAAATCGACACAAAACTAGCCAGTACAGTAATAGGCATAGGTTCTAGGGACTAAATGACGACTTATTTTTGAGGGATCAACATTCAACTTAATTAAATTGGTATGGGAAGAGTGTAGAACCTTTGCTCTTTGTTTTTCACAGGGCTGGGCTTATGTTTGACTATATTGGTAGATAAACATATGCCCTCAGGACAAAGAATAGGTTTGCAAACCCTTGCAGTAAAAAGTCAAGGTCACAAGTTCATTCCCTATTTCCTGCAGGACCGCACACGGCACAGGCAGATGTTCACCTAGCATTTTCATACAAACACTAGGAGACTAGCTGGAGTGAGCCAAGAAGCGCTATGTCAGCCCATTCACATTGCTTGCTAAGCTGTGAATGGGGAACATTTTTCTCTAGTTCACAAATATTTGTTTGCATGCATCATGTATTGGGCAATTACACTATGTTCACATAAAGGAAAGGGCATCAGTTAGGTGATGAGACCTAAACTTCTAAATATATCTATCATCCAGGATCAGGGAATGCTGTGGGCTCCACTCAAAAGTCCTGTCGTGAAGCTGGAGTTCCCAGTGTGCAATTAGAGACAGGGACCATCAGGAAGTGACTCAAACTGAATAAGATAATCACAGTGGAACTCTAATCAAGTGTCCTCTCAAGAAGAGGAAGCAACAACAGGGCTATCTCTCTCTGCACACACACACACACACACACACACACACACACACACACACACACGCACACACACATACACACACGAGGAAGGACTATGCAAAGACAAGAAAAGAGATGTCCATCTGCAAGAGCTCCAACCATTTCAGTAATGTCCCCAAAGCATTTAGAATGCTGGCATCCATAACAGTTAGGAAAGAGATTTCTGCTGGTTCAGGTGTTTTTTCCTCATCTTTTGTCGTGCAGGGCTAGCAGACTAGAGAAGGGAAATCTAATTTTATCAGAAAATTTGAATTTATTGCTTCAGATTTCAAAGATTCTGGCCGTATAGGCACTTATATAAATATATTCCAGATGTTTCACATAATATTCATGTTTTTGTGAAACATGAAAGTGTGTGTGTGTGTTTGCGTGTGTTTAGGGGAGGTAGTGAGGAGCAGGGGAGGAGAAAGAAAGAGGAAAGAAACTGTATCAAGTCCTAAAGAATGGCTGCCTGCATGCAGGTCATTTCAAGGCCTTTTCCCATTTCAACCATTCGATCCTGAAAGGAAGAACCATCCCCAAAATCTCGCTCTAATTGTTTCTTGCATCCATTTACTGTGACTCGGTGCCGCCTAGCAACTCAATAGATCTTCATTTCCAAAGGGTGCAGGAGGGTAAGTTGCATTTGGCAGACTTGCTGTCTCCTGACAGTGAACTGGAGACAGTGAAATAATCTTATGGGTCCAAGAGTTGTTGGGAGAACTCCTTGAAATCCCTTCATTGGAGTGATGGTCTATTTCCGACTCCTTCCTAAACGGCTTCTGTGTAAGAGAGAAGCCCCTTTATTGTCTGATCTCCCCACTACTTCTCTGCCTCATGTAGTTGTCAATTCAGGGCCTGTTACCTGACTTGCTTATTACAAAGTAAGTGTCACATCTCTTCAGGAAGTATATGGGCGAAACAATCAGGATTAAAATAAACACTGCTTGTAACATCTCGGCCCATAAGTCTTTTTAAAAAATTTTTTCACATGACATATTCTGATCACACCTTCCCCATCCCACACCTCCTCAGCGATCTTCCCTATCTCCCCTCTTAGCATATTCCACACCCTTTCTTCCTCTACAATCTTTTTTCCCAATTTTGTTTTTTTCAGATTATACTATAATTACATTTCTCTCTTCCCTTTCCTGCAAACCCTCCTTTATGTCCCTCCCTTTCTCCTTCAAATCTATGACTTCTATTTTCCACTAACTTTTATTGCATGCATGTGTGTGTATATTTTTAGGAATATATTAGGAATATAGATAGATAGATAGATAGATAATTAGATAGATAGATAATTAGATAGATAGATAACTAGATAGATAGATAGATAGATAGATAGATAGATAGATAGATAGATAGATAGACAGACAGACAGACAGATAGAGGTACTGTTCAGTCTGTATAATATTAGTTGTATGTTTTTGGAGCTGACTCTTTGGCACTGATGATCAGTTGATGTGCTCTTTACCAGAGCAGACCACCCCTTCCTCTCCCAACTTCTCTCAGTTGCCTATAGTTCTTTGCGTAGAGTTGAGGCCTCATGGACTTTTCTCCATCCATTTCCATATGCCTGTTGATATCATCTTGGTCATGATAGTGTTTGCATGTCCTTCCTGAACATCCGTTTCTTCCTTCACACACCTCTCCAGTGTCTCCTTCATGTGTCCTCAGTGCTCTCCAGTTCTGTCCCGTGAAGTAGCTTACCTCCCAGCTTCCTGCTCAGTTCGCCTTTACCTCTAGTTTGGTGGTTCTCAACCTGCTCAATGCTGCCACCCTTTAATGCAGGTTCTCATGTTTTGCTGACCCCCAACCAAAAAATCATTCTTGTGCTACTTCATTACTGTAATTTTGCTACTGTTATGAATCGTAGTGTAAATATCCATGTTAATGGATGGTCTTAGGCTACTCATCTACAAGGGCCATTTGACCCCCCTAAGAGGTCGAAACCCACTGCTTGAGAACCACTGTTCTAGAGTCTCTTTTCCCACCTACCTAAAGGTCACATAGCCAACACATTAACTCCCCTGCACATCGACCTCAATCTGTCACTTACTAGCTATGAGCTTTCTTCCAGAGGGTTGTGTAGCTACTCTCACAGCCTCCCAGCTACTCCAGCTACTCTCACACATCAACTTCTCTCCTCACCACTTCTTGTAGACAGACTGCAGCATTCCCTCCTCCAGTGATCCCTATTTCCTGACATGCATGCCTTTAGGTGAAAGTAGGACCCTCAACTTTATATAATGCATGAGAAGATTGGAAGCAAAGACAGAAGCAAATGTCATCCTCCTACCATCAATGCAAGGAAGAGAAAGGCAATATTTTACAGGCAGAATATCAAATGAGGCCTACCTTCACCCAACATTACGACTATAGCCTTCTACAAAAGTCTGTAAAGGCTCCAATGAAACCATGTCCAGACTCAGGACCCTCAGAAACTCAGAAAAGTACACACTAGTGCAAGTGTGGAAATTTGTTATGCTATAATAAATAACTAATACAGAATCTATACAGAACAACATATTGCTCCTGTTTCTACCCAGCATTCTTTGTCTCCATTATGTTGTTATCTATTTATTCATAATCAAATATATATAATTCTCATATCATATCCTTTAATTGTCTCCCCAACTCATTAAAATGTGTAAGGGGAAACACAGTATTTTTGCAGAGGTTGAAGCTTCTAAAATTTGAGGAAGGGAAGTTCTTCAAAGACATAAAATAATTTTGCGAGACAAATATATAGATAAAATATTTATTTGGAATATGGAAAAAAGCCCCAGGAACTGACAATAAAATATTGATTCCCTAAACACATCTACAGTAATCTTTTCCCAACAGCTTCTGCCTGCACATTTTTATCGCTTCTTCAAATGGCAGTTTTTATAAAGCAGTTCTCTATAGGCAACAACCTGATTAATTTCTTTCTTTTAGCATGGTGAAATTATACTAGTTAAGTATATTCCCTTCCTCTGCACACTTTATTTTAATGTCATGTAAATTTCCGGGATTGTTTTCCAATCATACAGGAATCAGGACATTACAACGCACTTTAAGTTTTCGTTTACAGGGGTTAATCCAAGAACTCTGTCTTACAAAGTTTAATACACAGCTTGCAGTTGATGTCTTTGTTATAGAAATATGATGGAAGAGAGACAATAATTTAAACTTTTCTGTGTTTAATATAAATATCAGTCTGTGTGAATATACGGTGCAGGATCTGTACAGAGATATCCCTTAAATTTAATTAATCTCTGCATGTTTTATACTTAGCATGCTTTGTCCATAAGAGTAGGGACCATGCTTATTTTATTAGCTGCCATATGGCTCAGTACTTAGAGACTATCAGCAGTACCTGTTGAATGAATAAAAACCAATTAACCTCTAAATAGTGAATTACTTATATAATAGCTGATGTGCAACGAAGATCTGTTTCATAAAGAAATGACTTAGAGTTCTGGCTCGTCCAAAGCTAGATCTGGGAATGTAGGCTGCTGATGGATGGATTAGTAGATACATTAATGACTACTTGTTACATATCATTCTGTATAAAAAGAATTTATAAACACATGCTTTGAAAGTATATATTGTGAATTCATACATTCATGCAAATATATTGTTTTCTATGTATAATTCTGTATAACATCTCATTTTTCTTATGTAGTTGTAAGAGAATCCTAAAATGATTGTTCCCATTTTATAGTGGTAGGATGGCAGAATAATGATAAAGGCAAAAGTTAATTATTCTTTTAAGGTTGAAAAAAATCCTCTGGCAGAATAAGGGCAACAGTATACTCTGGTATCAAAGAGTTTGGCCTCTGAGGTGTGAGCAGCCCTGTGATTAAGCTTCTCAGCCTATGATAGCTGCTGCATTCTCATAATAAATTAGGTCAATATGTGTTCCTCCCATACATCAGACAATGCACGACAAACTCTTAACCAAGGGCCCAACCTGTGATGGGCACATAGAAAAGTCGGTTTCTCTCATTTTCATTTTTAGTACCATTGTGCTTGCTTGAGACCAGCACACTTCCTGGGAACTTTCACAAACCACACCACTTCAGAGACACGCCCACCGTGACCACAGATAAAAGAGCATTTCTTGAACAAATTTCCATTTAATTTTCTAAAACTGCTGCATCATGAGTAGTCAGATGACAGACAGCTACATCTTGCTGACACACAGAAAAGGCACACCATAAAACCCAAGAAAATAGTGTCAGTCCATGGACCCTCCCAGGAAACCACACTGACTGGAAGTGAGTGATGCAGACCCTACTATGGAATTAAGATAACAGCCTTCAACCCTCAGGGCAGCTAATCATTACCCAGAATATATGTGGGCACAGGAAATGGTCATAGGTCACATAAGATCTACACACACACAACCACAGGAAATTTGGTTTTAGTAGCATTGTCTTCAGTATGAAAAGGATCACAAAGCAGGTGGCTTCTGCCGACAAAAACAACCAGGTCCAAAACAGTTGCAGTCCTTTGCAAATGAGCACACAGCATGGACAGCTAAGCTCTGTAAAGTTTCACTTACAGATACAAACACACAAAAAATATACAAGTCTAACTCAAAAATAAATGATACCTTCAATTTCTCATGACTACAGCAGCATAACCCTGCCCTTAGTTTTCATGAAGAAAGAAAAATGCTTTGGGAGAATGGAATATACAATGACCTTAGCATTTGGGAGAAAGAGGCTGCTTCCAGTTTCCCAGTGTCTGACACACAAGTGACATATGGCAGGCATGCCATTATTTTAATGTTCCCCTAAGTAAACAAATGATAATAAAAATGAGTAAATACCAGCTTATAGATTTACAATATACAAAACGTTCTCCCATTTATAATAATTACACTTGATGTGAACCAACATCAAGTAGAAAATAATTATGGACAGACATAGTAGAAAATAATTCACTTCCGATTTTTCTAAAGCCACCTAGGAAAGTGATAGCAGGCATGTGACCTACTCATCATAACTTCAGTTCTATGTGGCCATGAGCAGGAAACACTCTCAATACAGCCTTGTTTTCTTCAGTGGTTTCCCCTAAGGGGCCATTTGGTAATGTCTGATATATTTTTGATTGTCACACTGGGGTGTTCTATCTAGTGGGTGGAGGCCAGGCACACTGCTCAGCAATCTTGTACTGTCGGGTCCATCCTCCTCCCCCAGTCTAGAGGAATTATCAAGGCCCTGATGTCAGCAATGCTGATGTCTGAACTGTAGTCTAAACAGTGAGCAGTCTCGTAAGCAACGTTAAGTTGTTTAAGCTTCTGTGGTGGAATATTTTGATACTCTTCCATCAGGAGCCAGAGTCTCATTCCCCTCCCCCCTGATGCAAAGCAGGATTTGCTCATTGCTGGATGAAGAGATGCAATGAGGTGATTTCTAAACCAAAGACGAGACAGCCGTGGATTTCTCCCAGCATCTCTTTAAAATTTTGATTTTAAAGAGATTTTTAATTACGTGTCTAGTGTGTCTCTGGGTAGGTTTGTATACAGTAGTGTAGGTGTCCTTGGAGATCAGAGGTATCAAAAGTCTCCTTGGATCTGGAGTCACATGTGGTTGTGAGCCTGTGAGCCAGTGTACATGGTGACTGGGAGTGGAACTCAGGTCCTCGCTATGAGCAGAATGTGCTCAACACCACCAAGCCATGTCCCCCAACTTCTTTTCCGGTAACCTTTTTGAGATACTTGCCTTTGGAGGCCAAGTTACCACCAGGAAGTCAGGTTAGGCAGTAGGTGCCTTGCAATAGAGACTAATGGAAGTGCCACAGAAAGGGGATGCCTTGCAACAAGACTAACAGATATGCCACAGAAAGGGAAAGTTACTTGTCCTCTGACAGCAGTCAATGGCCAGAAACCCCAGTCACGACACTCCTGAAAATCCCAACATAAGAAACTCTGAGACATAATAAATGATGGTCAAGACACTGGCCTGGGGTGACTGCACAGTCATAGCTAACCAGTGTAATCTACAGACTATGGGTCATAGTGAATTGCTGTGGCAAACAGAATGTCTTCCTTCCCTGCTTAAAGTTTCCAACACATGAAAGCGCCAAGTGTCCTCTTCAAGGGAGAGCTGCTGGACTGTGTGTAACAACAATGACACAGACAAAAGCAAGGTTTTCAAGGAAATATTCAGAATGACCCAGCGGCATTTTAAAAATACATACACAACACGAAAGGTTGGATTTCATTTCAAATACCAAGTGAAAAAATGAGGCAGGGACATGCTGAACGTGATGAGCTCTTGAGATTTCTTCTGAGTCATCAGAGGGCCCTCGCCCTATGTTCTTTGACCTGAATCTATAGATATTTTCACAAGCTATACATTCCAAAATTATAACATGAAAGCAGTGATTCTTTGTGAATAAAGAGGACGAGTATACCACTTCATATCCAACAGATTACAAAAAGTAGATGAAAAATATAATGCTGGGGAAGTTGGTCAGTTTCTACCTTGTAAAACTATACTGTTGAATAAGTGACAACAGCTAACACACACTCACATATACACACAAACATGCACACTCGCCATCTCTGGCATTGCAGCAATGGAATCATTTTGGAAATCATCCAAAAGGAAACAGGAGAAAGAAATCCTCTTGTATAGCTTCATTATATACAGTGGGGGATGAGGGAAATCCCACAGGATGTAACCTAAATATCCAACAATGGTACAATAGCTAACCAGGAGAAGGCAAGATGCATTGATTCATGCCTGAAGAAAAACTGTTTAACATACAGATTCTCTCCATAAGGCTGTTTAGGCTCTTTCTCACTTAGCAGCCTTCAACAGAACTCCAGTATTGTATCTGGAGGCAGTTCTAAAACAACAAAGCCAGCTAAAAGTCAAAGATACATACATATATGCACACATACCTACATAATACATTCATACACACATACATACACAATACACATATGCATGCATACATACTACATGCATGCACATACATACATGCATGCGTGAAAGAAATAGTGACTAGAATGCCAGGAAATCTGAGACAGGAGGGCAGAGCACTCTCCTGCTGATATCATTTAGGAAAATGTGCATTGGGTAAATCCAAAGTCTTGCTGCTGTGTTCCTGTCCTACCACAAAGCTCCTCTGCTATTGATTTTGGGGTTCTGAACATAGTAACACACTCTCTCATATAGCTTCTTTCAAATATCAGATTCCCACAATGAGCCATGATCCAAATAGTAAATGGAAATTTTAGAAACAAACAATTTAGAAGTCTTAACATGCACACTAGTCTAAGTAGTCCAGTGAGATCTTCTCCATGCTCCTGGAACATGAATCGTTTCTCTTCCGATTCAATCCAAGCCACTTGTCTATGAGTCACTTAGTAGCCATCTCTAACCTATCACGGTCTTACAGAGATCTTGTTCCGGTTGTCCTTATATGGTCGCCTCATGCCAAGCCACAATGTCTGTGTTAGTCATCTCACATCACCTTATCAATAAGGTGTGACATCATCACAAAAGAAAAGGTGTGGTGATACTATATATTTTTGAGGAAGACAACATTCACACAACTTTGTTAGAGCACATTTATAATTGTTCCATTTTATGATTAGGTACTTTTATTAAATAATTAGCATTTTCTGTGCCTATTTTCTGTTTTCTTCTCTCTCTCTCTCTCTCTCTCTCTCTCTCTCTCTCTCTCTCTCTCTCTCTTTTGCAAGAAGAAAGT
This sequence comes from Dicrostonyx torquatus, assembly GCA_028555095.1. Taxonomy (NCBI): domain Eukaryota; kingdom Metazoa; phylum Chordata; class Mammalia; order Rodentia; family Cricetidae; genus Dicrostonyx; species Dicrostonyx torquatus. The sequence goes on from JAQHUG010000005.1 coordinate 10,238,463, forward strand.
ATGACATAGCCCATGGTGGTCTCACTATATCATTTAGACCAGGGAGACTCTGGACTCTCTATCTTCCTGGGTGTTGGAGTTGCAGGTGTGCATGATTGTACCCAGACAATTGTGTTTAATTTATAAATAAAACTATGATATATATGTATGTATGGGGAAATGGTGCATAAAGCATTTTGTAATATCCATAGTTTCAGACATCCCTTAGAGGTATTGAAATATAATCCCTAAGGATGACAGATGAACAGAACACATATATTAGTGACTAGGCAAATTTGCAAGTAAAAACTAGTAAGAAATAAAATTTCAATTTTGTATGTTACCTAATTCTAGTAAAATGAGAAAAAAAGAAAAATGATGAAGATGAAAATATATTTTAAAACATGCTGGTTAAGAAATTTTATGAGGAAAATAAGGAAGACTATAGAAATAAGACCCAAAATTACTGAAATGGAGATAAAGATTACATGCAAATAATAAGTGAAACTAAAAATTGCTTCTCTGAGAGCATTTGTAAATTTCATAATCTCTTGGTGAGAATGATCAAGAATAGGAGTGACAATGAGTTGTTACTATAAATTTTGCACTAATTAAAAGCTGAGGTTATTAAAATAATTTTGTGTTCACTTGAAATTTTAAATAAATCTATAAATAATAATAACTTATAAATTTAAGGCAAAATGTTCATCTGTTTGGATTTAGCCCTACAGCTCAACTCTGGGGTCTTCATGCTTCTATTCCTGGCTTCTGCAGCTCACTTAATTCTAATGTTTTATTCAACCCTGTGACCATGTAGCTGGGTTCTACAGCATCATCTCCAGTGTTTCTCCAAATGGGTTCATTACCTAACCTCCCTCAGATCCTATACACATGTCTACCAGCAGTTTGTCTCTGAAACTGCAAGGCATCCTTAAATTGTGATGAAGTGTCTTTAGTCATGCTCTGTAACTTACATTTATACATATATAGATAAAATAACTGTGTAGTATGAGATGTTGTGGTGGTTTGAATGAGAATGGCCCCCATAGGCTCATACATCTGAAAGCTTGGTCCCTATTGGTGTAATTGTTTGGGAAGGATTAGAAGGTGTGGCCTTGTGGGAGGAGGTGTGTCACTGCAGGTGGGTTTTGAGATTTCAACAGCTCATGCCATTCCCAAAAGATGTAAGCTCTCACCTAATGCTTTTGCCTGCTGCCATGCTCCCTGCCATGATGGTAGTGGGCTTACCCTCTGAAACTATAAGCCCTCAATAAACTCCTTCTTCTATAAGTTGCCTTGCTCATGATACTTTCACACAGCAAAAGAAAAGTAGCTAAAACATTTGAGAGTTCAAGTAAATAATTGAAATTCATAAAAAAGATTGGAATAATAATTTTAAAAAAAGCAAAAACCTGTGTTTGGCAATAGCCAACTATCCAGATGACTTGGCAAACTACAGCCAACAAAACTGATAGACTTTGTAAATTTATTGTTACTTAATGAAAAGGCAAAAGTTACAAGGCAAAAAGATAAATATTAAACATTCTAAAACTAATTCAAATATTGAAACTGTTATTTAAATCTACACTGTAAAAATGTAAGGAGAATTTTCCCACAGCTTCCTCTCAAGAATATTAAAAAAGGGGCTTGTGGCATGGCTCAGCCATGAAGAATACACGCTGTTCTTCTGGAGGACTTGAGTTCAATTCCCGTACTTACATAGACTGGCTCACAGTTCTAACTCCAGGGGATTGAAGGTACACACACACACACACACACACACACACACACACACACACACAGAGAGAGAGAGAGAGAATACAACCAATTATCTTAAAAGAATATGAGAAAAATACAAGTTAAATTTACACAAACTTTTTTTCTAAAACTTGTGAGATATATGCAAATGTCATGTATGTCTGCAAGTATGTGTGACACAGTGAGAACATGGCAGTCAGAGGATAACATTCAGAGATGGCTTTCTCCTTCCTCCTGCAGACGCAGGGTCTACCTGATCTTTTCTGCTGTTCTCTGTACTCCAGGATAGTTGGTCTGAAAGCTTCCAGGAAACTCTCATTTCCACTGACCATTTCCCAACAAGAGTGCTGGAATTAACAGATGCGAACCACTACATCTGGTTTTCCATGGGGTCTGGAGATGGAACTCAAGCCATCCTTGGGTAGCAAGTGAGGCATCTTGTGAGCTCACAGAAAAGTTGTGAGAGACTCAAAAGAGAGGAAATGGTTTCAGTTTTATGGCAATAGCTCAGTCTTGACATCAGAATCCAAAGGAAAAGTACATAAAAATCAAATCAAAAGCTAATCTTAATCATGAACATGAATACAAAAATGAGTCCAACAACCCATTACAAATGTTGATCAAGCTAGACACAGGCCACTAATGCAAGGCTGTCGTATCTGAAAAGCAATATAATTTGCCATGTTAATGGATTATAGAAGAAAATTTATGTGATTTTAAGACGCAGAAAAATATTTATAAAATTAAATCAGTTGTCAATTTAAAATATATCTTGACCAAGTAACAGAGAAGGAGAAGCATATGATAAAAGAGTATCTATGAACAGCCCAAGGTAAACATTGCACTAAACACTGAGACATAGAAATCGCAGTCCTCTCTTGCCTCTTCAAGAGTCAACAAAGTGTTTGCTACTGTACTGAGGGCCCTGTTCGGCTCAGTGACAAGGTGATTAGAAAATTAAAAAACAAGAAACCCAGAAAACTCTTTGAGAAAGAATAATGTGTACCTGATATGAAAATGAATGAGCAACTAAAACCAAAACAGATTAAAAGATGTTTGAACTGATGGATGAAATAACTAATAAATTGTGCTTGTGTGTGTATGTGTGCACAGGCACATGCGTCCTGCCATTTATTTGGAGAGTAGGGAACAACTCTCCTAGGAGGAAGTACTCCTACCATCCTGTTGGATCCTGGGACAGAATTCAGGTTCTCAGATCTGTCCACTATATACAATTTCAATGTATCAAAACCTCAATTTCATTTAGAAAACCATTTTAAGAAATCATTGCTTATAATGATATCAAACAATATCACACTCCTAACAAAAGCCTACCATACACTGAGAGTTGCCTGTACAGAAAACTAGAGATCATTGCTGAAAAGGTGAAAGACCTAAGGGAATGAGGAGTGCATTAGAACAGTGGCTTGGAGAACTCATTATTTGAAAATACATGCTATCCAAAAATTAATTTACAGACTCAATATGGTTAAATATTCAAGACATTTTAAAAGTTAAAGAAATGCATTGGTAGTAAAAAGCTAATTCCAAATTTTATATTAAAATTTTGAAGACACTCCTGAAGAAGAACTAGGTAGGGCAAATGTCCTATGGAGCTCCTGTGCGCATGCTCTAATAAGACAGAGCAGTCCTGGAACACAGTGGAGCAGCATGAGCTAGAGGACAGCATACACACTGCCTGTCTGCGATAAAGGAGGAACTGTAGATGAACTCTTCATTCAACAAACGCTGCTAAGATTATTGGTTGTCTGTATAAAGAAATATGATTTTTCACTTCTACTTCTCTCATTCACAAAAATCCACTACAGGAAAATGTAGGTCTAGATGAAAATACAAAATAAATACTGTTTAAGGGAATGTAGGACAATATCTTTATGAGCTTGAATTAGGGAACTTTCCTTCAAGTTATAGTTAAAATAGAATGAAAGCAACGACCACAAACTCCAAGTTCCACTACATTTCCCACTAAGAGCATCATCAATACACATTAAGAAATAAAATGGAGTAGAAGGCTGTCTTTGGATCACACATAACCAGCTGCTAAAGTCCTATTAATCAACACAAAGATGGACAACTCTACTGTGATTCTTATATCCACTTGTGTTTCCCAAGCAGAATGTTATCAGGGCCAGCGATGATGCTCAGCAGGTTAAGACACTTAGTGCTAAGCGTGGCGACCTGAATTCCAGCCCCTGAAGCCACATGGTGGAAGGAGGGAACTGATCCCCATAAGTTGTTCTCTAAGGTCCACATGTGTGCCAATGCATGCCCTTCCCCTCCACTAAGTGAATAAATGCAAAAATAATATTGAAAATAATTAACAAAACATCCTTGCTACAGAGGAGAAAGGAGGAGGCTTGGTTTTTTTCAGAGCTCACAGCTGATCAGAGCAAACAGCATTGAAACAGCATGTGACAGCTACCGAAAGGGTTCACATGAGAAGTGAAATTGCATGAGGGATGGGTACATCCCATCCCATTCCTGAGACACATGTACTTCAGTGAAACAGAATTAAATGATTTGCAAAATAGGAACTTATAGATTGAGTAGATCTGAACAAGACGCCATGAGCCAAAAAAGGAAATTATAGGGCTATATGTTGACCAAAGGCTAATAGTGTCATAAGGCCTCAACCATCTTCCAAAACAATACACAGAAATAAAATTGCAATGATTCTATTACAGTCTGATTATTTGGGGGCAATATTAAGCATTGTTGTAATGAAGGAATTTCTTAATTATTATGTGTTCATAGATCATTTTTCATTCTGTATTTTATTTTCATTAGGCCTATATATTATACTTTTACCATAAAAGAAAAAATAAAGATCATCTAAGAGTCTTATAATTTCCAGCTTTCCTCTTGCTCCCCAGCCCTGAAGAACACTAATAAATACCTAGAAAACCAAACCAGTTAATGTAAAATATCTGCTTCAAACACCCAGCTCTCACAGTGAGATTTAGAAAGAATTATAAAATCCAAGACAGCTCTCATTCTATCGAGCATGAAAGAAGCTGTGGGCTAAAGGAACTAAATGTAACTGGGGGACAATTTGGAATAGAGCTGTCTGGCTGCTCTGGCCAGAATCCAGCTTGTATTCTGTCTGCACAGCTACATGGTATCCATGGAAATGAGCTCAGGCCTGCACAAAGACAAACAAAAGCCACCTTTCGATGAATGACAGCTGCCAGTGCCCAAGGTGGCCACTGGAGCAGTGGCCTTCCTCATGCTTTTTCACAAACAATGAAATACTCTCAGGCATGGACAACACAGTCTCTACTGTGCTTCTGTTTGCCTTGTCTGGTTCAACATCCACCTCATTTTTTATATAGAAAGCTGCTTCATAAAGACTCTCTGCATTCATTTTAAACTGATAAGAGCAAGAATTGCAGTTGTAGGTTTAGAGCGAAGGCAGGAGTCTTTGCCGACAATTCTAGTTTCTTTTAACTGTTGGACAGTGAACATAGACAAAGCTTCAAGAGAAACTACATATATTTAAAATTATTTGCTGCCACAGTAGTCTGTGAGATGAAAAGGTTGGAAAAAGTCTGCAGTTAAAGTTCATACAGCATAATAAATATAACTTTTCTGTACATGAATCAGCAGGCCTAGCCTGGGCAAAAATGGAATATAGCAATTTGGAATAATTACAACTCTAACAATATTAAGAATAGAGCAAAGTTCCTGTTTCATAAGCATGAGGATCTAATTTGGGGTTCCCAGCATCCTTGTAAAGGGAGCTGGGTATGGTGGTGAATGTCTATAACCCCACCACATGGATGAAAGGGAGAGCAGAGACAGGTAGATCCTGGGAAGATGCTGACTATCCAGTCTAGATGTAACAGCAAGCTCCAGATTCAGAGAGATCTTGTTTCAATAGATCTATCAACAGAGACAGACAGAGAGAGAGAGAGAGAGAGAGAGAGAGAGAGAGAGAGAGAGAGAGAGAGAAGAGCTCAACAGCAGAAGACACTCAACATAGACATCTGGCTTCCACACATGTACACATGGGCAGGCACACACATACTTGCACATGTACACATATATGCAAACCACATACATACAAATTAAGAAGAAATACTAGGTTTTCCCCTTTACCTCCATTCTCTCTTCTAAGATTCTTTCCACAGACATTAAAGCTATTCCCTGTCACTCTTGGGTGGTGGGTGTCTGATGCCCATGGATGCCACAAGACAATTTTGGAAAAATTATACATGCACCATGAAGGATTATGATTAGAAAATCTGAGATCTATTGTAAGTTACATGCAAGGGCTCCCATCTTTGTTTAGATACTTAAAGAAATTTCTCCTGTCCTGACTTTCTCTGTACTCTCTCCTCCCATTTCTACCAAGGTCCTCACTGTAGGACCTCATTCCACTTACTCCTCACTTCTGTTCATCAAGATAATGTGCTCCATTATCTCTAGATGTAGTGTCTCCCATCTCTCTCCCTAAGCTACTCACTTGACTGATAAATCATCATCCACTAACTAGAGTTACCCCGGATGTCTCTAACTCAACCTCTCCACACTCACCATCGCTTCCCTACAACTCGCCTTTTTTTAAACATTCCTTACATCAATAAATGGCTGGACATTGTGTGTTACATATCATGGTTCTATGAATCTGCTTTATTCTCATGACAGAATTAAATCCACCACCAAATCCTGTCTCATCTTTTTCCTTCATAGCATTTACATTTTACTTTACTCTCTTTTCCTTCTGCTATTCTCTCAGGTCTTTTTTTTTTTAATCATTCTCCCTCTCCTGGTATGGTAAACTAACACTGAAGCTGGTCCTCTCCCAGACATTCCTGGCATCTTCTACCTAGTCTCTTTCCCTTATCCTCCTCCTGGTTACTAGCGTGCCCTGGCAATGAGCATATCACTTCACTTCCTTGCTCAGGTAACTTCAAAGCTTTCTCCCATGCTCCAGATACAACTCTGGCTCCAGTGTAGTTTCAGAGTCTTAAGGCCAGATGACCCTTGACCTCTCGCCTTTAATCTCTGCTTTATGACCTGCTTCCATTGTGTCAGGGCTCCTCTCTGACCTAAAAATTAAACTCAGGTTCTCTTTCTAGTAATCTTGCTGTCTCTCTCATCTTTTCATCCATGTAAAGTGATGGACTGGACCCCACGACCTCAACAGTCCTCTACAAAATATCTAAACGCTAATGATTCCTTTCTGTTATTATGAAGGCTTCTCTGTAGCCTTGAAATTTTAGTGTCGCAATGCTATTTCTTTCTCTAAACTCAACATTTTGTTTGGTGTCGCTCATTAACTGTATAAAAACATACTTATTTTATGCCATAAAACACATAACAATTGTCCAAAAACATAACTAAGTTTTAAATTATATAAATTTTTGAAGAAGTTAAGTAGGATTTCCTTTTGATGATTTAGAAACACAAAGACAATGCCAGGCACCAACTGTCTCTTAGTCTTTGTATGATGCTACCCCTGGTATATTTGGTTTCATCTCCCAGTTAACTGGCTTGCACAGTGGTTGCAAGATGGTTGAAATGTCAGATATCTGAGTCTGACAAAATCATATTGTCTGAAAAATAAAGATTCTCTTCCCAGAAGTCACCTATTATGGTGACTCTCAACCTGTGGGTCATGACCCCTTTGGGTATATTTATAAGGTTTGAAATGTGTACATAAGTGAAATGCCCATGTGTACTTCTGTGTAGGATTGGGCAGTATAGAAAAAAAAAACAGCTGGATAGGGAAACTACGGCCAGATGGTAGAGGACTTTTATAAATGCCAAGAAATTTGGACTTTACCCTATATCAGATGTGGCGGGAAACATCAAGTGTTTAAAGTAAGGGTGTAGATTATTAGACCCAGATAAGTGTCTCAGAGAGTATTTTGACAAGAACAATAAACTGGAAGGGCAAGAAACAAAAAGCAAAAGCCAGTTTCCAAATTACAGATGTTCTCATATAAGAACATGAGGGTTTGAACTAGTGGAAGGAAAAACTGGCTAAGTCTAGCTTGTGAGTGTGAGACTGAAAGCCTTAGAAACACATTTCCAGGCTCCAAGCTATCATGGCAGACAGCTGGTAAGCCACAGTGAACTGTGAAGGAGAGATCCTGGGAGATGAGCAGAGTGGCTTCAGCTTAGGGAATATTGAGTCTGGTGTGTTAATAGGACACAGAGGTGTGGCAATGTGGCGTTTTTGGATCCAGGAGACGAGTGAGGCTAGAGAGATCCTGTGGGTCTAGAAGCACGTTTACAATGAAGACAGGGATCCGGGGTGCAGCTTTGCAAACACTATCCAGCAATCGATAGAAAGTGAGCTCTGAAGGAGGTGAGATGACGCGAAAGAGAGGAGAGGAGGAAAAGATAACAAAAGCCAGCGTTGAGAGCATTTCATGAGGAAATCAAAAGTTAAAAGGAAGCCCACTAAAGAATGTGTGATTTCTTCATTCATGTTAAGGTTACAGTTGGTTTCCTCTCTGGATGTGTACTTAATTTACAGACTATGTGTCCTGTGATCTCTCTTTTCCATACTCAGCCTGCCCATGAACAGTGAAAAGTGATAAATATAGAACAAAGCTGAGCAATTGTTCCTCTTATCCATTTGTGAGAAGTGTCATGGAAAAGAAAATTAAATCTAAGTGTTAAAAAGAGATCAAAGATGCACTGACTTCTAATATGGTCTGCCCATGTGCTGTAGAGGATGTAAGAAGTAGAAACACATTCATGCATGCCTTCACATTTCTAGCTTTTGTACATATTTGCATAACAACTATGAATGCCCCTGATCTATAAAGAAAAATATATGTGTCTGTTTAGTGCTAAGTAATATTGAAAATGTTTATATAGCTAGGGTATATAAAATTTGCCCTAACAAAATTTAAAGTACTGGTGGCCAGGCCTAGAACTTTCAACTAAATGTCAATCTTAGAAACCCAAAACATTGAAAATCATACTATCTGCCTAAGGATCTCAATTGCTTTCTCAAATGGCAAAACTTTATTATGTGATTTCATTTAATTAGATGATTAAAATAGAGAGAAAATGTGTTCCTTGAGAATACAAGTAACTAAACCAGAAGGAAGGAATAAACGCCTGGAGCAGTTTTTACAGATGTCATATAAACCCCACCTGCTTGCCGACACTGAGTCATCCTTGTTAACTAACTACAGAAGAAAACTCAGGTACCTGACTTTGTGCCTTTAGGCAACACATTCCATCAAGGTCCTTCTCACGGCTCCTCCCAGAACAAGCCTCAACATTTCACCATTAGAAAATGATGCCGTGCTTCAGAGGCCTCTCTGAATAATGGCAGCAATTAAAAAGGGGAGATGAAAACGCCTGGATTTGTGTTTCTAGTACCCCGTAGAAGAGCCCCAGAGTGGGATTTCAGAATCCAATGCAACTGTCTTAAACCCTTAGATTAGAATTGATGCCCCCTTCAATCAATTGTGTGTCCCTAGGACAGAGCACATTTGAAGCCTGGGGCAAAAGCTAACATCTAATGGTGCCCTGTATCTGCTAGAGTGTCAGGGCAGCTGCATAGTTCTCTCTTCTCTCTGATACCCAGGAAATGCCACAAGGCTAACCTGGACTAGTTTTCTTTCATCTTAAAAAAAGATTAGCCCCAGAAAAAGCACAGTTTAGAGAATGTTTTCCTTTGTAATAAGTAATTGACAACTAGTGACCATTACGTTGCTCTGTTAGCTGTTTAGAGTCCACATACAATTGCTTCCTTCTCCCTTCAACTACCATAAAAGCCTTCATCTTAGACATACCCCAGGCTGTGGTTAGAGGTGGAAAATTCTCCTGAGTCTCCCAGCAGCTCAACTGGCTCCCCAGCCCTCTTTCCTCACTTAAGGCAAAGGAAGTTAGGCAAGGCCCTCTAGTTCTGGTCTCACCTAATCCCTTTGTGATGTCTAAGAGGAAGAAAATGGATAGAACTGGTTTAGGTTTATTTTCTTTGAAGGACAACAGTACAATAAGAGGAAGGCAGGAGAGAAGGAAGAATTCCCCTCTGCCTAGTATTTAAGAAGTATTTGTTTGGCTTTCCTGCCTCCTGTGAAAAGAAACTCCAGTGCACCTTTCTGAAATAAGAACAGGGGGCTCTGTGTGCGACTCGGGAGAAGACTACATACACATCAGGTCTGCAAAGCCACCCTTTGGGAGCTGCAAGCTGCAGTCCATCCCTAAATCCCTGATTCAGGGCTAGCTCAGCACTGCAGAACCTATAGGAAGTTGGGAGGTGGGTCGCGCGATATGCGGGTCACCACTAATGCCTCAAACGTTTCAGTGTGAGAACATCGAAACCCAAAGCGCTTCGAAAGATGACTGACTTTGAAGGGTGTTTGATCGGGTGAAACCCGTCTTCCTACGGAGGACTTGTGTGTGTGTGTGTGTGTGTGTGTGTGTGTGTGTGTGTGTGTGTGTCTGTCTGTCTGTCTGTCTGTCTGTCTGCCTATCCAAGCGGCTCCGGGCAGACAGGATCCCGAGTACACGCGGATGCAGAGCGGATTCCGCCGCCGGCTCTCCAGCTGCACTGGATCCTTCCTTCCTTCCCTACTGTCCCTGGACCACTGCCGGGTCTCTCCAACCTCGGACTTACCTTCAGCGAGCGCTAGCAGCCGCAGCAGAAGCGCGCCCCCTGCCTGTCCCGGCTCCATTTTGGGTCTGCTCTGGGAAATCTAAGGTGCTCTGGGGGTGCACACAGTACCCTCCTTGGTCGAAGGCTTCCAGAAGTTAAGACTTTCCAGAAGCTGTCCCGAGGACTTCTCTCCTGGTCTGGATGAGAGCAAGGAAAAGTTGCTTGCAGCTTCTGAGCTAGGACCCGCCCCTGCCCGCCCCTCCAGCTTGGGCAAACTCCGGATCTGCCCTGCCACGCCCCATGGAGCCCTGCACCGCGGTGTCTGCAGCTCCCCCAGGGTTGCACACAAGGAGCCACGATTCCGCTACGCCCACGCAGCCCCCGCATCCTGTAGGCAGTGCGGATAGGACTGCCCTCCTGGTGGCCTTTCCTGCCCTGTAGCAGACTGTCCTAGCACACCGGACCCAAGAGTGCAGGGCCATCCCCTCCCCCTCCACTTGTCCACAGGAAACCCCTAGCCAGACCCTCAGTGCAGTTCTATCAGCTCATAGCCCTCTATGGTGCTCAGCAGGGAACCAGGAGTCCTGAACACCGCTGCTCCTAGGCTGCTACGTGCGTGGCTTTCTATGCTTTTCCTGAGTGGGTGGAGAAAGGGACAGAAATAAGCTCGGAATGACCAGGTTCTACACTAACTCATCAGAAAGAGCTGCTCTCAAGTTATTATTATCCCCGAGGTACTATTTTTGCACCACAGTAGGGTGTGTGAGAGAGGGGAGGCGATCGTTCTTTTCTGAGGTGATGAGGAGTTGAATCTCTGAGTTTACTTGATTTACTTCAGGACAGGTGAGAAGAGGGAAGAGCTGCTAGAGACTCTTTCTCTGGATTGTGCCATCACCGTTTTCCAGTCTTTCAGACTCTGAAGGACAGTATTCTATATCTGACTCTTTCACCTCCAAATCCAAGAAAAAGAATATCTACTCTTAATCGCCTCTACACCCAGCGTTCCTGCAAAGGTTCAGCCACAGGTTCCTGCACACTATTGCCGTTAGACTTACTTTAGCAACTGCCTTCTATGCAGCAATCAAAAAGTCTCATAAACTATAGAATTGCTTGTCTAATTGCTATTGCTCGCATCATTCAAAATGTTTTGGGAATTCGCCCCTTGGCAGGAAAGGAGTCTCTGGGTCCATGGAGCAAGCAAGACACTTCCAGGTAAGACAGATGTAGCTACTTGGTAAAAATCAAATAATCTGTATATTAAACAGTGGGTCAAACCGAAAACTTGAATTCTTCTTTTGTGGGTATTTTTGCATGTGTGTGCAGGCTTGTGTGTGAGCTGCGTGTGTTTGTATGGGTGCATTTGTATGGAGGCCCGAGAACAAACCTGGTTGTTGCTCCTCAGGAAGCAGTCACCTCTTCGTGTTGAGTCTCTCTCTCTGGCCTGGGTCTTGCCGAATAGGCTAAACTACATGATCTGCTAGGCTCCAGACAGTACCAAGTTGACACTCAGTAGATACTAGAACTCATGATTAATACTGTAATAAATTCAGTGCCCTGGAAGCTCATAGCCCCAGGTTGCTTCCTGTTCTCTCGCCCACCTCATTTAGCTTTACTCACAGACAGTTCTGACCTTGTGTGTTGGGCTTAGTAAGACCTGAGGCGGCTGATCACTAACCCTGACACACAGCTGGGCAGCTCACCGGCTCCTGGTGGGATGCCCGCCAGGTTTCAGGGAGATGACTATCTGTCTGTTTCCTTCTGACTCACTCACTGAAATGTGAGTTCTGTTTGGAGCAGACTTTCGTTTGGGAAGCAGGACTGCTCTTTTAATAGGCTTTGTCCGAGTTGCGGAGAGGAAAGTGCACTTTGAGGGCTTGTTGCTCTTAGGGGCAAATCAGTATTACTATGGAGGAAGAACAGATGAGGATATATATATATATATATATATATATATATATATACACACACACACACACACACACACACACACACACACACATATATATACACAAGCTTGTGGACTGCAATATTTAACCAGCATGAATGGATAAGACAAAGTTATTTCTGGAGTCTTACCTCACACGTACCTTGCCTGGGTTAGTCAGTTCGGAAGCCACATTCACTTCAGGAAATAAGGCAAGAGCTGAGCTTTCCCGCTGTAGCCTCAGGCTCCTTTTCTGCCATTCAAACTAATAAAGAACTTTTGTTTCTATTTGGTTTGCCATATAAAATATAAAAGAGAGCATTTTCAGATTTGTATATTTTTAATGCCAGTAAACATTACATATTTACATAAATGTCGTATTTAAGAAAATAGAGCTTTTTGGATGTAAATAAAAAGGAGTGGTATTGCTTTACATTTTTGTTAATTATTCCAATATCTGGATTAAAAATAGACATGTTAATTCTTACATCTGGCTTGGCATGTGATCACACTACTGTATACACCTGGAGTTAAATCATAAGGATTAATGTGATATCACACAGATGTGTAGTTTCTAAACCTGTGACAATGTTAGACAATCTTCTAATATTGTAACACAATCCACTAAACAGCAGTTTCCTTTTTCCCCTTTTCTTATCTTTTAAATTAAAAACACTATTAAAAAACAAATTGGTGTAGGAGGTGCTTCTGTTTGTGTGTTGCTTTCATTGGTTGAACAAAGAGACTGCCTTGGACTTTTGATAGGGCAGCCCTTAGGTGGGCAGAGTAGACAGAACAGAATCTGGGAAGAAGGGAACTGGGGCAGACGCCATGCTGCTCCTACCCAAGATGGATGCTGGTTAGACTCATGCCGGTAAGCCACAGTCAAGTGGCGATACATATTATCAGAAATGGGTTAGATCAAGATGTAAGAGCTAACCAATAAGAGGTTTGAACTAATGAGCCAGGCAGTAATTTAATTAATACAATTTCCGTGTGGCTATTTCGGGTGTAAGCTAGCCAGGTGCCAGGAACACAGCTTGCCCACTCCAGGAGCTGGGCAGTGGGAGCCGGGGAATAAGCCCGCCTGCGCCTCTTAAAACAGTTTGGCTGCCCAACGTGGTTGGCTGACTCCATGTAAAACCTGAGAGGGCTTAAAAAGGAATTCTAGACACAAATATAAAGTTTAGCACAGCTGGCGGCATGCCATAGCTCCTTTAAGAGAGATTTCTTGACTCAGCAAGCAGCAGAAAAAAAAGCTGCGGTGGTTTTAAAACGGGGCTTCCTGGGCTGTGCTGCCAGCACGAACTCCAGCTATAGAATATTTCAATGGCTTTTGTTGGATTGTTTCTGTGCCTGCTTGGGATAGGGAAGAAAGTACTCTGAGACCATATCTGTGACTCAGCTCTTCCTGCCTGAGCAGACGACGGGAGACGGGATCAGGCTCAGTCAGGCGGGAGAGCATGGGGGATTTCTGCAGCCATACACAGAGGTGTTTCCAGGCTGCACATTGCTCTGCATAGTAGATTCAGCTGTAACTCAGAAAAAAAGCTCATTCTCTGGGTTGGAGTGCTAGGCTTGGGTCCTGCCTGGAAGGAGGGCATTGCACACTGCGGCTCAGAGGTACAAATGACCCAAAGGCACAAGCAGCCCCGCCATGCTAGTGGTGCAATGTGCATGGCTCAGAGGCATAAGTGGTTCCACCATGGACTGGGTGGAGTGTCGGGGACCGTCGCCCCAACATAGAAACTGATGCTTTTCCCCAAATGTGTGCTCGGAGACGCGCGGAAAGAAACAGGCTTTCACACCATTACAGCTTAAAAGGCTTCTCTCATTCTTTAGCGAGGCCTTGTGTTTATTATATTTTCCTAAAAATCATTCTGCTCTCTACGCTCTCTTAAAACCATTTCTTCTCTGAAATTGCTTTCTATTTCTGCTCTGCCATGTACCTTCTCTCCTATTTCTCGCTCTGTTCCTCTTTTCTCTTCCCCTCTTGGGGACTTATTTATCTATTCCTTTTTCCGGGGCATCTCTCTCACCCACACACTCCCATTCACACCTCTCAGCTCGGAGATAGCTACCTTTCCTGGGGCAATCTACAAATGAATCAGAGAGGCTGGAGCGAAAACCTCGGCTATTGTCTTTCTAAATAGTTGGGCGCCAGGTAGAAACCATGGCATCCCCTGGCTAGCAGGTATCAGAGCCCACAGTGGAGCAAGCAGGCAGTACCTGTATTTGATCTGAAATTGTCATAGCTTAAATTCTTAAGATCTTAGCATTTTAAAAGTGCAAAGAAAAACTGTTCCTGTACATTAAAGAATCACAATAGGACAGATTCAGACATAAAAGACCTCTAAATGGGTCATCATGTTAGATAAATTACGTAGGCTTGGGAGAGAAAAAGAAAAATATAGAGTTATAAAATAAAGTTAATGCCTTAAAAAAGGTAAAATTTTTAAAGATACAGACTACAGATAGTTATAGATTAAAAGAAAAAAAAGTAAGCCATTTAAAATGGAAAATTCACAGAATGTCTGGATTTTATTGTGTTTTCTTTAACTTTTTCGACTGTAAAGGAGCTAATTACAAAGAGACATCTCATTATATGGGCTGCCAAACTAAACCAGCGTGGATATTATAAAGGTATTATTGCTTCACAATTTGTGTCTAAGGATATGATGCTTTCAAAAAGAGGTTCTTCTTTTGTTTTCATAGAGGATGAGACCCTGTGGATTGCTTCTATCCCAATATGGTATGATAGACCACGCCCTCCTGAAAGGTCACTGTGAACACCTTCAAAAAATTACTTCACTCAATTGGTGACTGAGATGAACCTAGCACACAGGATACACCATGAAAGACCTAAAGCGCCCCCATACAGCAGGAAACAGTGTGGAGAGAAATCACTGTGCCCATATTCCCAAATATTGTTTATAAATTCTCTTTTACATTTAAAGGGGGAGATGATATAGATATAATTAATTCACATTGGTATGAATCTTGGTTTGTTGATATAAATTTAAGGTCAATTTTGTTATATGTATATGTATTTCTGATCTTGATTAAAGTATTGTGATTATGTAGTTCATTTAAAAATGTAATGTATAATTAGGAAATATAAGTTGTTAATGAATAATCATCTATAATAGTCAAGTTAGTTAGATTTTCTAGATGTGCATAGATATATTTCAGATGGGCATTCTTCATATCTTTCAAAGATTACAGAATATGGCATTTAATATTTTAATAGCTTAAGATTTTTCATGAGAATTAGACATGTCTGCTTCTGGCAGCACCAAGCTACTTCAAGAGGAAGACGGGCATCGAAGAGGCTCCTTATGGATTTGGTTAGCCATTTGAGCAAGAAACTGCTCTTGCCTGGACTGCTTAAACGGACACAAAGAACCTGCAGAGAGAGGACTGCTGAACTTGTCTAAAGGTGAGATGATGCTTCAGGGTTCTTGTTTCATGAAAGAGTCTGCAAGACATTCTGCAGGATACAGAAGAAAGTGACTGAATTGTCTTTTAATTTTCCTGCTTCATGGAAATGTCTGCTGGATGCTATGGGTCTGTAGGCTGAAGATGGATGCCCCAACGATACAAAAGAACTTTGGGTGACTGTACAGGCAGCGAGATGTCCCTGTCATTTCTAGAGTTTTCGAAGTTGCTTACTTCTTGTTTACTTAGGTAATATTTTATCCTTCTGGAGTCTTTGATGGAGTTGAAGAATGGATAGTTATAATTATATTTTTCCTTAGTTATGATAGAAGATAAAATAGATATAAATATTGTAACTGTAATTCTTGCTTGATAACTGTTTTGTTATATGTAATTTTACTATGTTAAAATGAAAGCCTTTCTTTTTTGTTTAAACAGAAAAAGGGGAAATGGTGTAGGAGGTGCTTCTGTTTGTGTATTGCTTTCATTGGTTGAATAAAGAGACTGCCTTGGCCTTTTAATAGGGCAGCCTTTAGGTGGGTGAAGTAGACAGAACAGAATCTGGGAAGAAGGGAAGTGTGGAAGACGCCATGCTGCTCCTACCCAAGATGGATGCTGGTTAGACTCATGCCGGTAAGCCACAGTGAAGTGGCCATACATATTATCAGAAATGGGTTAGCTAAAGATGTAAGAGTTAACCAATAAGAGGTTAGAACTAATGGGCCAGGCAGTAATTTAATTAATACAATTACCATGTGGTTATTTTGAATGTAAGCTAGCCTGGTGGCCGAGAGTTAGTCAGGACAGAACAAGGGACTCAGCCTGCACTCGTTGCTATAACAAGTAATATCACATACTATTATTTGTCTCCTGGTTTGCAGGAGAATCAGCCAGAGAACACTTGCCACACTAATGTCTGCCAACATAGATAGTTATAAAAATCTCAGCACCATACTCTCCAAAGGGTGCTCTTGAAGGCGACTACATTTGCCATATTCTTCTACTGTACATTATTTCAGGATGGCCAGTTTATCCTTCTTTGTATTCTTGTGAGTGGCTCAAGACTTAGTGGCTCAACATGATATGAAGGGTGGGTTCCTTTTGAGTGTAAGCAGAGAAAATACATACACCTTCCAGCTGCTTACCAGCAAAGACCAGACTTTGATGATCAGGAGAAATCCCTTCTTCATCCCGGATCTTGATGAAGATCATTCCCAATAAAGGGTCTTTAAGAAAATCTTCATCTTCCATGGCAGATGGAAGATTTTAAAAAAAAGAAAATGAGTTTCTTAAAAGCTAGTTAAGAAATACGCAACTATATTAAGGACTTTTCCTATTCTACAGTATTAATATTCATTAAAATTCATTGATTACCATCACTCAACATTTGTATTATACAGTCAGAGAAGATAATAACACTGTGGCAAGGGCAACTGGTGCCTCAGTATTATTGTGAAAATTGTTTTGGCATCACTGAGCACTCAGAAGAGTATTTGGACACTCTGAGACTAATCACGGGTGGAAGAGGTTTTCCTATGTTCTTCTCTCAGAACTCAGGCAAAATTTTTTGGATGATAGACAGGAGCCAGATGAGGTCCCCATGTTCCTTTCTGACCTCTTCTTGCTTCTTGTTCATCTTGCTTATTTTATTTCTATACAACCACCATTCTAGATACCTTGGTTCTTCTTTTTCAGGGCTACCACCAGGATACCTTGCTATCAAACTATCTTGGTATGCCCTGTGTCATGGCTACCTGAGCCTCCTTCTGTTGTTGCTTATAAGATTTCTCTCCAGATGGCAGGTGTGGTGGTTTGAATGAATGTGGCCCCCACAGGCACATATATTTGAATGCTTAGTCACCAAGGAGTAGAACTGTTTGAGATTAGAAGGATTAGGGGGTGTGGTCTTGTGGAGCAGGACGTGTGTCATTGGGGTGAGTTTTGAGGTTTGAAAAGCCCACGCCAGGCCTGCTCCTGGATAACAGGATACAGCTCTCAGCTACTTCTCCAGCACCATGTCTGCCCATCTGCCATCATGTTCTCCACCATGCTGATAATGGATTAACCCTCTGAACTGTAGCAAGCCCCTAATTAAAATTTTTTATATGTTGCCTTGATCATGATGGCTCTTCCCAGCAGTAGGACAGTACCTCAGACAACAGTCATCTATACATCCTGGGTTTCCTCTTCTTACCTTCAGTCTTCACTTAAACTTGTAATTATAATTTTCTTTCTGAGATGTGAGATTGTTATTTTCAGATACTGAGCTGGGAAGATAGCTCAGTAGGCAAACACAAGGACATGAGATTATATCCCCAACACCCACATACAAATCGAGAGTGGCAGCGTGAATCTGTAAGCCCAGTGTAAAAGGTAGAGAAAGGCAGATCACAAGGGCTAAGTGGCCAGTCAGATTGGTGAGCTTCAAATTCAGTGAGAAAGCTTTTCTCAAAATTAAAGAGGAGCATAAACAGACTCAAGTACAGAAACCACATGATTAAGCATCCCATTTGAATAAAAAAAAAAAAACGCCTTAGACAAAATCCAAAATCCCTACATGATAAAAGTTCAGAAGAACCTAGGAATGCAGGGAACATAACTTAACATAGGAAAGGTCATATACAATAAGCCCACAGTCAAAATCATACAAAATGAAGGGAAAACTCAAAGCATTTCTACCCAAACCAGGAACATTCTTTCCACTCTTATTCAACACAGTACTAGAATTATTACCTAAAACAATCAGTGAAGAAAATAAGAGATAAAGGGACATAAATGGGAAAGGAAGATATCAAAATATCATCATTTCTAGATGATATAATAAAAGATCCCAAGGTCTTTTCGCAACTGGAATTCTCATACAACTGATAAACTTATCCAGCAAAGGAGCAGGATACAAAATCAGTAGCCTTCCTGTGCACAATGACATTCATAACGAGAAATAAATCAGGAAAGCAATTCCACTCAAATAGCCTCAGGGAAAAAACTTGGAATAGATTTAACAAAGGAAATGAAATACCTGTGCAATTAAAACTGAAACACTGAAGAAAGAAACTGAAAAAGACACAAGAAGATGGAAAGATCTCTCATGATCATGGATTGATAGGATTAATGTAAAAATGGCCATCTTTCCAAAAGCAATGTACAGATTCAGTGCAATCTCCATCAGAATTCCAAAGAAATTATTCATAGAAGCTGAAAAATTAGCCCCAAAATTCATGTAGAAATACAAAAGATCTGGAATAGCCAAAACCAAACCTGAACAATAAAAACACTATTTAAGGTCCCCTTATCCCCAATTGCAAGTTATACTACAGAACTATAGTAGTAAAACCAACATGGGACTACCTTAAATATGGACACAATGATCAGTGAAATGGAATTAATAGCATACACATAAGCCCACAATCTTATGGCCACTTGGTTTTTGACAAAGTGATCAAAAACACACATTGGATAAAATGTAGCAACTTTCTATTTTATTTTTGAATATATAATTTAATTACATTTCCCTTCCCTTTCCTCCTCCTGAACCCTTCCATACACCCTTCCCTGCTCTCCTTAAACTCATGGCCTCTTTCTTCACTAATTGCTATTGTATTCACGTTTGTCTATACATATCTATTTCTAAATGTAACCTGTTCAGTGTATAATGCTACCTCTATGGCTGTTTCCAGGACTGACTGATGCCAGAAGAGCAGATGATGTCATCTTCCCTGAGGAAGGTCAGCTAACCTGTCCCCAGTTTTCTTAGTTGCCTACAGTTCTTGTGTGGAGTGCAGGCTTGTGAGCCTTTACCATCCATCTTGGTGTGTTTATTAGTGTCATTCTTGTTCAGCTCATGTTTGGGCAATTGTGTTTATGATATTTGATAGCTTTTGCTTCTGAATCACACAGTCTCATGAAAAACCTCCTGATTGCTTCATTCTTACAATCTTTCCACTACTTCTTCTGTAATGTTCCCTGAGCCTTTGGTCTGGACTTATTTTATAGGCATATCCATTGGGACTTGGCTACACAACTGTGAATTTGGATTTGTTATGGTCTTTTGTGATAGTGGCAAAGAGAAATTTTCTTGCTGAGGAGTGAGGAATATATCTATCTTTAGATATGAGCATGATTGTCAATAGATTGGTGTTAGGGGTTATGCTGGCTGGACCTGACTTGAATGCTCCCTCCCTAAGGAGTAACGTTCTTCCTAGCAAAAGGTGCCATGCACACTTCCAAAAGACAGAGGCAACCAATAATCCCACCCAGTCATGACACCTATGTACTTCATCAATGGCCAGCATGACACAATAACCCTAAGGGTGTGCTAGTGACACACCTCAGCACTAACCAACAGTGGACCAATGGGACTTAAGACCTACTCAGCAAAAGAAATGCCATGCCTGGTACTGTAAACTCAGATAATTACTCAGTGCTAGTGAAGCCATGTTATTGAAGGAGAGGCTTCAACCACTAATTTACAAAAAGATAACTGTAGAGGGCACAGGGTTCTGGTGCTCACAGGTAAGCACTAGGGAAGCCAGGAATGTTAAACACACAGGGCTGTCTCTTTTATAACCTGTCTTCCACCTGGAAGTCTAGGATATGATTAATAACTTGGTGACCCGTGCTATCTGTAGGGCCAGGACATACCTGACTCCTGCAGACTCTTACATTCTCCCGAAACCTCTATCCGAAATACTGTTTCTTAGTAGAACCCATCCTTACGGTAAATA
Organism: Dicrostonyx torquatus; assembly: GCA_028555095.1. Lineage (NCBI taxonomy): Eukaryota > Metazoa > Chordata > Mammalia > Rodentia > Cricetidae > Dicrostonyx > Dicrostonyx torquatus. Next base: position 10,258,876 of record JAQHUG010000005.1, read on the forward strand.
TCCCATTTATTTTACAATGAAGCAGAAGTGGCTGACTGCCTGGTGACTTCTGCTCTATCTGTATGGCCAGGCCACACCTGGTTCTCCCAGATTTTTATGTTTCTCTCTGTTATTCTCCCTAGACCCTTATTTTGAGCATTTTTTCTCAGTTAATAGAACCCATTTGTGTGGAAATGTTCATATTAGTTTGCAAGAGTTTCAGTTTAATCATGTCTTAAGTTTTGTTTTACACCCAGGAATGAGTTCATTGTCATCAAGAAACTTTTTTTAAAAACTGTGCTGTGCTTAAATATACTTAACATAAACTGCCTGGGGTCAGATTCTGAACACCGGCTATTGAGTTGTGTTGAGCTGAAGAATCAACACTTTGCTGGTCATGGTGTTTGCAGAGACCCCCTACATATAACAATTACTTTTACCTCTCCCTCCACCATACACAATGTATTCTAATCATATTCTTTCTCCTCCCCCATCTTCTCTCAGATCCTTTCTATCTCATTACCCTCTCAACTTCATCCATTCGCTCTCCTTCCACCTCCCAGCTCTCTCAACAAGCAAATAAAAGAAACCCAAATTCAATAAGACAAAAACACTAAAGCACACACACACAGCAAAAAACAAAACCACAGTATAGAGTTCATTTGTGTTGACCAACCACTTCTGGGCTTGGGGATTTCCTTAGAGCGTGATTGCTAGAGACTTTTGATTTAGACAAAACAATTCTTCCCTTTCCCTGCAGGTATCAATGACAAAGAACTTCTTGGCTAGGAGAGGTAAGTACATTTGCTTCCACTTCTGTGTTCTGGGATTTGTCTGGGTTGAACTTGAGCAGTCAGATTTTGTGCATGCTGTCACAATCTCTGCAAACTCTCTCTCTCTCTCTCTCTCTCTCT
>JAQHUG010000005.1:10260094-10283608 GCA_028555095.1 Dicrostonyx torquatus
CCTCAGAATCATCCACCATCCCAGACTCTCCTACTGTTATTCTGACTACTCTTCTGCATGGATCTCAGATTTTTGAAGAAACATAGTAAAGACAGAACTGAGTACTCCAAAGTCCCCCACTCTCTGCACTGTTTCCAGTTAGGAGTCTCTGTGTTATTCACCATGTATTGCCAGAAGAAGTTCCTCTGATGAGGGCTGTAAGATTCACTGAATTATTTTAATTCTATGTTCTTTTAGCAGAATGATAGTAGTAGGTTTCCCCAAAGGCCATGGCCTATCTTGTCTTGAGTTCTTGGGTTCTTTAGAGTTTCAGGTGTGTGCTACACCTCATAGAGCAGACCTTACAGTCCATCAAAAAGTGATCAGTTACTCCCATAATATTTGTGCCAGTATCGAACCAGTTTATTTTGCCTGCAGGTTGCTATTGTAGGTTGCAGGTTTGTAGCTGGGTGACATTGGTCTTTGCTCTTTTCTGCTATAGCGTAAACTCTGGTCAGTAGGGTGAAGTTTCTAGTTGAGCACCAACTCGATTTCTCCAACTAATGACTAACTCCTCTGCTTAATAAAAAACAAAACAGAGAAGAAGCTAATGCTGTAAAGGATGAAAAGGCCTGAGAAAAGGGAAGCACTGCTCAAACTCACTTGAGATGGTTTGCTTTTTGTCAGGGCTGTCTGCCATATGATCAAGGGAGCCTGTGTCTATTTGCTGTTCTGTTGTTTCTGCAAAACTTGATCTCAATGAGAGGTCAGTTGTTATTCAAGAGAGGAAAAGTTCAATATACTTAAAATGAGTGTTGGCCAAAGTATAGCTAATTAATTGAAATGATATAAAGAAATTCCAGATATAAAGATGTCAATGACAGCCTGCTTGGGATGGAAAACCCTGAGCACAACTTACTCTGTGCAACTTCTAAGAATTGTGTGACTTCTCAGCTTTGTCTCACTGTGTACTCACTCCCTCCCCTGTAGAATGACTTCTTCCTTATTCAACCATTCTGTATGTCTTCTAACTTTGACTTCTAAAAGCTTTTCTCTGCTCTGAATTAAGTAACATTCTCATTCAGTAAAATGTCTTTTCTGTTTAGCATCCTCCTAAAAACACCCAAACACTCAAGTTTATTATTTATTTATTTAGGTTTTTTTTTTACTTTTAAGTCTTATGTGGAGAATAATCAATCCTTTGTCTACTGTGTAGTTTTAATTCCTGCCCACTGAGGCCAAGCACTCTTTCTCAGCCATGTTATCCTTTAGCCTTAAGTACATTTCATGAGTGACATTGACTTCTATTTTGTTTGAAGCAATTGTGATTCTGCCTTTTAGTTTGGAGTCTGTCTTTTCTGAAGGAAACACATTTCAAATGTCTAACAGCTAAAAAAACAATCAAAGAGAGTCAATAATTCCATTAGCATTTATTTGATAGACAGTCCAGTAAGATTTGTTTCCACATCAGAAGAGCTCTGTGAGGCTGAGAGAATCTCCAAAGATTCTAAACTTCTGGAAAGTCAGAAAGTCAGACTTAATCACCTTGGGAATCTTTTCTGCTTTGGAGCCCTCACTGTCCTACATGAAAGCAGAAGCTCCTCTGTGAGCTTACGCTTTTTCTCCAGGTTTCCTCCCTAGTCTTCTTCTAGACTATCATGGCTTCCACAAATTCTTGTTTCTACAATAATTCTTTATGCAAGAAGCAAGGCTGTAATTGAGTGTTCATGTATGCATTTATTTCACCACTATCATGTGCAAATGAATGGGTTAAGTACTGTGGTCAGAATCAATATTGGTTACCTTCAATAGCTGTTGTACCCTTGGAATCTCATTACCAAATCCTACCTCTGGAAAACTGGTATACATGAAATGACATTGCATATGAGAAAGAAAATGGAAGTTCAGTCATTTCGTGGATTTCAGGAAAATGAAAGACCATCTAAAACAGTTTCTTTAGACTTATTATTAACCTTTATAAAGTTAATTATATAAGAGGTGATTCACACTATTTTGTGAGTGTCTGTGAAATGTGTGCATATGTAAAAGTAGCAACAAATGTCCTTTAAGGGAAATCTCCTCGTCAAGAAAACAGAAACACTGACCTGGGTGGGTTGGCCTGGGTAGCCACATTCCAACTGGGCCATGTCAATCAACTGGCCAAGAGAAGGCCAGACTTACCTTAAGTGATACTAAAGAGATAAGCAGAATCATAATTCCTTTCATGGTATACCATACTGCTTCTTTCCAGAATTCTTGTCCACTCTAGGGAAGTCCATGCGAGCTGCCATGAGGTTCATTGGGTCTGCCCACCTGACTCAGAAAGGTGCAATTTTTTCTTTTGTGTTTTTCTAAGTGTTTCTCAGAACCTAAGTATGTTTCTTATCCCACTAATATTTTGGAGTTCCTTATTCTTTGTCTAAAGCCTCCTTACCTGCAATTGGCGACTTATCCACCACGTGTTTGGCTTCCATACCTACTTAACTCAAGTGACTTTTTCTCCTCTCTTCTCCATTCTCTCATCCAGGCAACTGAGGTTTCCAGTTAGCCGGCCTGGGGGTTTTCCTTGAAATTCTACTAAAATTGTCTGCAAGCTTCATTTGAGTCTATTCTTAAATTCTTTGAGACTAAACTCTAAGAGGGGGTCCCAATTTTCCACACTGTCACCTGGAAATCACAAAGGGACATCCAAAACGTCTGGTAGTGTGAGTGTGTGTGTGTACAAGTATGTTGTGGTGACATCTGGAGGTCAAAAAAGCTTGAGAAAAGGGGTTTTTGTTATTGTCCCTCTGCTTTACATGCCAGTTCAATGGCCAGAAATCTTCTAAGGATTCTCCTCTCTTTGCCTCCTGTCTTGCCTTAGAAGCACTGGAATTACAGATGTATGCTTCCGTGTCTGGATTTAGGTGGGCCCTGGGAACTCAAGTTCAGTTTATGCCTCATGCTTTTGTGACGAGTGATTTACTCACTGAATCAATTCCTTATCCTGACTTCTACTACTTTAATACTTTAGAGCTGTAGAGAAAGAACGTTTTGTAGATATGTTTTAAGATAGCTATGAATGTGGCCCCACAAGAAACTGTAAACTTGTCTTATGAGATTCTGCCTCCCCCCTTTTTTATAACTTGATTTCAAGGTTTTCAAGTATGAATTTTGTAGGTGATTATGTTAAATCACAAAGTTAAGCGGTTGGATGGTTTTTACATGGAAGGAAACCGGGGAGTTTTAAGGCCCTTAAAAGTGCAAGTTTTCACATGCGATGCTGCTCTAATACGGTACCCTTCTTCTTAGGCTTTCCGAAGTCTACGCAGGGAGTAGTGACTTTCACAGCTGATACACCCATCTCTGAGTGTAAATGAAGCCCCATTCAGAAAATGCCTAAAGTCTTCTTCCGAATGCTTCCACTTCTGCGTGAAAATCGCCTGTATTTTGAATTGTTTCTATCTGGGGCCTTCTTTTCCTTTAACCTTTTTGTGTGTATGTATGTGTGAATTTGTATGTGAGGGTGCAAGTGTGTATGGGTTCTCTCTGCGTGTGGGGAGGTCAGAGGGCAACCTTGGGTGTAGCTCTCAGGTACCTTCCAAGTTTTATCTGAGACAGGGTCTCTTATTGAGTTAGACCTTTACCATGTAGACCCAGACAGCTGTCCCAAGAGTTTCCCAGGATCCACCTATCTTTTGCCCCCCACCTCTCATCTCACCATCGCTGGGATGACAGGCACATGCCTTTGTACTTGGCTTTTTATGTAGGTTTTGGAGATCCGAACTCAGGTCTTCATGTGTGCACTACTAGGCTTTGTTGATTGGTAGCCACAGAGATCTCCATTATTAAAATGTAAAACTCTTAACCATATTGTTGGTGTCCATCATTAAAGTGTGGGGCTCTTATCCATATTCTTGGTCTGTGATGGCACCAGACTTCACATTGGTAGGTCTACTTGCATGTCTGCCTTACAGTGAAGCTTCCTTTCAGACTAACATCTTCAGGAGGTTTGCAGAAGGATTGCTTATACATGGAGGTGTGCACACAGCCCCAAGAGACTCACTTCTTGCCATTTCCTCCCCAGGGTAAAAAATATGTAGGCATTTGCATACATCCAGGACAGCATATAAAAACTGTTACCAAATTATGAATGGAAACACATTTTTCTCTTGACCCTTGCCTCTTTTTCTAGCTCAACATTTTTCTGCCATATTTATTTGCAATCTGGCCTCTAGTCCTTTCCATTCTTAATCTCCCCTCTTAATTGCCTAACTCCACATGACATGTTTGACTAAATGCCAGCTCTGGGACTAACATAGACTCTTGTTTTGAGTATATCATTTTAATAGAAGTTGTTTTTTTCTTCAGCATGCATTGAGGCATAACAAACACACAATAAATTGTTCATGCTTAAGTTGCATAGTCTGACTAATATTGGTATTACATATTTTGGTATTATTATTTAAATAAATTAAATAATATTAAATATCTTAAAAGATACACACATAACTATCTTGGGGTGTGCAGTATGTATGCATATGTGTATTGACATGTGTAATAGTGGAGGTGTTCACAGGAAACAAAATAACTAGGGGATTCAGAAAGTCTGCATGTCTATCGAGCAAGTCTAAGGGACCATACATCTACCTGAGCCGCGATTCACCTTGGGAAGGGTTAAGGTATGAAATAAAAACTTAAAGAATAGGTCATTTTCAAGCAGTAGAATGAATTTGAGTAAATGAGATATCAGCTCTAATTCACAAGAGAGGAGGGAAAAGCCACATCAAAGGGGTTACAGAGTAAATATTACACAAAAAGGAAATTGCTAATCTTGGTAGAATCATCCAGTGACAGTAAGCATAGAGTGCTACGGGTTTCGCCAGGATGTGGTATATGCAAGGTAGAAGGTGTTTCCCTCACTTAATCATGGCCATCGCTAGATCATGAATCAGAGGATGGACTGACTTCAAGTCAGAAATCACAAGCATGCTCAAGTGGTCAGTTCCAAAGAGCAGAAGAAAATGGTACCATGAGCACCGTGCCACACAACCTGGCTTGACGAACTGGACCATCATGGTAGTAAGAGACAAAAGTGAGGGCATCACAGCATCCAGTTGATGGGCATGAGGCACACATCCTAATGGGCAGCAGAGGCTCAGAGGAAGGATTTGTCCAGCTCTTAATCCCAACACTCGGAAGGCAGAGGCAGGAGGATCTCTAAGTTTGAGGCCAGCCTGGTCCTCAGGAGCTAGTTCCAGGACAGGTTCCCAAGCTTCAGAGAAACCCTGTCTTGAAAAACATTAAATAAAACAAAACAGAAAAGTTAGATCAAGTAATTCCATCTATATGCTAATGCACAGTTTAGTTTGAACCTAAAAAATAACTTTGTTGTTTCTATTGGTTATAAATATAGATATATTTACTGTAAATTGTGACTAATATGTGTCTATTTTGACTAAAATGATAATACTTATTAATTTCTAATACAGTGATAGCTATAAAGAGCTGGTTTAATTTTGTTTCTATGATATATCTTATTAGAATCCAAAGGAAAAATAATTTTTGTGTTGCCTGAAATTATTATAGAATTAGAAGAAAATATACATACTTGGATAGCAAGATGGCTCAAGGAATAAAGATGCCTGCTGCTGTTGCTGGTAATCTGAGTCTTATCCTTGTGATTCAAATAATGAAGGAGGGAAGAAATTTCAACTAGTTGTCCTGCAATGCTCACATGTGGAATATGAACGTCTCCAAGTACAAAATAAATATAACATAAACACTCTCAACATACTGGAGAACCTGATCTGTAGGGAGTTGATGGGGCAGTGAGAGGTCTACTTGTCATATGGAGAGTGACATATCTCTCTGTTACTATTTTCAACTCAATTTATTCTAATTTGCCACAGTAACTTTACAAGCCAAGCACTACGATTGGCATTGTCCAAATGAAAATGCTCAGTTTCAGAGAGATGGATTCCAGCAACATGTCAAAGCGTGAGTCACCAATAAATGGCAGAGCTAGAACTCAGGGCCATGTCTCTAAGCCCTATTCACTTTCCATTATATTACTGAGCCAAATTATACTTTGAGATACAAAATCCCCAATTATGTATACTTTTCAAAACTACTTTATATAGAGAAGAACAATGTAAATGCAGTAATCCTTTATGTAGCATAGATCATCTGGGTATTTCTGCTGGGGAAACTAAAGGTCTGTGCATATGTTCAGTCCTAGGCTCAACCCTCTCTAGGATCGATCATATTGTTTCACTGGAAATAAAAGATGAAGAAGTCCACAATTTTTCAAATCTTTAACAAGCCTCTTTCCATCCATTAAACACACAAGTGTCACATACAAGAAAATAAAATGTATCTATTACAATAAATACTGCTCAGCAACAAAAATGGATGAGCAGTATAGGCACAGTTTGAAGTGCAAACACGTTATGCTAAATGAAAAGAGTAGACACCAAAAACTCAAAAGCTCCAAACTTCGTGAATTTATTGGCATGGCATATTTTCAGGGGCAAAGCGGAAGATGTAGATTCAAATCAATTAATCAGGTTGGAGGTGAGGGAAGAAACTGAAAACTGTTCAGGGTAATAGAGTGTATCACAGCTGTGCACATTTTCTAAATCCCTAGAACTTTTGAAAAGAAAAAAGTTTGGTATATAAGCACAGCTTCCAAATTTGAAAAAAATCAAAAGAAAAATATAAATCTACAGAAAAGAAGATAAACAGAGTCAAGTCCGGGCTGCAGCAAAGCAGTCCGGGTAAGGAGCTGTGGTCGACCTTAGGAGGCAACTTAAGGAAACAAAATGCCAATATTCTAATGCCACAGCGTCTAGGAAGGGAAAGAAGAGAGACTCATTCTTCATATTTAATTACATACTTAAAAGGTATTTTCAATCTATCTAAGCATATTTTCCTGCTTTGAATAGAAACTGAGAAAAGAGAATGAATGTTCTTTTTTATAATTGGTGGAAATAACGGTAAAGCACAAAACACACGCCTGACTGGAGAGCTAAGTAACCTCAAGGGGTCTGAAGCCATCCCCACCCTGTCTCATTGCTGCTCAAGGATGTCTGCCCGACAGTACCAACAAAGGCAGGTCAATCAATACCTCCTGTAGAGAGCTGGCCTTCATTCTCATTCTTGACAATTTCTCTCTCAGGAAAGAGAGAGCACCAGAGTGACAGGTACTACAGAGGCAGGAGGACTCCTCTTAGTGAGACATAGCCCTCTCTTCCCACTTTCCACTACATTCATCTTATAGCATATCTGTGGACTCTTGCTGTAACTACTTCACCAAAGGTAGAAAAAGGATGGGGCAGAGTCACAATGCGCACTTCCATCAGCTTCAAGGTGAGACTCACACAGCAAGGGAGGCACGGGAACTCAAACTACAGAGCCTTGTGATTTTTGCCCCACAATGGTTGAAGTCCCTGGCATTGCAACTTTGGCTCTGCTTTTAACAGTAGATGGCAAATTCAGAAAGATGCTGTTCTTTATCTACTAGGTTGAGGCCTTTCTTCTCTTCAGAATGCGATTCTAGGCTATGGCTTGTAAATGAATTTATTCTGTACATACTCAGTTGAAAGATACTTCCACAAGGAAGAAAGGGTAGCAGATCAAAATGCAAGCATAAGAGCAAACCTTTTGCAGTGGAACTACTGCCTTATAAATTGAAGCCAGTGCTTTCTAGTCCAGCACTAGCTTTGTTTTTCAGTAATTAGAAAAAGAATTGGACTATTCCAATAGTCCCTTGAACATTCCAGGTCCTTCTACACATCAGTGTTAATAGTCATGGTTCTGAATTGTTTATCCCCATACATTCTTCCCTAATCCAAGTTCCATTTTGAAGTATTAATGAGGCCGGTAAGACAACAATGATAACGCAATCAAGTATCTAAGATCTTTATAAGATTAGGATTTATTCAGCAATCTCTGTGGCACTGAACACATTTTAAATTTTGTCTCAGCCAGCCAGTGGTGCCGCATGCCATTAATCCCAGCATTTGGAAGGCAGAGGCAGGTAGATCTCAGAGTTTGAAGTCAGTCTGGGCTACGAAGTGAGTTCCAGGCCAGCCAAAGCTACACAGAGAAACCCTGTCTCAAAAAACAAACAAACAGAAACCACAAAAAGTTTACCTTATTTGCTATCAATAGAGCTAGTCCAGTTCTCTTAATATTTGCACTTCTCATGCTTTGTCCACCAGCTCCATTCAAACTACCTGTGCCTTTGCTTCTGAGCCCCAGCCCCTTTAGGAAGTGTGTTGCTGAAATCCACTTTTTTTTCAGTCTGTTAATGTCCATCATTTGGGTGTTTATATCACTCATCATTTTATAGTTATGAATATGATCAAAAGTACATTTGTCATGTTACTGGCTGTTTTCTACATGTCTCCTGTCTCATATATCTTTATTTCTGTCATTTTATTCTTTTTGTTGTTTGTAGTACCAAGTGATTCCAACCCTTTTTTATGGCAAAATATCTTTCATTATGATTGCCAATAAAACAAGAGTTGGTTTTATGTAGGTAGACCTGTGTGTGTCAGACTCAAGTGAGATTGTCTGTCATCTTCCACTGTATGCTTTCTTCCTAACTCCACTTCTTGAAGAAGTAGATGAGTAAATAATTATTCAATATGTGGGCTATGGAGAAGCCTTGAATAGCATGTATATATGTGTAGGTATTGACACACATACTGAATGAAGGTGAGGGGGTAATTACATTATTATCATTTTCATATCTAGGGAAAATGTCTGATTATTATAAATTTATACTAAAGAAAACTTAAATGTAACATTTAAATTTTTAAATAAACATTTGAAACAATCATGATGCCTCTCTGACGGTTGTTTATAATTGTTTTAAATATTTCTACCCTAAATGGTTCTTCCACTTTTCTAGGGAAAGTGACCAGTCAGTAAATTGCCCATGAGAAGTTGAGTTTGGATTCCCATTACCCACATACAGAGCTGGTAATGGTGGTCTTGGCTCATTAGCCTAGAGGTGTGCAGGCAGAGACAGAAGATTCTTGACGTTCCCTGGAAAGTCTTGATAAATTGGTGAGCTCTAGGTTCACGAAGAAACTTTTTCTCAAAATTATGGTGAACCATGACAGAAGGAGACACATGATGTTGGCATCTGTTCTCTCACACATCTATGTGTATGCATGTACACACACACACACACACACACACACACACACACACACACATATATATATATATATATATCAACACATGCAGGTGCACAGTATAGCACACACGCACACACACACACACACACACACACACACGAAAGAGAGAGGGAGTAAAAGTTAAAAGTTAAAAACATATGCTTATTCTTAAACAATACAAGTATATCTGTAAGACTCACTTCCATGCTTCCTCTCTCCAGAGGATTCAAGCATCATAATGAAGATAAAGAAATGCTAAAAAATGTGGACAGACCTAGTAAGTTCCCCAAACTACTTTATTAGTAATCGTGTTCTTCGGAGAAGTCTCTGTAATTTCCCAAAGGGAAACCAGAGAGCTTCCAAATAGTTAGACAAATAGAGCCTCCTAGAGGGTGTGGCACCTAAATATATTTATGCATCTTCTCCCACACCTTGCCCTGTGCATTTCTTCATCTTTGCCTTCTGTAATACCATTGTAAACAAGCCAGGAAATACAAATGCTTCTCCGTGTTAAGGGATCATCTTGAATTCAAGAAGGGGACTGTGGGAATCCTGACTTCCAGCTTGTTAGTTGGAAACTAACTTACAAACTCTGGGGTTGTGACCAGTCTCTGATGCAGGGCCAGCCTTGGGGAATTGACCTGACATTCCTTCAGGCAGATCACAGAGGATCTGTATTGAGTTAGAAGATGCCCAGCTGTCTGGTTATCCCCAATATTCCCTCCAGGTAGATCATGGAAGTCCTGGAATGAAGTAGAAGTTGCCCAGCTGGTTGGTGTCCACTCCAGAACTGCTTGCTTGCCAATGGAGACAAATCCCTCACTTTTCAAGGTCAGAGAAATGATCTGAGTTTAGGTTGTGTGGGTAAAGCCGAGATTCATTTTACTTCCTCAGTGGTCTAACCTATTATACAGTGAAAGATGTATTATTAAATCATCTCATTAGGAGAAGGTAAGCAGTCATATAGATTCTGTGGCTTTTTGTCTCAAGTTTGCAAGACAATCACATTGCATCTTGTACAGGAAACACCACAGACATGCTTAATTTGCTCTTTGTTTCTTCCTTGTAGAGTACCAAAGAGCTGCAACAGAGCTTAAAAAAAAATAGTTGGTACTTTGGAAGAAGTCCCCTTCATTCTGGAGAAAATATGTATTTAAAATCACAGTAATCACATTCTTCTTTGAGCCATTTTTTATTTAAGATATAAAACAGGATGCTCATTTATCTTGACGTAAATTACACAGCTGATGCACAAGATAAGATAGAACTATACAAAAATATCAAACCTTTGACCTCAGAATAGTGTACAGGATACACCATACACAGAGCATTCCAAATGCTCTTTCACACACTCAGCTAATTCTAATTATACCTCATACATGACTGTCACCTTGCAGTAGATTCCATGAATATCAATGCAAAAGGTTTTATTCTTGAACGTCAATGAAACATTTTTATCTAATCATTTTCTAATAAGTCTATGCACATACCTCTAAGTTGTCCCTTTGATAATAAGTTCAGTTTGAGGTAAGTTAGAAAAACGAGCAATCTAATAACTAGGCAATGCAGAAATGTGGGGTCAGGGAGTATGGTGGATGCCCCAGGGCAGTAGTTACTAAGTGCAGTATTCTTCTTTTTAATAAGATGTATACATGGTATGCACAGCCTATCAACAGTCATACAGCTTCACAGTAGTAACAAACAGGACACCATCCAAAGGGGCCAGTGTTTCCTAATCCTGCAGCCAGGACTGGCTGCTTGCAGGGCGAGGTCAGCAGGGAACTCCAACTGAAATACTAACCACCAGGATCTCCTGCATGGAATGGCTCTAGAAGGAAGAATCTACAGACTGTGGTTTTAGACAATGGTCTTCACATGACTATAAGATGTGTTAACCCCACAAAGTTCCCCGGGGTCAATCTGTCAGTAAGAGTACACTTTCGCTCATATAGTACAAGTATGTTTGGGTGTGCTGTGGGGTGGGACACATGGAGTCTCAGGAAACTCTGGTCATTTTCATGGGTTGGGTGGTAGAAATCAAGATAAGTAGGTAGTTTCATTTCCTCGCCTGCCCCCATTTCTTTCGTATTTATCAAAGTATAAGCTGTCATGTGACATCGGGTCTACATGTGGTGACTTCCTTCACTATGGCTACTCCATGGAAGAAAGAAAAATCAATATTCACTACCCCTTTCTTCCTCCATCTCTCTCCAGCTCTTGAATACAGGAAAGGGGATAAACTATGCTGCTAGGGATTGACTGTGGGTGGGTTTTCATCCTGATGTCCTTAGGAAGAGTTCTTTTAGTATTTTTTTGTCCCCAGTTTATATGCATACATCCAATAAATGAGAGATCAGACATTCTGCCTCAAACTATTGCATGTAAACTCCACACTCCTTTCTCTAAGTATGTACCATGAAGCACAAATACCAAACACAGCCACAGCACTGAGTGTCATTGGCCCCCGCTTTATAGTCATGATTCTCATAGGTTCACCTTCCACAGGGTGGAAACTGTAAACTTCCCTGGGCCGGATGTTTTCATAGGACTGGGACTTGCCTGCCTCCAAAATGATTCTCTGTTTTCTACTTACTGGTGATGGCTAAATGTCTTACTCTGAATTTCTAAATTTGAGGTAAAATTTTAATAATGATAAAAGACACTGATTAGTTCCCAAGATCAATGCTGTAATTTAATTAATGCTGTAGCTTAATGCTATTGCTTTTTAAAATTCTTTTTAAATATTATGTATTTTTTAGTAGTATGCTACAGTATTTCCATTTGAGAAATGGAGGCATGATAATACCTGTTCCTCTTATGTGGTGTTAGAATTCAGACCCGGGGCCTTGCATGAGATCTGTACACTCAACCATGGGGCCACACCCAGTCTTGACCGTGGCCTTTTGCAATGTGCTTTGGTTTTCCACTCAGCAGACTTAATGGACGGTGGTGGTTTCCAGATTGCGGGTAGCTAGAGGTTGGGGACCACTGTCCAGTTGGAAGCAAGAGCCCAGGATATTCATTTTGAAGTGTTAACTGCATTTAAAGTCCCCTATGTTCAATTAATTTGCATATTGCAATTTTAAAATAGCAGTATCTTGAGGACAAAGCCTTCTTTCAGCTTTCAGACCTGTCCCTTGGGTGAGGATGGGGATTGGAAAATACCCAGTTGCTAAAGGCTTAAATCTCTCCCGTTTCTCCCATAGAACCTTGGAGAACAGTGTCTCATATGGTTGTAAACCTCTCAAGGAAGGATGCGGCATCCCTGAAGTACAAATACTGTAGGATGCCATGCTAACCCTTTGGAGTGTCAGTAAGGAATCTGGGTTGGAAAACCGGAGTGAATGATCTGTTCACTGAAGCTGGTGTGTTCTCAGTAAAGGAGCACGTCTTAGTAACAAGCTATTAAAGCCGTCTTCTGAAAACCATTTGAGGAGAAGAGTTATGGGGAGAAGGATGCTTGAGAGGTTTTAAGAACCAATGAAGAGGGCATAAAATGCTATTTTGTACAATTATTTGCCCGAAGTCACTTTATTTGGACAACAAACTGCACGTGGTACACAAGGTAGATTCTGGCACTGGTACATGAGACAGGTTCTGGCCCTGGGGCTTCCTCTTATTTGCTCAGCATCGTGCAGAGTAGGATAGGAGTTCATATGGAATTGATGGTGTGTTCAATGAAGACGCTATGGAAAGCACATTCTGTATGTTAGCTGTGGCCCTACTAAGAGCGAAACCAGGGCTTTCCCTAGCCTCTACCATAACACAGTGCTACTCTATCACAAGTTATTTTATACAAAGATTTCTGCTTCCCAATTGAGCTTAAGCCTCAGTTTATACAAGGAAAAGTAGATGACTTTCTATGAAAAATATATGCACATTACTTATATATATTCATATACCTATATTTATAGATAAAAATCATTCTGGCTGCCTAAGCATCAAATTTTATAAAAGTCTCTCTTCCTACAAACTTTATTTCAAGTATAATATGCCACAGAAAATATTTGGGGTCTAAGTTGTCAAGGATCCTAGTGCTCAGAGAAAAATAGTTTAAAAAATTGTATTGCTGATGTTTGAATTGGATCACAAAAGCAAGAAATGTTTGCCAAAGAAGACTTCTCCTAATGTCGCCTTTTTTTGTTTATTTGTTTGTTTTGAGTGTTTTGAGAAAGTGGAACTGTTTCTCTGTGACTCCTGAGTGGCTCTGATTTTCAGTGGCATGCAGGCCACCCTCTGTATTCTCTTGCTTTTAGCTCCTTCCTCCTGCAAGTTCATATTGCTTTATTCATATTAAAGGATGATTCATTTTAGACTTTTAAAATTAAAGGATGAATAATCTATAGCACTCTAAGTTTTTGGATTGACACAATCAATTTTTCAGCACAACTTGAAGTTTGATTAGAGAGTGTGCTTCGGTGTGTGTATAGACGGTGACCATTGATCTGCGTCTCTATTCACCAATTTTTATACTATGTGGGATGCAGTTTACTTCAGTGATATGCTACAGTATATAGAATACAGTATCTCATACGAGTTGATAAAATCTGGCACACATTTCTAGGAATTCCAAATAGGAGTTTTTAGGTGTGTGAAAGTGGCATGCAGAGAGAGCAATGACGTCACAGAAGTCAGATATTGGGGTACTTGTCCCTCCTGAAGAACAGTTTGTTGAGTGATTTATTTGTGTTCCGTTGTTTGTGTGCTCAGGAAAGGGAATGCACACGTAGTTCAGTTCATACTGGGAGCATCAGTGCTTACAAAAATCAAATCAAAGATACAAGATATTTGGTGATTTATTCTAACCTGTAAGTAAGTTCATAAATAGTCCTAAGTATTTCTCAATTTTATTGTCTTAAAATAATGTTACATAATTTAGTATATTTCTTATTTATATGTTCTAGAATATGTCTATAAAGATAATTTTGGGCATCTATTATCTTTTTAAAACTCAAAGCCTCTGCATTCATAGTTTTTAACTTACAAAACAATGACTAATCATAAAAACTTAAATATTAATGAAAGTGAAGACTTATGAGAAGCCAAGGAAGCAAACTTCCATCCCTGGTGTTGCTTTTGTGTGCTTTTTTTTCTATCTTAGTAAGTTCTGTCATTTGTTATTCTTCAGTTGTTATGTGTTCAAATGGTATATGTATGTGTATGCAAATGATTACACACAGAGACTCAGTCATGGTAGTAGAGAAGAGATATCTGGTTCCTTAAATATTTACTACTAACCAGGAATAACGTACGTTAAAAACTGGTCATCAAGTGGTCTTGGCACCTTTTTATCTGGCCAACTGCTGTTACTCTCCTTAAAAGTTCAAAATGTCCTCATTTCTGTTTTGTCCTTTTGGCTTAGCAACATTTTTAGTTGAAATATGCACATGTATAGCTCAGTGTACAAAGTTCAGTGCCTGGCAGTCCCTGATGTCAAATATGAATCTAAATGTATCAATTGAATTTTATTCCCAAAGACATGGAGTTAGAAGTAGGGCTGCTGAGCAGGAGTGTGCTGGAGTTGGGCACCATGGTAACCCAGCAAGAAACACCTGAGATCTGATGGGGGAAGAAGAGCAGGAGGAAGCCGTTACGTCCGTAGCTGGTGAGAGACAGTGAGAGTGAAGAACACACCTTCTTTCTTCTCGTTTCCTGTCCACCTTTCTTCCAGCCAAGGATGACTGTGGCATTCTCATGTGCATCTTAGGATCTTACACATAGGACTGGAAAGCCAAGAGCTAGGCTGGACCTGGCCCTAAGATAATTCCTCAGAAATACATTTTTAATAATCCAACCCATAACATTTAATTCATCTGCTGGCTCTTTGTGTTTTGAGGAGGACAGAGTCCAGCTCTTTTGCAGTATTGACAGGTTCCGGTCTTATGGTATTCAACAAGCAGAGAAGTGGCTTTGGGGCAGGAGGATCAGCAAATGTTACAGCAGTAGTTCACACATGAAGATACTATACATTCATTCATTGCTATCTGTCTTAGAAATGGAGCAATCTGGGAGCTTAATTACAGCAGAGTTCAAGGCCCTTAGGGATTATTTCAGTAACACAGATACACACAAATGAGTCATATATCTCTGTTAGATTAAGTTTTCAAGGTATAGATTCTTTAAACTACATTTCTTGGTTTCTTTTTAAATTCTGAGATGCCTTGCTCAAAATCAGTGTGCTCTTAGTAAATCTAAAACTAGCTCAGGAGACTGCTTTTTCAATAGTAACATGAAACGCATTTGGAAAATTCAAAAATAAGCACTCGTATCTTGGGGTTTTAAAAGAACCTTATACCAAAGCATTGAGGAGTCTCCTACTTTAGTGTAACATCTGGAAGCTCCGGCATTAAACAACTGCTCAGCAAAGGTGACTTTAGTCATTTTTGGGTTATCCATCTATATAGTTCATTAAGCCTCTGGGCATCACACACACGCTGTGGTTTTTCATAACTAATCACTGTTAAGCTACACAAACTGTTTTGTGTGTCTGTTTGCTTTTTTTCTTATAAAAGAGGTTTGTGTTTAGAGCTCGATATAAATTAAGCACTTTTACTTTTTGCAAAAGTTTAAATGAATAGACTCAGTGCACTTGTTTTTAAATGACTCCCTCTATTCTACAGAGAATTTAAACTCAGTTGCACT
Organism: Dicrostonyx torquatus; assembly: GCA_028555095.1. Classification (NCBI taxonomy): domain Eukaryota; kingdom Metazoa; phylum Chordata; class Mammalia; order Rodentia; family Cricetidae; genus Dicrostonyx; species Dicrostonyx torquatus. Next base: position 10,275,886 of record JAQHUG010000005.1, read on the forward strand.
GTACTCTAAGCACATTGGAAAACACTATTTCCAACTAAAGAAGTCACTGAGTGCCAGCTCTGTGGTTTCATTCTATTTTCAGTCCATATTGGATATGGGCTCTGCGAGGCAGTTTTTCTCATTAGAATTGGGCAATCTTTCCCACTCCATTCCTTTGTTGGCATTTACAAACGCTGAGTGCCACTCTGAAGGTGTCCTCAAGAGGAAAAGCTTAGTTTACATTGTGCTGAGAGTCACTGTTTCAGTGGACACACAGCTCTTTCCATGCATCCCTTGAATGCTCCGTGTGGCATTTAAACACATAAACATACATGTACTGGGGATTCTTCTTTAAAACACTTTGTCATTTCACTTACTCAACAAAAATGAGCAGTTATTAAAAGTATTTCTCATCACTTTCTAAACCATATCTTTGGGTACCCTTTTTGGATCATACTTGATTTGCCACTTCCCAAGGGAGTAATCCCAGCAGCTGGATGATGAATGACATAAAGTCATGTGACCATGTCTTTGGTTATATTTCTGAATTTCTTCTCACATGATTGAGGCAAACCTGAGAATAGATCATTGAATAATCGTTACTGTCCTCTTTTTCTCCTGTAAAATATTTCATTTCTCCATTTTCTTCTTTAGCGGCCTTTTGAAGAATCCAATCTGTTGAGAAAATACAAAATATAACACAATGAATTATTTTAATGGGACAATAGATGCTAATCTATTTAGATATAATCTAACTAATCATGCATTATCAAATCTGGGCATGCGATTAATCCAGATAACTGATGCAGATTTTATCTGACCAGTTGATACTGAATGCAGATCTGATAATATCTGTCAAACTGCTACTTCATCCTTGGCCATTTCACTGCACCAGCTATGTAGGAAAATCCGTGCACGTGGTAACAAGCGGCGTCCTGGGAAGTGTGAGACAAGCGAGTGACAATTCATCGACATGGCTTCTACTTTGTCATTGTCATTATTTGTTTTTAAGTGGCAGAAACTTTTCCATCAAGGAACCAATGGTCAGATATTGCAATTCTTAGAGTTTACAGTGAGCCTGGTAGATGGCCGTGAGCTGGGTGCCAGGAAAATGCCTGAATTATCTGGTGGTCTCTAAGTGGGCTAGAATGCTGCACACAAGCTTTCCGGGAGAGGTTGATCGAAAGACCCCGTGTCATTTACCTATGAAAATAGAGCTACTGAGGGTAGGGAAAAGAAATCACATGTGGTTAATGTAAGTCACATTTCATTATTTTCTGTCATTGAACCATCAGCAAAAGTCATCAGTTTTATGTTTTTATATTATACCGAAAACAAAAACAATTAACACTAGATAAGACTTTGGAAGTGACATAACCTTAAATTAAAATTTCATGAATACATTAAATCTCATTTAAATAGTTTAATCTTCTTTAAACCTAATACTTAAAAAAAAACCTACCTAAGGGTACTAGGAAAGTAGCTTTTAAAATTTGTGTACTCTATTTTTTTTTAAAATTTGAGTGAGTTAATTATCTGGAAACGTAGTATGCCCATATCACGTGGGTCTATGTATGGCTAGTTATGGATGTCCCAGAGCGTGCTACTATGGGGTATGTGTGGGTGGTGGTGGTGGCGGTGCAATGTGCATGCAGAGGGCAGAAGCTAAACTTGGGCACAGTGCCTTAGGTGCTGATGATTTTGCTTTTTAGACAGCATCTTTCATTGGTTGGCCTGTTAGACTAACCTGATTAGCCAGAGAAGCCTGGGGAGGGGGAGGGTACTGTTTCCACTGCCAGTGCTGGGATTATCAGCATTATAGATAACTGTATGCCAACATGCACAACTTTTTTTTAAAAGATTTATTTTTATTATGTGCAATTGTGTGTGTCTCCCTGTGTCTGTATGTGGGAATGTGTATGTGAGAGCTGGTGCCCTTAGATGCCAGAAGCCTCAGATGCCCTGGATCCTGAGTTACACGTGGATGGGAGAAAATGAACACAGGTACTGAAAACTGAACTTGGGTTTTCTGCAGGAGCAGTACAGACTCTTAACTGCTGTGCTATGTCTTCTCTCCAGCCAGCACTGCTTAACCATTGTGAAGGTTTTTTTTTCTGTGTGTGCGTGTGTGTTTGTGTGTGCGTGCGTGCGTGCGTGCGTGCGTGCGTGTGTGTGTGTGTGTGTGTGTGTGCTTTCTTGCCTGGAACTTGGGTCTTCATATTGATAAGGCAAGCACCAAGCACTTTGCTGACTGAGCTATCTCCCCAACCTGGGATTACACACCTAATAATGATTGAGCACGACTTGGAGGGACGAATGATCAGAAATAAGTACTTCCAACTTAGGAAGTTTTACTTAGGAGGCTGGTTTTCTGCCAGATTCTAGTTGCTAGAAGGAGGGAAGGGCGGTAACAGAACAAATGAACTTGGAAACTGCCATGAGGTTATGTTTTCCTGAACACCAGTCATTTCCTATGTGGCAACTACGGAAGCTCCGGACCTGGATACCAATCACCTTTTCACCTTCACCCGTGTGCCCCGAGGACAGCGAATCAGGGAGGCTTTCAACAGAGTGGGAGGTGCGTATTTAAGAAAGGGTCTGCTGTGGCACACTGCCGCTCCCAGTGCCACCAGGATGGGTAAAGAGGCATTGAAGAGGCGGGGAAGACGGAGGAGAGAAGAGCTTTCTATTTGTTTTGGCTTTTTTTGTTGTTGTTCATTTTTCCTTTGTTGTTGGTTTTTTTGTTTTTTTTTTTGTTGTTGTTTTTTTGCTTGTTTTGCTTTGGTTTGATTTTTAAAAAATTTTCATTTGGGAGGCCACACTGCAGTGGGGAGGGGAGAATATGGAGGGACTGGGAGGTGAGCAGAATTAGGGTGCATGATGTGAAATTCCCAAAGATTCAATTATGTTTAAAAAGTCTGGTTCTTCTGGGCTGTCCAAAGGCTCTTTTTTCCTCTAAAGACCAGTCCCTTTTCCAGTCCTTATTGCTTTAAAACGTTTCTAAATGACCATCTTGAAGCCTGAACTTCTGTGATCTCATCTTTTCCACTCAACAAATCCTCTAAACATGAGTTTTTTTTTAAGGGAAACTGTATATTTAGACCAGATATTAAGGGGATGTAATTTGTAACTCCTACAAACTAAACCAAGACAATTAGCCGAGGTTCGAAAAACAAAACGTTAAAGTTTGTTTTCTCTAGGGTTTTACTTTTCTGCTTTCATTTCTGTATTGCAAACGATCCTCTTTAGAATTAGCCTAGTTCAAATCCCGGGGGCAAAGAGTAAAACATGGGGCAAGTGTTGGATAAATGAGTAGCAGAAAATAAAAGATGAAGAAGTGATGCATCACTACCCCAGCTCCTTATCCATAGGCCTGGACACCTGAAACACGGCAGCACGGAGTCTCAGACACACTGTTTTGCTTTGTTTTTTTCCCATGCATAATTTTGATGATAAGTTTGATATGAACTAGTCCCAACGAGAAATGAACAATAATGAAAAACAAAGTAGAATGATTATAACATTGTGTTATAATAAAAGGCACATGTGTTTACTTTTTTAATTTCTCAAAGCGTCTTATTATACTACATTATAGTAGAGTTGACTGGATCCCGGGACTAAACTGGGACTATGGGGGACTGTCATTCTCCTTCAATAAATCGCACTGGATGAAGAACAAAAGCTGTAGGATTAATAACTCATCAATGGGGGACTTTGACATAGGTGTGAATCAAGTTAGAGAACTTGAAAACACATGCTCTAATTTCCCACAATTATTCTTCCGATTGTGGCATTCTGTTTTATATGTTACTCTGAAATGGACCAAGACCTTTTATTCTACAACCAAGTATTTTATGTTTCAAAGAATTCATAACCCAGAGCCCCGTACTGTGTAACAATGGAATCTATCTAAAAAACACAAAGTTTTGGAGCTAAATTGTTAGTTGAATACAGTTATTCACTAGTTGATAATCTTGGGGAGTTATCAGCTACCTTACCTTTGTTTTCGTATTTATAGGTGTAAAATGCAGTTACAATACATGGTTACAAAAATTGTTGTGTGGTCCACAGAATGAGATCAGTGAATCTTACCCAGAACATTACTGGCTGTGTGGCCTTGGGAAGCATGCACAACTTGTCTGTACGTCACTTCCTCCTTTACAGACTGAGGTTCCTAAGAGTGAAGATGCTTGAAGGACGGTTGCTTAACCGAGCTCTTGGCACACAGTAATCACCTACTAAGTGCTCCCCCCCTGTTTGCCTTGGAATCCTAGTTCTAATTTGGAATTCTATTGCCAAGGTACTTGAATGAAGTACATACACTCATTTCGACAGCCCAGAGTTGGTTAACTGACCCTTTGTGGGTGGTAAACGAAGATCTCAGAAGCTGTAAGCCTACATCAATGCAAAATTTACTGTGAAATTTACTGGAAAAATTTCTCATTTTTACACTCAGGCTTTTTCAGACCAAGGATGTAAGAACAGGTGGATGAAAATTCCCTCTCGTTTGTTTGCCTTAAGCAGAGGTGTGTGAAGTCAGAGAGACCATCCATATATCGGCCCTGACTTTCCTGTTCTCTTTCCTAACTAGTATTCCAACTAGTCAACTCACACAGGAAGGTCACACTAGGTGGCAACATCAGGCCCAGTATGTAGCAGAGGTGCTTGCAAGTGGGGAAACCACAGCCTGTGTGTCAACACAAGCTGTAAAGCAGGCCTTGGGTACCACGGTGTGGCCAAGCTAGGTATTGCAGAGAGCGCTGACAGCCTGGAACTTTAGAGGAAGAAAGGGATACTGAGTGTGACCTGTGTCTTGGGACTTTGCTGGGGAAGGGTCATAGATTCCATTTATGGAATCCAATGCTATTTGTGCACGTTATTCTTGAAGGAAATCCCCCAGAGATGAATTTTGTCATTACAGAAGCCGGGAAGGATAGCGACAGCTGTAGCTCAATAGAGGAGAAAAAGTTGCTATAGAAACCATTTGGTTAAACGGTTCTATTGTTCGTACATTAGAAAAATGAATATCTAGTCACATTTCCATTTTTGTACAATTTTAACTAGCATAGCAATGGTTAGATATAGGAACATGTTAATGCCAGACAGAATTCAAATTCCATATTTAATTAATAAAAACATTGAATTCAATTTTCAATGGATTTTTTTCTAGTAAATTCACTCATCCTAAAAGCTATCATCATAGCGTGTTTGAAAATGGAGTGTTCTTATATTTCTCACCTTAAACCATCCCAGTAAATACCTAGATTAACTTGAGAGAAAAGAGGTTACCATTTGGTGTTCCACAAGAATTTGTTATGGGGATCTGTGAACTTTACATTCTTCAGTACACCAGCTGACTGTTCTATTACTTGTTCCTTATACAGCCACACAATTATTGCAGAAAATGTGGGTTTTCTGTTTATGCACCAAAGAAGCATTTTATCTTTAAAACAGATAGACTGCTAAGGCGAAAACAAAGGTTCGTCTCAGTCATGATGTCCTTCACCAACAAAGGAATTCAATCTTTCTTGTTTATTTTTGTTTATTTTACTATTTTTTGAGACAGTTTCTATATGTAGCCTTGGCTGTCCTGGTACTCGCTCTGTAGACCAGGCTGACCTTGAACTCACAGAGATCTGCCTGCCTCTGCCTCTTGAGTGATGGGGTTAAAGGCGTGTGCCACCACCACTCAGCTGTTTTTCTTACTTTTAAAAGTAATAAATACTCTTAGGAAAAGTTTAGCTTATTGTTTAATAGTTCTCAGTAATCCCCCCTGTAAAGAAGTTACTCCAGGAGTTCGGGATACATAAATCTCCAGTTGGGGTATGCTTTTTTCCTTTGCAAAAATGAGATGTGTAGTACTCATGGAATAAAATATTGAATGTTTTAAAATTCTTGCTTATCATCTAAATGTTTATACACTACTCTATTGGGAAGCATAGATAACTCATAATCTATTCTGCCAATCTTCTGTTGGTGGCTGGAACAGAGTGACATTGACCGTGGAGTTACCTTCCACAGAGCTAGTATGAGCAGCATCAGGAGCAGCAGTCCAGCGAAGGCACTCAGGAGGATGACCCACAGCGGCACTCGGCCCGGGAGCCCATCTTTGGATATTTGAATAGCCAGCTGAAAATGATTAAACCAGGCTGTTAACACTGATAAACACCCCTTAGAACTCCCGGAGCCCGGAGTTATTGCAGGCTATATTTTTTTTTCTATCAAACACTGTAATTAATCTCATGATTGTAAAAAAAAAAAAACCCTCCGAGTTTACATTTGAAAATGCCTTTCATTTACTCAAAATGTCCAATAATATCAAATTTATTATTGCCAAAAAGTAGAGCCCTTCAGAACAGAATCTTACAGCTTATACAGTCTGGCTCACCCAGATGGGACATCAAAATTTTCCCAGGACAGTATGAGAAAATCATGCCTTTGTCTAAACCAAGTCCTTTGGCCTTAAAAAGTCAAGAATAAAATATTTTTATTATTATTATTATTATTTTTTTACCAAGGACTCTGTTTGAAAGGTGTCACTTTTGTTCGGGATTTTCCAACGACTAAGTGAAGAAGTTTTAAAACCTTATATATAAAAATATACTGATACACACACATGCACACACACATACATATACACATTATACAGGAATTTTCTGTAAATAGATATAAGACAGCCTGCATTGTATAATGTGAGACCCGAAGGGGAAGTCTTACAAACATCCTCTTTGTCACTAATACGAAAGTAGAAACATCCAGTTACTGCCATAAGGAAGGAAAACACAGCCGGTGAGCTGTGAGCATCACCTTTTCCTAGCTTCTGAGGGGTAACAAGCCTGAGATCCCATTAGAAGCCAATGAAAAGGAACTCAAAGTGGCTGACAGGAGCAGGAAATCAGTGACTGCTTCAGTCCCTGTGTGTGAGCATCTAACGCCATGGCAGGTTTGGAGTGAAATGTGTATCATTTTCAGGTGTGCAGTGGCACCCACGTGGACAACTAAATCCACTTAAAAACCTGAGAGAGCTTAATTTTAAACACACACACACACACACACCAGAGTTTAACACAACTTGTTGTTGTTTGCTTGCCACGGCTCCTTTGAGAGAGATTCTCCTGATTCAGCCGTAGCAGGAAAAAAAGCCATGTGGTTTTAAAACGCAGCTTCCTGGTAGGCTGTGCAGCCAGCACAAACTCCGGTAATGAAGCATTTCAATGGCATTTGTGAGCTTGAATGTTTGTGTGCCCACTCAGAGTCGGGAGGAAAGTAGCTAAGACCATGCACATGGCTCAGCACTCCCCACCTGGGCCGGTGGTAGGATCAGGTCTACTAGGCTCGCACAGGCTGGAGAGCATGGCAGATTCCCACCGCCACATACAGAGATGTTTCCAGGCTGCGCAGTGCTCTGCATGGCAGATTTAGCTTTCACTCAGGGAAAAAAAAAAAAAGGTTTATATGCTGCATGGTGCTACCCAGAGTTTAGAAGGTGAGGATGGCTCTCACCCAGTTAAGGTGAACTACCTCCACCAGACTTAAAGCCTGAGAGAGCTCAGGAAGTAATTCTAGACAGAAAAGAATAGAGTAAAACATGGCTTCTTGGTAGCAGCAATTTCTCAGGTCAGGTCTGCTCTGCTCACTAGAAACAAGTGCTCTCATTTAAGACAGGCTTCCCAACTCAGCTTTAGCTGCAAAACCTTGCAGCTTTTTTGAGAGATCCTGCCATGAAACACTTAAATGGTGTTGA
>JAQHUG010000005.1:10287113-10297502 GCA_028555095.1 Dicrostonyx torquatus
TTTCTTTAGGTCCCCAAAATAATATCATTGCCTCCAACCAGCAGGAAGTAGCCTGGAAAACTGCACCCACATTCCCCAAAAATGGACTATGGATATTTTCCTTTGTTTAGAATGTTGGTTACAAGTTGTTATGGCTAATGGTCAGGAGAAAGCTAAACCAAAGATATTAGATTCAGAGTTCTTTTTTTTATTTTTTTTAGAGGGGTAAATGGTATGGGACAATGGTTTATAATTTGTCAATTATATTTTAAATAAATGCTGATTGGCCAGTAGCCATGCAGGAAGTATAGGCAGTATAACCATTCAGGAAGTAGAGGTAGGTCAATGAGAAAAGGAGAATTCTGGGAAGAAGGAACTCCTGGTTGGCAGTGTGACCCCAGCCACAGAAGAAGTAAGATGTGACTGCCCTGCTGAATAAGGTACTGAGCCACGTGGCTAACACAGATAAGAATAATGGGCCTATATAAGTTATAAGAGTTAATAAGAAGCTTGAGCCAATGGGCCAACCACTTTATGATTTATGTAGACCTCTGTGTGGTTTCTTTGGGACTTAACAATTGCAGGAACCGGGCAGGACAGAAAACTCAGACAACACCCTGTGTGCGAGCATTTAACGCCACGGGCAGGTTTGGAGTGTAATGAGTATATTTTTGGTTGCCAGAACACCACAGACAGTTTTTGCGTGAGATGCAGAAAGTTTTCCGACACGTAGCCTCACTTACCTCTCGCTTCTGGTTGCTGCTGCTTAAAATCAGCGATGTGTTTTGACTCTGAAGTTCTCCCTTTACAGTGAGATTAAAGCTGGAAAAATGTGTCTGAAAGGCAGGTAGGAGCCGTTATTAATGGACCATGCTAATCTAGGTGAGAAATGCTCATATGTGAGCAGTCCAACGATCCCACATGCTGAGTTCACCCATGCAAGGTCTGGCAAGATCAAGGCAACTAAAGATCCGGTATGGACTGGGGAAGATGCTTCCTAGCTCCCATCTCTAGCAGAGGAACTGTTGATAGCTACTGGGGGAGGGAAAGTTGCTTTTCTTTACTTTTTTAAAAATATGTCTTAAATTAAAAATATACTTAAATCACTTCCTCCCTTCCGTAAATCCCTACTCCTTTTCCGGTCATTATCTTATTCATTATCATTGTTAACTATGAGAAATATGAAACACGGTCTGCAAAATCTATTTAGTGCTGCTACAAGCGTGGCCTTTGGTGGGTTCCCCATGTCCCAGTGGATCAACCTCACACCCATGCATATGGGCAGCACTAATTACAATTGGTGGGTTAAAAAATAAATAAAAAGTTGTGTAATGAAGATATGATGATGGGGTGGTTCTGGGAAAAGTTGGAAGGAGGAGTGAGGTGTAGATAAGATCAAAATACATTGTGTACTTTTGAAAAAGAAAAAAGGAAAAAAAAACCTGATATTGTTCTGTGAGTTTAAAACAATGATGCTTTGGGGCACCTGCTCCTTCCTTCCTCACCTTCACCAAACCGCCTCTTAGATCCTTCTTATAGAATGCGAATAGAAACTTCAAAATGATTTCTAGCTGGATCTTTCTCTAGAAAAACAAACTTCAAACTTCGCTTGCCTCTCAGGCCTCTAGGATTGGGACAGCTACATTCACATTCCAATAGTGCGGACTACGTGTACACACTTACTAAGGACTGTGCATGAAATTAGCAATATTAAAACGTCATGAGTTGCCAAAATATCATCTTAAGGGGACCAAACCTAAAATTCTGAGTTTCCTATGATCGACTACATATTTCTTTAAAGAGAAACAAAAAATACCAAATGTAATAATCTGTGTTTTAAAACAGCCTGCATTCAGATGGATGTGGCTTTGTGGGGAATAATGAATACAGTCGCATAGAAATTTCAAAATTAAATAACTACTTTATAATGTATTAAAGTTCTCTCTTTTGTTAATAATATCAAAGAATGTCAGTCCATTATATTTTAGCCTTAACGAGGCCCCAAACCATCAAGATAAGTGTAAACTTCAGAGAAGCTGTTCTCTCTTGTGGTGCCTACTAAGGAAGACAGAGCCCTAGAACACTGCATCTGCCAGGGAACTCTGGTGACAACTTTGTTATCAACAGATGGAGAAGATGAGCCCGCACAGCTGGTCATAGGTTACATTTTCAGAGAAACCCCCCCCCACACACCCAGGCTCATGTTCTTTCCACGGCAATGCTGTGGCTTGCACAAACACACTAATAGTGATCGGGTTCCACAACTGCCCAGCGCGATGCGACCACTTACTTTTATGAACGTTGGTTTCCACAGGATGAGCGATACGTTCACTTGACTCACGTCAGAAGGGATGAGATGGCAGGTGATGGTGGCAAGCTTACAGGTGCTGCAATCCTGTGGGATTGTCAGAGATATGTATCAGGGTGCTTGCAATCCCATCCCAGGTTCTATGTCTATATGCTTCAGCTAGTTATCTACTTCTAAGTTGACAATGGATGCACTGTGCTGGGAGAGCATAGCATAAAAATAGAATTTACTCTACCTGGATTGTGCCTCTTTTGAGATCTTCAGACTTTGATATTGCCATTTTCTTCCCAGAGTTGATACCAAAAGGATCTTCAAGGCTCCGGGGTTTGCAGTTCACATTCTAAGGAAGGAAAAAAAATTTCCCCATTAGAAAGTGGGAAAGTTGCCGGGCGGTGGTGGCGCACGCCTTTAATCCCAGCACTTGGGAGGCAGAGGCAGGCGGATCTTTGTTGAGTTCGAGACCAGCCTGGTCTACAAGAGCTAGTTCCAGCACAGGCTCCAAAGCCACAGAGAAACCCTGTCTCAAAAAACAAAACAAACATCAACACAAAAAACGAAAGTGGCAAAGTTCAAAGAAAAAAGTCAGTTGGTGCAATAACATGAAGAATCTATGAATGACAGCCAATGATATACATGGAAGATCCATTTGTGAGTGTGTAGGATACAGAGGCTGCAAGGTATCCGTGATGTATTCCCACTTTGGGTGATCATCATTGTTTCTGTGACCCTTGTAATTGCAACAGATAAGAAAGGATGCAAATCGAGTTCACTATCTCATGAGTAACATAATTATCAATTTATTATTGCTCAAAAAACAGCTGATAAATTCCAATTATATATATATATATACACACACATATACATACATACACACATGAATAATTCCCATGATACATACTAAAGTACACACACACATACACACACTATTGAAAAAGAAAATGTTAGCATGTTGCTATAGGCTCAATTTGATGCCTCTTTTGTTTGACTAGAGGGAAATTCCAGAGATTTTTTTCCTTGCCCTTAGCAAAATATTTAAATGATTGTAAGATAAATACTACAGTTGCCATGTTTTGTTTTGTTTTTAATTCTGGGAAGGTTTTAGCTTTTCAAAATCACATGAAAAGAAGGCATAATGTTAAATGTTAAGTTCATGCATATACTAGCTTAATAATTACTGTAGCTGTCTGTGTTTACACATAAACAGAGAATAATAATATTAATAATAATGAATGTCATACAATAATAATAATATTTTAAAAACAGCATATAGTCTATTTAGTGCTACAAGCTCAATGGGGTTGCAATGATGGGGTTGTTTGGGGTAAGTAAATAGTAACCTACTTATTTGTGGACAGCTATGCGTGTTTAGAAAAAATAAGCCTTCTTATTGAATTGAATCCCTCACATAAATTAAAGTGCAACAAAAATTCCATGTATCCATCAACAATTAATTACCTAAAATCTACAGGATTATAGCATGATTGCCAAAGGGCATGAATAGCCGAGTCTTAACAGTGTGAACCTGTAAACATGACCTCATTTGCCAACTGAGTCTTTACAGATGTAATTAAATTGAGGTTCTGTGGGTAAGAAACTCTTGTATTTCAGGAAAACCTAAATTGAATGGTGGGTGTACAGGAAAACACTGAGGCAAAAATGAACCCAGAATCCCAGAAGGAATGGAGCCAAGAAATACATAGAGTTCCCAGTGACACTAAATGCTGGGAAAGCATGGTCCGGAGAAAATCTCCATTATCAGACCCTTGATACCGAACTGCTGACCCTCATCATCACTAAGTAATTAACTACTGTGTTTAATTACTCACTTTTCTGTAGTTTGTTTCAGGATATTGAGTTTACACATTCTAAGTAGTTAATGGAATTTATTAATTTTTAAAACCTTCTCCAGTTTTTAGACTAACCTTACTTATCACAAGTATCATATAAAACAGGAGGCGAGGAAGGTAACAGTGGGTTGGAGAGATGTCTTAGCAGGTAAAAAGAGCTTACTGCTAGCCCCATGTTGAGTTTTGTCCCAAGGCCTCTGGTGAAGGGCACCTGCCACCAAGCCTGATGCCCTGAGTCATCCAACTGCAGGGCCCACAGTGTAGAAGGAGAGAACTGACTACTGCAAGTGGCCCTCTGATCTCCCCTGTGGCACAGACATGCCACCCTCCTAATACAAAATAAATAAGTAACTGTGATTTTTGAAGAAGAAGGCAACAGAATTGACACCCCTGGAAAGCACACAGGACTTACATCTGAAGACGACCATCCGGTTGGGTATAGTACAGGATAACCATCTGAAGTCAAGTTGGGGAACGAGATTGATAGCTGAAGTTCTGGCATTGGGAAATGGCCCCTTTTTCTGATCTACAGGGGAAGAATAGATAGACATACAATCGTCTTGGACTCTTTCAAAAGCATCCTCTTTATGTTACGTAGAACTCTGGTTCTTTTTTCCTCTTTCATGTATATATGTGCATTTGTGTCTGTGTGTTCACATGCATGTGGGCACGTGCATACGTGAACATACATACATATTTGTATGGGTGTGTATGTGGAGAGGCCTGAGGTTGGCATCAGGAAATTTTCTTTATAGCTATTTAGACTTTTTCTTTGAGGTAGCATTTCTCAATCAAAGCCAGAACTGTCCAAACACCTAGCATCCCTAGCTAGCTTGCTCTGGGGATCTCCTACCTCTGCCTGTCTCAGCAGACCTGTTGTAAATACAGTCAAGCCGTCATACCCATCCAGAACTTATGTGGGATCCAGGAATCTGAACTTCAATTGTCTTCCTTGAGAAGTACATCAACCACTGGGCCATCACCCCAGCCATTATCACCCCAGGACTGACTGACTGTATCTCTCAATTTTCAGACCAGGGCTTCCACTTCTGGGTTCTGGGATAAAAGGTAATTTTGGTTCTTGTTTTGCTTTGTTTTTGTTTTGTTTGTTTCTCTATGTAGTCTTGGCTGTCCTGGAACTCACTTTGTAGACCAGGCTGGCCTCCAACTTAGAGATCAACCTGCCTTTGCCTCCTAAGTGCATGTTCTATCACTGCCCAGTACTTTGGTTCTTAATTGATGTTAGTTATATAAAATTCTGAGTCATACACATGAATGTGGCTGATGATGTTATGTGGGAACTGACCTGATTAATCCAGCAAGAAAGTATGAATGCCCATCAATGGTCATATGTAGTTTCTATTATATTGTTTATTCATGCTTTGATCCAGGATAATAGTAGAATTAATAATACTATGCATGTAGATAATACTAGGGTTAGGCTGTCAAGTCTGGACACATCAATAATAAACTCAGTCACCAATAATGTGTTGGTGTTGAACTAAGAAATCAAAATATTACCTTTTGTGTCATTTAATCAAGAGTGAGCTAAATTTGAAAACTCAAATTTGCCCGCCCTGTGTTTCCCATCATTCCTGTCTGCATAAGTCTGGATCTACACTGTTTGAATGCTGTTTGTTGGCTCCATATCTGTGTTCATGTATACCTGTCCCTAATAAAGGGTTGTTTTTCCTCTTATTGAACCTCATCACAGAAAACACCACATGAGGAAGAAATGTTGGACACTTTACTGAAATCTTCAACAGAGTTTTACAAGCCACTGTCTCCATTCGACCCCAAATGACCTAGATAACAAATAAACAACAAATACTACCATGAGCAATCTGAAAGTTGCTTTCAGAATTCATTTTATAAACCACTTTCAGCCTATTTACAGTTTCCAGCAAATGATTATCATAACATATATACAAACATGCGTTATGCTGAATCAGGAGCATGAAAGAATATATAACTTAACATTATAATATATTAGTTGCTGTTTATATAGGAAATTTGAGGCATGTAAGGTTATTACATTGATATCTTACAGGCAGGTTAAACAAACAGGTCCAGTGCACGGTAGCATAGCGGTCTTAAGTGTTAAGGCTTTAACTTAGGCTGAGCTGTCCATTGAAAGTATTAGTGGGAAATCAGTATGGAAAATTATCTTTATTATTATTCCCTAGCCATGTCAACTATCATTTCATGTGTCTCTGTGTGTGTGTGTGTGTCTGTGTCTCTGTATTTGTGTGTGCTTATCATGCACACAAACACGTGGATCTGCTTATCCATGTGCAGATCATGGGAGGCCAGGTATCATCCTCTATCACACTGTGCCTTATTTCTTTGAGACATGGTCTCTTGATGATCCAGAAGTTCCCCATTTGGGATAGTCAGGCTAGCCAGCAAGCTCTCCATAGTCGCATGTCTCTGCTCCCCAGTGCTAGGGTAACTGACACACATAACCATGTCTAAATTTTCTTTTAATTAAATGTTGGAGTTCTGACCTCAGGTTTTCATGCTTGCACAGCAGGTGCTTCTAACTGCTGGGGAATCTCTATCCAAGGTTTTTGCAGGTGGAGATCACTTACTTGATCCACAGAAGAAAACCTTAGCATGTTTCAGATAGCTTTAACCTAATTAATTGCAGTGCCCTAAACCCATAAGTCATTTCTCACCTCAGCTAGATGGGACCTGCCATTACTGCTCAGGTAAGCCAGACACCCACTGGCTTAGTTCCACAACTGTTCTGCAAGCTATGGATACTATCTCACTGGTTGATAATCCAGTCTGATAAGCAGGTTGACTTCCATCTTAGTTTCTACGTGTTTTGATCCACTAAGTCAGAATCCCCACTTAATGTCCTCGAGTTGGGACCAGTGTGCCCCTTGGCTACCATAGAAGTATGACATTCAGGTTTTACACATTCTTAATGGCTTCTCTGGGCAATTTATTTAGCCATAGAAAGAACATTTTGATCTTCACCAAGAGATGTCAGGACTGCCTAGCTAGCCTATATTGAGAGCTGCTCAGATCTGCCATGATTCCCCATGGCTGCTGAACACTGAATCATTCATCAACCTTGGAACTGTGGAGATTCCTGAAGCTCTGACCGGCCTCGTATATGAACAAGGTCTTCAACCATCTTAGGGTAAGATGGCACAGCCTTTCCATTGAATGCTGTCTGCTTCTGAAATACACTCAGGAATCATATATTCTGATATTATTTCTTTCTTACTAAGAAGTACTCCTTCTTAAAAAAACACTGGAAAATACTGAAAATAAGCAGAAAACAAATCTCCTGCAATCCAACCACCTTAGCAGAATTTTGCTGGATAAAATTATTTGTCTTTATTATTTGTACATATGATATAAAATTTACACCTCACATACACAGGAACAAAACTTTGTTTATTAAATCTATTATGTTATGTTGCCCAAAAATATAATGGTTACTTGAAAATACAGCTACCAATAGATACTGATAATTACAGTATTATCTACAACACGTGTTACTTATGAGAAACTCGCTGTACTAATCATCTGGCTAGCAGCAGCACCTGCCTTAATTCTTAACTCTAGACTTGGATTCCTTATCACTGTTTTATCTATGAGCAGCAATGTGAAAACATTTAAAAGATGTTACAAGCATGGAAAACTGATAAGTAGCAATTGCAGTTAAAATATTATAACATATTGTCTTCCTGCAGAATATATAACAATGTCTTTACCAAATAAATGACAGTTCATTTAAGTAACTTCATAGTGTTAAGAGTTAAAAAGTTAAGCTTTTTATAAGAGTTCCGCTAAAATTTTTAATCATTAATAATTTCTTAGGGAAAATTACCAGTAGTAAGTCACTAGATCTCACCTAAACATGTTGTTTTATTTTATTCCATTACTTGAATTCTAGATTGTAAAGCAGCAAAATAACCAGAGATACAAATATTATTATCTATGTTAACATTGCTTATAACAGGAAGCTCCTATCTCAAACCTAGAGCCTAATAAGTTACAATGTATGAAGATCTATAACGGTCAAGTTTTTCCCTTTCTTTTCGTTTGTATACTATATAAGCCTAATATTCTGAATTATACAATCATATCCCAGAATTGAGAAGAGATTGCATTCATACCAATTTTCAGAATGTGTTTTATCATCGAGATTTTTAGCACAGAACACAAATTCCTTTCAAGTGGAATATGTTTCTCTTGAGAATATGGGAAACTTATTCTCATTCTGTAAGAGAACTTAATCCTTCATAGCTGACTAAAAGGGTTAAGACTGGCTTCATTTATAATGGTGCTGTATCACTTGATGAGGGCCTATGCACATAAATTATTCATTTGAATTGAATGTTCCTTTCTCCTTGAGTAATACTGAGTTTGTAAGTGTTACCCCAGCTAAAACTCCTTGACAGCCTTTTGTAGAGCTTACATAAAGTTTGTAGCAAAGAATTTAAAATGAAAAAAAAATTAGTGTAGTGTAGAACCTATCATTGAAGGAGACTGCAGTGTACACACTGGTAATTTACAGTATAATTCATGTGAAAGAGAGCCATACAGAAAGGTGACAAGGACACATTGAGTAAAGAAAAACATTTCTACAAGAATTTTTAAGTAATTCATTTCTGAGATTGTCATGAGTCTGCAAAACATGATTTTCTGAGCCATACCAAAACTAATATAAAGTAGATACACCTTGCAGTCATAGCAGAGCGACTTCTCTTCTAGGAAGTTATTCTAAGTTAATATGTCTTACTATGAGGAAATTAGAGACTTTGGCTTTTAAATTTGACCCAAGGTATAATTACCAGTTTGCACTTAATCTTAGCCAGAAGGCCAAGAAGTAATAAAATTATCAGTTAGGACAAAATAGCATAACATAGTTAAGTTACAAAGAAAAATATTCTAGGATGTGGAGATTAAATATAGAAACACTTCCTTGTTTCCTTAATAGAAATAATCTATTTAGCATATTGACTTAGAGACAGCTTCTTACCATGTAGAAGATATTAATTTCATTTCCAATGTCATCAGTGGAATTAATAAGTTCAGGGAGAGTCTCATTGGCCGCAATCGAGATGTGGTGTTCACTCGCAGAACTTCAAAGAATTAATGAGGAAAATAAGATAAAACACAGCAATGTTTAAGTTTATTCAACTTCATTCTTTTCTTTGTCTATATTACAAGATTCCATAAAAATATTTGCAGAGTTCAAAATAAATAATTAAATATTTGAGGATGCTAACGGTCACCAAATTCAATACGTATTGTTGCTTACTTGACTCCAATATTTTAAATTACATGTAACTTTCAAAATAGAATTCTACTGTTATCAAGTGAAGAATCTCTATGAATCTACTAACCTATGCACTTAGGGAAAAATCAGACTAAAATTTGATATATTTAGTCATGCTGAAAGTGAAGAAACTATTTTTTTTTAAAAATGTTTACATCTATACAATTTAAAATTCCTGTTACTGATAGACAAGAAAGCTCAATCTCCCTACGAAGGTCATGGTCTTTGATGACCCTCATAGAACTTAACACAATTCCTCAAAGCAGGACTTCAGCCAAGAGAAGACAAAAGATATTTACAAATGTGTGCCAAAAATAGATTTGAATGAAGTGGAAAGCTATTGGGAAAATCTTTGTGCTGACAGAAGCATATGCAGCAAATCAGACAAAAGACACCAGACTTCAAAGGCTAAGGAAGATATGTAGGTCTCTGCGCCTAGCCTATAACCCTTGCTCTCTGATCTCTCTTTAGCAAAGAGAAAGTGCCATGAGAAGCAAACAAAATGATAGGCTGGTAAACTCGGCTGCCCTTGACTCTGGCTCTCATTTTTTTCTATAAACATTGCACATATTTATTTAAAAGAGCTTGGAATTCTGCTTCAGTAAGGGACGTCATAAGCAAGGGGCTCTGTGGAGCAGGCATTCACTAACATGATTAGTACTTGAAAAGAAAATAAGGTCTGAACAGAAAGAATAGTTTCCCAATAGTGGGGAAATGAAGTGGCTGACCAATGAGAAGTGCTTTTTACCTTGTGTGACAGAATGGGCAGGTAGAGCCCAACCCACAGGATGAGAACAGAGACACAGAAATATGCTGCTGACCTGTGACAAAACACTGCATTTTGTCAAGGACTTAGGTTTCTGTTTAGGAGCAAAGACCTGCCATTAGCTGTGGGCTCTGATATTAGTCAGCCTGGCACGGCCATGGCTTGAATACAGCTTGGTAGCTGGAAA
>JAQHUG010000005.1:10307239-10354217 GCA_028555095.1 Dicrostonyx torquatus
TTTTTGCAAATGGATTTTTTTCTCACATAATGTATCCTGATTATTGTTTCTTTCCCCTGCACTTCTGCTTGTTCTCCTGTGCCTCCCATCTTTTCTGGACCCACTTTTTTTTGTCTTTCATTATAAACCAAAGTTCTCTAAGGCATAATAATAAAATAAAATAAAAAACAAAACAAAAATCAGCATGTAAGAGTTTGACAAAACAAACGAAGAAGGAAAAGAGCCCAAGAGAAGGCACAAGAAGCAGAGCCTCACTCATTTGTACCCTCAGGAATCTCAGAAAAACATACTAAACTGGAAGCCATCATACGCACACTGTAGAAATGGTGCAGACCCGCGCAGGCCGTGTGCATGCGGCCTCACTGCCTCACTCTCTGTGACTTCATATGAGCTTTGTTCCTGTTGATTCAGAGGGCTCTCTTTTCTTGCGTGTGCTCTATGATAGTGCCGAGAAGCCTTGAACAATTTGCATAAAATTTATTGAAGTATGAAAGGGTATCATTAAATTTTAAGTCCGTGTGATGACTCAGTTGACTTTGATAGACAGCTAGAAAATGTTTTAAAATTAGTAGTTCCTGTTGATTGTAAATGCAGTTTGGCAGATATAGGTGATGTATAAGTACAAGATAGTCTACAGTTAATATTACCAATGATTTAGTCCAATAGGTTAAAGTATTTGAGTATGAATTCCCCTACTGTTGCTAATTACTCCCAAGGTATTTTTTGTGAGGTAAAGTGGTTCATGGGCTGTTTCTTCTGCTGATCTTATACCAGCTTCAAGAAGCTGCCCGTGACTCTACAAAGTAAAATAATCCAATTACACAGAAGTAATGATATGCACACATACATATACATTCACACATACACAAACTAACCTTGTTGCACTTAAATGAATGACTGCAGTTTCTGCAAGATGTGATGTATTAAACTGGAATATTATTTTGAAGGTTACCTATGAAATTAAAATAGACATCTTAAAAAACAGATAAGAAAAACATCAACTTACAAAAACCATAGTTTATATAAATTCACTGCCTAAATAGAAATCATAAAATTACTTAAGAAATATTACCTTACAAAATACAATCACATCAGAAATGCTTTGCATATTGTTGTAGTCTGAGTGCTTTATTTTTCAAAGATTTTATGTTCAAGCTTAGTCATCACTGTTCTGATACTAGGGGGTTAGTCTTTTTGGGAGGTAGCAGATCATGTACATTCACATGAGTGGGATTAATGCTCTTATGAGAGAGGTACCAAAAAGCTGCCTTTCCTTCTCACTCCCCGAAGACACAGGGAGAAGACATCTTTGAACCAAAAAAAATCCTCTTTGGATGATGGGCCTGACATTGTTTTGATCTTGGGATTTTCAGCTCTGTATCTATGAAAAATAGATTTCTCATGCGTGTGCTGCTTTATTCCTGCATAATAGTCTGAATGCACTAAGAAACGTGGTAGCACTGAATTTAATACCTTATTCATGTCAGAGTAACAAAAAGCATTTGTGCAAGCCACAAATCAAGAGAAACCATTCTACCTATTTTATTACCAGATATGAGTAATGAACATATTTGTGGCATGTTAATCATTAAAGTTTCTTCAATACTCATGTTAGCCACCATTATGAAACAAGGAAACACACTTGATTCATTTATTTGATAGTCTAAAATTTTTTGGATCACTATATAGTAATTCAAGAAGATAACACAAAATGGCTTAGCTCTTAGAATTAGAATAATACTAATTAGAATTAGTATTATGAAAAGACATTGTTTGGTTTGGAAGAGTTTTCATACTTAAAACAATACTGAAGAAAAAAAACAAATTGTTTTTCTGTACAGGTATCATATACAGACAGGTCTCTTTTGAGAAGCTCTGCCTGTTCACAGGGCCTGTATATGAACACCAACAGTCACACTAAAATGTAAATTATTTTTAAAATCAAAGATCAACTGTATGTTCTTGCCCAATGATCTTATCATAAAGCGTATGAATTGTATTTCTTGATTTCAAAATTAATCTTATTTGGTGCCAACTGAAGTATTTAAAACTAGGGCCATAAAAACATTCCAGAAATACCGAATTAATGGAAACCACCTAAAATTATATTTTTAGGATTAACGTTAAACAGAAAAGTTGTGACAGTTATAGCTTGTGAACAATTGACACCAGTCCCTGCTATGGGACAATGATTTTACCCTGTAAAGATTTGTTTCTTGTTCTTGTTTTAATAAAATGCTTTTTGGCCAGTAGCCAGGCTGGAACTATAGGCGGGACAACCAGGGAGGAAATAGAGGTGGGGCAATGAGAACAGGAGAATCCTGGGAATAGAAAAGCTCAGTCTGCAGTTGTGACCCAGATGCAGTGGACGCATGATGTGACTGCCTCACTGAAAAAGGTACCAAGCCATATGGCTAACACAGACAAGAATTATGGGCTAATATAAGTTATAAGAATTAATTAATAATAAGCCTTAGTTACTGGACCAATCAGTTTATAATTAATGAAGACCTTGGTGTATTTATTTGGGAATAAATGGCTGCAGGACTGGGCAGGACAGAAAACTCAGTCAATGAGTCCCAGATGACATGGGGCTGTGAGGTTAGCACGGCTGTATCATAGAACATACGGAATTTTCTTCCCTCCCATATATAATCTTAATTTACATTTCAAAAGAAGAAAGTGAGTTGTTTTAAGGAAGATGGCATTTCTCTTGCCTTGGAGTACTGCTTTCCATTCTAGTAAAGGGACCTTTATTGGATGGTTCTCCCTGTCTCTCTCTCATTTTTTAAAAATATTTATTTATTATGTATACAATATTCTGTCTGTGTGTATGCCTGCAGGCCAGAAGAGGGCACCAGACCCCATCACAGATGGTTGTGAGCCACCATGTGGTTGCTGGGAATTGAACTCAGGACCTTTGGAAGAGCAGGCAATGCTCTTAACCACTGAGCCATCTCTCCAGCCCCCTTCCCTGTCTCTCTTTAACCTCCACACCTAGCCCGGTACTTGACCCTTTGTATTCTCCATGGCAGAGATGCAGGCCTGATAAAAATGCTTGCTTTATATCCACATGAACCCAAAATAATTAGACGAAAGTCTGTATCTTGAACCCAAGAATATTCTAAGCATGAAACTCAATTTGAAATTGCTTGCAAATTTCTCCCATCACCCTTTGTAGAACCTAAAATAATATTTTGATTTAAGCTTTTATCACAAGCACAAGGAACTGCTGGATAGAGGAAGAAATATTTAAGTTCCTCGAATGGTGCAGGGAAACTGGCTACTCAGATGCCAAATGTGTCAGCTGGGCTCCCTCAATGCACATCATCCAATTCTTTGTGAGCGTAAGCAAAAATCATCTAATTCTTGGGAAAAACATTAAGTGGTAAGAGACTTGAATGTTGTCTCTTTGAAGAATACCCACAATGTAATAGTACAAAAGTGAGCCTAATTTAAAAACAGAGACAAAATGGGACACGGTGGCTTATGCCTGCAATCCTAGCACTTAGGAGGCAGAGGCAGGAGGACTGCTGAGAGTTCATGATATCCTGGGATATGCTATACGATTAGGACTAGCCTGGGCTCCAATGTGAAACCCTGTGTCAATAAAAATGTATTGTAGCAGGTATTTCTCCAAAGACAGCAGGTGTATGCATGTGTGCATGCATGTATGCATGTGCATGTGTTTGTGTGTGTGTTTTGTATGTATGTATTTGTGTGATAAAAAGTTACTCAAATTGTCATCATGTGCTGCTAGGGTAATGTAATAAGTTACAGTAAAACATTGCTTCATATTCACCGGAAAAATCATCATCATCATCATCATCATGGAGAAATTAGAGCTCTCACTCACTACTGGCAGGAATGTACAATGGTGCATCAGTTTATCTATTATTGATTTAGCCTTTGTAGTTGCATGTGACTTACTAAACGTTTAGGGTTTGATTATGTCTTAGTCATCCTGAGCTTCTATAATGACATAGTTTAGACTGTTAATTTCTGTAATTCATAAGCACTGGAGGTTTCCTTCTCATAGCTCTGGAGTCTGGGAACTCCAAGATGAAAGCACTAGAAGGCTGGGGTGTAAGGGCGGCCTGCTCTGGAGACACTGTATGTCATGTGATGAGACAAACAAATCTCTTGAGCCTCTTGTGAAGCCAGTCCCTAAGGCACCACTTCCTACTGCTCTCATACTGGGGATGAAATTTCAGGGTATGGAATTTACAGAGACATGGGAATCATACTCTAAAAGCTATCAGCCTGCAAGCATTTTGCACCCAAAGTGTCTAGCCTGTGTTATCACAATTCACCCATTATAAGGATTTACATGTTTGTCTTTGAGCATATCACCACTGACTGGCAATGGCTACTTTTTGACCCAGGATTCTCACCGTTTCTCCTGTCCTCAGGAAAGGATAGCCCACTCTGCATGTGATATTTCGATTGGACTCACAGCTATCCTTTTGGATCCCCTAAAATGGAAAATAAAAAGATGTTGAGAAGAAACACACGTGGAATCTTTATATTAATCATTTTAGAATTTTCCCAGCTATGTGTTAGCAACTGCCTTGTCAAGATTTGTCTCTTGGTTTCACTGGGAGAGTCACAGCACCAAGGACTGCCTGTTCCAGAGTTCACGGACGTCTGAAATCATCACTTGGAGACTCCTGAGGGGCAAAACACACCTTTGTCTGGCATGAGTAGTCATGGTAACTGAGTACCAACAACACCAATGGACAGGAAACTGCAATGGGGGGTGCCTCATCCCTACATCTGCACTGGCGGAACATCACACAGGTAGGTGCAGGAGTTTGGAGTCCTGAACAAGAACCAGGATCCAACTTGCGACCACCAGGCAGGACTCACCTCCTGACTCCACCCAGCACATAATACAACTAAAGAAAGAGTGGCCTTAATACAAGGGCAAGGACCTCCTTACATTAACAACTATGAACTGTAGGTATTCTTCCTGCCTCTCTGCCATGGGCCAGAGACATTCACTGTATACCTACAGTGCCGTAGCCACAGATATTTGCTATGGGTATTCCTGCCCGTTTGCTATGGCCAAAAAGTCGGGTGGAAATAATACATTTTAACATAGCGTCCTTTCCAGAGAAAGTCCAGCAATAGCAGACATCTCTCATGTTACATTTACATGTTGCATTTCTGCAATTATTTCATATTCATAATTAATGTTCTAAAAATTATTGTAACAAATGATCCCTATATCTTAGTTACCACATCCCCAAACAATATCAGAACAAATGGAGTGAAATGAGAGTAACAATTGAAATTGATGGGAACTAGACAGCAATGTTTTAATGCTATTCAGTAATGTGCATGTGTATTATAGTTTTGGAAATTAAATCCAGAGTCTCATGCATACTAAGCAAATTCTCCATTATTTAACTCATTCCTAGACCTAAAGGTATTGGTTTTTGATATAAATAAAAAGATTCACATTGGAATTATCATTTTAATGTGGATCAAAATACTTTGAAATTAGTCATATACAAAATTTTAACTTGGGGATACATTTGGGAATCAGAATAAAAGCTAAATTCAAATTTGGAAAAACTGACAAATGATCCAGCATCTTATGCAAGAGATTATTGTCAGATTAATGAAATGTCAGATATCCATATGTTATTGCCAAGATGTACCACTTAATATAAATAAAAATAAGACATGTCATCTAACAGATATCTTTGACTAAAGTAAGAAATCTTTGGCTCGAGTTTTTTCATAGGAAGAAACAATTTCTTAATTTTATCAATGGAAATTTCTTTCAACAGATGAATTCCTCTCTGCATCATTTGTTAAATGATAGGGATCATTTTTAAATGGTTTTAGCTTTGATTATTATATATTTTATTTGACTGAATTTCAATTTCAATGACTTGATAACTGCGAAATACAGAAATTTTGAATTATCAGCTATCTTTCTTAAGTACTTAAAATATTAAATACAAGAAGAAAAAGGCTCTTGTATAAAACAAAGGTGATAAAACAAAAGCTTGGTGGGGGGTGAAGACCAGAGAGATGGCCCCGTGGTTAAGAGCACTGGCTACTCTAGGCTGATCTTTCAGAAGACTTGAGTTTGAGTCCAAGCACCCATATGGCAGTTCACAGTGGTCTGTAACTCGAGTTCATGGACCCAATGTCCTCTTTTGGCCTCTGTGGTACTAAACGCCAGGCACACATATGGCGCACAGATATACATGAAGGCAACATACCCACATGCATAAAATAACAGATAGTTTTAAATACCTTAAAAGCTTGCAATTATGACCATTAGTGTATTCTAATACTTAACAAAACATCCTTTCTGCTCTTCTCAAATCAATGTTATGAAATTACATAGTTCAGTGGCATGAAAAGAGGTTCAATTAAATAACCATGATTAGAGTGAATGAAAACAGCAAGTTTACCTCAATTCCTGAAAAAATTAGATTCGGGGAATGCTGCACTATTGTCCTGGTGTTGTAGGCGCTGTCTCGTTTGTTCCTCACTGTGAGACTGAGATTGAACTTATCATTCTGGGACCTGACAATCAGCAGGCTGGCTTCTGTGGTGGACACATCCAGGCTGAGGTCTGAGATGCATTTTTCCTTGTTTCCACAGTCTTTGGCAAAGGGTATCTGAAACAGGCACAGTCACAGATTTTTCATAGTGTAGTTAAACATCACTGAAAACCACCTATTAATTTGTGTAACAGAAATGGTGTAGCACCCAGGGAAGAGAGAGTGCCACAAGAAAATTGACTGCACAGCTGAGGTCTTAAGGGGTTTTCCATTTACTGCTGGCTTTACAGGAGAAAGAATAAATGTTGACTTGTAGTCTTACTTTCCAAGACTTTTAAAGGAGGTAGATTTCATAGGCATTTTACACTGGCATCCATCTCCTAATGAAGGACAGGTTCCAAATTGCAAGTCAAGAACTCCAAGATCTAAATCTACACAGCTTCAATTAAAGGACTTCCTACTAAAATGAAGGAAATATTGAAGAAGCCATGGCAGGAAAATGGTTCACCACGTATCTGGAAACTTCTTCACTTGATTCTCCTCTTTAAATTTCACCTCCCCCTCCTATCCAGTCTATCGTCACACATGCCTTTCCTTGCCTCTTCTCTGTATCTTCCACGTCCTCTGCCACTTCTCCATCTCCTCCCCATGTTAAAGAGCAGCCTGGCATTCCGTACCCGTTTGTTTCCCTCCAACCATTTAACATGTTACAGCAGCTGTAGTTTTTAAACAGCATGCATCTGGTACCCACTGAGCTAAATTAAAACAGTTAACAGCACCAACTGTCCTTTAAAATGTCTATTATCTGGGTGGTGGCACCAAAGCCCAGAAGAATTCACCCTGGCCCGTGAGTCCAGCCGTGTGCTCTGTCACCTTCACCTCTGCGCTTTGGTTTCAGCTACAGTAGCAAGCATCTTACACCTCTTCAGTGGCTCAGCATTGTCACACATGCTGTCATCCAGCCACACTGAAAACAGGGCGGAAAATCACCCCATCTTTCAGGGCGTGACTTAAAAGCCGCAACTACGTGGGGGAGTTTGGAAGGAGGATGAACGGGGAAAATGAATTTTCCGTCTCTACAGCTTTTCTCCATTATGGCTATCCATGGGATATGCTTTCCCTCTCTTTCCCCTCAGTCTCTCTCAGATGTGTGTGCACCAGTGAACTTTGGGAGGGGAACAGAAGCAGCACAGAATGGTCTCTTCCCATCTTTTCTGTTTTTGGGGCAACGCTGTGCCCACAGGAGGCAAATGTGCTCTGCTTTTTTATGTCGAAAGCTGTGGAGGTTTTGCTGAGAATGGCTTCCATGGGTTTTCATATTTGAATGCTTGGTTCTTCGTTAGTGGAACTGTCTGTGATAGATTAGGAAGTGTGGCCTTGGTGGAGAAGGTTTGTCATTGGAAGTGGGCTTTGAGGTTCAAAAGACCAAGTCAAGCTCTAGCTCTCTCTCTCTCTCTCTCTCTCTCTCTCTCTCCCTCTGTCCCTCCCTCCTTCTCTTCCTCTCCCTCTCTCCCTCTCCCTCTTTCCCTCCCTCCCACCCTCCCTCTCTCCCTCCCTCTCTCTCTTCCTCCCTCTCCCCCTTTCTGCCTGCTTCCTGCAGATAAGGATGGGATGTGCTCAGCTACTGCTCCAGGGCCATGCCTCTCTGTTTCTCCCCACGATGGCCGGTGGTTCGTGGACTAACTAGCCCTCTGACAGTGTAAGCAAGCCCCCAATTAAATGCTTTGTTATCTTAGAATTGTCCTGGTCAAGATGTCACCGCATAGCATTAGAACAGTAATTAAGACACAAGCTTTGACACCACAGGCCTCGGAAGGCCAGAGATGAACCCACACTGCTAAGGGTTAGCTGTCGTCCAAGTATGAGGTCCAGTATGAGTGCATCGTTATCCCTAAACTGTGTCTCATAACTTAGTGCTTATTAGGGCAAATGCCTTTTCCAATTGTTTATTTACAGTTTCCTTCAACCCCAGCAAGGGAGTTAGAGGGACTGGGAGAAGTCTAGAATTGTCCAATTCTCTCTCTGTCTCTCTCTTCTCCTCTCCCTCTCTCTAACATACAATTGATTTAAATTATGTGTCTGTGTCTTTAGTTTTTTTTTAATACGTCCACAAATAGACATTGTAAGTTCATCTTACGTGTTCGTGGACTGAGTTTGGCAGAGCATCATCCAGCACAGGCCCGTTTTCTGGATCGGTAAGATTAAAATCCAAAGTCACTCTCACAGAGTCCTGGAAGTCATGCTTATCCTACAAAGTGAAACAGAACATTTGTCAGTCGGGTCAGATTTGTTGGATGTTATGACTCTGTTGGAGAATCCTTCTGCCCTTCTAGTTTACTGGAACCTTCTTGCTCACCGACTCTGACGTCATACCTCAGGAGGCCTTTGCTTTGCTGAAGTGGTGCAGCTCTTCCGCTTTGACAAGGGGTACAGCTGGGAAGTGGCTGCTCCAGAATGACAGGTAACCCCCCTAGAGCTCCACAGAGGACTCGCTGGAGTTCCCCCCAGTAACCCTCCTTCCTGAATATACCACCCTGAGCTACATAATAAAAATACTGTTGTTCTTGAGGCCCCTGCCAGTACTCACTTCTGGGAAAGTGTCTCTCTTGCTTCTAGAAGGACAGACTCATCCAATGCACCTGTATTTCACTCATATACATCTAAACCTATGGAATTTTGCAATGCATAGATATGTAATGATGTGAACATGATTAATGTCTTCCATTTAAGTAAGCACCATTATTTTTAGTGTCATAAACCACGGTCTTTATATACATTTCTATGAGATGTCTCGGTGTCCTCTAAGGTGGGTAGCTATGAGGAGTCTTATTTTATACAGCGCCTATGAGACCAAATGACTTGCCCATAGTCATTCAGACCCTGGGGCCTCTGGGATATACATTGCATCCTATTCAGCTCCACAGCAAATGCTAAAATGCCTAAGATAATCCAGAGGGTTTTGGTAATGTTTGAAACTAGTTCATTCCCCTTAGCACTGGTCCCTGTACACAGCTCATATGTGGACCTTGTACTTATGGCTGCAGTCAGCGTCCACAGACTGGAGCCAGAGCTGTCTCATGTTCATCAAATTTTCTACAAGTTCTGACCCATGAGTTCTCAGTTCTGAATAACTACCGAGGGTGACAACTCCACACCCGTGCCCACCAGCCTCTCAACCTGGAATAAGGCAGCTGTAACACATGATTTACTTGCCAACATGTAGAAGGAGTGCCTAGTGCATTCTGATTCCCGAACTGTGATGTTTCTTTGAATCTTTCTTTCCTGCGTTCCAGAGAAAAAACTCCGGGATATCTGTCTCAGTGAATCGAGGGTGACACGGTACTGCAAGTCTACGAACAGGAAGGGACATTGGACAAACATGTTTATTTGGGAATGACTTTCCCATGATCCTACTCCAATTAGCATTACAGAAAAAAGCTCTCGAGCAGATGAATCGATAAAGGGTCCTACACTGAGAATACCTATGTTGCAACAATGCAGAAATAGACGCGGTCATGGACATAACCTTGAAAGCCTATGGAGTGGCTCTCTTACATGACCATGCATTTGACATTTAATTCACAATTGTGTGTAATGTATTATGTACACACACTTACATAGACACACATGTGAATTGTGGTTTGAATTTACTAAATTTACCAAGTCTGAATTTACAAAATTTTTGTGCAAAATAATTTTTCATAGTTTGGAAATGTTGACAAACAACCTGGGATACTGTACGGTTTTAAATTAGTTTCAATAGGGACAAAAATAAGCAAAGGCCATTTTTACCTTTTTGTAGAAACATGCCAACTTAGATTATATATGAAACATAAAGTTCTACAAAATAAGCCCTCATAGCTTTGACCCTAACATATTTCAACACCATTAAAGACTGCCTTAGAAAGATCAGAGCATAAGGCCGAGGGGACACACAGATTGACACTACACACCCCAGGGGCACACACAGTTAAAAACAAGGGCCTCATCTCGGCATTCTCACTGAGAATCTTGGACTAGGTGTGGTCAGGCCATTTGCAATACCAGTCTTCTCCAGCAGGGGGCAGGAGAAGGGAGCTGATTCTTTTTCAAACAATCTCATTTACATACCTTTTTAAATGCTCCCTGTGAAGAGTGTATATAATATAAAAAATATATGGGGAGACAGAGAAAAAATATGGAATTTTCTGTCAGTGCATTTTAATCTGCTATTTCTGCTGCAGATTTTACTAGGTTCCAGAACTGTTCCTTCTAAAAGTGGTTTCAGGGGTCAACAGGCTCACAAGGCAAATGTTTGGAGCTAAAAACATTAATGATGCTCGGGAAAGGTCCTAATGCTGGAGCCAATACATTCTCTTCTGCCCCAGAGTACGTGCTGCAATCATGATGCTTACCAGCTTCGTAAACTGTGTCTTCTTTAGACTTTAATTTTGCATAAAAACATACTGTAGCGTTTATGCATACTGTTTCTTTTCCCTCCACGCGGCAGTTTTTCTTCTGAATATTCACTTTGTTGGGTTCAAAAATCATGGTCACTTTAACTACAGCCACATCCCTGGCCCTGCAAAGGCATAAACAACGGGATTACTCACACACGGTAGCGTTTAGCTGGGCAGGGCAGTGAGAGTGCATCAAAGGCCAGTCTCCTCTGTGTGCTGTGTGTGCTTTCAGCCTACTGTTCTTCAATGTCTGCTTGATACATAAACCATCGTATCTCATGTCCTAGGAGACCCCCCATTGCTTAGAACTATCTTAGACATTTGGTTCAAAGATGGAAGACTTAAAATGGAACCAACTAGCCAAGAGCAAGCTCAGAATCAAAATGGTATTTGGGGATCTCTGAGCTTGCTTCCAATTTGGGACCAGTCCAAAGGCACCTAGGAAGCTAGCTGGACCCTGCTGACTTTCATCAAAACTAAAACACCTCTCTATTCTTGAAGATGCAGCCTTGCTTGTGTTCCTTGGAAGAAGAGCTATGTTTGAGATGCTGCGAGAGTCTGTAACTCCTAAGTTAGCTTTAATCATGAGAAACACTGTAGTGCCCCATCCTTACCCATGGCTTGGCTTCCCATGGGTTTCGGTTACTCATGGGTAGATCGCCTGGGCCCAAAAATATTAGACAGAAAACTCCAGGAAGGAAAGAATCATGTTTTAAATTATGCACTGTTCCAAGCAGCGTGATAAAATCTGTAATTTTCCCATTGTCTGTCTGACTGGGAAGCATCCAGAGTACCTGCCTTTACATTTTAATGGCAATTTACTATACCAGCGAAGGCATGTACCATCTTCCACTTACTGTCTTTCATTAGAGTTTTAGCTTTCTTTTCTATTTTTTTTCCTCCTTGTTAGCCTGAAGCACATGGGGAGAACGGAGGCCGATGTGAGGTTTCATCTTCCATCAGCCTCCATCTTTCTTTCTGAAAACAGTCTTTCTCTGAAAAGCTCACTGATGCAGCTAGGTGACTTGGCCAGTGGACCCAGGGGATTCCTGTTTCCCCACCTCTCCTGCACCAGGGCTCCATCTATTGTCCTGCCTTTCCTTTGTGGGTGGTGTGAGTGAGAGTCCCTGGGAAGAGCTGTGTCTGCAGAGACTAGCTGATGCAAACTGCGGCGGTGTGGAAAAGCTGGCATGCTACAGTCCACAGCCTGATGACCTTCTGTTGGCCTAGTTCTAGCTCTCCCGGATTCCTCGTCCAGCTCTGGGTCAGAACTCACATCCTGTAACTAGTAGATAAAACCCTTTGGGGATCTACTAACATAGCAGACTACCAGCTTCAAACCAGCACAGAGGCCAAGAATGTCATCATCTGAGGCCTACAGAGAACTTTTCCCTGATTTGCTGTCACCACCACTGTGATGTATCCACCAAAGCATTTTAAAACTGCCCCGATTTTTTAATTTCTTTGTTCTGTTACTGTAAAATGCCACAAAACTACTTCCACATCGAAACATGATATTAGGGGAGACTGAAATGGCAGGATATGGTCATTCATATTTGCTTAAGAATAAATCATGCCGTTCATTTCTTTAAGGTGAGAGCTCTTTCTTTCAACGACCATGGTGGAGTGTAGACCCATCCTCCCATGCTTGTGTGGAAAGCTGTCCTGGTGGCGTCATCCCCCTAGCCCATCTTGTTATATCAAGGAAAGGTCATTGCAAACGGTGCTCTGCTGGCTATAAAGATCACACATTTATTCTCATAAGTGCTGAGAAAGGAGTGTCACGCTCTTTTCTTTTTTTAAAAAAATGTATTCACATTTTGTGTATGAGTGTTCGGTATATATACATCTATCAGATGCTGTTGTGAACCACCATGTGGGTGCTGGGAATTGAACTCAGTACCTCTGGAAGAGCAGCCAGGGCTCTTATCAGCTGAGCCATCTCTCCAGCTCCAATATCACACATTTTAAGGAATATTTGTTTCTACATCATAACTTAAGTGGTTTTAAATTATACCTGCAAATTCCTTTACTAAGCAAGGCTATCTTATGATTTTGAAATGTTTGTTGACAAACACTTGGTGAGTTTCAGCTAGCTTACTCCTCACCAGCATGTGAGTGAGCATGACCAGTTTCCTTTTGGGTGATAAGGATTCTCCATGCAGGAGAGTGGCTTGCCTAGTGTCTACCCTCCTCATCCTGTCTTCCCCAGCTGTATCTTTATGCAGGTGTGGGTGTCTGGTCCACATAACTGGGTTCTTGCTATCTGCTCACAGACTGCATCTGCTCAAACACCTGCCTTCTGTATGCTGTTGAAGTCCCATCCCTAGTTTTGCAAAATTTTGGTCTTTATGACCCAGTATTCAAGTCTACTTTTTCTTCTGTCAATGAAATCTAGGTCACAAAAGGGTCTGTATCTATTTCTGTGGTTCAGGTAAACTAATGAAGGGTTCTCTAAAACTTGAACGCATGTGCGCGCGCATGCGCGCCACACACACACACACACACACACACACACACACACACACATCTTCTAAAGACACCTCCCATACTGCTTCCCTCAAAAGAGAACATTGGTTTTAGTGTCAAGTTCTCATAGTTGAGAACCAAATTAAGAGCTCATTCTATTCACTCCTATTCAGCTTCTGTGTTCTTGAGATTTCCTGATGCATCAATTCATTGAATAACTTTCATTGTGGCAATAAAAGAAATAGACGTTTGATATGACAAAAGTTCTAATCATGCTATGTGGTCTAGAATCATGGAAAATACTGCCAATTGCATAACCAGATGTTATAACATACATACCAGAAGAGGGCAGCTCCACCAAGGCCTCCAATGGTCACATCAGTCAGACCATCACCATTTAAATCCATCTCTCCATGGATAGACTGGCCAAAAAATTTCAGTGTCTTGCCATCCCCACCTGATGGAATACGCTGTGAAAATTGCAACAGACAGGTTGATGGAGGAAGAGTCCCTTCAAAATAGTTTTGAGTAAATCTGAGAATTTGGATTAGTGCATAAAGTTGAAAACAAAGGTCTGTGGGGGACTGAGAGGGCCCTGAGTAGAAGCAAGAGAAAACACAGAGATAGTCCCAAAGGAAATCGTCCTTCCTATAGCTCAGAATCTCATGTCAGGGTCAGCAACTCAGAGAGAGAGGCACTAATGTATAATGTCCTTTTGTCTAATGCTCAAGAAGAATCTGAGCAACAGGCTCCATTTACACTTCTTTAATAAATTCTAATAAACAGATATAGTCAAAGGTCCTGGAACCTTTAAAAACACATTGTATATGCAAGAGGACGAACAGATGATTGCATGGGACAATTCAAAAATTGTCCTAAAACACGCTTCTCCACTCACATCTACCCCCATGTAAGGAAGGCACCGTGACTACGTGGTTCTTAAAGGCTCACGTATGCACCTATGCACCTCTCCTTCCATGGAACGGGATCTTTCTGTGCTCTGTAGCTAGTGTTTGTCCAAGCAGATACTATTTTGATAGAACCTGTTGGCAAGGAGACAGGACTAACAGAAACAGACTCTTCCTAAACTCTTCTTTTCCTTCTCGATTCCTTTTAAGTAACAAAAAGGAAGAAGTCAAATAGGAAAAAAATGATGTGGAAATATGATATATCTCCTTGACAAATATTCCCAGAATTCTTCAGCAAACAAATCAGAAGATATATGCGACATTAGTCCTGAAGGAGCTGATGCTGCTTGATTCTGGATTATGCTGCATTTCCGGAAATGGGTGAATACACCCTCGTCTGTCCCCTGGGAAAGCACTTTCCACTGAAAACAATCGAACTCTAATACTGTTTGGTTAATTTGTTTAAAGCTGCATTTTGATTTACCATTACTTTAAAAATGCATTACTTATGACAATTTATTTCATTAAACAATTAAACATCTTTCTTTGCTCCAAATGCCATCCATTGAACCTGCAGGATTCATACAGAAAGAACAAAGTAACAAAATACAAGAAACCTCTTTGTGTGTATTTCCTGGTTCCCCAATGCCCCAATAGTTAATGTCCCAAGGCCTGCAACTAGTTAAGTATATAATCCTACATAGATTTTTTTAACTGAAACAAATCATTTGTCAAATGGACAGGAATGTTGTTACTTATATAAGCCTTTTATTTTGTTCACTATTAATTTAATATCATTATAACTTATAAAAAGTTAAAGTATTAGATGAGTTGGTTTTGAGAACTCTGTTGACTACAAAAATAAAAGAGACCATTGAAATATAAAAATAAATAGCTAATGTCTGGATTCTCTTCATGGCTTAGATTCTAAAGAGTGTTATTTTGTTGAATTATAATATATTTATTCTTAATCACTCATTGCTTAACTAAATATGATTATATAGAAGCTGCCCATTACATTAGAACTTCTCAAAAAAAATCTCTTGGTTTATGATGTGTTAAACATTTATGCGAATGAATTTTTTATGCAGTAAGAAATTAAATTTATAGGTTAAGTCAATAAATGTCAAACTGCTTAACTATCAATAAATTTAAAACAAGAATAACAGAAATTCCCTGCTGGTCCAGATTAATCATTCACATTTTCTCCAAGAAGGATTACTTGAGAAAAAAGCTATAAACCTCAGAAACCCATATTAATTTGATGACAATATATAATATTAATTTATGATTATAAATTTAATATAATTTTGTTAAACAACTGTATGGGTACTAAATAAGAAAAAAACCATAATCTCATCTCATCTATTGACTAAATGACACTATTATTGCCCCCTTACTCTTTGGGGTTAAACACACTATCAGTGTCAAATCATGTTATCATCAGGTGTTCTTGTGTTCTTTTATTTTACCATTTCAAATGATCAGGTTCAAGAAAGCAGACAAATAATCACAGAAAAGAAACAAGACAACAGCATAAAATGCTAACTAATTCTTTCAGGAAAAAAACACAGGAGAAAATCGTACCTAGTTTCCCCAAAGAGTCAGAATAAAGAAGCAAAGTAAGGTATGAGCTGTGGAGCAAGACAGATGAGAACCCTGGGCAGGGAAGGGTGAGAGCCTAAGGGGACCTTGTGTCTTACTTGTGCATAGTCCTTCCTTATGGTCTTGTCACTGCCATGATAAATGTACACAGCTCCTGCATGGTCGTCCTCCAGAGGAGCTCCGATCACCACGTCATTAAACCCATCCACGTTGAGGTCTTTTACAGCAGCAATTGCTGTTCCAAACCGGGCCCCGCAGGGCTCGTTCTTGTTTTCTTTTGTGCATGAATTATCCTTCAGAGATGAACAGCACGTCTGCTTAATTGGTTCCAGGCTCATTTGATATTCAAACCTTGTCTGGAGGGAAGACAAACAGAAAGCTTAAGAGTTCCCAACACTGCTACAGAGGAGGCCTGTTTTTAAGAGCATGCTGAACCAACCTTACAAAGTAACCATTAGAATACCAACAGCAAACCTGTAAAATATAAGAAAAAGTAGGAATGCCAAAGGAGCCCCTGGAAGCAGGCATGCTCAGAATTCCAACGGGCTCTTCTTAATGAAGCCAAGGGTATAATTAGTAGCATGTTTTTGAGCTATTAAAGAGCTAAAAATGAAATCCTCCACTGTGGCCCCAGCCCTGCTTTCCTGACAGTGTGCTTCTTGGCTAAGACTGTTCATTCTCCACTGAAGACAAGGACAAAATTTACTCTGTTCAAAATGCAAACCTTTAAAAGTTGTCTGGAGTGGAGGGAAACATATACAATGCTAACAAAGAACACACTTTATTGGAAAAAGAAAGAGGGAGAGAAGGAGGAGGAGGGAGAGAGAGAGAGAACATGTAAGTTCTTTCCCCAAACACATCGGAGAAAGCTAAGAAAGAGATAGGAAGAAAGGTATGCAATTTGTGATTTAAAATAATTAGTATGAGATAAAATAATAAAAAACAACAACAAAACAAGCCATGAAGGCAAAAATTACTTCTCCAAATAAATGTCTAAAATTAGGATTGAAATCAGAATCTCTCTTCACCTGGCAAAGCATTACAAAACTCACACTGTCTCCCAGGAAGGGCTTGGGACCGTTGTCCATCACCATGGTGAGGGTGTATGCCTCCAACCTAGGCAGGCTAGAGCTCTTGAGTAGGCTATGAGCAGGATTGTGTACGAGGTGAGTGACATTTGCATTTGCCATATTTTTCCTATATATTCCAGTTTTTACAAAAGGGCAAAACAAAAATGGGTAGTACCAACAAAAGCAAACACAAAACGTACTTCATATTTTCAAGCAAAACATAATGAGGGGTCTGAAAGTAGTGTAGTAGGATTCTAAATGTTCTTTTTGAAACTGTGAAATTGACTGGGCCTTGCAAACTTCTTAGCTCTTTCTTTTCCCCCAAGCAAGTGAAAGATAGTCCAGCTGCATCAGGGGGAGCTGAAGGGAAGGGTGTTTCTAGATTCACCAGTCTCGAATGCTGTTACCTGGTTCACAGCGTAGACATACACTTTGCCCTGTTCCTCTTTCTCTGTCCCCATGTACATGGGGGCCCCGACGAGAAGCAGGTCAGTGTAAGAATCTTTGTCAACGTCAACTGTTGTCAAGACGCTACCAAAGTAGGAGCCGATCTAGGACACAAGACAGGACAAGCGGGGATGAAATCTCAGAGGTGCTGCAGGAAGTGAAGCTCTGTTAATTGCCCTGGTCTAGAAGAGGAAGTGAGGACTGGAGTCCACAGCAACAGAAGACAGAAAATTTTGCTAGTCACATCTTCTGTAGGCTGAAGTGTGACGTGGTCCTGCTTTGAGGATGACCAGTGGTGACAGATTTCTGTCTAGGAGTTAGAGACATGACCTTTATTCCTATCGGGCTTCATGTCTGTCCTTGCTTCTCCATGCATCAGATCAGTACTACGACAGTGGGTTTAAGGAAAAAGAAAATAAATGAGATTGAGAGAGGCTTTCTGGTCTCATCAGGGTGTGCATGCGGTACCGTGGGAATGTGCAGCACATGCATGGAGTGGCGGAGTGCTCCTGCCATAGTCAACATGGCGTCGTACCTTGGTTTCTGATGAGTGCTTACTCAATAGTGGCTAAGTTGTGTCTAGCAGCTATAGGGATAGAAGATAGAAAAAGATTGCGGAGGCTCTCCTCTTGAATAACATTTTCAAGAAAAAGACCCATTTCAGTACAGAACTGGCTTTACATTATCTAAATGCTCAAACCACTTTTCACATAGTCACCTGTATTAAATACATTCTTAACATTCCTCTTGCAGATATTCCTCTAAGGGCTTATTTTTATCTTTGTTCTACAATTCTACTTCTTTATCATATATAACACATTTTGGTTTTGGGGGGGTAGGATGAGGTGTGAGGGACAGAGACTCTTTTTTTTTTTTCTGTATAATTCAGGCCGGACTGAAACTCACTGTATAGAGCAGGCTGTTCTTGGACTTGTGGCAACTCTCCTCTCTTAGCCTCTAGAGTCTAGGATCATAGGTATAAGCTACCATGCTCACTATAAACAACACTTGTTTTTCATCCATCCTTGCAAGGTTCTTTCTCTCCTTTCCTCTCCTAAATTTTGTCCTGCTCTAAAGGTCAGGTCGGTATTCGTCTTTGGGTTCTCTAAGGCTAGATGGAGATGATTCCCCAATGTGTTAACTGTGCACTGATTGTCTCGTTTGCCAGGCTGGATATGAATGCGAGGATGCATTTTAGAAGCTCAGTGATCCTTTAAGGTACAACTACACAGACATTTGAAAAGTTTATAATTTTGAATAAAGTATACATTTTAAAAAGCCAAAAAATAATCCACAAGTCCTTGCACTGTTGGGCATTTATTTCTAGAGTCACTAGTCCTCGGCAGCTCAGAATGAGTTCATGAACTGCCGACGCCCACAGTTTCCCAACTTTCTCAGTCTTATTCCCAGCAGCTTTGCCCATTAGACTTTGTGTTGTCACAGGAAACATGTCTAAGTATAATAACTGATGTTCTTTAATTACCCCAACTCAAAAATGCTTTACCTTGTAATCATGGCAAAAGGTTTTTTTAAAAGAATCTCAGGCTTAGAACAGAAATTATTCTTATTTAAATATCATTCACGACATCCCCCATTACTTACCATAAGAATGTTTGTTTCATATTTTTATATTCCCTGATGCTTGCAGACAACTTCAGAATGGTAACAAACTTCAGTGGTCAACAACAACAAATAGCATTTTCCTTCAGCCTCACTCACCGACTTCCACACTGTCCTTCTTTCCTTTCTGTTTCATAATGTTGATAAACCATTTCAGGTGGTTTGCATGTCACCTCTGAGCTACAATGATAGCTGTTTTATTGTTGATGAGTTTCTGAATGCAGATATGGCTAAATTAATAGAATCCTTTCACCTGAATATGAGGGACTGCCTCTGCCATACTCTGGGATGCCTCAGGAGTCTGCAGAGGATAGCCTTCCTGCACTGCTTAGCCACACTGATGTGGGTGAAAATAACTTTGAATAGGATGCTGCATTGAGGCTGGATGGAGTTGGAGGAAAACTCTTTGTATATTATGTGGCTTCTGAGACTGCGCTGGCCTTTGCAGGGCCCCTTTGAGCTATGGCTATGCTACCATAAAGGGCACTGTTCCTCTGGGGCTCAGGACTTTAACACTAGGGTCACTTCTAGACCTCCTCAGTGTGACTCTTGATACCTGGTTGCAGGTTATGATGGCATAAGGAGGAAGTTTGATTTCAGATCTGCCTACCAAAGACTGAGCAGAACATCCTTGCAAATGGCAGAATGAAGTTAAAGAACTCTCACTGTGCAATGCTTAGAAAACCCATAAAACCATGAGAAAAAAAGACAAAAGTTACTCAAATTACTGTTCAAAACTAAACACTGAATAGCACAGTCACACATACTTTTCAGTCTAATGCACTAAAATTATTGACATTTGCCTACTGTATGTGCAGTTTCCTAAACAACTTTTAATATTTAAGGATATTTTAAAGAATTTTCCAGTTTCACATGTTGCATACAATTTCCCATTCCCTACAGCATGACCTGATGTGTTGAATTGGACACTTAAATGTTGACACAGTTTTAAGTCTTTCCCCTCATTCTTCTCATCTATTCCCCATCTTTCCTTTTAGAGACAGCACAAAGTTTATCTCTCATGAGTTTCCAGACCAATCATAACTTAAAGCCATTTTTCTTCTTGTGAATGCTCCATGCAACCACCCTTTCATAATTCTTAATGTTTTAGATCTTAGTATTTCTTGTATAGTTCAAATACAATTGCAGACAACATCTAGTATATGTACATAGCTGTAGGAGGATCCCTCTTTATTTCTGTGCTTTGATTGGTTAAATAAAGACTCTGTCTGGCTTGTAAGATAGGTCAGCCCTTAGGTGGGTGGAGTAGACAGAACGGAAGTTCTGGGAGGAGAGAAGGAAGTGGGTCAGTCGCCATGAGGCTTCCGCCACAGATGGATACACCTTAGAACTATCTGGTAAGATCACCACCTCATGGTGACACACAGACTTTTATAATGGGTTAGTTTATGATGTGAGGGCTAGCCAAGAAAAGGCTAGAGATAATGGGCCAGGCAGAGTTTAAATGAATACCGTTTTCATGTGGTTATTTTGGGCATAAGCAAGCAACCAGAGGCTGAGCGGGCCAGCGGCTGGGGGCTGGGAACTGGGTGCTGGGAACATAACCCACACCTCTACCCTATTTACAACACATAGCTACCCCTTCCTCATTTCAGCTGATGTGCTTATGACGTCAAAGTTATGACTACTTCACACCCCTCCAAAGAGTCAACTAGAAAGCCTTCTTCACAAGGGATTTGGAATAAATGGGATTTGTAAATTCTAGGTCAAACATCACAGAGGACATACCAATGACACAGAACAATTTATCTCAAGTTTACCTGTTCTCCACTGAGTGTCTGGAGAATTTTGATGTTCCCATCCTCCATCTTGTAGATGACGACTTGGCCTGTGTGATTGTACCGAGGCTGTCCAGCGATGTAGAGCACATCTCCAGGGAGCGTGGCAGAGTTCACTGTGTAACCTGACCAAAGAGAGATCCCAGAGTGTACCCGGACCCACAGACTCCTATGTAATACAGCATGAATTACTTTAGATGGTTAGGCTAACCATTTTTATATTTTCTTGCATTTTGTGCTGGTGAAAAGCCTTTACTGTGCTCCCTGTTTCTCCCACAACCAATGGCTTTGAAACGATGATTTTCCCAAACCAAATCTTTCATTGTTTACAGACACAAGTGATACAACGGTGATGACAGAAAAGGGGAGAAGGTTCCTCCATGCATTTGTGCACAGTCTTGCACACTCACACCCACCTTTTTGGAGGCATCATTTTGGAGCAAATCGATTATATTTTATTTAGATCAGTGGTTCTCAAACTGTGGGGTATAACCCCTTTGGGGTTAGAATGACTCTTTTACAGGGATTGCTTAAGATCACTAGAAAACATAGATAGTTGCATTATGATTCACAACAGTATCAAAATTACAATTATGAAGTTGCAATGAAAATAGTTTTATGGTTGGGGTCACCACATGAGAAACTGTATTAAAGAGACACATCATCAGGAAGGTTGAGAAACACTGCTTTAGAAGCTGGTGTCTGTACTATCAACACTCATAGTTTTATATACTTAGGATGACAGAAAACATAATCTGCTCCTGCATTGCTAGCCAAGTTTCTACACTGCAAATTGATACGGATGAAAGTTGTCTGTGTTCTGTCATGGAGGTATTGCCTTTACTTCCTGGCCATTTGCTGACAGGATAGTGGAATCTGGGTGATTTTTGTTGTTGTTATTTTGTTTTTTGTCTGTTCTAACAATTTTTGTACTATGACATTTTCTTCATCTTTTGAATATTTTTTTACAATAAGTTTAAAAATAATAGATTGCTGGATCAATTTTCCCCATTCTTACAATGTTAGGTGAGTTGCTTCCATGACATCCAGACAAGGGTTATTCTATGAACTGCTGTATATGAGTGATTTAGTTTCATTATAGTTTCCTAGGTATTATATGTGAGTACTATGATTCAGAGATGTGGATGTCTGTATGGCTGTAAATTAGCTAACAACAATTCAATGCTATGATTTTTTTTAACTCTTTTTTAAATTAAAACTGAGGGTTTTTTTTCACACATCTATTCATCTCATTTTCTCCATGCTGTGTATAATGTGATATTTTTTGTACCCGCTTCTACTTTCATCTGCATGTGTTGTTTTATGTTGACTTTTCTCATGAGCCATGCTTTTTTTTTCCTATTTTTCTTTCTCATCCATGCCACCTCCACTTAAAGTTTAAGAACACCTTGTTCCATTTCAGTCAGAATCGTCCTGTTATGACAGCGAGCTCATGTGTGGGTCAATCTGATCACGGGCTCTGTGCTTTCATGCATTCTGTGCTTGACCAAGCGCTCATCACAGCTGCCTCTGTTGATTTAGCTCAGTAACCAGGGAATGCATGGACAACTCTCAAGTTTGGTATTACCTTATATATTTTTATATAGGTGCAGCAAAATTTCCTCACCCTTGTTGGGCATTCAGCCTTTTTGAGGCCTTGGGCCCACTTGTGAGTCCGTCACTGTGGAGATGGAAAGACCCACAGTACAACAGTGAAGTCACTATTCAGCTATATGGTGGTTTTTCAGGTAGTCGTAGCCTGAATGGTCTGAGGAGTTTCTCAGATGTTATTAAAATGAACATGATGTCTTGAGTATCTTGATATGCATGATTTTGAGGGGGCTTCTGACTCAAATGCATAATGAAGAGATCACTCTTGGCCAGTTAGGAAGAGTTTGCATTGTGGTTTTAAGTCAGATTATTATTACTTTTGAAGGAAAAGCGGTTTTGTATTTTGTATCTATATGGAATGGAGCTGAATCAGTGGGTAACTCACACATAGGCTTGATCTCTGCAGAAGGAAGCAATGTTCTAACAGCTGGAAGACGTTTGTTACTGGAGAATACAAGAGTAGTTCAGAAGTGTGCCACAGAGAGCCACTTCCAACTGTGAGAGACCATATTTTTAATTTAAGTAGTAACTATTTTACTATAAGTTAAATATTTCTACTTTTGTACAAGTAATATGTTTATATAAATGCTAAAGGAACAAAATTTGTCAGGTATATTATCTTTTATGAATTCTTTTCATCTGTTTTTGTACCTTCATCTTCCTTTATGAAGGATGAGTTTTGTCTTGCTTTGTATCTTCTTGAAAGAAGGAAGAGCTGTGGTGATGGAATAGGAAATGTATGGCACCTTGTATCTTGCTCCTTTCGAGTTTGTCAGGTGTGATTAGAACACAGTATGGATGTATTAGGGAAAGTGTGAATGAGGGCGACAGAGAGGATAGATTTACCCACATTCTCACCACCAAACCCAGACTCAACAGTGTAAGTACATATTGAAACAGATTAGGGGTGGCAAGAAGATGGGCGGGTGATTCTGTTCTGGGAGCCATACTTATGCTACTTTTCACACTGCCTCCTTTGCATTGATAAACACATATAGTTCCAAAGTGGGTAAGCCTCTCAGCTTGCGTCCTTCCTAAGATTTCATATGGCCTCACTAGCTGTCCTTCACCCAGATTTCAGAGCAGTGAACTCAGTTTCTTAGTAATTTTACAATAGCCACAATGAAATATATGAAATCCTTATTTCAGATTTGAAAAAAAAATCATTTGGGGGTGGGTTAGGGCAAGCACATGAAAGGTATCTTATACCTATTAGACAGCTGTTCATACATGTCTTATGTCTTAACTTTTGACTAAAGTAATGAAATAGAGAAGACATTTGTACACTATAGATGGAATATGCAAATTTCTTCCATTCCTAAGCATAGAGGACCCATAAATATGTGCGTCCATTTACATATATATGTTGTCAACTATTCATTTTTCCAGTTTCAGTGAGTTGTGAATGATCAGAGGGGCTGATAAAAAAGTAAGGCTATTTTAATGTTTTCTTATGTGCAATGCAATCTTTAAGTTTTAAATCATTTAAATGCGCTTTAATCAACCACTGACTCCAACTGTAGGGTAATAATAGATTTAGGACTTTGATGGAAAGAATTAGATAACAGAATCCTAACCCAGAATACCAAAATACTGCACTGTTCAACTAATAAGTAGAATGAGTGAGT
Organism: Dicrostonyx torquatus; assembly: GCA_028555095.1. NCBI lineage: Eukaryota > Metazoa > Chordata > Mammalia > Rodentia > Cricetidae > Dicrostonyx > Dicrostonyx torquatus. The sequence continues at coordinate 10,331,363 of JAQHUG010000005.1, forward strand.
TATGGGAAGAGTAGTGATGACCACGTCGAACTTTGTGCTCTGCATTCAGCCTTTAACTGTCTGAATACTTAGTAGGAAGAGGATCAGCGCTAGAAGCTGTAATATTCCACAAATCTGTGTTAGTTTCTACTGATGCTATAACAGATTAGTGTAAACTTAATAGCTTACAACATCCATTCCAAATGCCTCATCTTGCAATTCTGTAAGCTAGATGTCCCACATAGCGTTCTCTCTCTCTCTCTCTCTCTCTCTCTCTCTCTCTCTCTCTCTCTCTCTCTGGACTATAGTGAGAGGCAGGTGAAGCTATGCTCCTTTCTGAAGACTGTGGAGAAAACACACTTCTTTGTCCTTTGTGACTTAGAGATGACATATGGTCTCACCTTTTCCTTTATTGCCAACAACTCTGTATCTCTATGATCATCTCCTACAATTCTAGCTCCCTCTAAACACATCTAGGAAAGATTCTTCTGTTTCATCATTTGATTATATTAGGCTTTGGCAATGTGTACTGACTGGTTTTGTGTGTCAACTTGACACAAGCTAGACTCATCAAAGAGGAAGGAGCCTCAATTGAGGAAATGCCTCCATGAGATCCAGCTGTAAGGCATTTTCTCAATTAGTGACAATGGGGGAGGGCCCTGTCCATGACAGGTGGTGCCACCCTTGGGCTGGTGGTCCTGGGTTCTATAAGAAAGCAGGTTGAGCAAGTCAACAAACAGCACCCCTCCATGGCCTCTGCATCAGCTCCTGCCTCCAGGATCCTGCCCTCTCTGAGTTCCTGTCCTGACTTCCTTTGATGGAGAACAACAATGTGGATGTGTAAGACAGATAAACTCTTTCTTCCCAAACTCTCTTTTGGTTATGGTGTTTTGCCACAGCAATAGAAACCCTAAGACACAATATATCTAAGAATAATGTATGTCAGGATCCTTCATATAGTTACAGGTGGAAAGTTCTTTTTGCCTCATAAAGTCACACATTAATAGGCCAGGTATTAGGGCCAGGACATTGGATTTGATTTTGTTTGTTTGTTTTTGTTTTGTTTTGGGTAGGGTCTTAAAGTGAATTTCTGGCAGAATGATCCTTTCTCTGTTTCTGCAAGCACACAATCAACTACCTTTTATAGGCATTATAATAATTTACATTTACAAAACTGTCCAACACATATGATGATAAATGTTATGTAACTGTTCTATCTAGGACAGAAATGAGCTTCAAGTTAAATTGGCTTTTGATTCCAAAGTCTTTCACATATAACAATGTCCCAGAATTTTAGGTTATTAAGAACTTTGGAAGCTGTGTGAGCTAGGCCCCCACCACCTTCTATCAGTTTTGTCTCTTAGCACACCAAGAGGGATTGCTTGTTTCTTCGCTGTTTCTCATCCAAAACAATGCCTGCATCGCTCTGCCTTATCCATTTTGCCATTTTCAATTTGCCTAATATTTCTGGTACATCATAGGTACTCTGTATTTGTGGGTGCGTTCCCATTCAGCCCAGAGTAAGTTATTTTGCTATAGGGAAATGAATACTAGTGTAAGCTTCAGGTGGCCCGACTGGCACATCGGAGCTGCTACCGATAACCGGGGCGCAATCGCTTTGCCCTCCAATGATTAATTTAGAAAGCATATTGAGCGTGTCTCTCACTAAAGCTCAGCATGACTTGCGAGCTCAGCCCTGGCATCGTGGACCACACATTCTCATCTGTTTCAGACACATAGTAACACTTCCTGCTCCAGCTTCCAGTTACTTGGAGATTTGGAGGAAGGTGAAGCATTTCTACGTCTGTTTTCTCTAAATCATCCTTTACTCTAAATCATCTTTGTCATTTGGGCTTTGAGTTCTTTGGTTCCATTTGTTTTCTGGGAGGAGGAGGAAAAGGTGATGACTTCTGTGAGGAAGAAGATGGGAGCTTCGTTTATGCCACTTGTTGCATCTTAGGCTTTGTGATACTTCTGCTGCTTACTGTGATGTGTCAACAGAGACCCCAACTCTCAAGTTCTGCCGCCTCTGCAGCTGTAACACATGCTCTGAGTAAGAAGAGATGTGGAGGCACCCAGAAAGACTTGGCATTTCCCTCATAAAACAGAAAGCAACTGGGATTTAGAAAGGAAAGTACTTGCTTCCAGGGTAGAAAGCTCCTTGAAAGAACACTGTGATGGTAAAATGGGGATAGTGCAAGACCAAGGTGTTTCCTTCATCACTGCCCCCTAAAACTGCCCCCTAACAGGGCAAAAAAAAAAAAAAACCTAAGGACCAGTGTGTTAAAGGAGGATAAGGCAACAGTGTCAGGACAGTCCTTCCCAGTTTAGATTAGGCCTCCTACCTGTTTCCTGTGCTCTCACAATGATGAAAGGGCCCTCACTTTTCCCTACCCCCAGCTGGTTCTGAGCCTGGTACAGATACTGACATCATACACACACCCCATCTTCTTATTATGGCAAACGTTCAGACTCCAACCAACTTCTGAGTTTAAGTGCTGCGTTTTACTGAATGTGGATAGAGAAGAAGCTATAGAACGGAATAGAATAGCCTCAAAGAAGAAGCTATATGGTAAAGCAACTGAGAATTCTCTTTCACAATAAGAACTTGTAAAAAGAAATTGAGGATAAATATTATGTAGGCCATGTCAAGGTTTTTCTAACCTTGTTTTCTGTCAGCAGGTCCAAAGGTCTTTGGTTTTAAAGGAAATATTGGTCACAGAAGGCAGCCTTAGACAGCCCTCCTCGGCTACACTGCTCCTGACACTGGACACACCTCAGCAGGCACTGAGCTGATGACCTCCAGCTTCCGCCACCTTGAGAAGTCAAGGCTCCTTAGAAGTCTGAAAGATTCCCTAGGGGTCTTTCAAAACATGTTTAAAGCAATCTAATTACATGGTTTAAAACTACAGACACAGGAGAAAACAATGCTAGAGAGAAATGTCTTTTGAAGAAGCTTCTAGCAGTTGCATCCAAGCCTTACCTAAATATGAAGCAAGAGGTTCGTTCATTTTGGTGGGCTCAGTTTGAAAGGTGGTGTTCTGAGGGATGACAATCTGGTTGGCCTTCTGCATGACTACCGTTCCATTCCAGTCATAGGCTCCCACTGCTCCAAGCATGACCCAGTCCTAATGTGTAAGTTCAGAAAGCAATAAAAATGTCATTAGCAAACCCTTACATTGCATTAACAGTGTGATAGGAATGGTTCAAAGTGCTCTATTTAAATTCATTCACATAGTCCTCAAAATAAATTTCTTTACAAGAACCCAACATTACAATCCCTATTTTAAGCGCCGTGGTGGTGGTCCACACCTTTTATCCCAGCACCCTGGAGACAGAAGCAGGCAGGTCTATAAAGGGAGTCCCAGGACAGCCAGGGCTATACAGAAAAACCTTGTCTTGGAAAAAAAGAGCAAGCAAACAAGCAAATAAACAAACAAAAATCCCAATATTAACCAAAAAGGAAGCTGAGGGCCACTATGTAACTTCCACATTGAAATGCTGATAGTCCTGTATAATGTCCATGATGTCTTCTTTTTTTGCCTTTTTATGTTATTCTGGACATACACATGTGCACACACACAAAATCACATCTTAGTCTTCTAAGGAATGTTAGCATGACCAATGATCAGTGAATACCTTAACACTGAGAAAAAGATTCTCCACTTTACACAAATGTCTTATGTATTTCATTAGATGCACAGTTTACATTCAGCACAACTCAGACTGTACGGTTCATAACAATGAATAATTTATTATTATTAATTGATAAACTATAGGAGCTGTGTGAAGTATTCTCCTAATAAGAAGCTCAGAGATGCCACTTTCCCCATTTGGATTGGACCTTACAATCACAGTCTGCAGAGCTGCCCTCACCGTCAACTTCAGAGTAATCTTACTGTCGATGGCTGGGCATTGCTTGGAGGGAGTCAAGTTTGCAGGAAAGGTATTCTTTTCCTGGACATGATAGACATACCTGTGAATAATGAGCGCTGAAGCCAGTCTGAGACATTTCCATCTCAAACGAAGCTGCCGACTGGTCAGCTGTAGCTATAATGTAGGAAAGATAACACATACAATAAATAATCAGCAATGTCATTTAGGCTGTGATTGATCTGCTGGACACAGAACTGCTGGAATCTGGGGTTCTGTCAAGCCGAACTACTGAACGTTTAGAGCACTATCAGCCATGTCCTTCTCAACCAAAACTCCTAGGCAGGGCTCAGAATAAGACAGAGGTTAGTGGAAGGACTTCTCCCATTTTTACACATTGGCTTCCCATCCTTGTTGAGGGGATATTGATCTGCTTGCTTTCAGTGAGTTTATCTGGTCTTAAAAATAAGTTAAAAATAACATATAATTTTAACCAAGTCAGCCTGACTGTCTTTCCTACACTGTAGTTGCCTGTGATTCCTTGGTGCTTTGGAAAGTTGAATTACTGCAATAGGAGTCAGCTGTCTCATCTACAGGATCTAGGAGCCCTATCAGAGCTAAGTTTGATACTCTACGGGGCTGAAAAATACTTCACCCAAGTATAGAAAGAGATTTCCAACTCATTAGTTCTACCTCCCCTTGAGGCCATGCATCCTCTCTAGGAGACACTGTCTGAGAGAGTTGAAGGATGTGGGGATCATTCATGTCAGGAGGTGACTCCTTCACATAGATCCCATCTGTGTCCCACCCAAGTCTCTATTTCGAAAGAAACTTCATATCTTAAAAACACCACTTTTAAAGCTCATTGCTAAAGTCCAGACAGATTAGAGCATTGCATGGAGTTGTGATCTTCTCAAAATATTTACAGGCCAGAATCCACAGTTTCCTGGGGGAACTGTGGGGATGTTGATCTACCCACTTACAGGGAGTTACTGGTTTATTTGGTCTTAAAAACAAGCTAAAAATAACATCAAATTTTGGTCAAGTCAGCCAGTCTGTCAATTAATTCAAGACAGTCATTAAATTTGTGAAATTAAACATGTGTAACATGAGGGCTGGCTCGTTGGGGTTACTATCCTGCCCAGTACCCCGCAGCCGGCAAGCCCCAAAGAAAATTACACAGAGAGTCTACATTAGGTTATTAACTGATTGACCCATTATTTCAGGCTTCTTACTAGTTCCCATAAGTTATATTAACCCATTGTTCCCATCCATGCCAGGCACATGGCCAGTACCTTTTCTCAGCTGGGATAGGGACACATGCTGCTTCCTTGGAGATCTGCGCAGGAATGCCAGGGAAGCTTCCTGCTTCCCAAATCTCCTGTTCTCACCTCTACTTCCTGTCTGTTTTTCCCGCCTATACTTCCTGCCTGGCCAATCAGCATTTATTTAAAACATGATTGACAGGATACAGAATTGTCCCGCACCAAACATGTTTATTTATTTACTGGACTAAAGCTATAAAAATGCATCTGTGATTGAATTTTTATAGGGCTAGATCAAATGTAGCAACCAATCATGAACATGAATATATCATTTAAATCCCTCATACAGATTTCCCTTTAAATGACCAAGATGCATTTTATCTTAAATTAAAATGTGTTTTTGATACATAATGATTTAAGCTACTTCCATGCTTACTTGGCCAGACTGATAGCAAGAACGTGTTAGTAGACACCAGAATCCCCCAGCCTCTGCTGCTGTGTTTTCAGCTGAGAACAGAAGATGCTGCATGGCCTTCTACCTGCTGTATTAGCATCATGGGAATAGCCTGGCCATAATCCCACAGGCCAAATTTCTCACTTTCAACCTGTCCCTCACAGGCTCATGGGGAGTAAACCAACTGCTCTGCCCCTTGCCCTGCTTCTGGTTAGGAATGTGAGCATTTTCCCTGAAGCTGATAAGAAAGGGAGATTCATACCTTTCCCTAATCAATTTAATCAACTCCTGAGCAAGCACCATCATTAGGTGTCTTGCTCTTGGCAAACCAGACTTTCATAACTGTTGTTATTTACCATCTAAAATAAGTATTGACAGGAAATTTCCTAAACAACAGGGGAAAAGCCTTTCGTGATCTCGTTGTGAAAATAATGGGCACTAATATACCGGAAGCCCTGCTGTGTGACATCAGCACCAAGGAAGTTGAAGCAAGAGGGGCAGGGCCAGTGAAACTTTGCCTTGAACACCAAAACAGAAACAGAAGACAGACCCAGAAGCAAAACAGACAGCTCACATGACTTTAGCCTGTGTTAAGATGTAGAGAGATATTTTAATCTTTGGAGAGTTTTATAAAATGATTTTATATTTAAATATAGAGATTTCTGGAAGCATTTGGACATTCTAGTAAGGAACTTCAACTTTGATTTGGTTAGGTTATAACGAATCTTAAAATGTCATTTCAGGCAAAAATGAACGATGTCCCTTACAATGTGGGTCACATTCAGCCAGTTCTAGGGTATATTTGCCTGCTGACTTACAGAATATTTAGAAATATTAGGCATTTCCTATGTTTAACTGGCTAGTGATATAGTAACTTAAGAAAACCAACTCTTAAAAGTAGCATTTTACAGGTTATATTAAAAATCCGTATATGGGGGGGCTGGAGAGATGGCTCAGAGGCTAAGAGCACTGACTGCTTTTCCAGAGGTTCCGAGTTCAATTCCCAGCAACCACATGGTGGCTCACAACCATCTGTAATGAGATCTGGCACCCTCTTCTGGCCTATACATGCAGATAGAACACTATATACATAATAAATAAATAAATCTTTAAAAGAATCCATTTGTGTACATATATACATATAAACATATAATAACATTAATGAAAAAAGAGGCCATTAATTTGAAGAACAGTGAAGAGGGTTATGAGTGGGTTTGTGAGAGAGTAATGTTGTAGTTATATTATTGTCTCTAAATCTAGGCAGGCACGGCCTGGCCTGTTGATAAATAATGTCTTGTCTCAGCGGCTATTGAAAGACCAAAGCCATGTAAGATTGACTTGGACTTAGAACAGAGAACAGCTAAGCCATTCAGAAATGGCTATGGCTTTAGACTGGTAAGGGTTCAAGAGTTCTGTCCCTGGAGGCATTGGAGAAGAAGGGAGCAAGAGAAATTCCTTCTGCCTGGAATGCCAGTCCTCATCATCCTCAGAGTAAAGCAAACTCCTGAACACTGACTGTGACTCTGATTGAAAGCAATAAGGTGAGTGAAGCCATTTCATAGTCACTGAAAGAGGACATTATGAGAGCAGGAAGAGGTGAGGGCAGCAGAGTGCACTGTAAATAACAGCGCTATCATGAGTTCTACTGAGACTGGCTTTGGTTTTATGTGCATGAATATGTGTGTACTGGGTTGCGAAGAAAAACTTTTGCTACCAGGGGCTACTCAAGAAATATTGAAAACAGTTGTTTTACATTATTATCTTGAACTGGAGGTATAGAGAAGTTGTAGAGCAGTTGTCCAACATATGTAAGGGCCTGGGCGTGTGTGTGTGCATACACACACACACGCACACAGGCACGCACACACGCACGCACACACATTTTTCTTATTTACTGAATACTCACTTGAAATTGTCTACCCTTTTTAAAGTCATGCCTCATCCTCATAGTCTCTTTGTTTGTAATTAACAGGTTCTGTGAGGGATCACAGGATAGAGCTTTTGACAATTATACAAGCAACACTTTCATAGTGCCTCCTTGGAGACAGTCAATGGAACTGGGATGCCTCAGAAGGGCAAAAAGAATTCTCTGTGGTTTCTGTGGGGCCTGAGTCCTGAGTCTGAGTTTCCAGACCTTCAAAAATTTAAAGACGACTTTACCAGTCAGAGGACATTAGCTCCAAAGCAGTTTGTTACTGGACGCCTCCCACTGAAGGGACTAGCATTGTTCGGGAGCCTCAATAGACAGTTACCAAGAAAAATCCTCAAAGAGGTGGCATGGTGAGACAACCATAGCAAATGAAGTTTCGCAGCCAAAGGACTTGAGGCAAAACTCCATGAAGATCTTTAAAAGTGTGTATAGAACAAATTACAGCGGAAATGAACAAAGAAATGATCGTATCAGGGCACTCTCCTAGCAGCCCTAAGGAAACAAAGACAGTTGGAAGACAAAAGTTGAGTGGATGGCTCTCTGTCTTAAACTTGTGTCAGAGAAAAGGAATAAAGCATGCTCAAGCTGCTCATGCTGGGGCGTTCAGATTCTTGCATATGCATATGCTGACTCCTGTGGTCATCATCTCTCCCAGGCATCATCACGGTCTAACAAAGACTGTGTCTAGCTATCACGGTTGTCTGTAAAGTAGTTCCATGATAGATTCATATGACAGAGACTTGCTCACTGATGGCTACTGCACACAGTGAAAATGAGTTAGTAATGTGTTGAGAACACCCTTCACCCATTACACTAAGATTGAATTTTAGAAGGGACAGCCAACATTAGGAGAGATAGTCATACCTTCCAAGGCAAATATCCTTTCTCCCAGAGCTTTGACAATGGTGACCAGGGCCAACTCATCTGAGACATTGAAGAAGTGCTTTTCAGTGGGCTCGCTTGCGATAGATTTTATCTCCTCCACAAATTTTTCAGTGCTTAAGTTCCCTCGGTTATAGTGGCCAAGGATCTAGGGCACAACAAAATGGCAAGAACATATTTTAACTATGATATGTTTAGTAAGTATTTCAAGCATATATTCAGTAAACAAGAGCATTCAGGATATCTCATGCCGGGATAATGTTATGTACTCATGGGAATCTTTACAGAAGAGAGGCTTTCTGAGTACATGGTTTTCTTCATATTGGCTCGTGTGAATATTTATCTTATTTTTCAGTATGTGTGTGGGGGGTGGGGGGTGGGGGTGTGTATGTATGTAACATGAGGGCTGGCTTGTTGGGGTTACTGTCCCGCCCGGTACCCTACAGCCGGCAAGCCCCAAAGAAAATCACACAGAGAGTCTACATTAGGTTATAAATTTTTGGCCCATTAACTCAATCTTCTTACTAGCTCTTATAACTTATATTAACCCATTGTTCTTGTCTATGTTGGGTAGAACTTCACAAATTACTCCAGAAAACGAAACAGAAATTCCTGGATATTGTGATGAAAAGTCAAGGCCGAACTCTCTAAGTGGTTAGCCTCGGAGCAGAGACCCCTGGGACTGTCTTGCAAGCCAGCTGTGTGATGGAGGAGAAGAATTAGTGGAGACGGCAGCGGAGAGATGTCAGATAGAGAAGCAAAACCGAGGTCATGCTTGCAGAGCATTAAACAAAGACACTGTCTCGTTTAAGAAAAAGCTGTCCAGATGCCTTTCTTAGAGTTGGATATCTCACTGAATCTGGTCACAGGACACAATCTACAAGCTCCAAAAGAGCCACACCCCTGCGTTTCCTGCCAATCATGGCGAGACTACTTTTTCCTTTTTTCTTTTTTTTTTCATTTTGGTAACCTACTTGTTTCTCTTAGATTCATTCAAATTCTGAATTATCTGGATTCCTCTGAGTTCCCCACTGATTTATTTAACTTATTCTACAGATCTTGTGACATCCTGGGATGGTAAATCATCCTTGCTCCTCTTTGATTGTTACCTAGCGTGTTATAGATTAACTATTGGATCAACATATTAATTCCCATTTTATTTAAAATTGATGAAATTCAAAATATACACAAAACAAACATAACAGCTGAGTTTTAGGGTTTGTGTGGTTGAAGCTTCTAGTTGTGAAGTGAATGTTATCAGACATTTAGGGGTAACTGTGACAGGAGGAAGATAAGTAGAATTAACTAAGTAGGAAAAATACCCACAGGATAGCATTAAAGAGCAAGAATAAAGTGGACAAGTACAATACACGAGAATATACTCAGAGCTGCAGAGTTTCTGGGATTCCTATATAGGCCTAAACCACATAACTTATATCACAGATGAAAACAATGACTGAAGCCCATTGGAATCTTTTACCCAAGGGTTTGGTAGCTTGTAAAATACTTTCTGTAAGAATAAATGAGAAGTTAAATAATACACCTAATTTTTAAAATACATCTCAAATATGTTGAACATAAGCATTTGAATTCTGGTAACATTTACCTGAAAGATGTAGTCAGAACTGAATCTCTTTGAAGCAGATGTGTCAAAGTAAAATATGTATTGTATTTATGTGCAACATCATGTCTTTTATTTGAAAATATAAATGGAACACTATGACTCCTACTGATGTCTCGTTTATGTTTCAGCACAATAAGTAATTAACACTTCTCAACCATTATGAACTAAGAGCAGAATCTGAATACCTAATAAGGCCTGACGGACCAGTCTAATAGTCTCCATTGACAGGAATGGAGGCCTGAAAGTCAACTTATAGCTTCTCAAAACATGGAATTTTAACAGGAAATGTTTGAAGTTTTAAAACACAGAACTTAAATTACCAATATTTAATCCTCTTGGGACCTGCTTCCTGTCAAAACACATTTCTGTATTGTTCAGGATCAAAGAGTGAGAAAAGATAAAATAGAAGGAACAGTGTAAACAATAACAGAGACAGAGGGACAGTCCAGACAATAACAGAGACAGACAGACAGTCCAGACAATGACTGAGACAGAGGGACAGTCCAGACAATGACTGAAACAGAGGGACAGTCCAGACAATGACTGAGACAGGACAGTCCAGACAATGACTGAGACAGAAACACAGCCCAGAAATAACTGAGAAGAATATTCTAGACAATAACTAAGATAGAAGAGTAGTTCACACAATACTTAAGAAAGAATTTTTATTTGTGTGAGTATGTGCAGCATGAGTGGATCCTATGAGATTTCTGAAGTCTCTCTGTGTTATTGCACAAATGAGGAAAAGTAATACAAGTGTCTTGTTTTCTAGTTTGGTCTCAATAAAAGATATTTTAAAATACCTTTTAAAATAAACACAAAGTGGGAAAAGTGACAAATAATTATTGTTAAGTGACATTTTCTTGTTTTTTTGTCATATAGATTTCAAGAGCAGTTTGATAATAACACACTGATGAAATGGAAAGCACATGAAAATTTGGTTCTCCATGAGGATGAATGGGATTTTGAAATCTCCTTTTCACTAGATGAGAGACAATGCATGATAACCAAATAGGACTCCCAGTAGGCAAAACAGTTTAAGACAAGGAAAAACTAAGTATGTCGTCAGACAATATACAAAACACAGAGTTCACTTAAAGTGGTGTGCTGTCTGTCTTTCCAGTAAAACTTCTCCTAATGCTGGTTGTGTGTGTGTCTGTGTGCACGCGCATGCGTGTATGTGCACATGTGCAATGAGTATAAATTGTTCCCACAAGGGAGACAAGCAATCTACGGCTGAACTACATCCTCAGCACCAATATTGTTGATTCTCATGATAGCTGATACTGTTTGTGGCCTACATCCACAGTACTTGGAATGCCAACTGGTCCTCAGGGGGAAGCAAAAAATGAGATCGCCTCTAATACTCAGATGTCTGGAATCAGTGAGCAAGCTCTGGCTTTCTACACTGACGAAAGAGACTGGCCATAGACTTAATGTCAGTCGTTATTTAGATATTTTCCTGAGTGACGATTTGAAACTATTCTCAACCATGAAATCAAAATGGTTACATTTTCGCAGCAGAAGGGGTAATAAAGAATTTGAGAATACTTAGCAAATGGGAATTTATAAAAATAACAACAGAGAATGAGAGAAACAATTAGATGCATAGTGGAGTATTTTTTTATATCTTATACCCCAAATAAAATAAGAAAATGTTTCAGTCAGGTATTATCACTTTAAAAGCAAGCCATCTTGTTTATAAAATGCACGCCTTGGCCCTGGGGATCCATGCATCACATCCTTGGCCCTGGGGGAGCCATGCATCATGTCGTTGGCCACGGGAAAATGTGCATCATGTCCTGGAACGTTTTTCTGTGCATAAACCCCATCTTCCACTCTTACATAATCCATGCCTTTGAAAGAAAGGCAGATTCGTTGACTGGATGTTGAAAACTAAAGCAGCTAATATTTGATTACCATTTGTAAAGAGTTCAGGGGTTTGGAATCTTTTCTCCTGGCTTAAAAACAAATCAATTGAATCAATTTTAGTGAATGAAAGAACAATTGATTTCAGAGAAAAAAGTAGCTTATCCCTAGACTGCTGGTGGGACTAGGAGGTGGAAGCTGGAAGGAAGGGCCAGATGTTGTCCCTGGGGCGATTCCCTGAAGGGTTCTGAGCAAAGGAGAAACCTTTTATCTCTAAAGACTGGGTTCTTATTAGCTCACTGTGGTGAATTCCTTGGAAGGATCAGAGAAAAAGACAATCTGTATTGTGTGCAGCCTCGATGGCCACTGTTGTCATTGATTCTTCGTGTGTTGAAAGAGACAGACTGACAGAAAAACATAATCTTCTGACAAAAGAATACCTTGAAGCTCAGTGTATTATAACTTGTTCACTTGTCACAGAGATGATACGAAGGAAAAAAAAAAGCCTGTACAAAGGTGTTTCCGGCCCTGAAACACAGTGTCCTCTGTCCTTTCCCATACCCAGGCTTCCGTTCCCTTCTGTTTCATACACCTGGAAAATGGGACAGCTTGGGCAGCAGAAGCAGACAGATAAATGGGGCTTCAGAAATAACACAATTGGCTTGCTAGTAGATGCTTATAAATGACATCTTCTGATTCTGGCTTCTCAAACTTCAGGAAGAATTATTAACTAAGAAGCAATCTTTATTGTCCAGTATGTGATGTCTGCCTCATGACAGACCCTAAGATTTCACACACCCTTTGCTACTGAGGTACTTACAGCTATGGAAAATCGCTGAATGTCCTCATCCTCGCAGCCCTGGATGACCTGCTTCAGTCGGTAGTTGTCATGTGATTCCCCATCAGTCACTATGACCATGACCTTCTTAACACCCCTCCTGGCACCCCGAGCTTCAGTGAATGCCTCTTTCCTGAAGGGAACACAGACCAAAGGGAAGCTGAACAAACTCAGCCCAAAGTTGGACAACATGAAAAGTCCTACAAAAAAAACCATCAACTCTGCATAGTCTGGCTCTTTCCTCCGAGATGACTGTGGACTCCTCTGTCAGAGGCAAGCGACACCGTGACCCCACCTGCAATGGTTCCACAGTATCACACGTGTTGGGGACTCACTGTATCACCACTTGCCACATATGCCCATATGAAGCACAGGTGCATCCCTTCTTTGGATGCTGCGTTACAAGGATGTCGTGACTGATGTCAGTGTGGGAAAGAATACTCGTGCCTACTGTCAGAAGTGAAGCTTGGATGGTGGAGACCACAGAAAGAGAAACAAAGTTTTCCTCTTCTTCAATTACCTTCAGTAAGAGCCAGGTTGCATCAGGCTAGCATAGTCAGCCAACTTATATGATTTCTCCTAGTGAGTTTCCATCAAATGACCTCCCCAACTCGGTCCCACAATAAATCCTTACTTGTCCTTATATTAAAAGCTGAGTCAAATCTCACTCAACTACAAAAACCCACTGCAATGCTTCCCATCTCAAAGAACTGCGTGAATAACTTTTCCTTAGCGTGTACTTGTGACACAGACTGATTTCTTTAAATGCTTAAACAAAGGTGAAGACAGACGTCAAAGGTTAAGTTTTAAAAAGTTTAGACATGAATATTCTATGAGATTTAGTTCATTTTGCAATTCTAATTCCTTCATGGCTTGCCCAGAACTTCTCATTCTCTGAAAGATCAAGGTCATAGCTGAACTTAATGAAGATCGGCAGGAGATAGTTAGAAGTCATTTCTTAGAGAAATTCTGGATGCTGTGAAACCAGATCTGACTTTATATAACACGAAAGCAGCCAGTCCCAGAACCACCGAGTCCACCCTTCTCATCTCAAGGCCGTTCCTTAAGGAGGTAGCGTGTCTAAACCACCAACATCCAACGTCCTTTCTGAGAAAGAAGCAGCAGCTGCCTTTGAAATTTTCAGTACCTCAGGAAAGCCACTCACTTTGGGATAGGAGAATTCAGGATTTACGAGTAATTAAATAAGTTAAACCTAGTTACAGGGATGAAAAAGAAGGGAACCTCCAAAACTATTATGAACTGAAGTGAATGAATTCCCTGAAAATGAAGACTAAAGATGCCAAAACATTCAAAACATTTTTCTTTCGGAACGGGCTTCCCTTAAAAGGCATAAAACACAATCAAAACTGTGCTTACGCATGCAAAATTAATGTGTGAGAAGAAAAGGACTGCACTATCATTACCGACTCTTTGTGTATCTCCAAACTGAATAGATTCTGTCTGCAGATAGACCATGAGAGAAGTGTGGGCCAGCCCCATATAAGGCCATGGTATTTCAAGTAGCATTTATACAGGAGTGGAAGCAGCTACGACGATTCTTCCATTAGTTACAAAGATAAATATTCATTCTTAAGCTTTTGCCTTTGGAAAATGCACAACTCTTTACAGGCTAAGAGCTTTCACAGCAAGCTTTGACGTCTTTGAATGTGTGTTCACGTTCAGTCAGCTATTGAGGAGACACTCAGAATACCTACACATGCGCACTCCTTGTGCATGCTGATACACATTCCTATAAGGAGATAAATGCACAGGTACTACAGCTGTTTGTGGGTGGTTTTGTGTGTGTGTGCATGTGCACACATGTGTGTGTTCCCATAAAATTGGAACCATGTGTTTTTGTAGAGTTTATGAATGCCGTTAGCTTCCTTAGGGAATTGACTCTCACAGGCAGGAAGAGTGCAACCATAGTAAATTCCCTTTGCAAAATCAGCCAAGAGTCCAGAGGTGGAAAACTACTTAACAGAACTATTCTTAAGATGAATCAGAACACATAGGAAGCTTCTTGTGGAGTACGTTTTGCTTAGGAGTTTGCTAGGCTTAATAAGAAGGACAGAAGGAAGAGCTGTAAATAAGAACTGAATGAGACTGAAGAAAATACAGGAAATGTGGTGCTCTGCATTTGTAAAAGAGAAAAGTGTGAAGGTTCTTATAAAACAGAATTTAATCATAGAGCGATGAGCTGGAAGACAGAGAAAATTTAGGAAAGAAGGAAGCACACAAGGCACCGCAGAGGATGGAGACATCTCATTTTTAAAGAAGGCTGTGATGAGATTATTTTTGATAAGGAACATTTAATTTGGCTTCTTAAAAATTCTTCTATGAGGACTGGGGCAAAAGCCCACTCACTAAAGTTCTGATTTTATAAACACGAGGACCAAGTTCAGTCTTCAGAACCTATGTAATAAGAAATCTAGGCTGTGCAGTGGCAAGCACTTGTCATCCCAACACTAAAGAGCAGAGGCAAGATCCCTGTGGCTCCCTGGCCAGTCAACCTTGTCTCCTCGCTGCATTGTACACCATGGAAAAGGTCCACAGCCTGTAAAGTATGACTCCTGAAATTGACCTCTGACCTTAGTTGCACAGGCACTAGTACGTCTGTGTGTGCTCATGAGTGTGCGTGCACGCACACACATATATGCAAACACACAGAGATTGCACCGGTGTAACAAATAGATTCTTATAGTCTCTTTTCAAAAAGGGGCGCACTTGCGTTATTACTGGGGTGCGTTCTCAGAGCTACGGGAGGGCTGGGCTTGTCTCTCCCCCAGTCGTTTCTGGTATCTACTTGCCTAACAACTCTGAGAGTTTAAGATAAGTTACAGATGGTCTGATACATGACTGACCTCAGGATCAGAAAAGTGGGGTGGGGGTAACCTCAAACCCCAAATTGTTCATTGTACAAGGCTTTGTGTCCTAGGCCCACTAGATGTGAGGTTTGAGGGGGTACAGTTCCAGTCAATAGGAAAAGAGAATAGAAATTTTGTGGGGGTGGTAGAAGTTTTAAATACTGAGTAGCTTGTTCCAAATCACCATACTGGCCATGTTTACACGGCCTGTGTGACAGCATTTTCTTTCTGCAGAATAGTACATTAAAAACTACTTCAGGTTTGCTAGTCTCTTGATTTTGTACTTGCCTTATTTCCAACACACTCACACACACACTAGTTGTATGAAAATTACTAAAGTCCTTTAACAAGAGCTAGAGATACAAGAACATAGTAGAATATAGAAGTTGAGTAGACATAGGCAATATTTTAATACAATCATTGATATGCCTAGAAGTTAAAAATAAAAAATCAAATGGATACAAGAATGTCGGCAGGCCTTGCTGGCTGATTAGAGGTTACAGTCTATTAAGATCTGGCAGTTTTTTTCCAAAGCACAATGACGCGGACCTCCATTGCTACCAGGGAAGCTTCCTGCTCTCTACCTGCCCTTATATGGAGAGTGTCCTTGTGTCTGAAAAACTGACGCTATTTGAAAACTGTCCCTAAGCCTGGATGCCTGACTCATCTCTAGGGTGACCCTTTGCCGAGATTCCTGCTAGAAGCCTCCCGTGCTGTACACATGAGAATGTAGACTTGTACTAGGAACTTCGCTATAGGATCTGCTGCCACATACAAAGCTTTACGATAGGAGCATGACATTTAATGCAAACTGGGGTTTGTCTCCAGGCTCCCCAGTCTTATGTATTTCCTATATTCTGGAATAAATACCAGCTAATTCACTGAAGTCTCTTCCGGAGGGCTGTTTCTGTCATGTTCACATGCCATGCAAGGATCTCTGTCATCACTTCTGTCCCTTTGTCTTTGCCAACTGATGGCCAACTGACCACAAAGACAAAGGGGAACCCTACACAGGAATAAAGATTAAGCATCGGTTGACAACATGATGCAAGCAACTATTAAGTTTTTGATTGATTCACCATCAGTTAGACCCTTGAATTGAAAGAAAAAGACAAGGAGGGCCATAAGACTATATTGCCGTAGAACTTGATTGTCTAATAGCAAATCTTTTTAATGTAATTTGAAAAAATGTGGCATTTAATATTGTCCAGGCAAATACTGAGTTAAATTCAAAAGGCAAAAATAGCTAGCAATGGTACTGCATGTTCTCTTGCACTTTTTTATTTTCACTCTTTTATTTTATTTTTTGAGATTATAAAGTCATCATTTCTCTATTCCTTTTCCTCCATCCAAGTCCTCTCATATAACCCCTTCCCTGCTCTCTTTCAAATTCATGACCTCTATTTTTGTTAACTGTTGTTAAATGCATACACATTTCATATACATATATATACATACATACATATACACACATATATGTATATATATATACATATATATAATCCCAAATATAACCTGCTCAATATGTATAATGTTACTGGTATGGCTGTTTTCAGGACTACAGGACAACTCCAGAACTAAGGCTCAGGGAACATTGCAGAAGAGGGGACAGGAAGACAAGCCAAAGGACCAGGATCTTTCATGTGAGATTTTTGTCTCCTAGAAATGTCAGAAGCTACGCCCATAAAGTCTCATCAAGATTTCTAATCCATACCTGGCTGTGTCAATTCCAAGGGCTGTCATCGTTTGGAGACCACCTCTCCGGCCTATTTTGTTTGCTGCAATAAGTACCTCTTCTGTCGATGAATACTTATTGAGATTGAACTCATGGGTTACGTTTTCTCCATACTGCACAATTCCAACCTGAAATACCAAGCCATGGTTGAGTCATGTGTCCAGCAAATACCCTGTTCATTCTTCTTGAGTTTAAATATATTGGGCCAGTAGGGTACCTTTGGGCTTTTTGGTTGTGTCATAATTGATCACTACCTAAAGTCTTCTACCTTGATCTCTATAATCATGGATGCTTTGTGAATATGAACAGTCCAAAGAAGAACAATAAATTTGCCATTACATTCTATCTAATCAAAAATTTTACAGAATGATTTCAGTAGGCCTCCAGAGCACACACTGCTATTTTTAACATCCTTTTGTCTTATTTTCTTGCATAACTGGTTCATATTATAGTAACAAATTGTCATGTTTAGTAAATGGGGAAACAGAATCTTTTTTTTTAAATGGAAACAGAGTCTTAAAAACTAATTTCTATCTGGGGATATAACTCATTGGTAAAGGATTTGTTTCACATGCGTGAAGCTGTGGGTTCAGTCTTCAACAGAGAAGGAAAAACAAACAAACAAAACCAAACTCAAGCTTTACAATAAGGAGGTAGGAATCTAGTCACAGAAAAAGGTCAAAACTGTGCCCCTTCTTTCATCCCCCTTCTTTAGTTAACATGAGCTGCTAACTTCTAGTAATCAAAAGGAGATACTCACACTACACTAGAGTAAATAGGCAAACAAATAAACAGACAACATTTTAAAAAAAGAAATTGAATTTGTTAATTATCCCTTATTTAGTTGGTCATAAGGTTAAAACAAAGGAACTAGAGAATCTCTAACTGTGAGATGAGGCATACGTTATAAGCTGAGTGAACATGAACTCTGAATAGTTTATGCATAGGATAACCTTGTTCCCTTATGAATGCATTTTCACCCAGTTTCTTTACTATACATTCCAAGATTATGTGTTGTTCAATTAGATTTTTCTTCCTTATGGGAATAAAGGGTAGAATGTAGCCAACTAGTTACACAAAATACTGAAAATGAATGAGGACAAACCCATGACTCCAATTCAGCTTATTTCCTTAATTGTATTTAAATAGTTTTATTACCCTTTTTAGACTTAAACTATTGTCCATAATGACAATATAGATTTAG
Organism: Dicrostonyx torquatus; assembly: GCA_028555095.1. Taxonomy (NCBI): domain Eukaryota; kingdom Metazoa; phylum Chordata; class Mammalia; order Rodentia; family Cricetidae; genus Dicrostonyx; species Dicrostonyx torquatus. The sequence goes on from JAQHUG010000005.1 coordinate 10,349,883, forward strand.
ATTATGAATCCTGATGAATATTGACCTCAGAAAGAGAAACCCATAAATATTTTTGCCATTAAAAAGGTGCAATATAGGCTTAAATGAAATACTTTTGTTACTAAGATATTCATTATACCTAATCATAAGTACCAAGCTTCATAAAGACTTCTATGGAAGTCAAATGTTCATGAATTTAAGACATCTCACAGAGCTTGAATCGTTTTTATTTTCATGTTTTTAGTTAATTAAACAGGAATCTAAAAACTTGAAATTTTTGTTCTCCCTCTTGCCATTATTATAATAGTGCTGAATATCCTCATTTCTCATGCCTTTGACCTCCTGAGCTTTGAGACTCTTTCCCTCTGACTCATGGATGACATCTCTGCTCAAGGACTTCCTGTCTTGGATTCTATCACCTGCAAGGGCAAGAGTCTCAATTCTGAGTGTTCTCCTCTCCGGCCATTGACATCACCGCATTTGTCTAATCCATCTAATCTATCAGTCACTCGATCATATCAGAACCTCTTGACTGCTGATGTCTTTAGTAACCTAAAATTTAAGACTAGATTCCATGGTACAATTGCTGTAATCATCTACTTGCAAAAATCTAGCGCATTTAACCTCTTTTCTCCTTCACCAAGTCACCTGGCTAACTTCCAACTCTAGCTAACTCCAGCTATCTCCATGTGTGGTTCTGCGGTGCTGAGTGTTTCTACACAAAATTCACTCCACTTGTAGATTGGTCTCCCACTAAACTTATATCTATGATCTCAAATGGGGCCTTGCATTTGAGCCCCACCTAACAGTCACACAACTTGCTATTAATGGATATACCTTGTTCCCATTGGTTGATTTCAATCAGATTTTTGTTAAAGAGCTGTTAATGCTCACAGGAGAAAAGTATTTATCTCAACTGGCTTGAGAAGAACTCACACGAAAAGGACAGAAGTCATAGCAACCATTCAAGGCTGCTGATGCCAAGTAAGTGTCAGGGCTCACACCATGCCTCACGTGGCTCAAAGAATCTGCTCCGACGGTTGGATTGTCAAAACCAATTATCTTCACCTTACACATTAAAAATTCAAAATCTTCAAGACATTGTTTGAATGAAAATGTCTCCCACAGACTAAGATGTTTGAATACTTAGTCCCCAATTGGAGGCATTGTTTGGGGGAGATTTAGGAGCTGTGGCCTTGCAGGAGAAACTACCACTGGGGTGGGCTTTGAGAGCTGAGAACTCACACGTTTCTAGTTCACCCTCTGTGCTTCACACCTGTGGTTCAACTTCTGCTCCAGTTGCCACACCTGCTGCTTGATAGCATGCTTGGGCTTATTCCCCTGGAATCGTAAGCCAAATAACCACTTCCTTCTATAAGTCACCTCGGTTGTGGTGTTTAATCACAGCAATAGAAAAGTAATACACTCTGTAAGTCAGAGACAAGTGCTTTATATTTTATTCTGATCATTTAGAGTCTATCAAATCTGTCTATCCATCTCTCTCTATCATATATCTATCATCTGTTTATGCTATCTATCCATCTATCTACAGTATTCATCTATCATCTATCTGTCTGTCTATCTATCTATCTATCTATCTATCTATCTATCTATCTATCTATCTATCTATCTATCTATCTATCTCCTAATACGCACCTCACTTCGGCAAGCTTATTCTTTGTAAAACACAAGTGAGCTCACAGCAGTCGATTCCCTCACCTTTTCTCTGTGCCTGACTTCTAACTACCCGACCCAAGACTGTTTTCACCTGACTCTTTAGGAACCCTAGACTGTGTTGCTTTGAAAAGTTAAAGAACAGGAACCTCGAGGAATGTTTCTTTCTCGCAGCCCGTCACCTTCTCATAGGCAGGACCTGAGTGCGGAGAGCGGCAGGGTGGTGCCTGGACTCAAGCTGCGTGTCTCTTGTCCCTTTCACGTGGGCCTGAGGCCTGCACTCAACTTGTGCTTCGCTCACTACTCCGCTTGACCTCCCTGGATCCTAGATTATTTTCCACGAGATGTGCTTCCTTAGGAATCCACACCTTGTGAACCCTCGTTCCATCATCTGCTCTCGTCAGCCTCAGGCATTGTCTGTGCTCCTCTGTTCCTACCTAAGCCCAGAGCAGACATCATGGCCTTGAACCTCAGCAATAGCAGTGGTTTGCTCACTGTGCCCACTCTCAATGTCCTGCTATATAACACTGGGCTATGAACTGAAACAATGCAGCCGTCACATTAAATCCCCACTCAGAACCTCCGATTGTTCTCCACTGCTGACATCAGGGACTCAGAAAAATTGTTTTAGATAGTATTTTTACTCTTATTTTTTAATAAAGAGAGAAAATATAATATCATTCAATGAAATGTCAAGTTTCTTTAAAAAAAAAAAGTCAAAGCCAGGTAGTGGTGGCACATGCCTTTATCCCAGCACTCAGAAGCAGGCAGAACTCTATGGGTTCAAGGATATCTTGGTCTACAGAGTGAGTCAAGACAGCTAAGGCTGCACAGAGGAACTAATCTTGAAAATTAAAAAAAAAGAAAGAAAAGAAAGAAAAAAGAAATAAAAAAGATAGAAAAGGAAAAAGAAAAGAAAGAAAAAGGAAGCAAGGCTCTCTCCCTGCAGCTTTGTCATTCCATTCATTCTGTAAGATTCAACTCTACCTTCCTTGCAGCACTTTTTCTCACCTCACTGACAACATCATGACACCATTGACCTTCCCCTTCTGAGAACTCAGGGCAAGCCTGTCCGCACTGCCTTCTTCTCAGCTGTGCTGTGTGCATGTCTTATCTTTATAAGTGCACTGAAGTTCCCAGGGACTGTCTGGGTCAAGAGTGTGGACTATGTCACAGCTTCCCCTGTTCCGTTATCCCTTCCTGCCACTTTGTTTAGCTCACAGTTGACCCTCAAACATTCCTAATAGATGACTGTAACAGTGCAGAGACGCAAGTGGAAAACTGAGCTATCAAAGAAACAGTAACAGGCAGACAAAGAGTGTAGGAAATCAGACGGGGAGGTAGGAGAAACTCAGAGACTGGGGGAGGTGCCCTTCAGTATTGATTGATGGCCAAGGCTGGATGCATATTGCCTTAGAAATAAGGCAGAATGAAGCCTACTGTGGGTCTTCACTGGAAAGGGCAACATTCATTAATTTTTATCAGATGAGTCAAATAATAATACATATACATAATATACTGAGTGCTGGTAAGAACCAATTAATATAGATGATTTCAGATCTAGATTAGTTTCTAATTTAGGGCAGATAAAACAAATCCATACAAGCATGATATATATTAATAGGCGCATGAAATTAAGTAAATATGAAAATTAAAAATACAAAGTGAGTCAAGCAATGAAGACAAGTCGTTGGGGTCAAGAGGAGAAAGAAGCTTTTATATTCACTCCTTCACAATGAAAACTTTCATGGATGAAGGCACACTCAGGTAAGGAATAGAATGCAGATTATAAAGTGCTATGGAGAGGAATAACAGGGCCTTGATTCTGGATCACAAGTCAGGGCAATAACAAAAGGAATCTAAGCCATTCGGGCACTTGAAGGAAGGAAAAACAAACAGTGATTATACTTAACCTGAAGTTGTCAAACTATTAGAATGTACAGAAACTCAAGAGTAGAATGTAAGTATGGAATTTTGCTACACAATTCATATGGGTATGTTCTGGGTATTTTTGTCAAGCTGGTGGGGCGAGTAAGCAAGGATGACAGCTGAAAAAAAAGTGAATTCAATCTGGACATTCTTTATGGAGGAAGTCAAGAAAATGGTGTGTATCAGGGACAGCAAATGAATGCAGTAATACTGGTCTCTGGTTCTACAGAGAGCTGATAAACAGTTTCAGAGATAGTCTTATTCAGAGATAGATGGAAGAGTCATTGTTAACACTGAGGAGATGTGTTTGACCCTCTTGATTAGCAGAACAAAAGACATAGGGATGGAATGCTAGCCTACATTAACCCCTGTGTCCAGAAACAGACAAACACACAAGAAAAATCTGGAAAAAAAAGCAAATAAAACAAAACAACAACAAAACAGTCTAAAACCAGAGACCCAAGAGCCAGTGGTGCTGGACAATTCTGTCAATCATGTTTTAAATAAACGCTGATTGGCCAGGAAGGAAGTATAGGTGGGAAAACCAGACAGGAAGTAGAGGTGGAGCAAGGAGAACAGGAGAAATTGGGAAACAGGAAGCTTCCCTGGCATTCCTGCGCAGTCCATCTACGAAGCAGGATGTAAGCTGCTCTCTGAGAAAAGGTACCGGCCATGTGGCTTGCATGGATGGGAACAATGGGTTAATATAAGTTACGGGAGCTGGTAGGAAGACTGAGCTAATGGGCCAATCAG
>JAQHUG010000005.1:10356327-10392549 GCA_028555095.1 Dicrostonyx torquatus
GAGGGGAGGGGAGGGGAGGGGAGAAGGGGAGGAGAGGAGACTGTTCTCTTAATTCTGTCCTCAGTTGTGCTCCTCAAACTCACAAGATTGTTTTGAAACTATTCTCTTTGTGTTTGACATGAAAATCTTCCAATAAGGCATGGTGTATTTTAATTTTACCTAACGGAATAATTTAACGAGAAACATAGCCAATACACTATAAAGCAGTTTGGAAAACGTTGCTGTATTGCAGATATCCCTTCAAAGATCAGCATTCTCATCCGTATTATGTTTGTGAAGTAGCATTAGATATGTAACTGTACAAACAGATTTTTCATTGTTGCTAAGTTGATGTTGTTTTTGTTTGTTTGCTTTAGAGCAGAAACATAATTTTGGAGTCTTTTCTTTAGTGATCATGGCACCTAATATAATACTTGATCAGGTAAATACTTTAAAAATACCTGCTGACTTAGAATCATAGAATTGTTCAAATGGTTTAGATTTTTTTTGCAGCAAGAGGGAAAGAGACAAATGAATGTAAAACATATAAAAAGGGAAATGCCATGCTGGGCGGTGGTGGTGCATGCCTTTAATCCAAGCACTCGGGAGGCAGAGGCAGGCGGATCTCTATGTGTTCGAGACCAGCCTGGTCTACAAGAGCTAGTTCCAGGACAGGCTCCAAAGCCACAGAGAAACCCTGTCTTGAAAAACCAAAACATATATATAGAGGCACCATTAAAGCAATAGATAGAAGGGTGATCCTGATTATTCTGTCCCATGGCAAAGTCCCATATAAGATTATAACGTGTTTCCAAGATAACAAGAAAATCGAGGAAAGAAAAACATTCGAAAGTGGTTATTAAGTATGTCAAGTCATTGTACTTTTAACAGTATTTTCCTTTTTAAAAAAATCGTATGTATGTGTGGGTCTATTTGTGGATGTGTACATGTGCATGCAGTGTCTGTGAGGACAGAGTTATCAGATCCCCTGGAACTAGGGTCAGGGGTGGTTGTGAGCCACTGTAAATGCTGGGAATTAAACCTATGTCCTTCCCCGAGAAGAACAACACATGCTCTTAACCGCTGAGTTGTCTCTCTAGCCTGAAGTCAACAAGGTTAAAGGAACCATTCACTCACTCGGAAGTGTGCTATTCCTTTCTGTTGTTGAGTTGCTTGTAACACTAGCGTCTATATTTTAAAGTTAGTGTGAAGGATGTTTCACATTGTCATTCAGCAATGAATATTAAATTATAGTTTCTTCAGGGAAGGAATGAGAGTGAAAAGCTATCAGATTTTTCATGCTTCAGTGTGATGCATACTTGCTTAATATTACAAGAACTCGGGGTTTCTTATCTGACCAATATGTGCTTTCTTTTTATCAAATGATACCAACAATGCCCTGTCCTGCCACATGTTTTTTGCATGATTAAGACAGGGCTGCAGTTGGAGCTAGCTGTCAGCACAAACTTTTCTGGAACTGTTAGCTGAAGCCAGGATTAAGCTTTTGTCACTCTGAACAGGGACATAAATATGACTGGTTCAAAGATACATGCCCAATTCTAAGGATATGAGCTCTTAGCTTCATTTAGTTGACTGATAAAGATGGAGCTCCCAGCAAAGGGGCAACTTTAACTCGTGTGTTGCTTGATGAAAGAGGCTGTAATGAAGTCAATCCTGGCAGAAAACTCCAGACCAGAGTGGTGACAGCAAGTACTATATTTGTGGTCAAGAGGCAAATTCTAAAGGACAAATCACAGCTGGGACAAGAGGGACAAGATGAATGGCACCTGCTAAGCGAGACTGAAATACAGGAAGGCTGCCAGAGTTTCTCCTAGTCCCTCCTAGCCCAGGGTTCTGTCTGACTTCATGAAGCAGAGTAAAAGAAAGAAGTCACTACAATGGTTTTTTTGTTTGTTTATTTTTCTTTGGGAGAAACTACCAGGATTCTATTTAAAAACAAAAAAACACAAGTGGTCTGATTATATGTAAAATCTACCCTGCATCCAAGATATCAAAGAACAAAGGCACAATCCTTTCATCAAAGAATTCTCAGACATCCAGGAAACTCATAGCCATAAAACAAATAGAAACACTAGGAAGGAATGAGAACAATGGTTGAGGGCATGAGAGTACCATGGAAACAGGAAAGGGGAGCCTGAGGGTGGAGTCATCCCAGGGAATTATACAAAAAGGACATTGGAAGATACTTAAGAAGTTCACCTAGTATACAAGGCTGGGATGGCGGAAGGTGTTCCAGAAGAGTCTCACACACTAGAAGCAGGGCAGAGAAGGACCAAGGAGAGAGAGTTCAAAGAGTAAGTAAGGCAGGCATCACTAGGTGCAGCAAGACACACTAGAGATGACCGTGGTCAGGTTGTCAGTTGCCTTTATGTGTCCTGGAGAGCCTGCACATTATTTAAAGGACAAATAAGTAGACTTTTATGTAAGGAAATTGTCTGAATTTTACTTTGGGATAATTATTCAAGTACATGTTGAACAGAGATGGGGAAAACGAAGACCAAAAGACAAGCCAGGGTGAAGGGTCATCTCCCACTGTGTACCACTTGCAGAAATTCTACTGATTGGCAGGGCAATGGCTGGAGGACTCACTCGGGCCTCATTTTGGACATAAAACCAATGAATCAGGTGCCACATTTAAGGCTTCTAGGAAAATGCCATAAAATGTGCAGTAAAAAGAAAGATAAATAATATTCCCAAAATTTAATTAATCGCTCTCTTTCATTTTGCCTAGTTTAGTGCCACGCTGCACTCCTGAGGGGAACAATCTAGACATTGTTCCATTAGTATATTTCACTTTTATATCAAGCCTCACAATTTCCTGGTTTTATTTAGGGTAATGCACTTGTATTTGACATATTTACACCCTTCCCATTTATTATTCAAAACAATGTTATGCTTAGGTATTGAGGATCAATAAGACCTCTATAATGTTTAGACCATCATATCTTTTATGGGCAAGCTCCAAGTATTTCAGGTTTGTTTTTATGGGTGGTTTTTGAAAAGGCAATTTTATGGCCTTTACTCTGCCTTAGGTAAAAAATTGGTTGGCAAAATTCCCCTGACTATGTTTGCAAAGTCTTAGTGTGGCCACACAGAAACATGGAGGGAATTTTGAGCACCTAATTAAAGTGATATCTCCATCACTTTGATGCATTTACCTAATGTACACAAATTGCCATATGACAATATTCACATAAGATTTTTTGTTTGTATTCTTACTTCCGTCCTTTCTTTCCACTCTTTCCCTTTGGATTTTTGAAATAAGTGTGATTTTTGAAGAAAGTTTTATACCTTGAGACTCTTTATTGTTTGAAATTACTAAATGATGAATCTGTAACCGCAGAAACAAGGCATCACTAATCTCTTCATAGAATTAAATGTAATTGTAGTCATGACAGAAAACAAAACCTCACAGCCTGCCTACAACCTTCCTTTTGAAGTGAAGTACTTTTGTTATTCCTGGATGAACAAAGAGATGTTCCAGGCCTTTTCTTATTCATTGTGTTAAGATGTCTGATTTTTTTAAAAAAGAATACTATACTTTGATTTTGCATGAAATCACTGTATTTGTAGGTTCAAAAGGGAAACAAATGAAGTAGCAACTATTTTACTTGGCTCTATCTTGCTTAAAACAAAGTTAAGACAAAACGCTAAACTTCTCTCATGGTTCAACCTTTCTCCTCCCTCGACTGATGGAGGTCAGAAGTTGGCAGTTAAGGAAGAGGTGTATCATGCTTTTCCTTTACTGGTCTTTCCTCCTTGTCTCACTTAGGCTGTGGATCATTATTTCTGACTTTTCCAGACACAGAGTTGGGAAGATAAATTCTCAACTGACTGATACTGTCCTAGGATGAGCTGGGGTCTCATAGCTGTCTACTGCTTTTTGTTGGTCCCTTTGTTGAGATGTCTCACTTCATCTTCACCTGAGCTACCTGCATCTCATGACCTCTGTTCCTAGGGATGATAGATGACTCTCACTTTTCTCAGCAGGTGCTTTTACTCATTTCCAGAAGCTTCTTAAAGAGTATTTAACATGACCTCATGCTGCATCTTAGTGAGTGACCTGCATTGAGCCATAGGAAACACACACATTCTTCCCTTTAACAAATTAATGGAAGAAAGGCCGATCCCAGTAGAGCCATCTCTGCTTTGTCTTGACTGGCAGTAACTAAACACAATTATTGGTGTCACAGGTACCTTGGGGATTAGTCCATTGTGTATTCCATTTCTATAAACACATCACAACTACTTCAAGCTTAGTGGAAGTATGTCAAGTTCACTGTAGGGCTCAGGTGAATGTGAACAGAAATCTTCACAGATCCATAAATGGCATCCTTTTCATATTATTTTATTTTATTTGAGTTATGTGTGTGTGTGGTATATGCACATATTTATGCAGTTTTGTGCCCATGTGACAGAGGGTTCTCATGCATGTGTGCATTCTCACACATATATGGAGGGCAGATGCTGACATCAAGTATCTTCCTAGATTGCTCTGTATCTTGTCTTGAACCTGTCTTGACAGGTTCTCTCATTCAACTTGGAGCTGATCAGTTTGGTGTGGCTGGCACACTAGTAAGTTCTAGGGAATGTACTTGTCTCCATCCCTCCAATTCAATGCTGAGATATCAGACATGTGCCATGATGCACAGTGTTTACATAGGTGATGTGGATCTATATATGGGTAACATGCCTGAGCAGCACACACTTTACCTACTGGGCCATCACCCCAGCCCCTTAATTCTACCCTTAATACAGTTATACCCTTGATAAATATCAGATGCCTAAGAGTTATCACTTGCTTGCTGTTAGTTGCATGAATTTCCAGCTTCTGTAAACTCTTTCACACAACCTATTTTACATTTTGTTCCTCTCATGAGTGGAGGTATAAGAAAAGGGAAGGGAAGTTGTAGGAGCTATTCTGCAAGTCAGTAATAATTTAATGGTTTCATCACAACAAAAGCAAAGCAACCCATGAATCAAATTTCTTTAAACTGCATTTGTAATTAGTCCGAAAATAAATGGTTGTCAAAACAAATTTTCCGTGTTTGAAAAGATTTACTTGAGACCACATGAGATATTAGCATACTTTTCAGTTCCTATCTTTGGAGAGGAAATATTTTTCTAAGTTTTATATACATGAATGATTTTCTGAATCCATTGAAAGATCAAATTTTTAAAAGTTTAAAATGTCATACTGAATGTCTTATTAAATGTTTAGCAGATGTAATGGGCTTAATGTGTCCTGCTCAATGCTTTTACTTTAGAGAAGTGTTTATGAAACTAGTCATTAATATATCTTAAACCAGAAGGTGAAGGCAGTGTAAACAACCACATTTAAATTAATATGCTTATAAGAAAATTAAAAATGTCAACTGCAAAAAAGTATCTCACCAAATATTTACCATCTGAGAACAACATGGCAAACGCTACGCTGTGCACATTTATTTATCAACTGTTCACTAAAGTTCATTGTTTCAGCTAAGTGGTGAACTAATGTGGGGTAGCTGAATCGCCCTGTGTTCTTGAGTTGACTGTAATCCAGAGAAAGAAGCAAATATGGACACATGCATGTCAATATGAGCATAGAGCATTAAACTAGGGTTTCCAAAGTTTAAGAGATTTAAGAATCATATAAGATTCAAATTCAAGTTCCCACTACAGCTTCACAAATTCTGGATCTGGAAGTCTGGGATATAGTCCAAGCACCTCTGGCATTTTGAAGCAAGAATTTCACAAGGTGTGTGTGAAGGAACATTCCTCAGAAGTCCCACTGAAGCAACAGTCACACCTCTTTTTTCCCCACAATAGCCAAAACCCTCACACTGAGCTGCCACCCAGCAAACATTCACCAATTATTCTGAATAAATAAATGAGCCACTCTGGTTAGGCTTCACCATTCATGGTACAAGCAAAATGTGCTGTGTCAATTCAGAAATATGGTCAGTTTCTCTATTTTTATTTTTGTAAATTAAATTAATATTTTGAGACAATGTCTCACTATGTATCACAGATTAGTCTGGAACTTCCTGTGTAGCCCACATTGACCTCAAATCACTCTCCTGTCTCAGTCTCCTGGGTTTTGGGCTTACAGGCACATACTACCATAACCTGCTCAGTTTCCCTCTTTAGGAAACAGGTCATCTTGGGTAGGGCTAGAAGATACTGCACATGACACTGGGGATAATGTTGCAGAAATAAATATCTGTGGAATGGAACTAAGTGAGTTTGAGTCTATCCTTTGCTTCACAGTGCCTTCATTTCCCTCTATTGACTTGTAGCATCTGGCTCTTGAGGGCTGGCCTCCTTTCCTCTATGTAGTGTCATTGTTCCATGCAAGAAGGAGTCAGTACTCCTTGAAGCCCACCCTAGCAAGCTGTCTTTCCTTTGCTGTACAAGCAGAGTAGTCCCTCTGGGAATGCTAACACAAATTGACTCCAGTTCTAACCATGAAAAACAAAAAATTGTAAATTGAATATGTAAGTATGTGATTGCTATTTCCAAACCCAACTCTTTGGCACCACTCTTCATGGAGGCAATGATGTTTATTCTAAAGGAGTTGCCCTGGCTTTCACAAACAGCTACAGATATTTTTATGGTAAAAGAAAACACTAGAGTTAAAATTAAAATGCAATATTCTGATGCCTAGACAATATTAGAAATTAAGAAGGTTGTAAGGCTTGGGATGAAAAGATTGGTTAAGACAGTAAAAGTGGGTGGACAAAGTAGGTGAGGGAGGAAACAATCACAGGGAACAGGGAATGTGGGGATGGAGGGAGGAACTGTGAGCAAGCCTTTCTCTATCATCCATGATGGCAGAAGGTATGGAACACCATAGTCTGAGGACAAACTACATAGAAGCGGATGGGACCTGTTCGGAGACTTTCCTAGAACTGAAGGTCTCAGAGAACAAAATCTTGGGACTGCGATTTTCCAAGCTGCCTATTCTGATCTGCGAGAGTCTGCCAGGTGACTCGGAACCATTACTGAACTTCTCATATGTTGACACAAGCTCGGTGACTTTAAAGATTCCCACGTTTTATTATTTCACTGTATGAAACTTCATCAACCAAGGTGAGAAAAAACAGAGGGAATGAGGAAGGAAGCAAAGGGGTTCTTTAGAAGGGAAAATGAGGGGTTTCAGATGGAATATATACCTGAAGAAAGAACAAGTCAACACAAAGGACTTCAGATAGAATATATACCTGAAGAAAGAGTCAGTCTACAGTTCCACAGGTACAATAACTTCTCCTAGTTTCAAGACTTAAGAAGATCAATTACATGCTACAAGTCACATAGAGGAAAATTTATAGTTTGTGGTAGCTAAAAGCCTAGTTCGTTCTTTCTTTCTTTCTTTCTTTCTTTCTTTCTTTCTTTCTTTCTTTCTTCCTCTCTCTTCTTCTTCTTCTTCTTTTTGGTTTTTCAAGACAGGGTTTCTCTGTAGATTTGGGACCTGTCCTGGAACTAGCTCTTGTAGACCAGGCTGGCTTTAAACTCATAGAGCTCCACCTGTCTCTGCTTCCTGAGTGCTGGGATTAAAGGCCTGCACCACCACCGCCCAGTTCAAAAGTCTTGTTTCTTTAACTGATTTCAAGACATTTCAGTTGGATATTTATAACATCACTTCTCTAGTACGTCTTTCTAGGGAGTTTTCAGTCTTGGAACACAGAAAAATGGTTCACATTTAAGGCTTCATTTCCAATTTATATTATTCTACTATCATTTCTTTGGTAAATTGTATGTATACAATATAATATATGTTATAAACATATATGTATTTATATGAAAGAGATTAAGCCTCTACACATGTTCAGAGACACATTTGTAAACATGTGTAACTTATGTCCTAATTTTAATGTAGACAGGACAAACACTGATGTCATCAGACAGCTCTGTCTGTGCTTCAGAAGTTTCTCCCAAAGCCACCTGGGAAAAGGGAAGGAAGAACAGGGGCAGCAGAAGCACAAAATCCTAAGGCCTCCTGTGCTCACCTATCTGTGCTCACCCTACTGTGCCACAACCTTTTCAACTCTTGACTTGAGCCTCCTAAGCCCTGAGCTCACCCTGACAGCTTACTTGTCTGTTATTCATTGCATCTATGTGTTTTTTTGGGTATCTGAATGGGTAAACTTATAGACACTAAATTAATTCAATACAAACTCAGTATCTGAAGTGGAAGAGAGGTGTAAACAGTTCACCTCCTTTATAGGCTATAAAGGTGATGAGTTTAGAATCTGTACACAAGAAAACGGCAACTATTTTGCTTTCTGTGGTGACAGCTGGGTATGTTTCCTTGTATTTAGGGACAGAAATGACTAAAACATAGAAAACAGACCTTAAGGAGTAGCTGGGGGGTCAATTAGTAACTCGCTTCATTTGTTATAAGAAAGGTGACTATAATGTGAGAGTCTTCTGAGATTTCATTTCATTTCTCCAAATGTTGAAACCTTGCTCTGATCTCACCAAAGGGTTAAATTGTCAGTTTACAGAGATCTACAGGGAAAAGATGTACCATAATAAAGCGTTCACATTTTCTGTTTGGTAAATAGGGTCCACAGTAATGTGCTTTTCCATAAGTAAAAATAGGGACAGAATTCATCCTTCTTTACTTTTTTTAAATTAGTTTATTTTCAGAATATCATGTTTTATTAAAATCTGTACATTTTGGTCTTTTTAAAAAGTAAGATCGTTTTAAAAAAATTTTTTTTCAAGCCGGGTCACCTGTGTAGTTCTGGCTTGCCTGGAAGTGGCAATGAGAACCGGGTTGGCCTTGAACTCATACAGATAAACCAGCCTCTACCTCCCATGTGCTGTGATTAAAGGCATATTCCAGCACACCCAGTCAAAATCACTTTAATTCATTTTAACTCACAAATATAAACAGTACACATCCAAACACTTGTCCAGTCCAAAACCCTGGATTTTAGTCTTAAAAAACAGAAATGGAAATGCGGAGTCACACACCTGTGTCTGTTTAGGGCCAATATCCATCCTCTTAAGAAGGTCATTTAAGAAAGCAGTCACACTCTCCCAGGGGTAGATGCTGTTGGAGCCGTCTAGGACAATGACTATGTCCAGCTGAGTGCTGCATTCTATGACAGAAGGAAGCGGCGTGTGAGTTTGAAATCTACTTTCTTCAGAGTAAGTGATTTTCCTGGCTGGAAGAAACTCATCTTAAAAGATAACACTGATGTTATACAAAGTGGATCCACTGTTTTTATATCATTTTAGAAAAAGGAATAAGTGAAGTCAGAAATGCTGCATTTGGTTATAATCACTGTGTGTCATACACCCACCCAACCTCCTTCTGAGACAGGTTTCTCTGTTGAGCCTGGCTATCCTGAAACTAGCTCTGTAGACCAGGCTTTCCTCAAACTCAGAGATCTGCCTGCTGCTGCCTCCCGAGTGCTGGGATTAAAGGTGTGCGCCACCATGCCCCACCTCCTAATTTTCATTAATCATATGCATGTTACATTCCAGAATGTTCTCATCATCAACAGGCTTGATACTGTTTTTATTCTGTACAAGAAGTTATTCTCCTCAAAGGGATTCACCCTTTAAATAAACCAGCATGACAGCATTAGCCACAAAATTTAAACATGATTATAAAGGTTATTTACACTAATAGCAATTCCAAAAACAGGAGCAAAGTTTGGTTATATATTGGCAAAGCAAATATTTGCCCAAGTTGGCAATGCTAGCAGATGACAAAACCAAGAAGCTGTCTGGTATGTTCTTGTGTATACACAGAGCTCACTCATTGCTCATGTTTTCCAAGGTGCAGGAGCATTGCATAAAATGTGTACCTTGCACAGGGGCAAAGGAGTTCACAACTTGAAATGTAGGGCTGACATCAGAACAGATTCCAGTTGTATAATGCAGATGTCCACATCTGTAAGCGTACAAAGGCCCACATGCCTTCAAAAAAACAAAAAACAAAACCCTTTAGGACTGAACATCGTGTAACAAGTTTCAAAGACATACATAACTCCATTCCCATTTTTATGAAATCTACCACTCTTTTCTTTCTCACCAGAAATCCTCCGTTTGGGTTGGTGACCAAAGTTGATCCGAAAGTCATATTTTCTTTTATTTCTGTGACATTGGGAATTGATGTGTTCACTGTAAAACAGAGCAGAATTTCATGAGTGTGAAAGTATATTTCATCATATGAAGTGAAGTGTCTCCTCATTAAAACATTCTATTTGCCTTGCTCATCTCAGAGGGCATTCTTGTTCTGGTTCAGCTAAAAAGACTTTCCGGCGCTGGGGAATATAATGAACAAGTTAAGGCTGAAGAGTTGGCTGGTGGCCCGGAGACTCTGTCTCTATCACTGTTTCAAATAGTTTGGCTGAACTTGGAAAGAATGCAGAACAAGCAGGGCAACAAGAACGCGGGATTGGTTTTCACACGTTTTTGCTAATTGAAACAAATGCATTAGTGAGAGTTTCATAAGAGTACAGAGATAATTTATGTTCTGTGTTATAAACAATCAATGGCAAAATCGACTCCTGGGAGGAAAACTGAATTTGCATAGAACAGAAAAGTCCAACAAAATGTCTTTATCGTGACTTCCAACATCACAGGGACGTCATGAGAGCTGCAAAGAAGCTGGATCAAGAATAGAGAAGTGTCCGGAAGTTTGGATAGAGAAAATATGGTGAAGCGACTTCATTGGATGTTCCAAAGAGGAATGTTGAGCCCCACAACCTTCCAACCTGACAAAACTGACAAGAAGCGCTGCTTAAACATTCACGGTAAAACATACTAAGAATGGACACAAAACATGAAGACTTTTAAATTCTGCTTGGAAAGAAATGGATAAATATTTGAAAGTGGCATGATGCAAGCTCAAGAAAGACTCTTAGCTTGGTTCATGTCCGCACATATTCTCGCCTACAGGCTCACAGTCAACGGGGAAACAGGTCCCTAGATGGTCCGTCTCACTTCCTATTCTGAGAATCAGGTTTTGTTCAAGCATTTGGTCTGTCTTCCTTTGAAAACATCCTTTTTTCCCAATTTTCTTCTATTGAAAATAGATTTTTTTTTCATACAATATATTCTGATTGAGGTTTTGCCTCGCCCAACTCTTCCCAAGTCCTCGGAACATCCCCTTCCATCCACACCTTTTCTTTCTCTCACTGGAAAACAAACAGGCATCTAAAGAATGATAATAAAATTAGATAAGGCCAGATAAAACAAAACAAACAAAATGAAACAGAACAAAACAAACAGAGGGAAAAGAGCCAAAAGAAAAGCACAAGAAACACAGAGACACACATGCTCACACACTGGAAATCCCATAATGACAGAAAACCAGGAAAAGAGTATTTACGCAAAGGCCCTGTGATGTTAAAAAAACAAAAGCCCTGACAAAGCATTATGAGTCAAAGGACCTGCACATGAAAGCATCTTGGGTTAGGCTACTACATACATTGGTATCGAATGACCTGTATTTGCGGCTTTAAATGAGGGTTCTCTAGGATCCATATTGCTGGGACAATTAGAGGCTATTGGAATGTCTCTTAGTGTTAAAACTTCTAGGCTAGGTTAAAAACTATTCTAGTTTTCAGGAATGAAGGACAAATCCTAGGAAAGGGGGAAAGAAGCATGAACCAGCCGTGTGAAGGCATTGGGAAGTGACCTCAAGCCGGCAGAGGCTACAGAAGACTCCACACATGGGAAAGAAGAGACTGAGACTGGGCTCCTTGGTTCTGTGCTTCATTCTGGTTTTATTTTTCTTTTCTCCCCAAAGAAAGACTCTATGCACATGCCTTTAATCCCAGCATTCAGGCGGCAGAGGCAGGCTGATCTCTGTGAGTTCGAGACCAGCCTGGGCTATAAGAGCTAGTTCCAGGGTAGGTTCCAAAGCTACAGAGAAACCCTGTCTCAAAAAAACAAAAAAACAAACAAAAAAACAAAACAAAACAAAACAAAAACCAGGAGTTCAAGGCTTACTGGCTTGATTAAAAAAGAGGAGAGAAATTTAGGGTCAATTTACCAAAATGAACAGGGAGTATCTTGAAAAGGAGTCATAAGAGGTCAATTATATGTTTATGTATTCTGTCTATGCATCTGGTTTGCCTGGATGGGTAATGTGGATGGCAGAGTCCACACAGCCTAGTGGAAATAAAAAGAACCAAATAGAGCTCTAGAAGTCCTAGCAGGAAATATCTGGGAGTTCACTCCTCCAAGTATATTGCCTGTTAATGTTTTAAAAAATTAATACTGCTCAAAGGAACAGTATTTCTATGCTTATAATCAAAAATATAGTTCAGTTTGTGTTGCAAAAGTATGAATAACTAGGGAGAAGCCAAAACTTTAATCCAGTGTCACGGAAAGGTGGCAAACCCGAATGTGATGCTGAAGACATACTTGACGCTGTGGTTGTCAGGCAGGGGTGTCCAAAGGGCAAGGCTGTGCTCAGCACACACAGGAAAAACAGTCACAATGAACAAAGAAATTAGAAGTTGAAAGCCAGAGATCTGAAAAATATGCATTACCTATAGTGAGCTTGTGGGGATACAGACAATCGTTTTAGTATTGTACAGATACTGATAGAATTCTAAATCCTCTCTAACTTTTGGAGCAAGTTTCTAGTCATACTACAATCAAAGAGGTATTTTTATCAAAACAAAGCTATTTTGACATATCTATATCTCATATTTTTTGAAAAAAATATACTAATAAATTGAATTAATGTAATTTCTCTCATTCATTTTCCCTTAAAATATGAGATACTGAGTTGCTTTTTGTGGGAGGACTGTGATAGAATTTGACAAACTGCTCATTTTCAAATTTTGAACAATGGTAAGAAGCAGAATTACAAAAGAAGTAAGCAATTCGGATTCGATAACTGTTTCCCAGAGTGGTATAGAAACCAAGTGAGGGCGGAGGGATCCATGGCGTTACTCTCTGTGAATTCTACACAGCAACTGTGGAATGATTTATTACTTTTAATACTGATAAATTATATTATCAAAATATTTTGTGTCACTTGAAAGTTTATTTTCTTCAGTGAAAATATGGGCAAGAGTTAGGATGAACTATTTGATTTAACATACCTGGTAAATCCAACTTCACGCAAGGCATTGATCTTTCTCTCCCAACTGGACACTTATAGACATCTCCAGTTCTTGCTTTGGGTTGACCAACTAGAGGAGAACCAATAAGAACCCTGGAAGTTGAATAAAGCAATTTAAAAATTTAAGCATAATGAGACATTTGTTTAATTATTTTATAGTAAATTCTGACACAGTTGACAGTTGTCCCCATAAACATCACAAGATCGTGGTGACCCTTTTAGTAATTTAATGTCATCTAAAACAAGCAGAGTATCACCATCAAGTTTCATATTTCTAATGTTGCCCTAAATATTAGCAGTCAGTCTGGTTAACATGAGGAAAACAAAGAAGAAATGCCAGGAAGAAAGAGTGTAGAGAACAATGAAATCTACAGAGACTGCATTAAGAACAGCCAGTAGAAATCAGTAAGGGTCCCTCATGAAACTTACGGTGGGGCTAGAGAGATGGCTTAGTGCTTCATGATGCTTGCTGCTCTTGCAGAAGACCTAAGTTTGATTTCCAGCACCCACACACTGGCCCCCAAATATCTGTGAGTCCAGTTTCAAGGGATCTGATGCCCTCTTCTTGTCTCTTGAGGACTACATGCACATAGTATACAGACAAACACACAAGTATAACACCCCTACACATAGAATAAAAAATAAATATTTTAAACATTAAAAAGAATTACATTTCAAAAAACTAAAAGGTGCATTACATCTGATGCAGCTGTGCCATTCTGGGATAGATGTATATAATTGAAGGATCTTAAGCCAGCATGTACAGAGATACTTATACACCCATGTTTATTGCTACACTATTTACAATAGCCAGGATATGACACTGGCCTTGATGTTCATCAAATGAACAGACTAAACATATATAGTACACATAAATACACACACATACAAACATATACATACACACGCGTACACATGTACACACATGCACACAAACACACACACATACATACATACATACATACAAGCATATACATATACACACATTCACATGCACACACATACACATGCACACACATACACATGCACACACATATGCACATGCAC
Source organism: Dicrostonyx torquatus (assembly GCA_028555095.1). Lineage (NCBI taxonomy): Eukaryota > Metazoa > Chordata > Mammalia > Rodentia > Cricetidae > Dicrostonyx > Dicrostonyx torquatus. Next base: position 10,370,459 of record JAQHUG010000005.1, read on the forward strand.
ACACACACAGACATACACATGTGCACACACATATACACAGATGCACACACACACATAATGGAGTTTTCTTCAACTGTAAAGGAGAATTAAATTATTTCTTTTGCTGGAAAGTGGAGCTAAATATCATCGTGTGAATCAAAATAAGCCAGATTCAGAAAGATAGGCATTTACTATTTTCTTTCATATGTGGAAACTAGATTAATATATCTCTATATATAGATATTCATAAATGACATGAAAGTAAAGTAGAGGCAGAACCATGTAGGATAGAGTAAAACTGTTAAAAAGTGGGAGGGTAATAGGGAGAAAGACAAATATTAGGTTTTCTCTGCTATGCAGAATCTGGAGCTAAAAGAGGTACATATGATAGAAAGTGGCAGGGACTTGTTTGGGAGCAATGGAATCAGCAGAATGGGAGGAGGAGAGGTGAAGAGATGGAAACCATATGAGTGATGTTAAATGACAGATATGTGTGAGCAGGGTACCATGAATCACTATTCTCTATGCTAATGAAACATAATTTACATAATTAAAAAGATGCAAATGAGAGGTCATAGATTGTGCTTTATTGTTTTATCTACCACCGCCATATTTATTCCAGGTAAGCCTGCCACCATGTTGCTTTATGAAAACACGCAAGTATAAATGATTTTTTTTCCCCATGAGGAACTGCCAATTTCAGGGAAAGCAGGAAGCATAAACATGAGATCATCCTGGGATTTAAAAATCAGAAAGTCTTAGATTATAAGCACTTGGGAAAGCAGGATAATTCTAAGACCCAGGATAAAATCTTGTGTCTTTTTAGACACTGATGAAGAAAATAGAGTTATATTTCAGCTCCTCCCTGCTTCAGGCAGCATTCAGATCTGTGCCATTCACTTCAATAGTCTCCCAGAATATCTTCAGGAAAAGACACTTTAATATGCATGATTGTTAAGGCCCTTGGGTGGATCCCCAACTGATGCTGCCCTTAAGGGCAAACAGCTACATTCAGTCTCTAGGATGCTATCATATACTGTAAAATGCTGAGCTTCAAGACTGTCTGAGACTATGTTTTTAAAAGCTCAGAGACGACACAAAACACATTACAGTATTTAAAAACCATATCTATATATAGTTGGGAGTATAAATAAGTCTCAGTATTCTAGAATAGTAAATAGAGATTAACTAAAACTTAATAGGAACTTAAGTAAATAACTTTAGCAAGCTGCCCATTACTGTCTCCATTTGTACAGGATGTGGGAAGCCTGATTTAATGGGAGTTCATGTGAAAAGTCATGGAGGATTTGGTTGACAGCACAAAAGCATGGGCCCACAGGGATTTCAGTGCCAAATATGCTAATGTGACCTTAGGCTAGACTGCTGAAAATAGACGGTCTGGTCAAGGAACGCGATAGCCCCTCTGTGTTCTGCCCTGGTCGTGTCTGGAATCCTCACTCTAAGTGGAACATAGGCACAATGGAATGCATTTAGGAGGCTGTGACTCAGATGGGGAAGAGTCAGGCAATTCTGTCAGAGCAGAGATGCTCTCGAAAAGAAATGGGACATTTAGTAAGGAGGAAAAAGCCCAGAAAAGGAGTAAAAGGTTATAGGGTGGTACAAATGGCTCAAGCAAACACTTCTACAATTTTAAATACTTTTAAGTTTGTAATACTAACAAAGGATGAGAATCATTTTCTATAAATTCTTTGTAAGAGCTTGTATTAATATAAAAAACATAAAATTATAAATATCAAGCTATTAAGCAGAATTCTTTAAATATATAGTATGATATACTGACTGAGCAATCTCTGATGTACAGAAAGACCCACAAAAGTATTTCTTTTAGGCTACCGTTCTTACTTCTAGGAAACCATCATTCAAAGTGGTCTAAGATAAGAAAAAACGCTTAATACACAAAGGCAAAACTAAAGGGAAGATTAAAAAATAAGGATGACAGCAAAGTAACGAAACCATCATTCAAAATGGTCTAAGATAAGAAAAAACACTTAATACACAAAGGCAAAACTAAGGGAAAATTAAAAAATAAGGATGACAGCAAAAGTAACAGATTATTGTAGGTGCCTTCTGTAAAACCTTGTTTTATAGACATTAATGAGTGTATGCAATAGGATGAAAATTTATCTGTGACCTAATTCAAAGAGAAACCCTAGATAATTTAAGTTAAAAACTGGTCTAATTTAAAGGAGATGAAACCAAATTATTAAACTCATTATGGTAGCACTGATAACAGACAACAATTATTGAGTTTGTGCCCTGTGCCAGACACTGTCCTAAGTGCCTCCCATACACTAAATAATCAAATTCTCTCTGTAGAAGATAGAATGTGCCCTAGTGATAGGCTTTGTGCATTCAAACTGTGGTTTCAATGTTTACTAGGCTTCTGGTTTAAGATAAGTCAGTTACCCTGTTTGAGTCTCAAATTCTTCATGGCCAAAATAATGGCAGATCCTTATCTCACACGATCATCATTGCAAAGGTCAACAGAGCTGAGATGTGCAAAAGGCTCAGAACAGTATCAAGCTCACTATGGGCTACCTAAACATCAGATATTTCGGTTGCTGTATCTTTATTTCAGATTAATAGCAACTGAGATCTATGTAACATATTGATCTAAAAGAGGGTGTGGCAAAGCACAACTCATTATACCAAAGATACTATGATTAGTTTCTTTTACAGTATTTTGTTTTATGTAAAATGGCTACATAAATTGATGGTTAAAAATAGGTTAGAGAAATTAGTGTACCCTTATTGAAACCATTTATCGTGAGGCTGGATAAGTTAATGCTTATTAAAAATGGGGCTGGAGAGATGGCTCCGTGATTGCGAGCACTTGCTGTCCTTCCAGATGGTTAAAATGTCCATGATACACATCTGGTGGTTGTCAACTGCTAGAAACTCAAGCTCTTGAAGATTCCACTCCCTGTTCTGTCCTCTGCAGGCACTAGCACACACACTGACATACACTCATGCGCATAAATAAAAGAGGAGTTTAACAAGGCATGGGTGGGGGTGTGTCCTGGTGCTTGGGAGTTATCAGCGGGAATAATGAGAAATCATAAGTTCGAGGCCATTTCCAGGCACACAGTGAGTTTGAAGCCTCCATGAGCTATACAAGACGCAACTGAAAAAAAAACATAGGCATCTCACATTTAACCTAGGCCATGAGATGAGGACAGAAAAGGGATGAAAGACACTATTTCAAGTGTCCTAAAATGAAGCATGAAAACAATTGTGTGTATTACAGCAGTGAATGAATCTAAACAGTGCAATGTCATTGTCAGAAAACACCACTCTGTCAACAAAGCAAGAAGGTCACTGGAGGTGAATAGAGGTTGAGTCTGGAAAGTAAAGGTGAGGTTCAAATCATGAATGTTAATATGGTCCACCGTAAAAACTTTGTAGATTTAAATACCATCAAACTCGTATGTATGTATGTATGTATGCATGCATTCATCCATTCATTCATTCATTTTGGAGGCAGGATCTTGCTAGGTAGCCCAGGCTTGCCTTCCATTTGTGATCCTTCTGCCTCCACCTCCCAAGCTCTGGCCTAAAGGTTTGTGTCACCACACTTAACTTCCACTTACAGACAGGTATCATGTGAAACCCATTTGCCTACGTTGCTGTGGATAAACTGGAGGGAAGTAATGTTAGATGGACAAGGCCAAAATTCATATGAGACCTAAATTAAGGAAATAGAGAGGAAAGGAGAATCAATATTATAAATAAATATTTAGGCTATAGATTGCTTCGTCTGGGTTCGTCCCAACATCGAGCTAAGACAAACAAAAACAAAAGAAACAAGCAGAAAGCAATGGCACAGAGAGACTCTTAGGACATTTCTAAGCATGCACAAGTGTGGAGTTAAAAGAAAAAATGGAGGAGATGAAGAAAGTAATTATGGGTATGGAAATAATGAAATAACTAATGGATTGCTTGCACAGGTAATAAACATATGAAAAATAAACATATTGTGAGTCTGCCTATAGCCTACAGGTTAATATTACCTCCTTGAAAGAGTGCAGTGTAAGAGAGGACTGAAAGCTGACTTGTATGTGAAAGAAAAAATCATATAGGAGTGACCAGAGATAGACGGGGAGAATACAAAACCAGTAGTGTCCAGAGTGACAGGGGACAATGGAAGCTGCGAGTTGGCATGTGGCCTGTTGTCCGCTGCTAGGCCAGAATGGGCTTCTTCACAGCGTAACTGCCTTCGATTTCCAGTGACATATGCTGTGTTTAAGGCCTAGCCTTGGAGCGCAGGGTCATTTCTGCTACGTTCATTTTACAAAACAAACCCCAAATTCAACAGGCACCAACAGATTATTGTCTTGAAGCAATGAAGGTGAAACGCCAATCATAAAGAGATGCACAACTCCAACTGTCTGCAAACCTGTCTTTCTTGGGCTACCTAGAGCTCTAAATTGTAGCCTCCCTTGCTTTTCGACAAGTCTGTTCCTTTCTGCACTTCCTATACAGTCTGGGACTCTAGTGCCTTTCCTGTCACATCAGCTTTTCTGCATTCTTTCTGACAATCCTTAAACAGAAGGAGACTGACTCCATAATACATTTCATTTGCTTTAAACAGGTAATGCTTTGTTGAAAAGATAAGTTCAAATTTATTAGCATAGGCTCATCTCCTTGATTTTTAGCCAAACGATTGGAAATAAAGTGGCTGTAAGCTGAGAGTTCCCACTCTCGCCTGATGCTCTGGACCCCTTTCCTTCTGTCTGTGGCACCACTGGCTTACTGACACTGCTCACACAGGAGTTAAGCCATCTTGCACCATCTGCATTTGGTTGAGGTGCTAACTGACTGGAGTCAAATGAATGAACCCAAGGGGCAGAAGAGTATCATAATCCCCAACGTCTTCATTCTTTAAGACAGGATGTGGTGGGGTGATCCAGCAACAATAAATGAAAACAGGAAGGATATTTCCTGTTCCTCTGGCTTTTACAATCTTTCTTTCCCCACTTCCGGAGTGCTCTTTTGGCCTTGGGTGCAGGAGTTGGGACTGGGCTTCTGGACTTGGCATTTTGACCAGTTGTGTTTCACTGAACTTGTCTCTGATGCAAAGAGAAGTTTCCTTAACACAACCTGAGAACTACATCTGTGGTAAGAGCTCAGAGGAAGGGGAAATTTGCTGTGAGGCTGTGTCTCCTAGAAATGTCAGAGAGCCTACGTCTGTGAAGTCTCACCAACGTGGCTGCTTAAACATGACCTGAATGAGGACAACAACAGCAGACATGTACATGTGGAAGGGGAAACCTCAGGGGGCCTCAAGCCCACAAAAAGAACTATAGGCAATTGGAATGCTGAGCCAGGGAAGAATACTTCAAATGGTTAATTAATACCAATAGTCAGCCCTGGACGGGAAAAAAATATATGTGTGTGTGTGCGTGTGTGCGTGTGTGCGTGTGTGCATGTGTGTGTATGTATACATACATATGCTTATTACATAGTTATATATAATATAAAAATTTGTATGTATACATATATATATAACTATATAATATATGATATAGTTATATGCACATAACTATATAGTAATATATACTATTATATATAACTATATAATAAGCATATGTATGTTTATGATCTATGTTTATTACATAGTAATATGCAGCATTATATGGACTGAACCATTGTATTTACATAGTTACATATGATCAAAGAAAGAAAGGAGCCTGTGTAGTGGTTCACACCTTTCCCAGCACTCAGGAAGCAGAGGCAGGAAGATCTCTGTGAGTTTGAGGAAGCCTGGTCTACATAGTGAGTTCTAGGACAGCCAGAGATACATAGGTGATGTGGGATTCCCCTCTGTATGCTGTGATTACCATTAATGAATATAGAAAACTGGCTTTCCCTGATAGGGTAGAACACAGCTAGGCAGGAAAAACTACACTGAATGCTGGGAAGAAGGAGGCAGAGTTGGGGAGAAGCCATGTAGCCCTATGGGAGCCGGATGGAACTTTACCTGGTAAGCCACAGCCACATGGCGATATACAGATTAATGAAGATGGGTTAAATTAAGAGGTAAGAGCTAATTGGCCAAACAGTGATTTAAATAATATGGCTTCTGTGTGATTATTTCGGGTCTGAGTTGCCAAGAACACGGGAACCAACGGCCTCCTTCCAACATATAGTGAGACCCTTTCTCAAACAACAACAATAAAAAGACAAAAAAAAAGGATACAAGTTTGAAAGAAAACAATGTGAAGTTGATACATGGGAAAAGTAGGAGAGAAATAATGTTATTATATTATAATCTCAAACATTAAAAATATATAATAAAAACAGGAAGGAAACGTAAATTTCGGCCTCCTCGTTCTCTCTCTCTCTCTCTCTCTCTCTCTCTCTCTCTCTCTCTCTCTCTCTCTCTCTCTCTCTTTCTCCCCTCAATAGCTATATTCATTTAGTAATAATTAAGTGAGCGATAGCTATTTGGGTAGTAAACTTGTAGAGTGACTTAAAGTACATTTCTACTGTGAATGAGCAATACAATTCCGAAGTCCTGGGAATGTGCAGGGGCAGGAAAATGGAGACTGAAAGGACATGATGGGAGGTATGGATGGCGAGAACCAGCAGGATTTGACTTCCAGTGCGCACTGGAGCACATGGGCTAAGAGTCCATCAAAAATGGAAAGAACTGGAATCTGAAATGATGCAGCAATCATAGCCAAAGCATGCTATGAATTCTGGGAAAAATGAAGCTCAAGCTGTGTGAATACAGGAAGTGGTGGAACCCAGTAGCTGAAGATTGAGACAGGAAGTTTGGCAGTGGCGACCAATGGTAGAGAAGGCAGCAGCAGGATACAGGTAAAATGGTTATTTACTTTCCTGGGGGCTGTTTCCTCTGGCAGCCACATGCTCTTCTTGAATCACACATACCTTACCACTCTAAGCCTAAGTCAGCCTCACTTTTCCCCAGGCTACAAAAAAATACCAAGATCTAAAAAGTATCATCAGTGGGTTTGTGGAATTCCAGCGATCCTGTGTCTCAATCCTGTTATCATTTTTGTCTGGCAGTACAGACCACATTCTGTCATAAAGTATAACTTTCCTCTTTCTAAAATTATTTATTTGTTCTGTGTGCTTCCTTCTCTAGTAGAACCTCTGCACCCCAGTATCAGTAATTTTTGGTTCACTTATATATTCTCAGTGCAGGTGACAATTTTAGATATATATAAAAAAGTGAATTTACTGCTATACCCGTAGATCATTGCCTGGCCCAGCAGTCATCAGAGAGGCTCATCCAGCAACTGATGGAAACAGATGCAGAGACCCACAGTTAAATATTAGGCAGATCTTGGGAATCCTGTATGTGTTGGGGGGGGAGGGTGGAGGAGAGGAGATTCCCAGAGGTTAAGGCACCACAAGGAAACCCTAACTAACCTGGGCTCATAGGGGCTCACAGAGACTGAACCGCCAACCTGTGAACTTGCATGGAACTAACCTAGACCCTCTGCTTATGCGTTACAGTTGTGCAGCTCAGTCTTCCTGTGGGATTCTTAACAGAGGGATTGGGGTTGTCTCTGACTCTATTACCTACTTCTGGGACCCTGTCCTCCTACTGGGTTGCCTTGTCCAGTTTTAATAGGAGGGGGGTGCCTAGTCTTGCTCTAACTTGCTGTGCCATGGCTGTCTGATACACATGGAAAGCCTGCACTTTTCTGAAGAGAAAGGAGAAGGAGTGGGTGCGGAGGGAGGGAGAGGACAGGATAGGGAAGAGACTGGGAAGAAAGGGGCAGGGAGGTGAAACTGTGGGTTAGGAAAAATAAATAAATCATAAAAAGTACTAAAGGGGAATTTAAGTGATAATAATAAAAGGGACTGTGCTCGTCACTACCGAAAATTTTGAGTCAAACTGACTTATTATACTTTTACTTCTATTAATATGTTTGTTGTTTTCATCTTTGATTTGAGACATGTTCTCATTCTGAAGCCCTGGCTATTCTGGAACTTGCTATGTAGACCAGGCTGGCCTCAACCTCACAGAGATCCTCAGCTCTCTGCCTCCTGAAGGCTCGAATTAAAGGGACACTTTACCATGTTCAGCCTAAATTTTGGTTTTATATAGAATCTTTCAAATACCTTGCTTGAAGGTGAGGAGAAAAAAATAATTTGGATATCATTACTGTTCTCTATAGAAACTCCTAGTGAATTCAAGAATCTTTAAAGCTAAGAAAAGATTTCTTTTCTTCATGTAAAAGTTTTAGTCATAATAAAACCTTAGTGAGTTGAGATGAAATGTGTCACTCATACTTGTCACTTTTGTTATTGTGACTATCGCTCTCTTACTTTGAGGAGTGGGTGATGTCTGATGTCATTCTACAGGAGAAATCTATGAAGAGGGTTTATCCAGAGTTACAGTATTCCAGAACACACCCTTTTAACCTGCCTCTTCACTGATGTCTGATAGAACCAACCAAAGTCACTCTCAGACTGTCACAACTCCTGTCACAGCCAATTTTGTTTTTCTCTTTCTTTTATGAATGGAGTAACTGTTCAGTGACCTCAAAAATGAAACTTGAACAGTGACCCTATTAATTATGCTGATATTTATAAGAAAAAAAGGCAGAATGCTATAAATGAAATGAGCCAAAGAAAAGACAATTTTGGCAAGAGGACTTGTAATTTTTGAAAGACATAAACAATGTAAAGTGAATACAGTGTTAAACTCTACAAGAGAGGAACTTGAGGACGTCTTCACCTTCTGTACTTGTATAAGTTTCATCTAAAAGATATGCATACTAGACATAGCCCATCAGTCACATAAGTCAGAGTACCCTTTCCTAGCACAGTTTAGGGTCCTGGGGAGGGGAATCAAAGAACAGCAGAGTTTTGATACACTTTGAGCTGAGGATTGGGTTTGTGAGATCTATCTGTTTTCAGCCTGACATCTACTGCAGGAGAACATGTCCAGTGAAGTCACTGATGCCTCCAGGGTAGCTTGGACAGTCATTAAAAAGTCCAGCATGGAAGACAGAATAGTGGAAAGACCCAAACCGCATCTTGCATTTCCCGAAAGCTTGTGCCGGGTTGTATATTGTTTACCAGCTTTTCTTCAGACTGAAGCTATTAGGCCAAGCATGCTCTTCTGGATTCTTCTGAAGGGCTTTGCAATTGCTTGGATGCTGCAACTCATGCTAGCTCTGATGAGCAACACTGATCTTAATCAGAGGTATGATGTGTTCTGTTACTGAGAAAACATGTGGCTCCTCGGCAAGAGTCATAAAGTAAATTTACACTTGACAGTCAACTTCTGAGAGGTAAAGGGGACATAAAGCTGCTTTAGTATTGTTTTGATTCATCCCAAAGAACTTAATGTTTTTCAAACACAGGGGACACACGTATAGTGACCCAAGAAGAATTACTTTCTTCTTTAGGCATGTTACAGAGAAGAGGTAAGATGAGTTAGAATGGTGTGTGTGTGTGTGTGTGTGTGTGTGTGTGTGTGTGTTATATTTTAACCTAAATTGGACAAGTTTCTAAAATATGGGCAGTAAATACTTATGAAGATGTTCACTCTGAAGAAAATGAAAACAACAGAATCCATGTTCTTCAAAGCGTGTCAGGTATTCCATAGTGTGTTCCCCAGAGTAAGCCTGTGTTCTCTCTGATTTTATAAACACTTGCAGAATATCCAAACATCTTTCTCCATCACCAGTGACTGGAGCTCTTTAGAGTCACAGCTGCCTACCATGCTACCCACTACAGCTCAGGAATTCTGGGATGGAAGTTTTCTTATTTTTGGATTTTTTTTTTGCTTTTGGTTGTTTCAGTCTTTTTACTTTCCCATAAAAACCTTTAGAAATGCAGGGTGTTGAAACAGAAACAGGCAGCTGATACCCATATACATCCAAAATGCTCACAAGCTCCCATATACATACTGACATATAAATTCTGGTGCTAACCACAAAAACAGCAATTGTCAAAACTGACTTTTTAAGATATTTCTAGTAAAGGGGAAGGCACAGTGAGGCTTAAGGTCTATTTCTAGCCCTGCTTGAAACAGTTCCATTTCTGATGTGGGACAATGGTCTTGTACCCTGTAAAGACTTGTTACTTGTATTTTAATAAAATGCTTATTGGCCAGTAGCCAAGCAGGAAGTATAGGTGGGGCAATGAGAACAAGAGAATTCTGGGAAGAGAAAAGCATCCAGACACAGAGGAAACAAGATGAGACTGCCTTACTGATAGAAGGTACAAGCCACATAGCTAACACAGACAATAATTATGGGTTAATGTGAGTTATAAGAATTAATAAGAATCCCGAGCTAATAGGCCAACTAGTATATAATTAATGTAGACCTCTGTTTGCTTCTTTGAGACTGAACGACTGTGGGACCATACGGGACAGAAACCTCTTTCAACACATTTCTCTAGGACAACCACTCTTTATTTATTTTTATGTAGTTGTGCTTCATGGATCATAAGAATGTGCTACACAAGGTTTAACCATTTAGTCAGTACAAAATCACTGAGTGTGTCAGTACAGGGCAGGGTACTATCTATAAGAGTAGGTACTAAAGCCAATCTTCAGTTACTAAAAGTATGTTCTACTGTTAGCTTCTCTGCTTATGAGCATCCCACTTTGAAGTTTATAACTACCTAGACACCATCTTGAACTCAAATGGTTTAAAAATAAATTCATCAACTTCCTAAGACTGATTTTACATGTCTGTACATAAATATGTCTGTCAATGACTTCCTGTTTCTCTGTAGTCCAATAGAAAAAAATTGAAATATATCTTATCCTTTATTACCTTCATTTTCCATGCATCAAAACTTAATACTCATCTAATATGATCTTGGCTATGAATTTATTGGATTCCAATCACCCCTAGGTTAGTCTGAGGCATGCTCTCTCTTTTTGGCTTGTTTTATTTAATTTTTTATTAGTTTGTTTTGATTTTGGTTTGAAACAATGTTACAAGTACATCAGGTAGGCCTTGAACCCCCTATGTAACGGAGAATGACCCTGAATTCCTGATATTCCCATCTCTGTGTCTCAAATGCTAGGATTCCAGGCTATCCAACCAGACCCTACAGAGTCTCATCTTTTAAGGACTAAATTGGGTTCTGGCTTGCAGGCAGATTTCCTAATTTGTAGGCAATACAGTCAGATCTATGTTAATTTCCTAAATTACATTTAATGAAAACAGCCTTTAGTGGACTCTCCAAGCACTGGTTTTGGTTCTAAAAAAGATCTCTTCCTTGTTCTTGAAGGTCTACCTTGTCTCATATGGCTCCCCAGCTTGGGGTGACCTTTCCTCTCATCCACGGACAAGTTGCCTTTCAAGAGTCAGATCACAAGTGAGGAACCACTGTTTTCTTCCTGAAGTCTCAAGGAGCTCCCAGTGTGTCCCACACTGCTTAGCACTATTGTTAGTTCTTAATCATTTCCAATATACCCTTTAGATTATAAACTTCTATATTTCTTTAATATTTCATTTCCCACAGAATCAGAACAGAGGAGAGGTTAGTGGAGGGATGGGAGGAGAGAAGAGAGGGGAAACTGGAGTCAGGTTGTAAAATAAATGAAAAAAAAATAATTAAAAAAAAGTGAGAGCCTAAAGAAGTCAGGTGGTTCCAAAATGGTAAGAAAAATACTAATAAAGGACTTTTGATGCCAATATTCCATAAAATCAGGAAGTCAATTCTACATGGAGGAAGAAACTTACAGTTTCCTCTCATACGAAGGATTAAACAAAATAATATAACAAAATTGAAAAGAAATTTTATAAAATATTTTGTCAGTATTTGTCTGTCATTTAAGTAGGTATTTTAACTCTTCAAAGGTTGATGTTTACTACAGTTTCCTTGAAATTCATTATCTATTAGTGCTAGGTAAAAATTGACATTTGGATGTGTTTTCTGCATAATCAAAATGAAGCCTGGATAACTGGTCCACTTACTGTTTTCCCTCATGGGTTGTGCATAAATGGTTGTCTGCTGTTTAGAAGGATGACTGTGTTTAACACTCACAGAGTACCTGTATGTGGGGAGTACAGGAAAGATGGACAGAGGATGTGAAACTTCATAGCAATATTGCTCAATGTCTCCTAAATGGTAATGTACCCCTAGAATATAATATTCACACTTGGAATATTTAAGAACTCAAATTATTAGTTTTGGTAGTCTTTAGGGGATTACTATTAAACCTTAAAAGTTTAAAAGAGAAATCAAAATACACTTTTTTTCTGTGAAATAATAATTGTAGACTGGCACTCCTATTTGATACAAGTCTCTTTTGCTAGGAAAATAATGGGCTTTTAAGATTAAGAAACAGAGAGAAGTCTTAACTAACTCATAAAGTTTTTGACATTAGTTAGGTAGCATGCAAAGCAAAAGGTCTTTACTATTCATTTTGTGAAGTGGTTAAAAATTAAATATACTCTAAATTTTGTTCTAAAGTGAACTTAACCAATGGTTCACAGTGTTAAAAGTGTGTCAGAAATTCAGTATAGTTTATGGTCATCCTTAGACAACACTTAGCATATCACCCAAATACCAAAAAAATCTAAGCCCCTAGCAACTAAAGTAATAGTAACTGTCTCTGGGCATCCCATCTCCTATCATGTCCTTCTTCATGAATTTCAGTCAAGTATCCACGTAACTCAAGAACAGGAATAATCCAGAAATGCTTGTCAAAGCAACAAAGTGGCTGAATACATACTGAAATATGAAACTTTCTTGAGGTCAATCTAGTAATGAAACAGCAGAAATAAGTAACCACTTCCTCTACAATTCTAAGGAATGCTGCCCCTTTAACTTCATGTCAGCTTCCATCACCAACCCACTAGAATACGTTTTCTAGCACAAATGAGTCATTCAGTTAATGTTCCATTCATAAAACATGCTGTAAATATTTTCCATTTCTTTGTGTGAAAGAACTGGCCAACAACAGAGCCTGTTTGCTTACCATTTTCCTTCTTCATTTTCGTATTGTTGAACGGTGTATCCAAACATGTCCTCCACTGGGCCACTGAAACTCATTGAATTTTTCACATCAACGTTGAAGGAAGTGCAGAAACCTAGAATAACTGAGAGGGGAAAGAAAGTCCAGTTACACAATGCTAAGGGAGAATGCATCGCATTTGGGATCCTGGAAGGCATTCTTAGGGGGACCACGGAAAGCTGTGCTCTTAAGAAAAAGAACAATTGAAACTCAACAAAATGAAAACTCAAGGAGGGTTCTGGTAAGATGTTATTTATTGAGCACCTAAAGAATGGCTTTTAAAACTGTTTGGAAATTAATATCAATACTATTTTCAGTAGGAAAATTTTAGGATTCGGTGGGAATAACAAAAATTGAAAATGACTAAAGAGTCAGTTTAAAGATACTTTCCCAGAAGCGATCCCTCCAGTACAGTGTGACCAATAGTGACTTTAAACAGCTCCCTTTTCCACTGTAAATTCTAAAGATGCAGGCAGTTGCATTTAAGCCTCCTAGCCAGACCTTTCTCCTGTCTGTTTCTGAAAGAAAACTCCCTTTTCCTTTGCATCTGAAGGGTCCTTTTCTCTGGGTGATCTTCAGAGAACTGTTTCCACTCAGGGCTGGCTTCCACTCAGGCCTGGGATAACTTCTGTGTCTCCTCAAGAAACAAGCAGTTCATGGGAGTTTGTACTTATACAAAAAGCCTCCTTGCAACTGTATTGACTGTGGTAAACTCACAAACATTGTGGATTCAATGAGATAATATTCTCAGTAGTCCATGCCCAGTACACATTATATATACAATGAGAGTTTATCTCTTTAATTTCTCTGTGATACAGATATAAGAAAAGTTTTTAAGAAGTGTGACCATGTACAGAGGTTCTGAAATCACAAGCTCAGATGGGGGATACTAAATACTTCATTTGGTCTTAGTTTGGAAGAATAGACTTACAAGATTCAGTATCCCCATCCTGAATGAAACCAACAACCCTTATCAAAGAACATCATCTTATACAATAATAGCACATTCTAAGGCATGTTCAGAGGTGATTAACATTCAGTTCTCAAAACTAGAGAAAATCACATGGATTCTGGAAACTTCTCTATTCTAAAGATGGAGGACAGGTAACATATCGAATCTCTTCGCTCTTATCCACTCTAAACTTTTTCCATAAATGAGCTCTAAATCCAGGTTGCTCTGACCCATAACCTTCAAATTATATTAACAATAGTAATATTTATTTGATACACAGGAATCTAAGTTAATTTAGAGAAAACATTTCCAGAGGAAATCAACCATTCTTTCCATTTGTAGATCTATCCACATCTTTATCTTCTAAAACCTCTTCTTTGATTTTTGAAGAAATTTCCTACCAATATAACTATTAAATACTAATTATATTCTTATTTACTGGAGATGTTCCCCCTGGACTAGAAAAGTCTTAAAACTGAGGATAGTCTTACTCCTCTTTTTATCCTTCATAAAAACCTGGTGTAGTTCCTCTCACACAGATGGGCAGTAACATGTTTATAGTCTGAGAGATAATGTGTTGCAGTGGGAAGGGTGCCAGCTGTGGCTGGAGATGCACTGGCAGCCATTCCATCCTAGCAAAGCAAGACTTGTTAACGTCCTAAGGTAAGGGGGAGATGGGACTTGGCAATGAGAAGAAAATTTCTACCCAGGATTTGGAAGGGTCTCTGAGTGTAGTAAGAGACACTGGACAAATATGGTCGCAAGATCACAAAGCAATCTTCCTGGCTGGCATGAAGGAAGCAGACAAAGAGTAGACAGCCAGGATACATCCTTTTATGTACATTTCCTCTTCATTCCTCAAGGGAGATGGAGCACAGCTGGCCACCATCCCCACATCCTCTTTTAGATATTGGGAGGTCATTTTGCACAGTGCTTGCTCTCTGCTCCAAGCTTCTAGTACCATGCGCTTAGCCTTTCTTCTAATGTTTTGATGTTTTGAAGAGTTTCAACAGACTACTTTTTTTGCACAAGACATACACAAAATATCGCCTCCACAGTGTGGTTTCTTATCCATGGCACTAAAGGCAATTTTATCACGAGGACTCGTGCCGAAAAATGCCTAGCAATGTCTATGTCCCACTGCACATGATGCTAGTGGCCTTCTGTGAGTTTTCACAATCAACATTATCTCTAGACACTGCCAAAACCCCGTGAAGTCAAAATTATCCATAACTGAAAACAATTGTTGAAGAGATATAAGGATCCGAAATCTCCTACCAAGGACTGTACACCAGCTGTACGGTCAGATCAGAGGACGTCTAGTCCAAGGCAAGTGAGCATCATTAAGAGAGAACCAAATCTCCTTGGGATTGTATCCCTCTTACTGTTTAAGAACTATATCTGTGTGCCATGTTGCTTCTTCATCAGTATGTCTACGCAGGTAGCAGAACTGGTCTACATTCAAAGGATTCCCCTTTTAAACAAAATTAGCAACATACATTTTGGGGGGGGGAAGGTCAGCGTCAATTTCACTCATTTGAAGGATTTCTTTATTCAGCACACTATCATTTGAGGAGGGGGGTTCTCTCCTAAAGGTCACTTGAGCATTCGATATTCTTGGGTTTGTCTATTCTACGTGTTGTGTGGAATGCCTGAGGGTGGGCACTGCATTGTTTCTTCCTGTCCTTAGGATTCTACAGGCGCTTTGCTCAAAGCAATTTTAAATCTGTCCCTTGTATGTTTTCTGAGACACCATGGAGCCTGTGGCACAGGAGATGAAAAAAAAAAGTAGTTTGCAACTTGTCTTTTTTATTTAACGGAGTAAAAGCAGTGTCTCATAAATTTTAGTCCAATGCTTATTTTATTGGAGTAGATTTTGCTTGGAACATGTTCTAGAAGTAAGAGAAAATGGTGCTTATCTCAACAAAAGGAAAAAACTAAACAAACAAAAATCATCACATGTAACATAACAGTCTGAAAGACTTGAGAGTCAAGATAAGGAAGATATTGAAAGTAACCAGAAGTGAGTAAGTCTAGAGTCAGATGTCTAAAGAAAACGCTAATCTCACATGTACCCCTGAGAAGTCTTTTTCTAACAATCATTACACCATGTGTTGTGTGTAGTTCCTTCTTTTTCAGTCTACTAAACTCATCAAAAGTCCTGCCAATAACATGCTCATCAGCATCACGTGAGTGAGCGAGAGCATCAGTAGCCATGAATAGTCCTCGTATTTCCATGGGATTCCACAATATAAAGCATCAGTCATCATTCAGATTGTTTTTCTCCCTAAAATCAGAAAAAAACCTGAGTGACCATCTTTGGAAGAAAGTGCCTTCTCATGACCAAGAATTGGTGTGTGTGGTTCTGTGTCCGATATGAGGAGGAAACTGTACTTTGGTGACAGCTGGCTGAGAAGGATTTTGAGGAGGCTGGTATGGGAAAGTAGCCATGGCAACAGAGCTCAGACCAAGTTGCTGGAAGGACTTCACGGAAACATATGTTTATAGAGAAAAGAAAGGAAGGCGTCTGCTCCTTTTCAAGCATGACCATATGTTATATGTGTCCTAGTACGGAGCAGATGAGAAAGATGAGGTAGTTGATGTTGAAGGTTTCATTTGTAAATTAAATCATTTTGTGTTCATTTTCCCTTCCTGGATGAAATTTAATGTGCAAGGCAATAAATGAGTGAAAGAGATACATAGTTTCCAGGTCTGGGGTTTTTTTTTGTTCCAAAATAATATTTTTCATAGAAATAACATAAGAAGTTATTGACTAAAAAGGGTAGTAGCTATAACTTTCTTTTTGTATATTTGAAACTGAATCTCAGAGAAATTAAGAGATGAGTCTAAGCTGAATGTATTAACAGCAGCCAGAGGATGCCAACATGGGTCTCCTTGGGTCCAGTTGTGGACTTGCTGTAACAAACTCTAGACTGTCTTCATTTCCAGAATGATTAGAGTAATTGGTCAGCTTAATAAAGATGAAACTATAACCCACCTGAGAACAACACTCAACTGGCCCATGCAAGTTTTACCCCTGTATAGTTTTGGAATATTTGAGGTGTGATTGGAAAAAATAAAAAGTAGAAACGGTAATAATAATAATAATATAATAATAAACGGTAGAAAACTCTGAGCTACTTCAGAGACCGTGGACTCTGGTGGAGGCCACACCCTCTTTCCCTCTCATTCCCAGTTCCAAGAAGAGTCACTGCAGCCTATGAGGTCACTTCTTAAATAAGAAAGTCAAGGCCTGAGCATATCCAGATGGGAATATAAAAGAGCTTATGGAATTTTCTACCTGGTAAATTCTGAGGCCAAGGCAAGTGAGCATCAAGTAAGTGGTGGCAAAGAAGATATTTTATAATACTATTATTCTCCTTTAATAATTTCTCATGTATATTTATCCAACATAGCAACAGAACTCATACTTAATATTACTTTCAATCTAAAGTTTGAAATGGTAACATTTATTTATTTATTTTGGTTTTTCAAGACAGGGTTGCTCTGTAGCTTTGGAGCCTGTCCGGGAACTAGCTCTTGTAGACCAGGCTGGTCTTGAACTCACAGAGATCCGCCTGCCTCTGCCTCTCGAGTGCTGGGATTAAAGGTGTGCACCACCACTGCCCAGCAAAATGATGACATTTATAATGAAAGATAGTAATAGTTAAAGTGTACAGTGAACTGATGAATCCCAGAATAAGTTCCTTCCTGTCTTGTCAAATATAGCAAACTGGAGGATATCAATGCTTGGTCTCTGAAATTTTCATTAATTTACTTTTCAAGGATCAAATAATTGGATCTCAATTTTGAGGTACATGGTTGCCAAAAAGAATAAAAATTTGATTGAATTTTTATTGATTGAATCACCAAGATCTGACCAAAACAACTATAGAATAACATCTTTCTAGTTAATCTGTAAGTTGAGGAGATTATTTGTATAGCTTTTTGGTTATGAAAATGATCCAAAAACCTCCATTAGCAAAGATATGGGAAATCAATAGTGAAAACACGACCATAATAGAGTCTGATCAGAGAGTACAGAAAGAAGGAAAGATCTGGAGATGGCATCATAATTTCAAACACAGAAGATCTGAACTTGCTATAAAAAGAAATATGTCTAATTTATACTCTTTGAAACAAGAAAAATGTCTCCATATAATGATATAAAGAAAACACACAATACCATTCAAAGCTGCTTTCATCAGAAGTGATGTAATATGTGGGCAAGATGTCTCCCTCCATCAGCAAGGCCAGAAAAGCCAACTCAAACACCCTGGTCTGCACGTGTCTTCCAGCTTCACCCTGGGAGGCTGCTCCGTGAATTCGGTTTGCTGCAGTCAGTGAACTGTTTTGTCTTTGCTTCTAAAGTCCATGACCTCTAGTTGTTAACAAATGGCATTTGATCTCCAAAGTGCTGCAAGCGTGCATGTGTGCGTGCGTGCGTGTGTGTGTGTGGTGTGTGTGTGTGTGACTGGTGGGGAGGATGCAAGGAAGCATATTTCTTAAAACCTAGTAGGTGTTTTCTACACGTTTTTGAGAATGACAGGATATATGTAAAACATAAGGATTTTTGAGCAGAGATGTCATCCTGACTACAAGAACTTGTTCCCTTCCAGACATGCTATCCAGAGTACTCAATTTCACCAAGGTGTTTCCCAAACATCACTGTTAAAATTTCCATTTAAAGTTTTCCTACGGAATCTGCTCTTTGGTGGTGTTTCTTTTCCTTTGTAGTATCTACAGACATCTGCTCATTGCCCGTAACCTCTCCCACCACAAATAATTGCTTGCTTCACGAACTCCTTTCAGACTGTGTCTACTCTGCTCTCGGAAATTCTGACTCTCAGGACGCCACCTCCTCCTCCTACCAGCATCGTGTGTTTTACGGGATAAAAAAGCTGCAGGACCTTAGGAGTCCTGGATCCCACTGTGGGAACACAACTCGCGTGTTTGTGCAAGCACCATGAGCAGAGGACTGTTCTGCAGCTGCCCAGGCATTCTGAGAGCTGAGCTCATTAGGTCCGTGATGATTCAGCTGAGCACCGCATATGCGAAGCCACACGGCGCATCAAAACAAATCAGGGGGGCCGAGTAACATGCAGAAATAATAAGATGGACAGTCTTTGGATATAAAAAATAAACACTGAAAAGCAACTCTATCGTTGTGGGTGGAATCTTTTCAAAGGCTTTATTAACTTCAGGCTCAAGCTCTGTCTAGCGTGTGTGTGTGTGTGTGTGTGTGTGTGTGTGTGTGTGTTTGGTGTGTGCATGTGTGTACATGTGTGTCAAGATGTATGTCCCATTGCACACTTGTGCATACACCACAGTATACTTAATGTTCTACTTACCATTCTCTGCCTGATTTCCTTGAGACAGTTTGCTCACTGAACCTGGAGCTCAGTTTCTTTGGGCAGGCTGGTGGCCCACAAGTCACATGATCCTGTCTCTGCCACCACTTGCCCCTTCTGTGCAAAGGTTACAAGCCCTTAAAGATACAACTGCACTTTTGTCCTGGGTATTCGGTTCCTAACTCAGCCATCTCCCCAGCCCTTAGAGCCATTGCTGTTAGTGTGCACAACAGGCACTTCTGAGGCTCAGAAAAGCAGACAGGCTGTGTGCATGGTCAGCAACTTCTCCAACTCACCCAACAGCATTGCTTGGCAATTTAAAATTACAGACATTAAGAGATCCCATTACTGATTTTCCTAATCTATTAATTATCATTTTTGAGGTCTGAGGTGTAGGGCTTGAGATAGTTCTCAAAAAGATAGCATTTTTAAACCTGAAAAACCATTTGTATATGATCTTCTATGCCTTCCATGAAACTACTTGTGTATAATAATAAAAATGAACTTAGACTGATATTCTATTTCTGGATTATATATCTCTTTGAGAAGGAATCCTATTCAAACTAGTAAAACCTATTTCAAAGAACCTCTTAAGAAAGAGACGACAGTATTTTGTTTATCCTAGGGTATGGCAATTGACAGAATGTACAGGATAGGTAGGTAAGATTCCACTCCGAAAGAGAGCTAAAGACATCGCCAAAGTGTGGGTTGGGAAGATTACTCTGTGTCCTGATATACAAATAGTACAAGACGGTTCAAAAGTGGCTTTCTCTTTTCTCAATATACAACTTTAAACATACTTGGGCATAAGAAAAAAATGAAGTATAAAAGAAAGGAAAATAACAGTTTTGGCATTTTAAAATACACAATATTTTAAACCATTTATTTAGGTTGTTAAAATTTGAGGAATTAAAGCTAACTTTTCTCATCGTGATCATTCCTGTTGCTACATCGTATCACTTTTAAGTAGAACAATTTGTTCCTTAGAAAAATTCCAACATGTGGAAAGACTACCAAACTAGTTTGTGGTGGTTTAGATTAGAAAATAATTACAGGCAGCCTGAGTTAGCAAGAACATTCCTTCAAATCAGGAATAAGGCTACTCTTTAAAAAGTGTTTTATTTAGAGGTGAGCTCAGTGACCCACACCTTAATTTCAGTACTTGAGAGGTTGAGGCACAAGGAACAGAAGTTCAAGGCCAGTCTGGGCTATATTGAGTTTCAGGCCTGCTGGGGCTATAAAGGAAGAATGCATCTTTATCTTAAAGCTTATCTGCATTCTGTTATGCCTGAAGCCCCAAAGAGATGTTGCATTTTGCACACCATTGGTACCCTGACCTCTCTTACCTCATGGTTTTTGGTTGTTTGTTTGTTTTTGGTTAATTTGCCATATTAGAAGCAGGAGGCCAAGAATACAAATTTATAATGTCATTTGTGCTGGAATACAGTTTACCAACTCTCTGCTTTAACACATAGGGGCACCCACTAACCTTTGTAAGTACTCCTGTAAAACTAAACATGGAAAAACTGTGCAAACTCTGATAGCACACTTACCACAAAACCAACACCCACAGGGGAATGACTGCTCACCCAAGGATTTGCTAGATGTAGCAGCCAACAAGTTCATACTCTCCATTAACAGCTGCCATTATGGATCTTCCTATACTATGTAAAGGGATATTTTTTTCTGAATAGCTAGTATTGCTCTTATTCACCGACTGACATTTAAACTAACATGATTATATACTTTTCATTCCTTTTGAGCTACAGGTTATAGCACATTTCTATGAGATCATTTACTACCAAACATTCTGTTCATTCAAAAGCTTCTTGGTGTCTGCTAAACTTCATACAAATCCAGACAATGGAAAGGTAATAATGTAAGCCAACTGAGAATATTACCCATCTGAGACCATGCAGAAAATAAGTCAGAAACTGGTCAAAGATGTACGGGCTTGTGGGAAATAAAGAGAAGTCTCGGTAGGCTGGAATTCTGAAATATTTTAGCTGGATGGAGTCAGGAGTCAGAGGTCAGGGTCAGCAGAATACTTGTTTTCTTTTCAGAGGAGAGAGATAGCTTTTTGATTCTTTCTTTTTTTTGTTTCGAGATAGCACTAAATGTTGTTTTCTTAGCTCTAATTGTTGCTAAGACTATTGAGATATCTTAGCATTTAAAACATTAGTTTTAAATGTTTCACACAGGAAAATCCTTGGATCACAACTCTATTCCTATCTGGTCGCATCATCTTTTACATTCTTTCCATTAGCCCACTTGAGGATCTTGAAATGCAAGTGAATGCAGATGTTATAGCCAATATTCCAGAGAACTACATACAGTTCATATTGCCCTTAAATGGAAGCATTCTGGTGTTTGGATCTTCACAGCTGTTATTAAGTACTTATTATTTACAAGAAGCTTAACTCAAGGTAGGGTTTACCTCTGATCTGAGAAAAGGGGATGGGAATATTATTGAAAGGAAGATAAAAATGTGACTTTAAATTTGTATTTCAGGACTGGAGACATGGCTCAGTGGTAATAGTCTTTGCCTAGTATGTTAGCCTCTGGATTCAAACTCCAGTAGCACACACACACACACACACACACACACACACACACACTTTAGAGAAATATGTTTGTTCCCATTCCTGAGGTGTCTTCCCAGTTGAAGAGTGTTTCACTGGCTGAGCATTGGTTTATATCTACACCCACGTTCCTTCCATTCTTGATTGGGAAGCCTGGAGGGGGAAATTGCATGTTTAGTCTAGTCTTCTCATGCTTTCTCTCTCTCTCTCTCTCTCTCTCTCTCTCTCTCTCTCTCTCT
>JAQHUG010000005.1:10397658-10427537 GCA_028555095.1 Dicrostonyx torquatus
ACGCAGTTTGAGTTTAGCCCTTTCTGACTTTTTCTTTTGTTTTTAGTCATTAAAAAGTTCTGTGCTAGCTAATGCAGAATTGTGAGTAAATAAGATATTGAGACTTACATGGGGTTATTCTCAGTGCTATGAAAAAAACTGGAAAAAATTCTCAGAGGGCTTTACATTTCAGTCTACAAACTGAGAATATTATATCTTTGTAAAAGAAATAATAAAATAAATGAACTACCAGAGAGCAAAAATCAAAGCAGAACAGAAGAGCGAACTCTGCTGGCTTTTATCGCTAGGTTAGAGGAACACTGAATTCTCCCATTGTGCACATATGAATAATTTATTTAAACTGATGCAAACGAGCAAGAGGTGATGATGTCATCAAAGAATAACTTTGGCTTGGAATGAGTTTTCTTAGTAAGACACAGCTAAATGGGGCACCCATTAATCCATCCACACAAACTAATATCCCTGCTTGGTGTTTAGAAAGAAAGGTACCCGAGTAAGTGATTCGGATTGAATTGGCTATTTCCTAGACAGACCCTGTAGCACATTACCCTCCTATCTTGAAGGTCACTACTACTCCCTGTTATGATCAAAGACCAGCAACCCAGCTTCTACGGACACTTTGTAAATACTTGTCTCTCTGCCGCTTTAATGCTATAAATGGGGCTCTGTGAAAACAGAAAAAAACTGAACTCCCTTGACTTTCACCATGGACCAACAATTATTGCCTTTCTGGATGGATTTTGATGAACTTAGAAAAAACATTAGCTTTAAAAACCACCTGTCAAGTAAAGCAAACGTTTTGAAAACAAACAAAAAAAAAAAGAGTCATTCTCCCTGGTGCAATAATTCAAACTTTTCAAAACTTTTATACACTAACATTTATGAAAGCGTCTAAAGTTTATCTTTGAAATACTTTACTATGGAGTTACAGTTAGAGAATGTGATGAGGCAAATCCTGTCATCTATTTCTTAACAGCACTTTCCAAGAAAAAAAAATCCACACTAGCTCTAAGGTCTTCCTTCCATGACTTCAGTTTTCTGAGGAATCTATTGGATGTGTCTTTGAATTTCTTGCATACTGAACTGACTTTCACAGAGTTTCCATATCCTTCCAGGGATTTTACAATACTTTTAACTCAATATTAATGCATTAAAAGAAAGGATTGATACACTTACATATGTACTTAATTATACGAAATGAGACCCTTACAGGATCGGACTGAAGCTCCATGTCACATTAAAATATGAACAGTCTGGGGAAAGTGTCAAGTACAATATGTTGTGTATGACAGGAATCCCTAGCCAGTTGAAAGCAAGACCAAAACTGGGTCTTACAATGGCCAAAATGCACAATTCCCAATACTATTGATAATTTAAGGACAAACACAGAAAACACAGAGCAACGATGATAATAACGTAAACAGAAATCTTACATATACCATTGAGATGTTTAAATAGAGTCAGCTGTATCTAGCAATATCAAAGACCACATTCTTAACTATGTATGTGAGTATGAAACTATTTTTATTCCTGTATCTCAAACAATAAAAGACAGCACAGAAATTAATTTTTTCAGTGTCATAATTAGTAAAAAACATTTTTCAAAACCATTTAGAGTTCTGCTCTTATTATAGGTCTTTGACTTTGAGATTAGTCACTTTTTTCTAAAAGTAAATTCCATTATCTTTTAAAAAATCTTTTATTTTTAAGAAGACATAACTCATAAACGGTATAGCAGGTTGAATTTTTGTTATCCTCCAAATATTTTCAACTCCTCACTCCTGGTACTTGCAAATTTGGCTTTATTCGGAAATAGGCCCTTTGCATGTATTAGGCCTTGTTCTCTCAGGGAGATTACCTTACGATTAAATTCAGTGACTGGCCTCTTCATAGGAGAAAGAAGAGGATGATTTCCAGGCATCTAGACACAGGAGCACAGAGGGAAAAGTTGTGGAAGCTGAAGGCCAAGATTAGTAGGATGTACCTACAAGCCTTAGCGCATCCGGGAATCCTAGAGGCCAGCCCAAAATACAAAAGGCAGTGGCATAGTCTGCCTCTTGAAGCAAAAAGCTCTCACACAGCTTGAGTTTGGACTTCTGGTTCCCAGGGTCAAGACGGAATAAATTTTTGCTCTTTAAAGTCACTGTGGTTTTGGTGATTTGATATAGTAACCCCAGGCGATGAATACATTCAGAGAATAAACAGAAGGGAATAAATTCACAAAATGAACACACCCTTGCCCTGAGACCTACAACAAGAGCACTTGGAAGCCTCTTGGGGTTATTTCTTTTTAGAGTAGTAAGTGACCAACAAAGAAGCAAGCAACTTAATTTGAAAATAGACAAGGGATTTTAAGAGGTAAATTAACTCAAGTAGCCAAAAGTACATGCAAAGAATGCCTTCCTTTTCTAGTCATCAGAGAAAGCTACATAAGAACCACATAGGATGCCACTCCACTCCCAGTCAGATGGACACAAAAAAGTAAGAAGAAATTCATCAGACAATAAGCTTTGAAAGTATGGGAAGTAGTTACAAACCTTATCCATCACTGGTAAGAATATTAAAATGATTCCCTTGCCATGGAAACCAGTCTGGTCATTCCTCAAAAAGTTAAGCATAAAAAATAATACACAACCCAGCCATTCTACTTTTACATGTATTACTTCAAAGAATTGAAAATATGCTCCCAGAAAAAAACTGGTTCATGATTGTTCATAAGTACATTTTTTCCAATAGTTAAGAAGTGGAGGAATACAAATGTCTATCTGCTGATGAATGGATAAAAAAATGTGATCTTTCTTTTAAAGAGATATCAGAATGTTATTCACATATACAAAAGAAGGAAGTCTTGACACATACTATGAAATGAATGAACCTTGAGAATACCATAGTCAGAAGCTAGAAGTGAAATTCAATCCAATACATGCAACTCTAAGTTTACAAGATATCTGGAGTTGGTATATTCACAGCAAGAGGAAGCAGATTTGTGGGTACCAGGTGATAAAGAGAAAGGGAAGTGGGAGTAATTGCTTAAGGGGAATGAGGTTTCTGTTAAGGGTAATAAAGTGTTCCATGGCAGAGTACAACGTTAAACAATATCACTGAGTTGTCATTGTTTAAATGATAACTTTTATGACTATTATACCATAGAAAAGATATAGTGATATTTTAATAACTAAAGCTTGCCTGAAGATCAGAGTGCAAACCAGCCACACTGATCAGCCATACAAGTCAGGCAGTGCAGGCACACACCTTTAATCCCAGCAGCTGCAGGAGTTAGCCATAGAGGCTGGGCGGTGGTGGTACACACCTTTAATCCCAGCACTAGAGAGGAATAAAGACAGAAGGACACAGGAGCTCAATGTCTCAGTCTGCAGTCAGTCTGTAGTCACACTGAGGACAGAATCGTCCAGCCTTGGTAGAGGTAAGAACTCTCTAACGGTTGGCTGCTTTGTTTTTCTGATCTTCAGCTTGTACCCTTACATCTGTCTCTTGGTTTTTATTCTTTGAGCTACAATAGGTATGCTCAGTTAACTGCCCAAAGCATGTAAAATGTGTTCTCTTTAAAATTAAATTCATTTTGATTTGAGGTAATATAAATTCATGTGCAATTGTGACAAACAATATCTGAATCTCTAAGTCCTCTGAGTTTTCTCTTCAGGAATCTTCTATAATTTTTGCCTGTAAAGTAGTACAAGCATAGAATTATTTCTCCTTGGTGGCTAATATAAGACTGTGTAATTAGGTATTTTGTAACTTTTACTTCCTGCCACTCACACTGGGAAAAATAAAGTGTTGTACTTGGTTACTCATTAGCTCACTAAGAGGGAGCAGCCTTCCTAGTTATTTTATCATTAATAAGAGACAAAGGAAGCAAACACAGAGGATGGAAATTAAAATTTGAATGATTCCTGTATATATTCAAATGCATTTTCCACGTTTAATTCATTTGTTATATGTTGAATAACCATGTGGCTTAATGATTACTGTATGCATGCCTCCTCACTGTTTCTCTCTAACCTTCGAAACTTCGCGCATCAGGGCTCAAAGCAGTCAGTTCACAGACTATTAAATATAAGAACATAAGACGCATGGTGCTCTTAAGGCAGGGTGCATTTTATTCACACTACAGGTTCTAGATGTGACCGATACACCAGCCATCTCCAGATAGAATGTGCTAGTGGTACCTTTTGTGCTCATGAAATAAGTCAGCAAGTGTGATAATATGTGTAATTCCTTCTATTGCACTAGCACACACTTAGAAACAACCTTACCTATTTGGTGGCAGGTAGGAAAAAAATTAAAAGGCAGTTCTATAGACACATTTCCATTTCCTTTTTTGTGTTTTCATAGTTATCAATGAACCCTCTCCACCAGCTTTTATTTCACCATTCTGTCTCCTCTAGGATAGCGGAAATCCCAACCACAGGCTAAATACTGACCAAGGAAAGAAACATCTTATTGTTTGTGGGATTTGCCTTCATCGAGCTCATGGGATCAAAACTCAAACTTCCAGAGGTCTCAAGGGTCAGCAGACTCAATTTTCTAAGGCTGGTATGTCAGAAAGTATTGCTATACACTGTAAGTGTGTACTCTTAAACGGTTGTGATGTAAGTATCTGTGCTCAAGTCATGGCCTAGCACGATTATAAGATGAGTATTACGAAGACTTTCACAGGACATTTGAAGATGCTTGTCTTCTCAAACATGAATGAAACTTTGATTTAGTCCCAAACATAGTACCTTCTTTATGACTGGCTCTACATCTTAAGTATCTCTGGTTTCAGCAATAGGTCTAGTAGAATGTCTAAATAATGCATCCAGACCTGGTGTTCCATCTTGGATGTTCTTTATCTACCTCCTATTCTTACCTAAACTTTGGAAGAATTTCAGGATAGTCAAGCCTCGTTGAGATGTCTCACTTACCACTAGATTCAGTGAAGCTGGCTCTTTCTATAAGCACCTTTTAACTCAAGTGTGTCCATGAGGGAGCTCAGAGAAGTCTTTATTAAACTACCTAATTAGCCAGTGCCTTCAAATGGTGGGAAATTAAGGTCTAAGCCATTGCGCTAATGGTAGAATGTGCGTGCCTAGTTTGTTGATCACCCAAGGACAGAACAGTGTTTCCTTGCCTTTATTCTTTGTCTACTCTCCTACACCAAGAAGTTTGGGGAGCAGCAATGAGCCCTAGTCAAAAAGCATCATAGGATGTGAATGCAGCTCATACAAGACAGAAAGATTAGCAGTGCTAAGCCTTTTACTGTTCAGCCATGTTTCTGCTGGGCAAGACCACATTAGAGATGGAAACCAAAAAGAGGAGTAGATAGGAAACCAAGACAAGTGACAGACTTTGGTCAACACCAGGCTAGGTTACATAGCCAGGTGACATTTAAAGACCCATGGCCCAGTGAGGCATTGTCGGGACAATTCTGCCTCTGCCTGTTTGAGGCAGTTACCAAGGCTGGAGCTCTGTGTTTGAGATGAGCTAGCTCTGCTTGTCTCCAGGCTAAAAAGGGTCCTTACATCAATGTGAGGAAGAGAAGAGGGAGCTGGCTGGAAGAGAGCTCAGTTTCATTTTAGTTATCTCTGGGTTCCAGCAGTTTCCAAAAGGAGCTACACACATTGCTCATTCACACTGTTGGCAGGAGCCTTCAGAGAGATGTGGCATGTGATCAACATTTGTGGATCCCGATAAACAAGGATGCTTTGTTTAACATATAGAGGATGATGAAAACAGAGCTGCATCCACCTGGCAACTGCTCACGTAGGCCCAGCGTCAGCCTTATCGCTGACATGCTTCTAGTCCACAAGGTTTGCACAGTTTAAGTTGTGAGAACAAAGGCATTCCTACAACAGTGTGACTTACTTGACCCTAACAGCAATCTTACCTTTTCTAGAATTTCACATGTGAAAATAGCAGAGCTTATGATAAGGGTATATCCAAGGCATCCAACTCAACTGTATATTTTTATAGTCAAGGCACAAAGCCAAATAACAGCCCAAACAAAAAGACAAGTCTTATTTCAAAGACAGGTTAAGTCTTGATCAAATAAAGTCTATACTAAGCATGGACAGAGATAAGCACATATTGAGGCTGCAGAATTTGGGGGACAGTAGCAAAATGAATGAAGTGTTGAGCCAAGCATGTAATGAGTTCTTCCCATAAGTCATACACATGTTAAAAAATAAACCAAGCATGCTGGGCAGGTGGTGGTGCACACCTTTAATCCCAGCACTCAAGAGGCAGAGGCAGGCGGATCTTTGTGAGTTCGAGACCCGCCTGGTCTACAAGAGCTAGTTCCAGGACAGGCTCCAAAGCTACAAAGAAACCCTGTCTCGAAAATAAATAAATAAATAAATAAATAAATAAATAAATAAATAAATAAACCAAGCAGAACACAAGGAAAAAGGGCACTGTGCACAACACCATGTTAGTCTATGCTTGTGTTCATCAATCATTGTCCTTGACACTAATGACATGTATATCACAGTGACATCATCTTCTACTTACCAATTATGAGTTACCCAAGTCACCCATAGATATATAAACTAGAAGGGAAAAGAGTTTTTATGTAGAATGGTGCACAGGGGACCTGTCTGGAATCATAACATTTTGAGGAATACAAGCTTGTGGAATCAGAGCAGAGTTCCAAGTTGAGTCCATTGGACAGATCATGAGAAACACTGATCTGAACTAAAATCCCTCAGCAGTCTAGAAATGCAAACTATGGGCAGTCACACCTTCTTTTCCTGCTCTTGAGGATCACTCGAGTTTACTGACTCTAAGCCTGAATGTTTGCTACTGTATATAAACTTGTCAGGATCAGCCAACATATGTAAAATGTATAAAGCAGGGCTGGTTGCTGACAGATTACATAACTACTTCCATTTGGTTCAAATGGAAAAAATACGCACTATATACACACAGTGGCATAATGATGCAAAGGGATGTATGACATGTCCATTTACTGGCATAAATGCTAAGCATTATACAGTTGGACCAGTTTCACCTTCTTACTAAAGAGTAGACAGTTTTAAACACATCTGACAACATTAAAATAGGAAAAGAAGAGGACTTTGGACATTCTACCATTGTATGGCCTCAACAAAGCCAAGTCGATAAAAACTAAGATAATGACAATACTATAATTTTACTCTTAATTTGATTGATATTTATATTTTCCTGCTTAGTAACTATCCCTTAATACTATGCATTCCTCTTTTCCCCCATATTTCCCAGCCTTCCTTGCAATTAGGTGGGGCTAAACAGGCTGCTTCGTCTCAGTGGATGTAGACTAGAGCTTGGACTGCATGTACTCCAGCTTGGGCTGAGGCATTTAGAAGTCCTTTCATCTTCCTCCTCCCCTTGCCTGTGACTTTGGGATTGTATGTTTGCAATGGCACAGAAAACAGTGAAATCATCCAACCCACACTGGGATGAAAAAAATGAGTAAAATAACTCTTGTTATGTTAAGCCACATTCTGGAGTCTTTCTGGTAACTAATGTCTTGAGCCTGTTGTTAATCTTGGGATAGGTGTCTGACTTTTAGATATGCAAAATGGAATAATATAAAAATTTACAACGTCAAAATATTAAACTCTTAAGAGATTAGAAACCCCTTTAGTACTGGATGCTTCGTAATAGTGGTAAAGAATGAGTTGGTTTATGAAGCAATTATGACCCAAGCAGGAGGGTGTGCACCAGTCTCTTGTTCTCACACTCTCTCAGGGCACGGGCATTTCATTGTTCTCTATCTCTCTCCACAGAATAGAATCAAAGAAAAATGTTCTTCAATAGCATTGTGCAAAGCGAATGAAGGAAAGAGTAGTAAGGCTGAACACATGCCCCACCAGTTTGGCTCTTGCAGGAAATTCTTTACAGCACAGTGTGACTCAAGAGCTGTCAGCTAAGCTGTGCCTAACTGTACTTCCCAGAAAACCTGTAAAACAGTCTTGAGATAGCAGACGGAAATCCTGTACTGGATCTTCCTGTAATGAATCCGAGTTAAATTTCAAAACTGCTTTATCGTGTGCATGATGCATGCATGCAAGTATGTGCACGTGCACATAAGATAAAAAAAAATTAGAAGGTATTGGTCCAAATAAGCATGGACCTATATTAGAAAAAGTCCTGGTGAAGTGCAGTCCATTTCACAACGTCAGTTCCATACTCTCATCTCAATGGATATATTGAGAGAGCTATAATTTTTAACTCAGTTTGCCACTATATAAAATGTTCTTTTTCTTATCATAAGTTATTGTTCATCTCTACTGTTGGCAAACCACAGTTACATAAGACTGCTGATTTGTATAATTCTGTGTCGTTACAAAACCATTTCAGTTTCTCTGGGAGGAAGTTAATAATCTCTTTTTGGCCAGGATGTAGACTTTCAGAAGTAATACTCTCATTTTTTTTCAAGACAGGATTTCTCTGTGTTGCCCTGGTTGCTCTGGAACTTGCTCTGTAGATCAGTCTGGCCTCAAACTCAGAGATTCATCTCTCTCTGCCTCATGAGTGCCTGAATTAGTAATGCACACTTTACCTCTCCTTAAACAAGGTAGTCCCTGCAAAACTGTGACCATTTGTCTCTATGGCAACAGATTTAGTATTTGTTGAGTATCTATCATGTACACAAGATGCTTACATAAGGAATTTTTGAAATTAAATCTTCCCTACATCTCCCACATCTTCTCTACATTTCATCTCATATAAAGAGGTCACGTTACCCTTTATAAGAGGTTGACAGTGGTTTAGGGAGGGCCAAAGTAGTAGCAGAATTCAGGTTTGGATCTGGCTTTCCAGAAACCAAGTCTAGGGTAGTTTCTTCCCAATTCCTTCCCTGTATTCAACTATTTTGGTATGCTAAACTACAAGTAGCTTTTATGAGAAGTAAGGAAAACAAAACTTGGACAAAGAGCCCTGGAAAGATTAACATCTTAGTAGGTCTAAACTGGACTAAATGTTTAGAAGAATAAAATTCCTCAGATATGATTTCTTAGTGCATAGCCTCAAAGCTTTCGAATCTATCACCCACAAGAGATTTTAAATAGCGCTACGCTGAGCCCAGATTGATGCAAGTTTATCGCCTCCAAGTGTGTCTATCTCTCTTTATATTAGGACACCAATTCCGTCAAAGTGAAGGACCCCAGCTGCTGAGTAACCCCACTTGGAAATGTCACTGCAAAGAAAACCCTCACCCACTCTAACAGGCCATAACACAAATGTTTAAATGATAGCCCCCCACGCTTGATTCTGAACACAAATGAAATAACTCAGAGGGAATCAGCACACTGCTTTCCAAAAACTCACTGGAAAAGAATGTATGTATATGCCATGGGCAGAAACTTCAGGGGAACTTTGGGAGGAAACTTGAAAATCAATGAGCTTAGAGAGTTAGTTGCTCTGTCCTCAGGATGTGGTCATTTGACCCTTAGTTGATCTTCAGGATTTTGTCTCTAATGGAGCAAAGGTCGTGATGGCTGGTGAGGAGTTTCATCGACAGCCCTTCCCAGGAGTGAGCTTAACTGAATAACAAGCACCCTTGTCACTGCTAGGGTTCCTATGGCTGTGAAGAGACACCATGACCATGGCCACTCTAATAAAGGGAGACGTTTCATTGAGGTGGCAGCTCACAGTTTCAGAGATTGAGGCCCTCATCATCAGGGAGGGGAGCAGGCAGATGTGGTGCTCACTGCATCTTGATCAGAAGGCGTCAATAAGTGGACTGAGACAGTAGGCATGACTTGGGCATACCTGAGAACACGAAGTCTACCCCCACAGTGACATACTTCCTCTAACAAGGTCATACCTACTCCATCAAAGCCACAACTCTTAATAATGCCACTCCCTATAAGATTTTGGGGGTCAATTACATTTAAACTACCAGATCACCCTTCTATCTTGAGAAGAATGGAAGTTTCCGGAGGATCTAGGTAGTCACAACAAGGCAACATGAAAACTGTATGTAATGGCTTGAAATATTTTTTTGTGTTAAAAAATAACATGGACTTCATGGGTGAAGCAAATTTAGACATAATCAATAAACTAAGATATTTTTAATTATTATCCTTTCAAGAAAAATATCTCTTTATTTGAAAACACAGAGGAGTTTAATTGCTGCTGGCAGAAAAGTATCATGTGCAAGCTGACAAATATGCTCAGCCTTCAAGGAGATTTCTTGAGACCTAGGGAAATTTTAGACCTAGAGGTCTGTCCCAGGCTTTTAACTAATGTCGTTAGCCTTGAAAATTAACTGCAAGGTCAGTATTAACACAGAAATCAGTGGCATCAATGTCCAGATGAAGGAACTGAGATCAGTCAACAAATAGCATTAAAGGCACCGAGCCCAGATACTCTCATTCCAGAGCCTTCACCCTTAGACACTATCTTCCTAGATGTTGTCCTCCAGCCTAAGAAATTTGGGGGAGTTTAGTTTTTGTTAATGATATATTTTCAATAAAGCATCCTCAATTTGTCAAGATCATAATGTTGGTGCTAATAATCTTATTATGTATGAAAGCTTATTATTATTTAGCAGTATCATAGACACAACTAATGCAGCAGAGAGCTATTACAATTAGCCACCTTCTTGGAGTAAATTTTATTTAAAAAAAAAAATGAAGACAGGGTTCTATCTCTGACTGGCCTGGAACTTACTCTGTAGACCAGGCTGGGCTCAAACTCACAGAGATCTGCCTGACTCTGCCTCCCAAGAGCTGGGATGACCTGTGAGTAATGCTACTTTAAGAATCAGTGATTGCTA
Source organism: Dicrostonyx torquatus (assembly GCA_028555095.1). Taxonomy (NCBI): domain Eukaryota; kingdom Metazoa; phylum Chordata; class Mammalia; order Rodentia; family Cricetidae; genus Dicrostonyx; species Dicrostonyx torquatus. Next base: position 10,408,421 of record JAQHUG010000005.1, read on the forward strand.
ACTAGGCTGTCATTTACATACATAGCTATGACTGAAGGCTTAGCTCTGTTTTCCAGCCATGGGGAAGGGCATCTCTTCTGTTCTCTTTCAGCCAAGGCTCTGAAACTAGAGCCAAGTGTAATTCAGGAGGACACTTACCAGTGTTTCTTCTAGACTCCTCCTAGGCAAAAGTCTCTCCTGCCTGTGCCAATAGTGGTCAAATGGGTAAGTCAAGAAATGAGTAAGCGCATGTAGGGATGCTACCTGGGTAAAATTCTACCCAGGTGGATTTTAATTTCACATAAACAGATGGTTTTTAGATTTATATATCGTATTCACTGTTTCTCCAATCCAGGCCTTAAAAAAATCTAGCAAATATAGGAAGGTGGGAAAAAAGTACTTTCTACAGGCTTTGCATTGTTAAGTTGGTCCATCTCTAATGATTTAACATTATGTGTGTGTGTGTACATGAGTACTCATCACAGATAAAATATGGATGTCAGAGGTCAGTTCTTTCCTTCAAGCATGTGTGTTCCCAGAATCAGACTCAGGCGGTCAGATGTAGTAGCAAACACCTTCATCTTACTCTCAGAGCCGCCGTGTTGCTTCTCTAATTTTATAGCTTATTTTTGGAGAGTAAAAATCTCAGCAGACCTTGATCTTTTAGAATAAATATTTGTGTACTACTCTGATTAACATTTGATATCCAACAGGAAATGTGGACATGTTTGCTGGCTGAGTCTTCTCCAAATTGTGCTTAAATTTAGCCAGCTGGATTGGAAGACAATATTCAGGTTCAGAACACGTGTGTGTTGGGAGTCGGGAGTCGGGAAGCTCAGAACTACCTCCCTCTTCCCTGGCTACCATTTCCTTTGGGCCCTGAAGTCAGCTGGGCAGGAGCAGAGCCGAGAGATGCATGTGGCCTGGGCTGACCCCAAGAAGAGCTGAGACTGTGGAGCGAGGCATTTCCTGAGCTCCCTGCACTTCCTTCCCGAAGCTTCAGACTAATGTCGAATTCCTCACCCAGATGTTCCCATGCTGAAAGCCTAAGCAATTGACTGTGAGTATCTAAATGGGACACCACTTAACATCTACCAATAGAAGCAGCTATTGTTGGTGGACTGAGCACTCCTTCTAACATAAGCATCTCGTGATAAGGGGAGTCAGATTTAATGCAAGTATTCAGAAAAATCATATTAAAGTGATGGGGGAAGCTTTGTTAACCAATCATCTTTAAGAAGTGGAACCTAGTTAAGGCGTGGCTACCTGGAGCCCAGGAAGAAAAACTGGAACAGACCAGGTACTCTCTCTCTCCGGGTGATTCCCGCGGGACACAGCGGATCTTGGACTTCCCATTCTTGTGGTGTGTTTCCCCTTATAATAAGTAAAAATATAATTGTTTATCTTTAAGCTGGTCTGGTTATTTCCCAAATCAAGTTAACTTTTACATTACAGGAAAAGTAGTTTTATGTTAGCTATTGGTTAATTTACCTGGCTGGATAATTTCTGTTTGCTAAGCAGGTATGAAGCCTGGGTTCAGACTGGCCTCTGCTCCTAACTCAGCACCATGACCATATTGTCTAGCAGGTGACTGTACTGGATCTGGAGATGCTGGTCTGGCAGCAGGGTTCTAACACCAGGACAATATATGATGAATGCCCCCAACAGAGGACACGGCTTGACCTCAGAAAGGCACTTAGTAAATGTTCCCTACGTTTTACTATTGTAAAGTGGTAAGTGACCATTTTGTTTAGACTTGTCTTCTCAGTATCCACACACTACCTAGTCATGTTTGGAGACAAAATGTCAAGCTGTGGCATGGAAGGAGATATAGAATTTAAACATGGAGCCAGCTTCTCTCCTCCCTCCTGGACCAGGAAAAGAGGGTGTGTGACCTCTGGAAGGCTAGTCTGATGTTTGCAACTGTTAGCGATTGCTCTCAGAGACTCTGGCTTAGTTCTAAGCCCAAAAGATAGGTGATGGGTGAATTAAGGTGGAGATTCCCAGACAAATGATGTCAATAGCAGAGTTCTGTTTTCTTCTCTTTTTTCCTATTGCAACTTCCTCTTCCTCCAATATTCCTTTAATATTTACACTACCAGGGTAGATTTCCACATGCAACTAAGAAGTGGGAAAAGAATTATGGTTTGTTTCTGACTTACCCATGGCTGAAATATCCAAGGAAGGATACCAAGAAGTAAAACAACATTCAGATAATAACCAGGTGCCATAAGAATTGCTCACATGAAGACAAAGTTAACTACCATTTAATGTAAGAATTAACATTAATGTTATTTGACTGAATTTAATGATGGATCAAGACTGATAAAGAATTCACCTCTATACCATGGTGCTTCAAGGCTTCTATTGTTCACTTCCATGGTTCCTGAGGGTCACAACTGACTCTTAGGAGGTGGTGATCAGCACTCTGTTCTCAGTAGCATCTGATGGGCTATTATCTCCAACTCACAACTCAGAGGTCTTCTGCCATGATCCTTCATATATGCTCACATATCCACCAAAGTGAGGTTTCTTGCTTCAGCTCTCTATACTATGAGGTGATACATGCTTATGTAGCAGGCTACAAAGATAGAAAGACTGAGAATAGGAAGTCAGCCCATCTCTACCTCAATGTAACTAACTCTCATGGAGACCTTCTATGGTTTTGGTCTGAACACCTTTGATGGGGACTTTGGTGAGGCTTTATGACAGAAGAGGCACAATGTACTTTTGGGTCACACTCCTATGGCTACTGTGATACCTAGATTATACATGTGATTTTAAAAAGGCAACAGAAGGAACAAAACTAAGTTAATTAAACTCTTAAGTTTCCAGGTATTTTTACAAATTCCAGGTATGTTTACAAATTCCTTGCCAATCTGAGGAAATTTTTATTGTTTCTTTCTTTATAAATAAAAGCTCATGACATTGAACTTGAGGATTATAATAACAATATGACTTGCCCAACATTTCTAGAGGCCACAGCCAATGTTCTCACCACACCAAATTAGCAGAGAAACATTCAAAGGCAGGACCAGTGCCAATAAATACCTTTTTACCAGTTCTAATGTTTTCCTGCTCCCAACAATATTGGCAAGCATCCTATACCATGAAAACACATTACAATCTTCTTCTATATTACTGCATCCTCAAAATATTATAAGTTCTCTCTTTTTCTGTCTCTCTCAATCCTTCTATTGTAACTCACATATACAGTAAAGTCATCATTATTTACAAACTTACTAGTATTACTCTTGTGAAGATGCTATAGGAAATTCAATAACACATAGGAGTAGCCAAATCCTATAAATGCTATTAACATACTCTCCTCTCTCCAATTGTTTATAGTTGCTTTTCTGCAGTGTTTATGTCCATTTTCCTTCCCTAGCCAGCAAAGCTAGTTCACACTGTGGCCACACAGAACATATTAAAGCCAAATGACCTTCGAGGGGATGACACTTCCCAGGTCCGCCTGGGACACAATTAAGAAGCAGTTGCAGAGTTTGCAATCTGTGTAGATGCCTAGGCTCCTTTGCCCAAATAGTCTATTTCACTTGAGGGTAAGCTTTAGGCATTAGTATGATGGGAAACTCTGTATGTAATTGGTACGGTCCACTTGGACTGCCAAGAATATTGCAATCAAAATAAAGACGTATGTTTTCTCCATTGCCTGTTCTATGGGGGAGTGGGCAGAGAGGACAGGGAGGAAATTAACAAAGAGACAGGGCTCTGCAACTTGGCAAGTCATTGGAATGTGGCAAACTATTTAAAAAAAATATCCAGGAACTTCAAGATTTTAGTGTGTCTACTGACAACTGGTTTAAACAACTTTCTTCATAATATTCAAGTTCAAATGCCCCTCCCCCTAATAAGTTTGGAAATATGGGAGTGTTTGACAAGACATTCCATGTCAGTGACCCCCAGCCCTGGAATTTTCTCCTAACAGGCTGCACTTTCGCAGCCAGCCAAACCCAAAGTTTGGCAGCTCTTGATATATGGTACAAAACAGATTGTTTTTTAAGCCTAAGTCAGTAATATTTTATTTTACACAGCTTGTAAAAAACAACCCATGATTATTGTTACTGCTCCAAGCCGAGTCAGTGGAGCCTACAGGGCTATGAAACCAAGAGCCCGCTTTACAGTACCCACCCCTACCCAGACGGTGGTAGCGTCCTTTACTCATAATGATGGACTCTAGCCCCAGACCAGTGATCCTACTAAGGTGTAGGATCCCACCTAAGGTGGGGACACTCAGGTGTCAGAGGACCAAGGCACAGCTCCCACTAGTGACTAAGGCCGCAGTAACCAAATGGTCCCATTTTGTTTCTTTGTCTAAGCTTATATACAACCCGGAAGCAGCTCTGGGCAACATCCCCTCTGTCACAGACTATGATCCAATGATCTACTTCTCTTAAAGGCTGCTTTGTTATTAAACCTGTAGAAAAGCTCTCATTCACCTCTTTCCTGTAACCTACAACCCAATTCTTCCTATAGTCTTTTTTATCATAAAACTGACTGGAGTGTATGGCCTTCTTCCTGTTCTGTGACACTTGTACCCTGAAAATCATGCCCAGCCCTGGGGATAGCCACCAACTGGCAGGAGGTCACCACAGCTCCCATCTTGCTACTCCCTATTCATTTTTTTCAGATTTACTTTGTGTGTGTGTGTGTGTGTGTGTGTGTGTGTGTGTGCATTTGCATGCAAGTGTCTCCAGAAATCACAAGAAATCACTCCTGAAGTTGGAGTTACATGTGGTTGTGAGCTGCCTGAAGTGGGTGCTGGGAATATAACTTTTAGCCTCCTGAAAGAGCATCAAACCTTTTAACTGCTCAACCACCACCTCTCTGACCCTCACCCTCTTATTCATTACGTAGCAGAAGAGAGCAGAACAAGCCACAAATGAATGATTTCCTGAAATCAGCATCTAAATGTGGGACCTGGGCACCTTCTGATGTGACACTCACAGCTCAGTTCTCAAACATCCTGAGCATGGCGCAGATGACAGTCTTGGATCAGCGGCTTAATCACAAATGCAATGTTGTTGCAAATGCTAATACCTGTCTTTGGTATCTGTAGCAAATAGTATTATTTTGTAACTTTTGGTGGGCACCATAAAACAGAGTTTAGTTACTTTGTAGTTTCCAATTCACCTACAAGAAGGTGTGATGCACATCTAAGTGCTCTAAATGTACAAGCATTGAAAGAAGTCTTTTTCCTGCTCACCCTATTTTCCACTTTATTTTCTGTGACATAGGGACATATATAAGGGTGAAAATTGTCAGAAATATAGGAAACATATTAAATCCACTAAGTTCTATTAAGTTGTAGGAAAGGAGTTAGGCTGGAAGGAACTATTCATATTTTATTGCTTTTGTGAAAAGATATGTCTACAGCTCCTCCTCCTCCTCCTCCTTCTCCTCCTCCTCCTCTTCCTCCTTCTCTCTCCCTCCTGTTATTTATCCTCCTGTTGTTTGAGATAGGATCTTTCCATAGTTCTGGTTGCCCCGAAACTCAATGTGTAGACCAAGCTGGCTTCAAACTCAGACATCACCTAGCCTCCACTTCCCAAACACTGGGATTAAAGGTGTGTACCATGAAGGCCCTGGCCAGTTTTTTGTTGTTGTTGTTGTTTTGTTTTTTATCTTGATCCCTCTTCCACAGTTCCTCACAGGAATCTCCTCCTTTTCACTTCAGGCAGGGAATGAGTACCTTTGAGAAACCGGCACCAGGAGAACTATTCCCACAGCTCATTCCTTCTGGGACAGTACGCCCTCTGGAGAAAATATCCTTCTCTTCTGCCACTCTCATCTCGCATTGACCATTTAATAAAATATGTGATGCGAGCAGACATTAAGTTAATCAAAAATGTTTTACTAAATTTTACAACTAGGAACTGAATGATAAATGAGGAGATAAGAAAGGCCCCAGTGGGTCTTCCTTTTGTCCATCCTGAAATCCTTTCCTAGGTCTACAAAAGCTGTCTGTCTTTTCTTGCTTCCTGATTTCTACCCTCAGTTTGTTTCCACAGAAGCCCAAGGTGGTAACTTTCATCCACTCTATCCTTGATATGTTCTTCCTCTCCCCTCCTCTCCCTCCCCTCCCCTCCCCTCTCCCCTCCTCTCCCTCTCCTCCCCCTCCTCTCCCCTCCTCCCCTTCCCCTCTCCCTCTCCCCTCCTCTCACCTACACATAGAGAGAGAGAGAGAGAGAGAGAGAGAGAGAGAGAGAGAGAGAGAGAGAGAGAGAGAGAGAGCAGGTATCCACAGAGACCAGAAGACGGCACTNTCCTCTCCTCTCCTCTCTCATCCTCTCCCTTTCTTTTCTAACAAGAGTAGCTGTCAAGAACAGTATCTTAGATTTGTTGGTCACTATCACTTCTTTGCTGCACTGCAGAGAAACAAGCCAAACTCCCTGCTTTAATTCAGCATTCTCCTGTGGTGCACAAAGGAGTAACAGAGAAGATAACAATATCATGGATGTCAGAAAAGGCTCCAGCATTGCCCAAAGTCCTCTCAGTACTTTCCACCAGACTTTAACAATTTTCCCTTACCTCTAGGGTGGGAATTGATGTAATAGCCCCCCTTTCCATGTCTCCTCTTCTAAGTTTGTTAATTACACTATAAATATGTAATTTCCAGAGAAACTAAAAGCTAAAAGACCACAACTTAAGTAAATTAGTAAAGGAATGCTGAGGGGATTTAAAAGGCGAATGCTCTCTAAATAAACAAACAAACAAATAAATAAAGGAGAATGCTCAATAAATAAATAAAGGAGAATGCTCTCAACTCCCCATCTTTGCCTCATCTCTAGAGAGCAATGTGAGATGGTCATGGGCTTCCACATCTTTGTAGTTTCAGGTCTGGAAACAAGTCCTCACAAAGCCAGGCTAGGCTAACAACCTTACTGGGCCCCCACATTCCTGACTGACATGTCTTCATTTTGCTCTGGAAGAAAGGGACTGTGCTCTCTTTTTGATTTGGACCTGTGAAGGCTCACACTGTACTGACATACAGTAGGCACTTGGTAAGTGGCTTAGAAAAAAAGGCAGGCAGGTTGCAGAAATGCAATAAAAAAACATGGCTTTGAGTGTCAGTTATGATGCTGAGAGAGAACTATCCTCCCATCAGATGAAGAATAGCTGGCGAATAGGAGGGCTTAAAGCCCAATAACATCCTGAATTCTGTCTCGTTCCCTTAGCCCATCCAGTAAACTCCTAATATGTGCTGGTGGCAAGGACACACATTTGAAATTGGAATGGGATAAATCAAACAGGAATACAGACATTCTGAGAACCTGTTTGTGTGACTTTGAGCATGTGACGAGCCTGCTGGGACTCAGATTATACCTGCTGTTCAGAGGTCCTTTCAGATTCAACCAGTTATGATGCTGAAAGACTGGGCACGTTCTACCGAAGTATATTTTAGTCTTTCTCTCCTTGCCCTCTTTTAAAACACTCTTACACATACTTGCAGAAGAAAAATAAGCTATAAATTACAGTGGCAAGATCAAATGAGCTGAAACACAAGGTTAATGTTTTATATCCACAGAGCAATCTTTCACAGTGGTGTCAAGCAGAAAGTTCTGGTCAGTGTTTACACGAGGGCCTGATGAAAAATTCCAGACCTAAAACGTCTGCAACTGAGACTTGAACTCAGAAGGACCTCCCACCTTTGAACACATTTCATAACTGGAATTCTACTGCAATTGTTCTCCTAAAAGACTATCCAGCTTCCAACATGCATTTGAGTTTTCTTATGGAGACTCTTGTGGTATTGGAAAAACCCTAGCTATTTGAGACTGTCGTCCTATCCATGACACTATCCAGGTACTCAGCAATAAAGTACTTGACTAGGAAGGAGGCTGTGGGTTTGCTCCCTAGAACTGCAGTCATCTTCATCATCATCCTCCTCATCATCATCATAATCACCATCATCATTTTATAGACAAATCATTTTGAATGGCATTGTAGTTCCTTGACTTCTTCGACAGAATAATGTAGGTCAGTCTTTTCCTTACTGGGAACACAAGCTGCTATTCCACAGAAGTGTCTGCAGGCCCTAGAAAAAGATTAATTAACCCTTTGCCTATATCTTTTGATAGGGTCTCAGGATTCACCTGGGCTCTACTGGTCACTTCTAACAGCCATTTTTCCCTCTCTGTAAACCTGGCCATTTGTGGTAGTTGTTTTCCAGTATCTAATTTGCATATATATGTATCACAAATGCAGCTATGAAGACGTTTAGCAAATGAGTATGTGTTAAAGTCATCGTGTTTTGTGATAAGTGTGGGGGCTGGAGAGCTCGCTTGGCAGGTGGGACGATTGCTTTGCAAGCAGCAGGACTTGGGTTTGACCCCCAGATTTCAAACCATAAAAACCCAGTGTAGTGACATCTTGTATTTGAGCCCTGGAGAGGTAGAGACAGAGACATTCCTGGGATTCCTTGGCCAGCGAAGCCTTGCCTCTTTGGCAAGTTGCAGGTCAAAAGAGACCTTTTCTAAAATAAAACAATAAAAGTGCTGGTGCCTAAGAAACGACACCAAAGCTTGCTCAGTCCTCACAGGCACAGGAGCCCACATGCCCACCTGTATGCACACGCAGGTATACAACAGAGATGCTAAGCTTCAAAACTGAAAGAAGCTTGCTAACTTCCTGTCAGACTGGAGGAGCTTGTTTCTGTACAAACTTTCTAATGCTCAGTTATGTTTTAGACAGAAAAAAAAATCACAGGATTGAACTGCTAATTTTTTTCAGTAGATTACATAGTGGAAAAGTATTTATAAATTTAATAAATGTAAGCTCATTATATCACATAGTTACCTCATTAGTTTTGCTCTAGACACAGACATGACCAACACCAAAAAGACAACTAGTAAACAGAATTGGCATTCTTATGCACTTTAAAGGAACAGTTATATAGGGTACATTTTACATTCACTGGCTGTGATTTAGGTCATTAACTCTCTTAAGTTTTCTCATATGAAAATGATGATAAAAATCTTTTTAAAAAGGTTCTTGGAGAACTAAGGCATTTTGAAGCCCTCATCACAGGACCTGAGATTTAAAGTCAGAGGTACTCCGTTCCTGAAATGGGTGCAGTGATATCAATCTGTGCACACCAGGCCTGGGGTCTCCAGCTCACATTTATGTTGTATTTGCAGCCTGCTAGATGCTGCAACTGCCTCAATATTGACTGTTCCTAAGCCAAGCATGTCACCCAAATCAAAATGGTCCCAAGTTCTCAAATTCTGACATTACAGAAAACAGCCACTTTCATTAAATTAGCATCCAAAAAATAGTTGGAATGTGGGCATTCAATCTTAATGGATACTGAAAGAACAAGTAGACAGACAACTCAAAAAATTTTTAAATCAAACATTCTAACACAATCCAATTATATGATAATTTAATTACATCTACATGCTTAGGAATGATGCTATGATTGTAGTCTTGTCTCCTAAACCACTGTTTCTCTAGGAGCACAAAATAGCAATTCTTAAACCTACAAGTGTCTCAGGTGCTTTATGTAGGGTTCACTCAAACTGGGGTGCCAAGGCGGCATATTCAGTGTTAAATAAAATGGATTTGGCCAGAATTTCCAAGAACTTATGAAATGTTCCTAAACGTACCTCTATTATTCCCTACGATGTATTCATGACAACTGGCAGCCTCAGCACTGAGTATGTAAGAAAGATCGATTCCAAACATGTTGATGATGGACACTTGCCAGTATCAGCTCATCCACAAATATGTGATCCCTAACATCAAATTAAACACATCTACTTCATTCATCAATAAACTTGCTTTCATCTTTAAATTATACGTACACCAAAGATTGTTTAACAATAAAGGTATTAGTAAATGTTTGACTTACATGCTAGTCTCTACATGTACAGAAAACATATTTAGGAAGCAGCCTAGGAAGCTGTTTTGGAGCACATGCAATCAAAGTGCCAAATCTTGTTCACAGGACAAGGCTTAAAGCGCTGAACCAATGGCAAGAAAACTATTCTGCTGAGGATTTTTTAACCTAATCTGAAATGTAGCTAATTTTCAAGACAAGATCTTGCTATGTTGCTGAGGTTAGCCTAGAACTCATCATCCTCCTGCCTCAGCCTTCTGAAGGCTAGGTAATAGGAGGGAATATGTCACCCTGGATTAGTGCTTCTTTTTAGTCATGTATTTGAGTTCTTCACTTTAGGTGGTTTTCGTTGCTGGAGAACTCGTTTTAGTGGCAAATATGTCAATAAAATTGTAGGCCAATTCAAATAAAATGTCAAAACAAGTACTTTCTACTTTTACAATAAAAATAAAACTTGGCAAAAATTTTTCCACAGGTCTAAGATAGATACAAAAAAAATTAAGATAATTATACTAGGCAGCATGAGGTCTTGGGCAGCAACTAATTTCTTGGCCTGAATGATAGCTTAGAGTAGTGGTTCTCAGCCTTCCTAATGTGGTGACACTTTAATGCGGCTCCTCATGTTGTACTGACTCCCAACCATAACATTACTTTCTTTGTTACTTCTTAACTGTAATCTTACTACTGTTATGAATTGTAATGCAAATATCTGTTTTCTGCAAGTCCTAGGTGGCCCCTGTGAAAAGGCCACTCAACTCCCAAAGGGGCCATGACCCTTGGTGGAACAGTTGAAGACTGCTGGCTTCTAGCTTGTTAATGCTCGCTGGCATTAAACATAGAATCATAAAAACAACTTTTAGTAAATTAAATCAGAATATCCCAATACTTTTCCTTTTTAAGTAACAGCTTTACAAGGCTCATGTGGGAAGACCTCCCTGAGGCCCTCACCACAAACAGAACACTCCAGGTGTCCCGCACATTTCACTTTGAACTAAACTATTTCTCCTTCCAAGTCAGCTTCTCTTACCTCCTGTTTGAACTGTTACTTCATCCTAGCACTCGAAAAGTCTGAAATTTATCTTTAGAGTCTACTTTTGTAGCTCTGAAAAATCTGCAGCCCAGGTCACATCCTTTCATCCCGGACGGTAAGCTGGACTGCACTGTCACGGCTTTCACGCCTCTCGTTTCTTTACTACAAACCCTTCTGAGCAGTCTTCCTGTTTACACTCGTGCCTCTTCCTGTCCATCCCAGATGGAGCTGAGTGGTGGCTATTTGTAAAACAGTTTACTTCCATCTGTCTGTTTGTCTCCCGTTCTGGTGAATCGAGACTCCTTCCTGCTACACGTCTGTGATGAGCACACCTGCCTGTCCTTCAGTCGCCCCACTTCTCAAGTCTTTTTTCATCTAAGTTTAAGGCACCTCTGTTCTTCCTAATGACCAGCAGGCAAAATTTCCGAATACTTAAGTTCCACTCTGATTTTTAGAAAAGTCAATGATAATTAAGAGTTTTAAATTTAATTTGTTTTTATCATTATTTTTGTATTTGTTCCTACGGTATAGTATGAGTTATACTTTGGACAGAAACATAAAATGTGAATTTAAAAAAAGGAGGTGTTTGTGGGTGGCGGTAGTGCATGCCTTTGATCCTAGCAATCAAGAGGTAGGAGGACCTCTTGAGTTCTAGTCCAGCTTGGTCTAGAGAGTAAGTTCCGGGACATCCAGGGCTACACAGAGTAACCATCTCGAAAAACCAAAAAAAATATATATTAATTAATTTAAAGAAATAAGTGTTAGATTTCCTATATGTTTTATATACATAAAACCTGGCATTTACCTAGAGGTCTTATATCCACATCCGAATACTCTGTTGACCTTAAATCTGGAAACCTGGTCTGACTTCCTAATTCTGCTTGGAAAGGCTATCCTTTGACATTTGTATCAGATTTTATTCCACACAGCAATCACCTGGAGACACTGCAACAAGCTAACACTGGCTCCCAGCAGAGCATTGGATTCAAGGTTCTAACAAGTCTGCAACAAGTACTGTTGGTCTCACAAACAGTAAGTTCCAAATGAACCTCTCATACAAATACCAAGTTCCGAATCAGCTTCTCCTGCCCCTGAAGCCTGCTGCAACCGCAGCAGCCCCAGCTGTCCTTGAACTCAGAGACCCACCTGCCTCTGCCTACCCAGTGCTGAGATTAAAAGCACAGGCTACCCCGCCCAGTTTATCTCAGTAATTGGCAGAATCACGACTTCTCACTCACTTCCAGGAGTGAAAGGCTGTTTAATTGCTCTGGGCTGCAGCTTAGGCACTAAGGGTTCCCAACAAAAAACTATGGCCGTGCAATGTGAACTTTTGCTCTAAAAATGTACTCATGGATTTATTAGACCTCATTTTAGTACTAGAGACATTACAGTCATAATTATGTCCTGAGATCAGGATTCATTGCCAGCCAGGCCCTAAATTTAAGACTATAATGACTTCCTCTCTCTATTCCTATTAAGTTATTTTATTAAAGTCTTAATATTAAAGCTAATTATTAAGATGGAATGACAACCTGAGTTATTTTTAGAAGGTGGGTAAAGATAAATCATGATCATATCGGTTCTTAGCACTTAGGACAAATCTAAACAATTAACAAGTTTATCACGTGCTAAACTGTGTTTTGTCAAAGATGAAGTCACAATTCCGTATCTCCGAAGCTCCCGACATGAGGCATGAGGCATGCATATATATATGCAGTAAACACAGGTTAAGTGGTAATTTGTATAAATTCCTTATCTACAGTTAGAAGTGCTAGATTACAACTTCCACACAGTCATCCAAGGTACTCAACTCTCCAAACATGCTTTCTTCACGTATGACATGGACCAGTATGAATGAGAGCACACAGACTAACCCACAGGCACTGTGTAAAGCATAACGCTGGCCAAGTCACGGTAAATAAAGTTTGGCAAACCGAAGAATGTGGCAGTTTTCAGTGTACAGAGCTCGAGTCCAGGGTGGAGAAGTGCCCAGATGTGCACTCACTCCTCAGTGTACAGAGCTCGAGTCCAGGGTGGAGAAGTGCCCAGATGTGCACTCACTCCTCGGTGTAAAGAGCTCGAGTCCAGGGTGGAGAAGTGCCCAGATGTGCACTCCTCAGTGTAAAGAGCTCGAGTCCAGGGTGGAGAAGTGCCCAGATGTGCACTCACTCCTCAGTATACAGAGCTCGAGTCCAGGGTGGAGAAGTGCCCAGATGTGCACTCCTCAGCTGCACAGTAAGTGAACCACAGGCTCTTATCTCAGCTTTAAGGTCCTGGTCCTGAGACTATGTTGGGAACCTTTGGTAGAGCAAACCTCCGCTGCCTGAAAATAACTGTCTACAGAAAATATGATTAGAATAACCACAGAACAAAAAGAGTTTTAGAAACGACTAGTTCAACAAATCTCTAAAAGAAAATAGCATTTCAGACATGGCTTTATTTAAGGGTTGACTACCACTTAAGTAGTAAATGAAGTCAAATCTTGGAAAAAAAAAACTAGAAAGAAGTGAGAAAAGGATCATTAAATGAAATGAAAAAAATGCCATGTAGAATCAAACCCAAACAATAGACTTTTTTCTCTTAGATACACAAATTGCTGTTTTCAGATATTTAGAAAAAGAAAAAAAAACTCTTATCAGAAAACATAATGCTTGGACATTTTTTTCTTTTGGTTTATTTAATTTGAATACATGTCCCAGTGTGACCAACACACAGAAATCCCAGCACACAAGTGCCGCTCTTGCACCTGTCAAGTGATGCTGAGAAGTAACGCAGCAGGAGCAACTATTAAATGTCAGTCTTAATCCTCTTCAGAACTGGAATCATCCTCCTGGTCAGAAAGTTCTGGCACAGGGAAGCGGAGAATGGCAGCTACTCCTGTCAACTGGCCAAGCTGTTCCCCAGACACATGGAGACTGGAGAATATCCGAACCGTGCCTGCATTGTCTTTCACGCTGTCCACCAGCCTGACATACCGGCTCCGGGTGGCCACATCCTGATGCCGGAAGAGCTCATCGCTGATGAGCAACGTGTCGATCGCCAAGGCTTCGTTGGCCCTCTCCACCTGCTTGAGTCCATAGAAAGCGCGGTCAGGCTCGTGCTGCAACATTTTATAGAAGTCATCCAAGGCTTTTACTTCCCCAGCAGCTTTCGTGTCTGAGAGGCGGCTAGCTACGGTGGGGTCACAAAGGGCCTCTTTCAGGGAGTACTTGTGTCCAGAGGAGGCATGTACCTAGAACCACAATAATGAAAGACAAAGAATCGTTGAAAGCATCCATTAATCAGCCCACATGGCATAAGACAAAAGCATGAATAAGGCCTTACCTATTTAAGGACTTTAGCAAAGGTTACCTTATGAAGATGCTAGACACTACACCGATCTCTTCACTAATTCAATTATAGCCCCAGCTGAACCGAGTTTTAGGCCTTCTGCTCCTCCCAGTTCTAAAACATCAGGAACCACTCACAGCAATCCCTCTACCAACTCCTAACTATCTCTGGGTATGAGTTTTACCTGAAGGAATTTGGACCGGTTTTCCAGGAGCACCTTGTTGTCCGTCTTCACCGCCTGCTGAAACATGTAGTCACAGAACTGCTCTCGCACAAATCCCGGGCTGGCCACCAGAACGCACTTTACAACGTCAAAGTTGATGTGGCGCTGGATGGCCTGGACCACCTGTTCATAGAACCTCTCCAGGGCCCGGTCATGCTGGGAACAGTTGCCTTTCCGTTTCCTGGGGATGTTCACCTCCACCTTGGCACGGGTGAGGGTCATACTGGGCGTGACTAGGCAGACGTGGGCGAGGCCCTCCTGCATGACAACAGCTGCCACATCAGCACTCCACGCTGGGTCACAAGCCTGCTCGATGCGCTCCAGAACCACACTGTCCCACTGTTTCTTGGCCAGGGTGAATTGGCGGTTGGGCTCCAGTTCGATGGTGTGGTAAGCCCCCATCTTCACGTACTCATTCTCTTGGATATTGGTCCCCTTGACTCGCAGCTGGCAGGCTTGGGAGTCAAAGTCGATGGCCTCCACGCAAAGGGTGAGGGTGGTGCGGACACGGTTGCTCCCCACGCTGCCCGTGGAGGACTCAGTCTGGACCTTACGGATGGTGGAGGCGCGCAGGCTGTCGCCCACCTGCACTAGATTGTAGGTGTGCCACATGTCCTCGGGCTCCTCGGGGACGAGGGTGACCTGCCCCGCACTGTCCTTCTCGATGTCCTTCCTCACCAGCTTCATGACCTTGCCTGGGGCTCACTTCAGAAAGGGAGGCACTGAAGGGGTCCTCAGGAGAGTCAGGGTGTGGGGCGGGGAGTGGTCTAGGCTGGGAAGGGGACAGGGGAAAAAAACGCTACCTCTGACTCCTGCAGCCCGGGGCAGAGCTTTCTGCCACGCTTTTCTCGGTCCCTGCGCGCCGATCCACGCTGCGCGGCAGATTTCCCCCAAGCTAAACACACACAACCCGGCACTTTCAGTAACCGGCCCCGCGCAAGTGGCTGACGCGGCGATCGCGCATGCGCAGCCCGCCTCCCGGCGCACGTCTGTCGTCTAGACCAGAGGGGCGGGGCCTAGGGTTTGCGCGCGCACGCAGGCGCAGTAGACGGAAAGGCGCACCCTCGGTAAAAGCCAAGGGAGGCGCTTGCCGCCACTCTTACAGTGAAGGTGAGCTCGGATTTGCTGAGTTTTACCACGCATCCCTGTGTCCGAGAAATTGCGGAGTATGTGAGTTCTAGCATATGTATTTAAACTGAGTTTGTCATTTTGCACCTCCTTCCTTGATATGGAGCCAGCTTCAAAACTTACGTAAAAGTGAAAAGCCGCCTCAAAAGTGCACTTAGTTCCCAAAGTCCAAACTCTACCTGGTCTTGCACATTCCTTACCGGCGCTCAGACGTGACTCAAGCTAGTTGGCACTGGGATTCCAGAAGCAGTTTCTAAGAACTAGTCACTTTCGGCCTGGCCTCAGCCACATGCCCAGCTGTTTTCTGCTCCTAGTAACCCTGTTTGCAGGATCCAGTTAACCCAGATGTTAAAGGACAGAGCCCAGAGAGAGCAGAAACTATGCGTGGAATGTACCCCTGGTGGACCTCTATGTCCCTTGACCTGATGTCCTGGGAATCCCAGAATCCAGAATTGGCAGGCGGTAGTCTCTGAGGCGCTCAGTGTGGGAGCTGGGCTGCAATAGATTAGCACTGATCTTCCCTGCCAGTGACTGGCCAAAAGCTGAGGCTATGGGAAGTTAAGATAAACTGATCTACTAATTATGACCACCCCGAAAGAAGAAGGCACAGAATTGGTTGTAAAGCAAAAGACTCTTTTTACATTCTCCCCCCCCCCCTTGCAGTGGCGATGGAAATGCCTCTTTCTTGAGACTGAAGACATTGGGAAGCAGAGAAGTCGTGAACACATACTCTCACTGCGTTTTATGTAAGGGTCTTAAAGCACAGCTCTCCAGCCTTAACTGAGGAGACGAGGTTGAGGTTAAAGAGAGGATGAATTATGTTAGCTGATGTTAGCTCTCTGGCGGGTGACACTTCCAAGATTCTAGTTTAAGTTAGCATCTTTACTTGTTTTGTATCCTGTCTCTGTCTCCCTCTCTCTGTTCTGTCTAGCTCACATTCCTATTTTCCCCTTTCCATCTTCCTATCACAGAGTCCCTAAGTCATAATGCCTTCTTCCTCCAAAGCCAGCAGCCCTTCACTAAACAAGACACTGGGCTCACTAGATCCAGAAAGTGACTTCATAGGCTCCTAATGAATGAAAGGTTTTCATTGACCTACAATCGAGTTTTGACAACTTGGCAAGCACTTTCCTACACTTTTCTTATCTTTTCATATAACGAAAATGCTACCCTAATTTTTGGAAAAGTAAAATGAAATTATGAGGAAGTTGACAAAGACCTTCAAGAGAATATAACTGGCCTTCAGATTCAGGCCTAATTAACTACACAGCCTGTTTCACCAACCACCTTTCTGTCTTTTATATATCTAACCATCTGTGCAAATGTACGTTGCATGCTGTTATCCCCCACCACCTCCTTTAGCTGACATTTTCACTGGTTCACTATCCACAGTCTGGGAATCAGCCTAGAGGGTTTGAAATGCATTGACCGTCCCCCACTTCTGCATTTGTTAAATCTTAAACTCATTATAATCTTTGCACACAGTTTTATATCTACTCAGTCTAGGTGATCATTGTTATTTTTGGGAAATCTTTACTTTAAAAGCATGCATGCATTTATTTCTAATTTGACACAAAGAAGCCCTACGACAACTTTACTTCATGTTTCCTGATTCTTTTAAGTTGTAAGGCAAACATTTTTGAACTGATTGGAGTCTCATGTAGATGAAGGTGGCCTCTGACTGGGTATATAGTAAACAGTGACCTTGAACTTCTGATCTTCCTGCCTTTGCCCCCTGAATGCTGGGATTAGAGGCATGCGCCACTACATCCCCAGGCTCAAACGTGGGGCTTTGTAAGAGTTCTGTCTACTGAGCTACATCCCCAGCCCTAGACTACCTTTTAAAATGTCATAAAATGTCAATGCCCTTGGTGGTTGAGCACATCACAGTGTTTCTTAAACATATTTTGGTCTGAAACACATTCTGCAACAGCTAGAATGGCTAGGAACTTTCTGTTTGTTTTTGTTTTCTTACTTGAACTTAGTGTTGAGTGATCAGATACCTCCTCCCCTATTTTGTTACCTTAAGTATATTTCTGAATGAATAATGTTACTGTTTTTAAGTTATTTGGGGGTCATAATTCCTAATTGAAATCACAAGTCCTTTTGAATTCAAGGCGAAGCACTCTGTCCATAAATGTTGCACTCTCGTTTTGAGGCACGCTTTGTTTCGCGAGGAGAAAAACCTTCATTTCCACTGTGTCCTAGAAATCTTTATACTGTACCTGTTCATCCTGGGGTCAGTACGTCCTATCTCACGTAGTTTCATGTACCTATCCAGAAGGAGCCCCTGAAATATCTCATCCTAAAACCACATCCATTTCCATTTGATCACATAATCTGGCCTCTTTGAACTCTGAACCGAGGATGTTTTCTTTCGTGTATCCTTCCATGGTCCTGGCAGAGTCCTTTGTCTGCACTGTCATATGCAATGGTAAGCTCGTCAGGGGTAAAGTGTAACAGCCATACTAACGTTCCAGATGCTTTTTTAACATTCTGATATCATTATCAGATGTATTTCGACAGTCACATAAACATGACTGTCAGAAACAATAGGCTTATGGATGATTTTGTTTCTGTTTCTCCCAAAGAATCAAAACCTCAAGGAAAAAAAGACCGTGATTTAGTCTCGCTGCTTAAAGTTGTCATTTGTGCTTATTGACTTTTGAAAATAGAAACTTTCACACGAATATTTCTAATTATATCTCATTTTCCTATCATATTCATATTAATCTTTCCAGAAAAAGAAAAAAGTCACAATGGTCGTCATCAAACAACTTGAGTCTGTTGTTTCTGGGACACGGGCGAGTGGTGGATTGGGCTGGACTACAAGAAAGCTGTAGCTCTCTGCCCTTTGCTCGTTTTCGCTGTGTCATTTGACCCCTCAGTCTACTGGAAATTCAATTTCTTCTACTTGACGACTGAGGGAACTGAAGTCAGTCGCTTCAGCTATAGTTGTAAAATCTATGCTAGGTCAGCTTAAGGAAACTAACGCCTATGATATTTGTTTTCAATCTCGTACACTCGCTTAAATCCGACTCTTTCTGAAATCCATTTTAGTGATTTGAGGTTGAGGGTTTGTGCACCAAGAAATGGTGTGAACTGGGCCCATGAGACAGCGAGGTGGGTCTAAAGGTACCCACTGCCAGACCTGAGTTCGATGCCCAGGTAGGAGAGAAATGACTATGGGTAGCTGTCCTCTAACCCCCACGCCCACTCTGTGGCACACTTGAGCCCCCCATATATATATACACACACACAAAATACATAGATGTCAAACAATTCTAAAAAAACAAGAATTGGTAGACTTTGGAGTCATTTTTAAGTTGGAGTCTGTCAATGTTAGTCTCTACATTTCTGGGTTGTTTTTTTTTTTTTACACTTTATATCAAAATCAGATTGTTCCTCTTCTCATATTGAGTCTTCATGCTCTAACAGGAAAATGCTCGCTGGTCGATTTGTAGAGTTCTGTAAACAAAGCACTCTGAAGATTCAATGCAATCCCCATTAAAATCCCAACAAAATTCTTCATAGACCTTGAGAGAATAATAACTAATTTTATATGGAA
>JAQHUG010000005.1:10429732-10451088 GCA_028555095.1 Dicrostonyx torquatus
CAAAGCACTCTGGTAAATTTCTAAGAATGCTTAGCTCAATGCTAGAAATCAGATCCCCACAGACCTAAGTGTAAGGATGAATCTGAACAGGATCATATCGGTGGTAACTGTCATGGGAGAGTTCCCTGAAGGAGAGGTTGTGTGGAGTTATGGACCGCAGCACATTTCCTAGCTGTGCTAGCGAATGCAGTGGTTCATGGGCCTCCTTGTTTACTGAGCTGGGACAGTTCCCATTACAATAATATGCGAGGAATGGTTTGTATGACGGCAGCAAGGATTCTAGGCTCTTGAAAGATGAATATTATGCTTAAAGACTTTGTGCCTAGTACTCGTTCCTTTTTATTCATACAGATTGGGGAAGTGTTTGTTTGTGGTTTTGTTTCCCCTTCTGGTAAAACTTACTTTGCTAAAGCCCCCCCCCCAGGAGTATATCCCAACATTCCTTTTCTGTGCCTGTTGTGGCTTCCAGACCACAAGCCCCTGAAGGGCACAGCCCACCTTCTTTATTCACCAACACAAGTGATGAACTTGTGTTGATAAACTTCCATGGCACACATGAAAAAGTGAGTGGCTGTTCTCTAATTTAGAGTTTTTAACTTGACCATCACTGAAATCTTAAACGTAAGAAATTGATTTGCATTTTATGCGATTACTAAACACATACTGATGACTATACTTAGGGCAAGCATCTATAAACATATTTTAGTTTTAATGATATCAGCACTTACGTGGGAAAATAGTGATTTTAAACAAACCTTCCTGAGACAAAGTGTTACAATATTTTAAAATAATAAGTAACAGTTAAATTTATTATACATGGTTTAAAGTGTGATCTTTATAACACATATAAGCAGTGAGACCTCTGATTATGAATATCTGGGGACAAACGTTATTTTTAAAAAAGAAAGTATGCCAGTTTTAGGCTGTACAAAGGTTCCTTGGTGACCTCTACAAGCAAAGTGTGTGACATGGAGGGCTGTTCAGCTAATTATAGGGGAAAGGGGACAGGGAAAAGTGGAAAGGCCTTTTAAAGAAACTTCTTATACTCACTATTTAAACTTTCATTTAACTGCAAATGGTGATGTGGCAAAGTCAAATGTCTGGTGCTCACCCACCACCCACCCTACCATCCCCCACTGCCACCTCTGTGTGTTAGTGTGTGCACATGCCACACACATGGGAATGTGTGTCTGTCTGTTTGTATGTGTCTGTGCAATACAAGAATAGTTTGCCAAAAATAGCATAATAAAATGTTTAATGAATGTTTTCGCGGCTAAATGTCTATAGTTAGTGAAATAATTTTCAGAATACATTTAGCTCATATTAAGGCAGTGTAAGCGTTTGTAGAGGCAAGAGTGCCGGGAGTTCCAGTTATCCTCAGCTACAGAGTAAGTCTGAGACTCATCTGCTCCACATGGGATCCTATACACACAAGATGCAATTTATACTAAGATATGAAAACCATCTTAGTCATTTGACCTAATGCAATTTAGATGCTCTGTTAAAGATTAAGAGTTGCCATTTATTTCAGCAGATCTCCAATAAGTCACACAGGAATATGTGTATTTATTCCTGATATTTAAATTATCAATTTTCATTTATCCAGGGAAATCTTAATGTTTATAGGAAGTCAAGTTTTTGGAGAAAGCAGGTTCTGGACATAAGCGTGTACACATTTCTATTTCTCTTATAATTTTACTGACAGTTCCAGGACAGGTTCCAAAGCAACAGAGAAACCCTTCTCGAAAAACAAAAAACAAACAAACAAAACCCTTTCCTGGCAGAAAAAAATCAAGTAACACATAGCTGACTTTTCAGTTTCCTTTTAAGTCACAGAAAAGATCAGATTACAAATACGTCCTTCATACACACCCAGCGCCATCACTGGGAGCATGGGAGCATGCCAGAATGTTCATAGTTTGCCACCACTGGAGCCATCGATCCCCAGCGCTTTCTCCCCTTCCTCCCAAAGGTAGCCGTCCCAGGCAGCTCTGTTTGAGAGAAACGGTGAGGCTGCAGATGCCAGAGGGGTAGTCAGGCCTTCATCATACACAAGTTTGGCAGAGGCGACAACTGAGCAGAGGGCAGCTCCCCAGTGTGGTCTTAGCATCTTTGAAACCTTGAGGTCCAATTTTCATCTTTAATTTTCCTTTGCTGATTTTGTTTCGGAAGGAGGTTGTTTTGTTTTGAGAGAGGGTCTCACTATGTAAGCCCTGGCTGGCTTGGAACACAGCATATAAACTAGCCGGGCCTTGAGCTCCTAGAATTCAACTTGCTTCTGCCTTCTAAATGATGGAACAGAGACACAAGCTACCATGTTCAAACAAGATGCTGTGTGCTCAAGGACAGAGAAATGCAACAGAGATGGCCCCGGCAATAACTGTGTGTTGGGTATAATCTTCCGATGTGCCATTTTTTGTTGTTGTTGTTGTCATTTCAACATTTCTCTAATAGGATGTGGCTGACAACCTAGTACATCACAAACTGATTGCTTTCAGTGCTCACAGTGTCTAGTGTGACCTCAAATGGTGCACTCTTCATTGGTGGGTGGATGAAAAATGAAAAAAAAAATAAAAGGAGGACATGACTCTTCCTAAGTACAGTGGAGGAGAAAGTGAGGCCATGTGAGGAGAGGAGGTGGGGAGAGCCAGGACACCAAGAGGCCATGAGGGTAAAGGATGGAGAAAAGAGCCGAGTAAGCAAAATGGCTGCATTATATAGGGAAGGGTAGCGAGGAGAAGGCGCGCAGGCCTGGAGAAGTTTAGGGCAGAGGGCAGGGTATGCCAGCTATTCACTGTAACAAGTAAGGAATTGAGGGATGCTGGGAGGACCTGGAAGCCAGGTCCATTTGATATGTTAAATAGTTAGCCACTTGTCCCAAATTTGAGACCGAACAGTGGTATTATTCATTATGACCAAATATGGCCAAGAATATACTTAAAGGGACTGTCTCATCTTTTAAGTAGTTTAAAAGTTTATCTATAGTCCATTATTTTAATTTACTGAGTAAAAAGTGTCAACTAGTCTTAAGTACTAAGTGTAATAAAACATACACAGTACTTACAGAACATACAAGCTGGAAGACAGACAACTGCATATTTCATTATCATGTCGTATGGTGTGGGGTTTTATAGAAGCAAAGGTGCTGGAGCACGCTGGTGTCTGCGGAAGCGCAGACAGTCAAGTCAATGAGTCACTTGGGAATCACATTTGCATGGGAGTTAAGGATCTAAAGCAGAAGGAGCAACTGCTCACGTAAAGGCCCAGAGGCAACTTCGGAAGGGTTGGCTCACAGAAGTCTGAAGGGATTCAGCAACCTTGAGGAAAGGAATATATTCATCTCATTTGCATCTCTTGAGACTTTGCTGTCCTTGTTTTGAGAAAGAATACAGTTCTGCAGTCACAGACAACCCTGAACAGGCCATCTCTTCTGACTTTAGCACTGTGGCAATGGTTCCAAAATATCTTTCATCCCAGTTGCTTAACATGAACTCACATACACCATTTCGTGCTTCCTATATCAGAGGAGCAGTTATGAAGAATAGGGTCTGGATTCTAACTCTCAGGAAAACGTATCATACAACTAACTTATTCTATTAACAATAGAACAGCAGGTCACACCATGGTGGACACAAAGCAGTGGCATTGGGGACAAAATACAGTCCCCAAGGGGACACCTCTCTAGGGACCTCCTTCCTGTAACCACAGAGCAGATTCCACCACTTCTCAATAATTTGTTCAGAGTTTACATCCACCAGTTGATTAAATCATCATGTTAGAACCTCCATGAGCTAATCTTCTCTTGAAAACGTAGCCCTCAGAGACAGTCGAGAGGTAGGTTTTACTTATCTTAATATTAACTATCAATATTAGCATGAAGATCAACTAGAACAAAACAAACATATGTGTGTGTGTGTGTGTGTGTGTATTCCTCTCATTGACTTGTAACTAAACAAATAAACAACTCCTAGTGGATTCATTATTGCCTTCGTAGACATCATAATGAATAAGAGAAACTTCCCTAGAGTTTAGTCTCTCCTGCTGATGCATGGCTGCCAGTGGGGTTCATTCATTTGACTTGGATCAGTGACTGCCTCCCCATGTTCAGGCATCTCCTCACTGGACTTCACTTTGCATAGAAAATGTTGGCGTGGAAAAGAAGGCTCAGAAGATGACCCATGTTTCTAGGGAGGAATGGCCTCTACCAGGGGCGTTTCTCCATCCTGCTATGAATGGACTGAGATGAAAGTAATCTTGTTTAGATTCCACTTAAGGGAGAGTGTACTATCGTTTAATTTCACTATACACTGAAAATCATGGAAATAACACTTGTTTCATGACCTAGATATAGCCTTACCCAAGTATTCTAAATGTCTGTGTTTGCATTTGACTCATGGAGTTGAGAGCAAGAGGAAAATGAGCTTGCATTTCGGCTCTGTTTGCAGCAGGAAATTTGAGGTCAGAGGTGCGAATTGAAGTCATTTATCACCTATCAACTGTGAGACTTTGGGCCAGTGCATTTAATCTTAGTAGTTTTTGTTGTTTTTCATCTTCAAAATATGGAAGATGTGTATGCAAACTTTTACTCTTTTAGATTAGGATAAAACATTACAAAGCTCTTGGCTCAGGGCCTTGTGTGTAGTAAATTCCAGTGTTAATCTGTGCTAGTTATTGTAATCATCTATCTGGAGGGCTGAATCTAACCATGTGGGTATTTCCAGTGATAGCAATGGGGAAGATATTACATGGAGAAGGAGAGAAGGCATATTTTATTTCCTCTATTCCTTCTTGGCTGAGCGTCAACTTTGATCCAATTGCTACCTACCTGGATCCAGCGCTTTGATACAGCAGCCTCCTTCCAGTATTCAGGTTCCTCAAAGCTTCTTTTCAGGTCTCCAGTTTCAAGTGATTGCTATCTACCCTTGCTTATCCCAGGTGCCCTGCCTTTGTTGGTTCCCTAAGGCCTCCTTCTGGTGATCTGTATTTGGAGCTCCCTTCAGTTAAGCCCTCTGTGTTCACCATATATTACACTGGGACTCAGACGTGTCTAAAACAGTGAAAAGGACTTTATTTGGGTATAATTGAGAACATTTTTGGCAAATTGTTTAATGTATGTTGGAAGAAACTGACCCAAGAAGTTGTAAATCCGTAGGAAGTTATTCAGAATGGTGGCGGTTTGTTATGATATATGCATAGCTTTGAAAGCCGGAGAGAGTTTGTTTAGAAGGCAGGGGGTAGTGGGAAGGAAGGGTGGGTTCTTTTGTAGATGCGTAAAACAACAAGATCATATCGACAGTGGCAAGAAGAGCAAGAGGATTGTGAGCAGTGTAAGGAAATGTGGCTGGATGGAATGGATGCTTTGTGCAAGGGTTGAGAAAGGCAGAATAATTGTGGCCCGCCAAAGACGTCCTTGCCCGAACCCATGAATGCTGAGTAGATTTTTTTTTTTAAAAAAAAAAATGGATTTGGCAGATGTAATTGAACAGGGATCTGGAGAGAAGTACCAGATCAATACAGGGACCCTGGGCAGGTAGACTTGGAGAAGAAGTGACCTTGATGGAGTCAGAGAGGAAGACTAGAAAACTGCACTCTAGGCCCTCCACAGGAAGTGCCTTTGGGGTGGGGGGGAGGGCTTGATTTTATCACAGTGTGACTTAAAACCTACAGAACTGTAAAACAATAAATATTTCTGTTTAAGCAATAAATCAATGGCAACTTGTTACAGCAGTAATAGGAAAGAGATATAAGGTTCTGATTTGCGCAATCGGTTGAGAATTTGTATTTTATCTGAGAAGCAACCACCAACTACCTCAGAGGGTCTACTGAAAATAGATAGAAAGGATTAGAAGTTAAGAAACAGCATAAGCTCTCTGACATCATTCACAAGTGGGTACATCTGTAAGACACCAGAAAAACTGCAGTTCCGTGAATTGCTGAGAGGTTTCCAAGTATTAGCAATTGATAAAGAAAAAGTCAGACCTGAGATCCTTAATGCTATCTTGTGAAATGGATATAAATACACTACACATAAGGAACCTGTCCTCCCTGGGTCAATAACACTCTGAATATTATACACACAATAAAACCTGAACATCCTTTAGGCATATCTACCGCCTTTTCTCCTTTAACTCTCAAGGCAGCCATGAACTTCTAATTCCATCATCCCCGCCCCTCTTGGAAAACTGTCATTCTTTAGAGAATACGCAGACCTCACTTCTGCAGGGACCGAATGTTTGGTAAAGAAAAGAAAGAAAGATACAGCTTGAGTAATTAGTAAACAACTCAATTTTGAAAAACAACAAAATCCAATCTCTGAAAGCAGGGATTGGAAAGGAACTCCAAGTAGGTGAAGCCACTCCCTGGTCTGTAGAGCTCTTCAGAAATTACCACTGCTTGGATTATTGGACTGTTCCTGAGGAGTGGGAAATGTGGATGAAAAAGCCCATAGCTCTTTATTAACTCGCCTCTACCTCTGCACTGTGAGAAAAGACAGGCTTGCTGATGATCTATTCTTAAGTAAACCCAAGAGTTCTCAGTGGTTAGTCACCCAGTGCTGGGTTAACTGACCCGGTGGTTAACAGTCAAATGTGAAATTAACTAAGCATGCCAACAATGAAAACTTCAAACAACTGAATATCATGGCTTGTTAAAGACAACCAGCAATTAAAGGGCTACCAAGGGGATAATCTGTTGCTTCTAGCACCTCACCCCACCATGGGCTCAGTTTCACCTCCCCAACTGGAAACTACTACAAAGGTTGTGACCCCAGCTACTGCTGCCATTTGGACAATCCAAACGTCTCCCAGTTTCTCTCAATTGGATTTAACACTGCATTTCTACAGTACCAAATCTTCTTGAAAATATATTTTGTATTTGAAAGACTGCATTGTGATAACCGGACACTAAACGTTGCAATTTCAAAGTGTTCCACCTCTTAGGAGCTAATGTAGAAACGTCACATTGAGACAAGAAGTAGTTTTGCCTGTCTTTCCTCGTTCTGTAGCAAAATGGGTCCTAAGTATTAAACAGGAGGAACATGCTATAAAGCCCACTTCTGAGCGACCGACTGTAGGGCAGCAACGTAGCACACTAATCAGGCATCCCCGGTTACTCTCCTTTCCAAAAGTTCAAATACTTAAAACACAGCTCACTACATAAAAACAACTTTAATTTGAAAAGCCTCTTGTATTTGGAAAGTTCTAGGCACTGCCTCCCTCACTCCAGCTGACCACAGGCGCTCCCTTCAGTCCTGTGACCTGGCCGGTCTACCTGAGAGCCTGTCCTGTCTGGTCCTCTGTTATGTGCTTCACCCCTTAGGCGAGCCCCAACCAAGCCCCACTAGCGATAATCAGGAAAGCAGGGTCGCTCACCAGTGAGGAGCCAGCAGCAGGCTACAGTGACCTCTAGGCTGGTAGGGCGCCTGGGGACCATGGCTGGAGCCACAGCAGTTCCCTTGACGTGCTGGTTCCTGGGCAGGAGCTGGCAGGAGCTGGCAGGACCGGTCGCTGGTGCCTTGCTGGTGCTTTGCACTCTGGGTCACTTGGGCGGTCTCTGCGGGTGTCCAGTGGTGGCCCCAGCGGCAGCAGCGCCCAAGAGTCGCCGAGAAGCGATTTCCTGTGTTTTGGTCAAATGCCTCTAAGCTCTAAGCCTGCTCCACGCTTTTCACATCCCAGACCGATTGCCACATCTCCCGCCCCTTCGCGCGCTGGTTCTCTGAAATCTCACTGGCAGCCTCCCAGGCTCTATCCGAGACATGGACAAATAAAGCCAACTTCGCGGGATGGTGTTTAGGCTAAAGTCCACGGGCAGCAGCAAAGCAAACCTTAAAGGGACATCTGCCTTTCACTAAGAGGGCGATCTTGCTTCAAGTACCAAATCCTTAAGGTGGTAAGAGGGCGGGACTGGACTTTCAGGAGGGTGTCACCAGCCTAGTGGCCCCGCCTTCATACCCCCTGGACTTCGCCCGGATCTGGGTAGGAGGAACACTTTAAAAAGTGCCCGGGCTTTTACTCCTCCTTCAAGGGAGGCTGCTTGCCTGTGTCCAGCCGCGCAGAAGGGACCCGCAAGGAAGTCAGCTTGTCGGATAAACCCCTTATTTGCCAGAGGACGCCTGGGCTTGGCCTTGGATACTTCTCATCACCCGGGCGTCCTCATCACAGACAAAATGTGCTGAGGGTTTTGCTTTCAAATGGGGAGAGTTTGATCTTTTAAAAAGATTCCTGATTAAAGGAAGTTATAGATTATGCTTTTTTTGTGTGTTTGGGGAGGGGGAGGGCAGAGAGAATAAGACCATGAAAAAAGGAAAAATGAGAAACTAGACTGTGGGTGGGCAAGGAAGAATTAAGGAAACGGCGGTGGGGAGGAAGGCTGTTTCCTTAGAAATGGAATGTGGGCTATTTTGTCTATGCTAAATTAGGATGTTTGAACACTGGGGACTGACTCTAATAGACTCAAGGTACTTTTTTTAGTTTTTTTTCCTTCTTGTATGAATACATATTAAGTCATTTCATGTTACTTCTTTCTAGGAGAGGTGGCCGGGAGTTAGTCAATACTCAAGATTAGTGTTAGCTTCAAGAAATATGTGCCATTTTCAAGCGCCTTAGCACCTTTGAGAATTACAAAGAAGGGAAAGGAATGGATGGGTGGGTTTGTGGTTAGATCCCTTTGCAGAAATTAGTCCAAATCAGCAAATACTGGAACATCTCTGTTTAGCAAACCACACGAAGGAGGGCCCTCTGTCTACTTGACAAGGCGGCTTGCACAGGGCTGGAGGGACCTGGATGCCCACAGCATCACCGAGTTAATGCCAAGTGAAGAAACATGGCAGCTCTGAGGGGAAAGGACAAATGTTAAGGAAGTTTAAGAATAGGGCGAGCTGGTCAGGTATGGTGGCACATGCCTCTTATCCCACCTCTCAAAGCCTGAGGCAGGAGGACTGCCAATTCAAAGGCAGCCTGCACCCCGGAGTGAGGCCCTCTCTCAAAAGCAGTCAGCAGAAGTTGAAGACAATGGAATCTCATTCCTGTGACCCATTAGTTCACAGGCAAGGGATTCCCTTTCTTAATATGTTTCAAGTGATTGTGTAACACAAAATAACACATGCTTACTGGGTTTGGTTTTCATGTCTTCTCTCAGTTCCAGTTTCAAAATTGCCCAAATATCTAGGAGAATAGTATTCTGTGGGATAAGAGTTTATTCCCACTAGACATTACTCAGGCTCCCTTACCTGCTTTCAAAAGTCTTTCCAAAGAATGACTTTCTGGTGTACATTTCGTGCCCCCTGTTTAATCCATTGTGTAGCTTCTGCCTGTCTGTGTTCCAATGGACTTCACAAAATAACCAGTAAGTATTGATTAATGCTCAGGCACTTAAAACTCATAATAAATACTTTCCAAATAGTATCTTCCCCAAATACTTAGTTTTCAAAATATAATCCATCTACATATGTATATATGCATACTTGTGTTTATGTGTGTGCTTATGCATATAAATACGGACACGTGTAAAATAATGCATTTTACTAGACAACACAAATTGTAAATATCTTATTATAACATAATGTTAAGGTATTCTAATAATATGATCAAGGTTGTAAGTAGTGAGACCCTTTCCTTTCTTTGCTAGGTGCTAACTTGTAATTCCAATTTAAATATTTGTCTATCTTCCTGGAGTTAAAAAGTTAATGGTGATAAGATCACTAACAGTAGCATTGCTATATGTGGTTATTATTTTTTTATGTATTGATCTTCCTGTCAAATCAATGTAAATGTAGAGATTGAAAAGTCAGCTGGGCGGTGGTGGCGCACGCCTTTAATCCCAGCACTCGGGAGGCAGAGGCAGGTGGATCTTTGTGAGTTCGAGACCAGCCTGGTCTACAAGAGCTAGTTCCAGCGCAGGCTCCAAAGCCACAGAGAAACCCTGTCTCGAAAAATCAAAAAAAAAAAAAATGAGATTGAAAAGTCAGCTATTGCTGGAGGATTGTATTAGAATCAGTACTCATTCTGAATACCATAAACTTCTGAACTATCGTAAACTAATATAGATTGCTGTCAAATGCACATATGTGCGTGCGTGCCTGTGCGTGCACACACACACACACACACACACACACACACGACTTCCCTTTGTTTATTCTGACTAGTAAGAAGACAGGCCATTGACTGAACCGAAGTCTAGCAAACATAACTGCCCAGTCTTAAAAGGTAATTATTCTATGAGATGCCTGGGCAGGAACTATTAAACTCTATACTTTGCCATTTTAAATGAAACCTGATTTGATCAGATCCCATGTGGTGTTTAAAAATGAGTAGGAAGTTGAGGACCAAAGTGATTAAGAATTTGTGAGGTTGAGTCTATGGTGTGAGGCCAGATAGTTGGTGTGGTGGTTTGAACAAGAATGGCCTCCATAGGCTCATAGTTTTGAATACTTGGTCTCCAGTTGGTGGAACTGTTTGGGAAGGAATGGAAGATGTCGCCTTACTGAAGTGTGTCATTGGTGGGGTTTCAAAGACCCCTTCCCGTGTCCTTCCCAGTTAGCTTTCTCTGCACTGTGATTGTGGATCAAGTTGGAAGTTCGTAGCTACTGCTCTAGCATTTATGCTTGCCCACCTGCTGCTGTGCTCCCCATAATGACTGTCATGGGCTTTCGCCTTCTGAAACTGCCCCCCCAACCTTTTCTTCTGTAACTTGCTTTGGTCATGACTACCTTTCACAATAATAAAAAAGTTATGAAGATAGTTGCTACTACTGGTGCAGTCTTAAAAAACAAACACACATAGTTTACCTTAAAGTTTGTGTTGAGCTCAGTCTAATCCACGATTATTATTTAGTAGAAATTCATATTTCTACTAAATAATTTTATTTTGTATATTTTTATTTATTGTATACTAAATATATTCATTTATTTATATACTAAATAAAGTTTAGTTTATAAATATAAAATGAATAAGTTTATATAAAATAAATATTTAGTATAACACATTTAGCATACATTTACTAAAGTTCTGGAGTTAGGGTGTGTGGACTCAAGCTCTGGAACCACAGTACTGTAGCTGTGTGACACTGAAAAATAGCCTGGGTTTGCTAATGATGAGACTCACTCCTCTCCCTGAAGACTGGTGTGAGGATTGAATGAGGCACCCGAAAGCATTCCCTGTAAAGCCTGAATCGCATTAAGTGCCCAGGAGCTACTAAGTATCCTCCTCTCCCGTGGTAGAAGAATGGTTATTAGGTCCACGGTGGAAAGTTAGGCAGTTCCTGTGTGTGATGGGCCCTGAAGGGAAACATTGCCACGTGATGGCCACCAGAAGGGAAGCTTCATTACTTTAACTGAAAACAGTCTTCATCAACGCCTATTATTGCTTAAATTACCTTTGGCAGATTTACTGGAAATAATCGAGTTATCCAGAGGATATGTCTATGAGATGGATGTATATTAAGATACCAAACCATGATAACATAGGCACGAATTTGCTTTTCAAATTAGCTAAGTGTCGAATAGATATTTATTTTTTCAACAAAAAATAGCAAGTGTCACAAAGATTTGGGAATTAAGAGGGTTCAAACAACAGAAGCCTAATGCCACAGGGTAAACAGTCCTCCCACCTGGAAGGCGTTGCAAGTTTTGCTCAATAATAAATAATTTAAAGTTTTTTCCATATTACAAAATTCTAAGAAAAAATTTAAAATGATGTGTTTTAAAGAAAGGTTCATGCAGAGCTTTCAAATATGTTTTTTTGGTTCATCCTCTTTCTTTTTCTTTAAAAAAATTCTGTGAAAATTCTGTACATGTCAATCATAATTTCTGTTCCTCTTTCACCTC
The DNA here is from genome assembly GCA_028555095.1 of Dicrostonyx torquatus. Taxonomy (NCBI): domain Eukaryota; kingdom Metazoa; phylum Chordata; class Mammalia; order Rodentia; family Cricetidae; genus Dicrostonyx; species Dicrostonyx torquatus. The sequence continues at coordinate 10,441,554 of JAQHUG010000005.1, forward strand.
CTACTATTCTCTCATTCCCCTTCCACACCTGCTGAAAACATTTAACCTACCACTGTCCACTGTTATATGTTTTTGTATATGTGACACAGTGAATTTAATTATGGTAGCTACATGAACGTGTGTTGTATGGGGGGGAGGATTATTTACTGGAAAAATTGCAACATGTCAATGGCCATACCATTGGACAATACACCACTTCCCCCAGTACGGCCAATTTTTATGATTCCGTCAAAACGCACCTCCATCTCACTCATTGCTTGCTCTGAGGCTTTAGTGATAGGTAGAATTGTCTAGATCTGCATTTCCTTTTAGAATGATTCTGTAACGTTTTAGATTTTATCATTTCGGTCTGTAGCCAACCAGGGAAGTGTTTCCAGGGCAGGCGTAGTGATGATGCCTGCTGACAGGGAGAACCCACACAGGTACAGGGTGTACAGGCTCAGTTTTTAAGTTCTGCTATGGACTGGTCTCCAGCATTGTTTTCTTCTGAGGTGAAATGAGCAGCCCAGTTGTTAGGCCGCTGCAAATCTGCTGCCCATTAACTTCTTTCACTTGTAACGGGAAACAGAAAGTAAGCGGCCGGCTCTCTCTTCTACCATTGGCATGCTTCGTTTCAAGCCTATTACGCTACACAGCCCAGATTCATTAATGCTGTTGCACCTTGAAAATTCATGATTGTTCCCTTTGTGACCAAAGCAAGTCCAAGCGATGAGGAGTCACCACTACACAACCGTTTGTTTTTTGTTATTGAGGCACATTCTTGCGGGAGTGTTTTTTCACTTAAATAGGTGTTCCGCCCGCCCTATTTCCTGAATGTATCTGAGCCAGAAATCTTGTCCAAAGGCATTTGGGCAACTCGTACAAAAGGAAAAAAAAATAACCCTTGACGTTAGAATCCTGGTGAGGTTAGTTGAGCTCTGAACACTGTATGAAATGTCCCTTGATGTATTGGCAGGCTTCAACAGGAGTGACACACCATGCTGCAACAGAGAGGCTGTGCCAGGGTGGTACCTTGGCAGGAATATTTCATTCGTGGCACTCTCTGACTCAGAAGAAAAAGTGATGATAGCCAGAAACAGTTCAGCTGCACTGCTGGGTCCCTAAACTTGAAATACCGTCACATGATGCATTTGGGCACTTCTGGGATGGTTCCCCTTTACCATCTTCTAAAAAGTTAAATAAAGTAAGAGTTTTGTTTGCTAAAGTACTATGATAATAGGAAAGTAAAAGCATCAGTATTGCTTATAACAGGATTGGGTCATTGAACACATTTGTAGGGGAAATAACTTTTATCTCTAATTTATAAAAAAAAACATATCAAGGGAAGAGAAGATTATTGTTTGTTCCTGAGATAACAATTAAATAACTTGTTTAACAAGTCATGATATACTGTACCATTCTAAATGCTGTATCATTCATTCATCAAGTTATCTTGACACATTGGTTTGCCTCTTTTGAATCCATCCCTGAAGGACTCAGAGATGCTTAAGTGTTAGGCCCATCACATAAACTCAGAAGCTATCTAGACATATATGCATGGAATAGCCTTGCTAATTGTGTCGACCTGAGAGTAGACGACAAGTGAAATCAACAGGAAAAATGAGATGTGATCCTTTAAGATAAGAAACACGGAAGTTTAGAATTGGGGGAAACAGAAGGGTGGGACTCTTACAGAAGGACACAAAGAGCATCCGGCACTTTAGAGAAGCCTCCTCACTCTTGCATCTTTCACCCCTGCCAAACGAGCCCCACATGAACGATGCTCCAGAGCCTGCTGTTGGCTGAAGATGTAGCTCGGCACCCTTGGCACCCAGTTGCATTGGTGTGCTTTCCGGGCCAAGCCTGGTGAAGCTCTTCCCTGGGCAGTTGTTCTTGATCAGGGCATCCCTTTACTAGTGTTCTCAGTTCGAGTTCTTTTTCACAGGATGGAGACTTCAGCTGGTGAAGTCTTGCCCTCCAGACAACTTTCCTCTTATTGTCTCAGTGCCAAGTGACTCATTTTTCTTCAATGGCACTAATCTACGATGAGAGATACTTTGCCATATAAACTTTCATTGTCCCAAACGTCAAAACATATGCTTTTCCTCGCCAAACTTCACATTTTTCTAATACTTCTGTTCTACTCTTTGCCCTGTCACACTAAAGACCTGGGGTAATAACGATGAGCACTAACTCTGACACAGCCTGAATGACATCCTGTCTTGAAATTCATGCACAATTTTAAAATCATTCTCACCCAAGTTTTCAGAATACAGGTAGATGCAGCGTTTGTCACAATATTGTTAGAATTGACCGCAGCCTAGTTCTTGGGAGAACATTCACCTCTCTCCCTTATGGACCAGGTTGCTACTGTCCACATTGCTCTCGATATTCTTGCCACCCAAACTCACACCAAGCCAGCCTGCTAGGCTCTCTTTATGGTATTCCTGGACTTTTTCAGCCCAAAGTTTCAAACTCTTCAGTAGTCAGTTCCAAAGGCTTAAGAACCATACAGCCTTATCCCATTAACACCCCATCTCACAAGACCGATTTCCTGCAATTACCTTTTAAATTATTATGACAAAATTCTTGACAAAAAGCAACTTGAAGGAGGAAAGGCTTGATTGCAGTTAGAGGGGATATGGTCCGTCATGGTAGGGACAACATGGTGTCAGGAGTGGGAGGACCATTGGGCACACTGCATCCTTCATGGAAGAGCAGCGAGTGATAGAGCTAAGCAATGATAATGCTCAGCTCACTTGTTCCCTTTTGTGTAGTCAGGGATATATGCCTGTGGAGCATTACCACTCACAGCCAGTCTAACTCATGAGATCTGTCCAGACATGTATGTTTGACTTAAAGATGATGCTGACAAGTTGCCAATGAGTCTAAGCCATTACAGGCTTCCATCTTAAAATGCATGCTTCCCACCTTACCAAAGAAGCCTCTCTCTAGAGCAAATGGAGAGCATCACAGAAAAACACAACTGGCGCAATGAAGAGATCAACAGATCACTGGGATGCCAGTCACAGAGGCTGTATCTACTTCATAGCTTTTCCACCTGTGGCTCAGGGAACATCGCAGAAAGATGGGAGAAAAAAATTGCGAGAGCCAGAAAACCATGAAGTCTGTTGTAAGTCTCTCCTAAGAATGGCTGTATAAACAAGACCACAACAGTGGCAATATCAAAGAATCTTCTTCAACCTGCTATTCTTGGGTCTATCTTTGCTATGTGAATAAACACGAAAACATCATTTGTATCAGGATTCGGTATAGCCAGCTTTTATGTTGGCTCAACTGTGACTTTAGTAATACACAGGACTACCAATGGCTATAGCCCAATGTTTAATAATGTGGGCTGCCTGAAACAACCTAGATATTTGAATATGTGAATGTGTGTTGGTGTAGTCAAGAGGAAAATAATTATTATCTTCCATACATATATGTTTTTATATTATTAACTTTATTGAGGTCTTCACATTGAGTTGCAACTGAGCAAAATTCGCCATCCTATATTTACCTAAAGCCAAATTGTACTCACTAGCCTGGAAGTGATATTTTTGGTATCTTGCCAAAATGAGCATTTTAGTGCTGAGATACAAAACCTGAAAAGCTAGAAGCAATGTGTGTCTGGCACTTGGCTGCATCATGATGCTACTGGAATCTCAGAGCGAAAGCCCAGAGATCTCAGTGGACTAGTTGTGGCCTCCTATCCAACATGTCAATCAAAGAAATGAGCAGTTCTGACATACAAAATGAGGTTTTAATCAGCATGTCTACAGGGATGAAGAGATTCCGTTATCCAGAACTGACTTGAAGACTTTGAGGATTCTTAGAAGAAAGCAAAGACAAAAAATGAAGAGTGGGAGAGTTGTATTTAATTGGGGGATTTGCACAACCGACACTAGAGGCAATCTTCAGCAAGCTAGACCTGGGTGATCATTATCTCAAGACTGGTTCTACTAAATTCCACCAAGACCCTCACCCTGTTAGGGTCCCTTTAGTCCCCTCCCATGTTAACTGATCTGCTTTGGAAGATCTCATCATTGGGCTCTTTATGTTCAGTCTCTTGTCATAAATATGTTTATCAACCTAACCTACCATTCCTAGTGTACAAATTGAGGAACTGACCAATCCAAGGTATGATTGAAGGGAAGAATTTTATGGTAGATATGAAAGAGAGTACAGTCAGAGGAATCTGGGACTGGAAGAGTCCAGAGCAGGGAGAGAAAGTAGTAAACTGAACATGGCTAGCTGTCTAGCAGTGGCTATAAGCAGGATGGGGGAGCAAGAGAGGAAGAGAAAGACGACCAAGAGAGAGGGCACCAAAAGAAAAAGACAAAAGAGAGGACACTAAGAGAAGAAGACAAAAGGGAGAGAGAGCAAAGAAAGCACAAGCACAGGGACAAAATGGCAAGGTTAGGGGGGGGCGGGGAGAGGAGCCAGAGGAGGGAAGTGCAGGAGCTGGGGGTGGGGCGGGGCCAGGTGGGGAGGTGGGCAGGTGAGGAGAGCCACAGGTACTGAAGGAGCCTGGAAGCCAGCTTGTACTTTGGTGTGCTAGCAGGTCTCAGAACCTGACACCTAGAACTCAAGTTAATTACAGAAAAGGGTGGACTCAGAGAGGGAGGGGAAAGTAAAAGAACACAATGGAGTTAGATAAACTAACTTCTAAGGCTTAACTCAGTACCTGGATATTCAGGTTAATCGTTCATAAAACCTTTTAACTCATTTTTGTTATCCTCTCCTGGAAATCTAAGTTACAGCCTTACCAGGATCTCTCTCTGGCCTCACCTTGCAGGCTCCCTGGTCCTTGTGATCATTTTTTAAGTAATTCAGGTGAAAACCATAGAGTGTAGTATCAAAAATAGGAAAGACTTATTGCAAGGAAACATGAAGCACTCCAAAATATTGATCTGTATATTTAGACAGACGTATTATTAGCAACTGCACTTTCAATGTAGGCATTGGGTTTCTGATACTCCTGCCTCTGCCTCCTGAGGGCTGGGGACAGCAGTTGTGTACCAACACACCCAGAAGCTTTGTACGGTTTCTTGAACAGAGAGATAGCTTCCAGAAGGCTACTTTCCTGCCCAGGTGATTGACAGGCCCATTTGTCTTAACTCTTAAGGGAGGGGACAATGGCAGGACTTTGTTTTTTTATCTGAAAGGCTCTGGCTAGATAGTAATCTTACAATCTTCCCGGCCAGTCAGAAAGGTATGTCTCCACCCTAAGCCTGAGATAAAATTCAGACCCATTCTCTTGGCCAACAATTGGGAATCCTTGCCTATTTGGCTTGATATTTTGGACTTATGAAAAACAAACCAAAAAACTTTAAAGTAGGTTTCATGGAAAACACACACACACACACACACACACACACACACACACACAAAGAAATGAAACTATTTACAAAGAAATCTTATTTATTCATTTATTTTGAAACTAATCTCACATTGTAGCCCTGGAACTCTCTATGTAGATTGAGCTGGCCTCCAACTCACAGAGATTCATCTGCCTTTATCACCCTCAGGCTAGGGTTGAAGGTATGTCACACACAAACACACACACACACACACAGCTTTTTTAAGTTTTAAAATACTAGCAAAATTACAATAAATAAAATAAACATAGGTAAATGATGTCTTACAAATATCGAAAATAATAAGAGAGTTATAGTAATAAAAATTAAGAAGTTGAAAGGTTGTGGGTAGAGAGATGGCTCAGTGGCTGATTATTCTGTTCTCAGCACTCATGTCAGACAGCTTCCAGCCCTCTGTAGTTCCAGCTCTGTGAGGTCTGACTCCTCGGCCTCACAGGACAACTGTATGTGTGTATAGATACCCATACCCACGCATAATTAAAGAAAAATGTTGATAAACCTTCAAAAAATAGGTTAAGGTACCATATCTAAAAACAGAGAAAGTGCAAGAGAAAATGAACAGATTTAAATTGACAGAAGAACAAGTAATCGTTTGCATATAGACCAACTGCGATAATCCAGTGTGTGGAAGAGAAAAAAGATTAGAAAATGAATGAATGAATGAATTAAAGAAAGAAGGAAGGAACAAAGGAAGAGGAAGTGACAGCATTAGTATGGTCATGAGAATCACAGAAGAGAGGAAAGCAGAACAAGGAAAGTATACTTAGTTAGAAATGAGAACTTTCTAAACAGGATGAAAAGTATTAACAAGTCACATTTTAAACTCCAACCAAAGAGGTCTACATCTTGACTCACGGTCAACTCTCAAAAGTCACAGAAAAAGGAGCAAATATATTCCTTCTGTGTTTGAAGTTTCTGAGAATGACAGATGATTTCTCCATGAGACATTGTGATGGTCAGAATAGAATAGAATCCACACTACTTTTAAAAACCTTTAACCAAATGCAACCATATTATCCAGGACTAGGGTTGAGAAATTCATATGTTCTTAGGTCTGTATATTCTGGGGAAATTTATTGCTAGTAGCTCTATTCTAGAAAGAATGCTAAAGAAACTCTCCATCCTGAAAAGACACTGGGCAGTAACTCACATTCACATGAAGGAATAAAGAACACTAAAGACAACTACGTGCATAATTGTAAAAGACAACAAACCTATTTCTGTGTACAAATTGTCTTAAATTTCTATTACTGTGGAGAGACACCATGACCACTGCAACTCTTTTTTTTTTTTTCCACTGCAACTCTTGTAAGACGACATTTCATTGCGGCTGGCTTACAGTTCAGGGATTTATTCCATTATTGTTGTGGCAGGAAGTATGGTGGCAAGCAGGCAGACATGATGCTAGACAAGGAGCTGATTGTCCTAAATCCAGATCTGCAGGCAGCAGGAAGAGAGCAAGACACTGGGCTTTGCTTGAGCATCTGATACCTCAAAGCCTATTCCCAGTGCCACATTTCCACCAACAAAGCCACACCCACCCCAACAAGGCCAAGCTTCCTAATAGTTTCATTCCCTAGGGGCCTATGGGGGCCATTTTTATTCAAATCATCACACAAGTCTTACCATATTCAAAAGACAACTGATGTCACAGAGTAATCCCAGCACTTGTGAAACTGAGAAAAACAATTGCATGATGGAGACCAGAATGCTCTGCATAGCAAGTCCTGAACTATTTACTGAGGCCTTGTCTCAAAACAAAACAAAGACCAAAAAGATAAAAAAAATCAATTATATAGGACAATAATGATAAAGCTATCAATTTGCATAAATTGTACAATTTATGTGGCAATAATGGCATGGAAGGGAATGGGAAACACAGTGTAAGAAGATGGAAATGAGTTTTTGTTTGAACAAAGATGTTATGTATCACTAAAATCAGCCCAACTACATCATTTTAAATTAAAATGCTAAATATAATTATCAGGACAAATATGAAGAAAATAAATTTAAAAGGGAATTGAAAAATTCAACAAAGGAAATATTGTAGTATATTATAAACTATCTACTTAACAGAACATGAGGAGATGATGTGAGGAATAGGAGAACTTTTCTTAAACCATCCACAAATGTTAACCCAAATGAATCATAAAAATAAATATAAAAACAACACTATAAGGTATTAGAAACATAGCAGTAAATTTTCACAGCTTTGGGTTAGTTAATGGTTTCTTGGATTCAATGCCAATAACACGTGATCAAAGAATAATATAAGACACACTTTAATACAATTTGAAAAGTATACTACAAAACTCATAATCAAAATGTAAACAAAACACGCAAGGAAATGCATTCTACACTACTGTTGAAAACGTTTGCAAGTCATTAATCTATAGGTGTATAGGACTAATGTATAATTCATAGTTCAGTAATTTAAAAATAAATAACATAATATGAATGTTATCAAAGCTGTAAATATGATTTCTACAAAGAGAAGCCAATAACAATTATCAAAGAGCATAGGAAACTATGTCAACATTATTCTTTATTGTACACAACTGCCATTTCATACCCATCAGAACTGCTTGTGAGAAGAATTGGAAAGGATGTAGAAAAATAACACATATATAGATTCTTACTTTTTAGGTTTATTTATTTGTGTGTTATGTATATGAGTACTTTGTATATACATCTGCACACCAAAAGACATCATCGGAGAGTAATGAGTTACTATGTGGGCACTAGGAATTGAACTTGGGACCTTCGGAAGATCAGTAAGTACTCTTAACCACTGAGTCATCTGTCTAGCCCCATAGACTCTAAATAGTACAGCCAGTTTAGAAAAGTCCTAGTTTCCTAAAGCTTTACGTAAGTCCTCATCGCGCTTTTAGCAGACAAATAATTCCACTCCCAGTATACGCTCAGAAGAACTGAAGATATTTTGTCATAATGAGTCACATACACAAATACCAGCATTATTCACAGGGATGAAACATTGCAAACAATCCAGTGTTCACCAGCAGACAAATGGGTAAAATAGGGTATATCTAAAGAGTTATTCAACCATGAAACAAAATGACATGCTAGCACATGCTTCATCATGAGAAAACCCTAGAAACATTATGGGGAAAGCCCCACATACACAACAGATCATGTAGTTTGTCGCCCCGTGCACATGAACAGGTAAATATAAAAATACTCCGGAGATGGCTCAGTTGGTGAAGGCTGTGCAAGTGTGAGGATCTGAATTTGAATCCCAAGCTCCCTTGTAAAAGCCAAGCACAGTGGCACACACCTATAATCTTGGTACTGCGGTGGGGGAGGGGAGACAGGCAGGTTCTAGTCTAGATAAATCAGTGAGCTACAGGTCCAGTAAACAACTGAACAGCAAAACCAATGAGGTGGAGACCAAGTGAAGAAGAATGCACTGTATGTGGGTGTCCTATACTGTATGTGGAAGAAGGCACTGTATGTATGTGGCCTATACCCACCATATCTACATAAACACCCCCTTACACACATGCACAGACATGCACACACCACACACACACACAAACCACACACACACACACAAACCACACACACACACACACACCTCCCTCAGCATGTGAGCCACAGTAAACAGTGGCTCACATCATGGAGAAACATGATGCAGCCATCTGAGAATGCCCACTTAATACGTTATGTGACAATTGGCAGTATTTTACCCCACCCCCTTTCCTGTCACCTCTTCATAGACTTTGAAGTGATTTTATTTACTCTGCAAAGATTTAGATTATTTTGAAATCAAAGAACAGTTATGACATTTCATAAGGCCTCATGGGAATAAACTGCAGTATTAGTGTGATATGTCATAATTAACTTCAAATTTATTCCCTCACTTCCTAAATTTTTGTTTCACAGGTTCCTCATTCAGAACAAATGTCTCTTATTTAGTTTTAAGAAACCAAGTGACATAAGATCAATCAATGGAATTATGATTAGAACTTGACTTTGGAGTTCTGATATTTTGCTTTTCAGTCTATAAACCCACAAGGTGAGAACACGTTTAAGAGAATTTTTATACAGAATTTGCATTATGTGGAGCTGGTATTTTAATTCTCTGTTTGGAGTAAATACACACAAAATATTTGAATAAATCTCTAGGACGCATCTGTTTCCTGCCCATTGTGTAC
>JAQHUG010000005.1:10452733-10477373 GCA_028555095.1 Dicrostonyx torquatus
AGGAAGTGACTCTTCTCTCTATCAAAGTGTACGCTCAACCACTGACCAAGCCATTAATTATGTTCTTTGTGGTACCCGAATGTCTCAAAGAGGTCTTCACACATGGGTGGCATTTGCTGTCTGCATCATTTTGAAAGGGTCCAAAATGAATCATGCTATTCTTGCTCAAGGAAGCTGACATCAGTGAGTGTCACATCTCAAATGGTGCTTGGGAAGAAGGTGGCTACTGATAGTCCATTCCCAGTGACTAGCACCCCTTACTATTTCCCCCAGCCCAAGGAATATGGGTCCTTATTATCTTAGAAGGGAAGATGGGCAATATGTCATTCTTCTGTATTTATTCATTGCCTAGTAGTGGCATCAACCTTACCTCCAGATGCCTCAGATCGGATATTCCTTGTTAACCGAGGAGAGTGGGCATTGTAACAGGGGAGTAAGGAGCGATCACTACCAGGTCAAGAAGGGTTCTGTTGTGCTTATGGTAGAGGCTGGAACCCCTGATGTGCAATCAGGTGAGGGGAGATTGTTTGAACTCTGAGATCTGGCTTTCAGGGTCACTACTGAGGAGAAACAATAGCCCTCAGGCAGTTCACTGCACCAAATAGGAGCCCCTTACACTTTACCTTCAGAATTTTGGAAAATAAAATCTGAACTTGGACATGTGAAGTCAGCTTGTGATTTCCTAGCATTCGGCCACCAGGGGGGTGCTTAGCTAGACTAGTGAGGTGCCCTTTGAATGTGTTTGGGAAGAGCCACTGGGACTCTGGGTGTGGAGTTCTTGTGACTGTTGGTCCAGATTGTTGTGTTCATCACTTTCACTTTCGTTTGACCCATTGGTGTCCATTTGAGTACATTGTCTAATAGCTGCCATAGTATTCCTCTTGCAATCTGGTCTAGCTCTTTTTTGTTGTTGTTGTTTTGTTTTGCATTATTATCTGTGGCTTAAGTCTTTGCATAGACCTAACTACTGAGTGCTTATGGCCGCATAGATAGCTACAAATTCAGCTCTCCTTTATAAATATTAAGGTCAGTTGAGATGCCTCACGAGTTGCTTTTGGGGTTTCTTACCAAGGAGCTGCTGCATCCTTCAGACTTTTCCTTACCAACGTCATCTACTGCGATGGGTCAGAGTCTCTTTGATCATGTGGTTTCCCTTGGAAGTACTGAGGACATTTCCCTCTGTAATGATGTCATTGGCATCTCATGATATCTCCCTTGGCGCCTTGCATCCCTTGTTATCTCTGCTGAAAAAAATTCAGCTGAAATACAGTCTAGTATAGAAAACAGGAAGAGTTCATTACAGAATAAAGTAAGACACCTTCAAAGGGCAAGAATAGACAATGACCAGCCAGACTTTTGTGCTGGTTTACATTTCAGACAGGCCTTCACTAAACTTTCTACAACAGACAGTCTCCCCACGGAGAATGTTCCTTTCTAGGAATGTGGAATGACTGTTGCAGGAGGTATGTTAAGCTAGATAGGTATAAGATTTAGGGTGCCTGTAACCAGATTTAGATAGCTATCAATTAACGGGCTTCTGCGAAGTTCAGAATGTCTTGTTTCCTATCAGGACCCTCATAGATAGGACTCATGTCCCATTCCTGTAACCGGTTACTAGTGTATTTTAGTTTCAGCCCCTGGTTTTGTAAGCTGCATTGGAGAGGTCCAGCCCTACTGCCCTTCAGTTCTGCTAATGCCTCACTCGTTACCCAATAACAGCAGTGTGAGCTGAAGCCCCAGGCGAGCGTTCCTCTTCATTTGGAGCCATCTTGCTAGAAACAAGCATCCCATGGCATTAGAATGAGTTGAAAGCCTACAGTAAGAATGACTCAGTAAGGGCACAAGAAATATTTGTCTTCTGCCGTTTCTAGTCCCCATGATCCCACCAGTGGCTCTTATTGTCTCTCTTCACTTTGTAGAGGCCAAAGGGGCCTCGATAATTCCATTCATAGGACCCAGTTTCCCCATAACACACAACAGGGTGGAAAATGTCTGAGAATAGATCTTCAGGACATGGTGGCATGGAATGGACAAGCAATTCCTCTCTTCGGGGCTTCGTTTTTCTGCTGCAGTTTTGATATTTGCTTTCATATGTAAGGATTCCTTCCTACAAGACTGGGACAACTACCCATGGGGCCACACGATTAAAGTAGGCAAGGCTTCCTATTGGCTCTGTTTGTTCTCTACACCTTAGAATATTGGCAGTGGTGCTTGTGATGATGAGGGCTTCTTTATGGTCTCCTCTGAACTTCAGATCTTCGTGATGCAGAGTTCATTGAACAGGATGAGTCAGTCAGTTGGACCGAAGTCATCTTAAAGGTAGGTAGACTTCCTGAAGGCTCTCTACCGAATTAGCAATGATTCACATCCCTGAAACCATGCAGTCCCACAACACAACCCTTAACTCCGGAGAACCACAGCCTTCTCACTGAACTTCAGTGAGGTCAGGATTTGGTTGCTGTGTTGGCCCACATTCTGAGATGGAAACAGCAGAGGTTGGCTGCACATCTCATTCACCAGCTAGACAAGAATTAATTTGAGCATCTCATGTGTTCAAAACCCTGACAGTGTTTCAAGAAAAACGATTCTAGAAAATTAATGTGTTTTAGAATCGAAATTAGTCTCTGATCTTGATAAAGACCTGATAAATTTACCCCATCTTCTCCACGATGACCCTAAGATGAGCTTTTATTTTATTTTAGTTTAGTTTTTGGTTTTTCGAGACAGGGTTTCTCTGTGGCTTTGGAGCCTGCGCTGGAACTAGCTCTTGTAGACCAGGCTGGTCTCGAACTCACAAAGTTCCGCCTGCCTTTGCCTCCCGAGTGCTGGGATTAAAGGCGTGCGCCACCACCGCCCGGTAAGATGAGCTTTTTAAAGTTACATTTGTGTAAAGCTTGTGTTCTCATGTTAAGAACATCTTGTCAAAAGGCACTGAATTCATCTCTAAAAGCACATTTATTTAGCATCATATAAACATGGGATAGAGTGAAATAGTTTACTATTATTAAATGCCTGTGAATTTGGTTTTCCCCTATTTTAAAGTTGTTTAAGTTCACCCTCCTTGGAGGTCAAGGGGAATACTGTGACCTACAGTGGAATTAGCTGCTAAATTTCACCAAATGATGCTGTTGATCCACTGTTACTCCCCTGAACAGTTTTCACAATGCTTTCAGACAACAAAGAAAATCTAGAAATAGTGAGTAAACATTACTACTATACTATGGCACTCTGTAGCTTTTTCTCCTTTGTCAAAACCATATCAATTAAATCAAAGAAGAAAAAATTCGCAAAATCATGCTTTAAAAGTTTTGAAAGTCACAGAGGAAACACAGGCATCAGAACTCTCTGCTCTAGAAAGGGTCGTAGCAGAGGTTCTGGTACAACATGGCACAGTGCGTCCAAAATGCCTGTGTCTATCTAAAACTCTTGAAGATCACAAAATCTTAGCTGGAAAACCTTTGTCTGTAGGGGTTCCCGTGGTCCTTTTATTCACACATATTCTGAAGCCCCTTCTCAATTGCCAGGGCAGGCATAGGGTGTTGCATAAAGACCAAGTTGCGCTGGCCTGTCAAGAAAGCCCCGACTGGAGAGACAAGACAACTGAGCCAGGTAGAGATTTGTTCTACTTAGAGGCATCATATTGCTCTAAGACAATGCAAAGGGCAGAGTGTTGGGAAGTTTTCAGTGTAGCTGAACCAGATGGGTTCTGAAATGCTACACTAGCAGAATCTAGAACTCTTCAGTTTTTGCTTCAGTTCCTTTTTTATCTTGAAATACCTCGGGTCAAGGAGACAATAAATCAGTCATTCCATTTCTTTGGAGTGAGCCGATAAAAAATACTAGACTGCAAGGACAGCGACAAGTGACAGCAGGGCAGATGGCCAGGCCTTGCCATGGTAGAGACAGATGTGAGGGAAAGAATGCCCTTGTTTGTTTGTTCTTTCTGACTTACAACTACCAAACATATGCTTGTGTTGGTACTAAAATTCAATAAACCCTTCAGATCTGCTTATCTTTATTGTCTGCCTCTTCTGTTATTTAGAAACTTCAGAAATCTTCAGAGAGAAAGTATAGGAGACACAGGAAAAACTTATACTTCAATTTCCCAATCCATTGGAGTAATACATACTTATGGAGTAATGACTATCAATGGTCTTATGATATACAGCCTGTCATAAATATTTATCATTCAATATCAAACATTTTCTTCTACTCAATATTTTTTCATGCTAATGTAACTATCAGCTACTCATTATATATTTGTGAAAGGAAAGAAATATTAATGTGTTCTTTGAAGATAACATTCCTAGAAAAAAAAAAGCCATGACCAGCTCAAAAATTTTTGGATGGCCACACGGTGACACAAAAACTCGGCCTTACAAACAAGGATTTCTGGAAGTTCGATACACAAGGTTCTCCACCCATTTTCCTGTCACACAGGATGTAGTGGCTTTTGTTGAAATCCAGCATGACACTGAATAGCTGGCTACCACTGAATGTGTCGCTTGCTATTGGGATCACTCCATAGAGCTGCATTTACAGGAAATCAAATGACCTTTCAGAATTACTGATGCCAAATAAAAAGATAATTGAAGACTTTGTTGTGACATTTTTTAGGCACTGAGGGTGAGTTTTATACATTCCCAAACAAGCTTTGTTCTTTAAGTACTCATATTCACAACTTTAAGTGAAGTTTTAATAATCAAGATTCACAAACTTGCTCCATTTACTTCATGTCTTCTAACATGTTATCTGCGTGAAACATCAAGGAGCAATGCAATTTTAACAATGTTTCTAACTTCATGAGCATGTAATAAATCATGCTTCAATAATTTATGAGTCATATTGTCCTTTTTAGAGTATTCTTTTAAGATCAATATTTACCTGTTTACCTCATGCTGTTCCTGAGTTTTTCTACTGTTGTCCATGTGTAATGGAGTTGTGGATGTTTTTCTGTGGGTTAACAAAACTGATCCATCGTGTCTAATTTCCTGTTGACACTGACTATGTCTGTACCAGTGGTTCTCATCTTGTGGGTCACGACCCTTCTGGGGGGGGGTGGTCAAAGGACTATTTCTCAGGAATCACATATCAGAATCTTTTATATCAGATATTTACATTAGCAAATTACAGATATGAAGTAGTAATAAAAATTATTTTATAATTGGGATCACCACAGCATGATGGCCTGTTTTAAAAGGTCTCAGCATTAGGAAGGTTGAGAACTGCTGGTCTATGAGTAAATATCATGATTGGGTAGAAAATAAAAAAGATTATTCCCATTGATGTTTGAAGACTATCCAAGTAGTCTAGTGGCTCTTGTTTTTAGCAGTTGGTACACATACTTATTCTTCAGCACTTGCTATATAGCCCAAGTCATCTTCAGCAACTTAAAGGAGTTAGACAAGGTACTGTCCTCATGAACCTTTTTTTTCATGGGGGGCCAAGGGAGATTCAGGGGAGGATAAGCAATAAATGATAAATAAATAAAAAATGTTACACAGTAATAAATATGAAAACACATATGATTACAATAGAGTGACAGTGGCCACCATTTGGATAGTGAAGACCCACCTGACAAGTGACATACTGTTTGGATGACAGGCCTTGTGAATATCATAAGAATCATCCCAACTTATATGAAATGTACAAGCAAAAGTCACTTGATGATCTCATTGTGCCACATAATTTCCCATCCTTCATCTTGTAAGACTTGCTGAAGAAGACTGGTGAGCATATGCAGATAATAAGTCAAAGTTTCATTAGAAGAAAAGAGTTCATTGAGGTTGGAGAGATGCTGGAGAGATGGTTAAGCGATTAGAAGCACTAGCTGCTCTTGTAGAGGATCTGGGTTCAATTCCTGGCATCTACGTGGGGCTAGGTAGAAACCACCTCTAATTCAGCAGTAGGAGATCAGATACTTTTTTTCTGTCCTTCACAGGTATCTGGACACATGTGGCAGACACACAGACTCATAAATAAAAAATAAATCTTAAAAAAATGACCAGCTGAAGAGAAAGCATTTGAAGAGGCGAATATAAAGTGAAACTGATTCTGGGCGTGAGAAGGGAGACTCTGAAGGCAGCAGCCATCCCTTTAAGCCGAGTTCTTGTTCTTCTGTCTACTGGACCTGGGAAAGGAAAACACCATCAAAAGCAGGACTTGAAGTAACAGCAACACAATTGGTGCAGGAATGAAGGGGATTGGTGAGAGAGACCACATAATTTTATCCATGGTAAGTGAATTTGTTATTGGATTCTACACTAAATAAAAGATCAAATAAAGTGTTTGTTTCGAAGGATTAATTACTTGTTAACTATCAAGAGCGGGTCAGTAACAGCCCAGTTATACACATCTAGACTCTCCCTCCACTATGGCTTTCCTCCTTCTTCCTTTTCCTCCTTCCCCCCTCCTTTCTTTATTTCTTAATTAAGGGACTGGTACAAGAGGGCTAATTCCTCTTTCAAGCTGTGGTTTCTCTATCTTTTGACTGAATCTAAATGTGGAGCCTTCATAGCATCAAGAGCTCTTAGGAGACATTCTCCATTCTGGAGTCATTAGTAAATAGCTCTTCCTAATTGGAGAAAATGCTTTCAACAACAAATTTGATGCAATTAGCTCAAACAAGAAAAGGTATGAGCCAACTGCTCCCAGTTTCTACCTTGTGCTGTACAAACTGAAATAACTAGACAAGCAGGCAGGTAAGTCTGGTGTGCATTCAGAGTTTGGCACCATGCCAGAAGAAACCAGCCAGTTTACTCTTGGCATCTAGAAATGGAATGTAGAATTCATTAGTATTTTGAGAACTACTGGGTTTAATTTTAAGTTTCTTTTCATAAGAATCATTTCCAATCTAGTCTTTCCCAGAATAAGAAAAGAAAGGAAAAGAAAAAAAAGGACATTGTTACCTGAAGCAGAAAAGTATTCACCTTTGGATATTTAACTTTGTAGCTATGTAGACATTCTAGAGAGAGAAGGGGTGGAACACTTCTGTATCGTTTTATTGAATGAATCAGGATGAACTGGTCAATTTACCAATTTTTTAAGAAAATATTTATCTCAATAATATTTGCTCTTCCTCTCTGAGAAAGGAGGTTTATGTTCAATATAAATACAAAAAATTGTCTTATGAAATTATTGTATAGTCTTAACATTAAATTATGACATTTATTGGTAACAATCATAATCTTTAAATCTTATTTAGTGCACAAATATACATTTATAAATATGTGATCATACTATGTATACTATATTCTTTGGATTTATTTTTTCATTATAAAAATTTCTGGCTATAATCTTTTTCTGTCATTACACAGGGTTTCACACATTCCAGGCTGGCCTTGAACTTATAACTGAGCTGAGGATTATCTTAACTTCTGATCCAACAGCCTTCACTTACCAAGTGCTGGGAGCGCAGACATGAATCACAACGCCTGGTCACTTATATGTTAGTATATATTAGTATACATTAGCACTGTAACCTTTCATTACCACATTTCACTGCATGTATTTCTCATGCCATCTTCTGTTGGTTAATTCAGACCTTTCCAATTTTTGTTATAATGAATAATGATGTATTTATGTGCCTAACTAGGGCTGAGCAGAGTGTAATGAAAGCACATAATAGGGAGAGTTAGTCCACTCTGGGTTTCTCAGAAGGTAAAACCTCAAACTTGAGACTTAGAAGATGGGGTCGGAGAAACCTATCTGCAAATGATGAGAAAGACAAGAAGACCCAAGCTGAGCATCACCTATCTTTATTCTTAATCTCTCTTTGACCGTTAGTTGAATAAAAGAATTTTGAAAGGGTTGCTTGCTCTCACTGACCCTCAAAATTCAAAAATAAATATTTGACTCTTTTTCCTTTCATTTGCTCTTTCTGTCTCATTGTTATTTTATGAAGACTGTAAAAGATGTTCCCCTTTGCTTCCAGACTTAACTAGCACACTGATTATGCAACTAAATTATAGTGAAATATTTGATAATAGTTTGATTTAATCAACTCCAATGAGTCTACCGTTAGCAAAGGAGCATCATCCTTTGTATGTATGATGACTACAAAGCCCTACCAGGAAAGTGGTCAAATATCTGTCTTGTGTTCACAAAGTAAGTCTAAAGACATTAAATGATGCCACTCCCTGGCAGCTCTTCCTTCATGCTTGGGGAAGGGTGTTGAAGAATGACATTCTATCTACATTGCCCCGTTTCTCTTCCTTAAAGTCATAACTATCCATTAAAGCACAGTTCTGATGTCATCTCCACAGCAACTCAAGAAGTGATCACAAAGCACAAGTATGAACTGTGGCCCTTGAGCATGGCCCTGTTGTTAACAAAAGCGAAAATACAACAGAACAGAACAAAACAGAATTAAATAATAAATTAAGCTGCAGACACAAAGAGTGTAAGGCAATGATTCATCAAAAAAACTGACTTCCCCCACTGGAACACAGCTGTCGATAGGACAAGAGAAAATACAAAGTGAGAGATCAGATTTCTAAGTTACATGACAGTGTAGGAATATACTGACTTTAAAATGGTGGTTTTGCCAACTTTCACATGAGTCATGAATCAAATGGGGATTGTATATAAAATTATAATAATATTTATGTATTTATTTTAGGTTGGTTAGGTCTTCTCTTTCCCATTTTATTTATTTATTTATTATTTATTATTATTGTGTGTATGATACGAGTGAGTAAGTGTGGGTATTCACATGCCAGATACATATGGAAAGGTCAGAGGACAACTTTCACGAGCCCATTCTTTCCTTTACCTTGGGTTCTGGGGATTGAATTTAGGTAGTTGGGGCTGTACAACAGCCACTGTGGCCACTGCGCCATCCTGCTCATCTGGTTGATGAGGATTTCAAGAGCTGGTCTTAGCAATACACATGATAAGACTTCTGCTTGTTGGCTCTACTTTATGTGAGGTGGGTGGGTACCACTGTGTGTTGGCAAGCAAGAACTACAGCATGAAGGAACCTGATCTAAAGAGTAAAGGAGGGAGAGAGAGGGAAAGGGGAGCTAGAAGCTGGAAGAAGATAACGCTGGCCATGGGAGTCCTATAGAATTTTTTAGACAGGGTCCCTCTGACTGACCTGAAACTCTAGACCAGGCTGGTCTGAAGCTCACAGAGGCTTCAGGCACTGGGACTAAAGGCTGACACCACCATGCCCAGCTAACAGTAGGAACATTTTAGCAACATTTTAAGAAAACTAGAGGGATACTAAAGTTTTCACGAGAAGATTGTTAAACACAATAGAATACTGGTATAGATTAAACTTAAAATTCAGGAAATAAACCTGGGCAAGGACAGCTCTCTTTTCTTTGAGGAACTAGAATACTCAGATTTCAACTGCCTGTGCTTTGAGTCTGTGCATCCTGTTCCTGTTTGGGACCTAGCCTGTGGCAGATGCATGCACTGACCAGATAGATTGCTGTGGAGTAAGATCCAGTTTGGGGAGATGTTCTCAAGAAGCAAGAGGTATGAAATCCATTTTCAGTTTTGCAGAAATCCTTGAAAAATAAACTTCAGGATCTTTCTAGATAGACAGGAGAACGTGGCATGCCTAGAATCTGGTTATACTGGAATTTTGGAGCTCTGTATCATTCTGGAATGAATGAAATATACATGCATGAAAGGCAAAAGGATAACAAAATAAAACCAAATGTTACGTTTGACCTTGTTAAATAAGGATTAGAATTGGGAAGATGTTGGAAAAACATCTGCAGTGTTTATTTGAATACAAACACTGAATTCCCCTTACTGATCAAAATAGTCAATTTAAGAAGAACTTTCATATCTAAGAAATTGAGTAAATAACACTTTACTTTGACATGTTTTTCACTTTTATTGGCTTCGATTTTAGAAACTTTATAAATTAAATATTAATAGAGCCACACAATTATTGCTGAAAACTATAGGGGGAGCAAATCTGGTTGTTCTAAAGGAAAGTTGGGCCACTCCCTGCCACACAGTCTCTGAGCTTCAGCTCCCCTGGGCTAAGTTATCTGCTAGGAAGAGCTCAATGCTGGTTCACCAAACACGTGGTTTATGGGTTTTCTGTGCATTTATGAGATGAGGAAGTGTGAGGTACAGCAGCTTTGGGGACGTGAAGCTCAGATGTCTGTGTGCTGTGGGTTAGGAGCTTTAGTGACACTATCTTTGAATGATAGGGGGAACAAACAGGAAGCCAGTGGCTTTCAGTTGCTATCTCTAAAGTAAGCTATTAATCGTGTCTGAACGGAGCAAATTCAAGGCTGAAAACTCATCTGAATTCTTTCCCGCTAGGTATATGTCATGCATATGTTCAAATATGAATAGCTATTTTTCAATGAAAAATATGATTTTTCTTATTTTCTTTCAACTTGGTTCCATCTTTCCTTTCATTCCCAGCACTTTTGTTTGTAAGATAAAGCCAGAAAAATGTTTTTGTGGAGTAAAACAAAAATGCTTGTAAGATTGGGTGCTAATTAAAACCTAACATTTGCTGATGAAGAAAGGGTGAAGAGGGCTTGGTGAACAGAAAACTCGGCCTCCTGTAAGAGGACTGAATAGCTGATTCTGAGTCCAGCTGATTGTTGCCCTTCAAGGTATGGGGTTAGTGTTATAAAAGTCACCAATGTTTTAAAAATAAATCAGAACTTTGTAATATTTGGAGAATAATTTATATTTGTAAGCTCCCAACCAAAAGGGATATAGGAGAATTTCCCCTAGATGATCTCTAGGGGGTTTGAACCAGCTCACATGTGGGAGATGGGAGAGAAATCACTCTGTTTTATTTTTAATAGTTTGTAAGTGTTTCCTCTTTTTGTAGTGTGTGTGCATATCTGTGCATATATGGGTTCATGTGCACACATATATGTGTATGGATATGTGTTCACAGGACATATATATTCATATATACACATAAGACATGAAGTCTAATTAGATTTTATTCTCTGGTGCTGGCGATGTCTTATTCCCATTGGTTGGAATCCGGCCTCATAGTCAGTTGAAACTGGTCACTCTTAAATAATTGAAGCACAGGATATGAAGAATGAAGGGCAAAGGGGTCCCTGTTCCAAAGGAAAAGGGTCAGCACTCCATGCCATCAAATGACTGGACTACAGTTGTCATCTTTGTGTAAATAAAACTTTGACTGTGTGTGTGTTAAAACATTTACATAAAATCTTACAAAGTAGTGGAGATAAAAGATTTGAGTCTTGTCCTGAACACGTTTTATAGTATCTGATGGAAAAGACTATTATGTGACATTTCTTAGCTATTGCTCCTTTTTTTAAAAACATTCTTTTTTTTTAAGTCATTAAGATTGACTCTTATTCTGTCCTATGCTGGAGTAAGACGCTGCCATAGGGAAGGGCTACCTGTTAGTCATTTTAGCAGGGATTCCTCTGTTGAGTTTTCCTGGATGTTATAAACACCAATTTGATGATGCTTTGCTATGCGTTTGCTGCTTCTTTGTATCTGCTGCAAACACCCATTCAAAGCCAAAAGCATGGTAGTGACTCCATGAACTGTAGAAGGCCATCTTGTGTTTTCTATAAGCTCTACCTGGGAATTCTTAAAGTCCCATAGCTTAACATTATTTACCAGGGTAATATTAATTTATTATCTTATGCATGTAGTATCTTTTCAGCTTTCGTCTGTTCAGTGGGGTTGCTCAGCACTATCCTAAGCCATACAGGTGCCATCTTCCTAAGATCAGCTGCGTCTGTTTGCAAAAGATGACATCTCAGTTTTTTACTTTAAGTTTTTCTGGGGGGGGAAATATAATTATATTTCTCACTTCCTTTTCTTCCCTTCAAACCCTCCCATAACACCCTTCTTGCTCTCTTTCATATTTATGTACTCTTTTTTATAATTGTTACTGTATTCCCATATATATGTGCATCATACACACACACACACACACACACACACACACACACACACTCCTAAATACCACCTGCTCAATCTGTATCATGTCACTTGTATGTTTGCATGTTCAGGGTTGAACATTTAGTATTGCTTAACCAATTAGTTGTGAGAATCTGTATCTTGAGTTTGTTGATTGGTTAAATTGACTAGAGAGCAAGCATCAGAGACTGGCTTGTCTCCTCTCCAATGCAGGTATTATAGGCACTCTATCCCCACTGGCCTTTTCATGGGCACTGAGAATCCAAACTCTTCACTCTTGCTTGGCAAGCACTTTATTGACTGAGCCAACTCCCTAGCAGCCCATAACATTTTCTCTTTTTAAGAAAAATAAAAATCTATTTTATCATATATTAAGATAAGGAGATCTGCTTGAGTCTGGTCCCATTTGCTTGGAATACATTTTTCCCATCCTTTCAGATTAAAGTCATACATATCCTTGAAAGCAAGATGGATTTTTGGTAGGAGGCAGAGAGATGGATTTTGTTTCTTATTTTTTTTTTTCAGTTTTTCGAGACAGGGTTTCTCTGTAGCTTTTGGAGCCTCTCCTGGAACTAGCTCTTGTAGACCAGGCTGGCCTCGAACTCACAAAGATCCGCCTGCCTCTGCCTCCCGAGTGCTGGGATTAAAGGTGTGTGCCACCACTGCCTGGCTGAATTTTGTTTCTTAATATATTTATCTAATCTGTATCTTTTGATTGGGGACTTAAGGCTATAGATATTTAAAGTTATTAACGAGAAATATATGTTGATTACTGTCTTTTTCTGTTTGAGTTCTCAGTTCTGTTTTGTGTTTTATTAAGTATAGTTTCATTTCCTTTCTACGGTCTCTTGGCTATGCTTATTCCTCTTTTCCGTCTGGAGTATTGCTTCCAGTATTTGCTGAAGGGCAGGTTTGGTGGATATCAGTTACTTTAGCCTGTTTTCATCATGGGAAACTTTTCTTTCTCTTTCAAATATAGCAGATAGTTTTGCTGAGTACAGTAGTATAGGTTAGCATTTGTAATCTTTTATAACTTAGAGTACATGGATGCAGGTTCTTCTGGCTTTCAAGGTTCTCACAGAGAAATCAGCTGTTATTCTGATGGGTTTTCTTTTTATGTGGCCTATGGCCCCTCCCCCACCGCCCACAGCTTTCAGTACTCTTTATTCTGCATATTTAGTGTTTGACTATAATATGCTGAGGGGAGTTTCTTTTCTGGTCTTATCTGTTTTTCTCTTATCTGTGTGGCTGTGTCTTTCCTTAGTTGGAAACAATTTTCCCCTATGATCCTATTGTAGGTGTGGTCGATGTCCCTGACCTGAGATTTTTCTCCTCCTTCTATGCTTGTAATTCAAAGATTCAGCCTTTTAATTTTTTTTTATGTTCCTGCATATTCTTTGTGTGTGTGTTAAATTCTTTTCAGGGTTGGAGAGATGTCTTAAGAATGGTTGTTACTTTTCCACAGGATCCAGGTTTGATTCCCAGAACCCTCATAGTGGCTCACAACAGTCTCTAGGAGTTTCAGGGAATCTGTTGCACTCTCTGGCCTCTGTGGTCTCCAGGTAGGCACATGATGTAAAGACACAATACAGATAAAGCACCATACACATAAAGTTAAAAAGTAAAGATAATTATTTTAAAAAGTATTCTTTGCTTGAGTGGTCAAATTTCTCTACTTTATCTTCAAGTTCGGATATTTTGAATTCTCCTTGACTTGTTCTCCTGGTAAAGATTTCCCTTGAATTATCTAATTGGGTTATTGAGCTTTTCAATTCCATCTTCATTTCAGCTTAAGTTCTTGTCAATATTTCTATCTCTACTAGCTTCAGTTTTGAAATCCTTCATTGTGTTCATCATTAAAGTCAGCTGTACACCTGTGTTTCATTAGACATCACGTGGGAGTTTATTCCTAACTTCTCGAAGTTTTTTGAGAGTTTATTCATGTCTTCTTTAGAATCCTTGAATTCCCAGACCACTTTCTATGGTTGTTCCTTTTAGCTCTGTGTTCTGAGATTCTTGTAGGCAGGTCTCCTTAGAGAATATATTAATAGGCGTCGTGAATTTCTTGGCCTTTAATGTGCCTATGTTCTTGTGATGAAACCTTGGTCTGTGGACTCCTTTCATTGGTTATATGTCTGACGTGAGACGCTAGCCTGCTTCAACCGGGGTTGGGGAAGGAGCTGCATGATGAGAACTAAGCCTGGAAACGTGAGCCAGTGAGGTTTGTGAGAATGTCCTGCTGTCTGTCCAGACCCAGGCCTGGGAGTATGGTGATTGATTACAGCTCTTCAGGCCTGTACAATGGCTTAGACAAATTCTATATAATGAACCTCCAATATGTAGATATATAAATGTTGATGTATGTACCTATGCGTGTGTCTTACTCTTTTATTGTGGTGATAAGATACTATGACCAAGGTAACTTGTGGAGTAAAATATTTATTGGAAGCTAACAGTTTCAAGGAGTGAGTCCATGAGCATTGTAGTGGGGACCACAGCAGGATGCAGGTAGGCCCAGCACAGGAAATAAGAAGATGAACAACGAGATAAGCAAGAGCTATCTTTGTCTGTCTAGGCTGCTGGAACAAATCTTATTTCACAAACCAACAATGATTCTCATAGTTCTGGTAATTGGGAATTCTAAGAACAAGGAGCCAGCAGATCTGATTTCTGACGAATCTTCTTTTGCTGCTTTACAAATAGCTGTCCTATTTTTATCCTCGTGAACTACAGCGCTAGGGATAAAAAGTCCTGTTTCTCTACCAGTTGGACAGGAAGGAACAAGCATAGGACCAAACTAGTCTCTCTGAATGTGGTTGACAGTTGTATGGCTGGGGCAGACTTAGGGGCCACTAGCAGTGGCACCAGGATTTATCCCTATTGCTTGTATTGGGTTTTTGGGAAACTATTCTCAGTCTTGATACCTTGCTCAGCCTAGATATAGTAGGGAGGACCTTGGATCATCCCCAAAGCAATGTGCCTTACCCTCTCTGAGGAGTGGATGGGGATGGGGTCGGGGATAAGTGGAGTGAAGGAGGAAAGGGAGTTGGAACTTGGATTGCTATGTATAATGGAAAAAGATAGTGTTTTTTCTTTAAAAACAATAAGAAGGAAAAAAGTCCTGATTCCCTACCTTTTTTTATATGAGTGCTTACCATGCTATGAGAACATGAGTTATTAAAATATTGATTGCATCCCCCAATCCAACTTCCAAGTGTTGTAATATTACAAGTCATACATTCAATATAAGGCTTCCCTAGAGAGGTGAGGTGTAGTAGGTTTATTTATTTTTTTTTTTACTCTTTGTGGGGCCCATATAAATACACAGAGACTTACTCTTTATTATGAATGCCCAGCCTTAGCTTGGCTTCTTTTTAGCCAGATTTTCTAACTTAAATTATCTTGTTTCTCTTTCACTACATTTTGCCTCTGGGCTACTTACCTTTTTTATTCTATATTTTATTCTATATCTTTCTTTCTTATTTCATGGTTAGTTGTGTGGCTGGGTGACTGGTCCCTGGGATTCTCTTCTCCTTTTCTTCCTCCTTGCTGCCTTCCCTAGATTTCTCCTCCCATTTACTCTCTCTGCCCTCCAGCCCTGCCTATTTCTCTCTCCTGCCTAGCTATTGGCCATTCAGCTGTTTATTAGACCAATCAGGTGTTTTAGACAGGCAAAGTAGCACAGCTTTACAGAGTTAAATAACTGCAACACAAAAGAACACAACACATCTTTGTACCATTAAACAAATGTCCCACAGCATAAATGAACATAACACATTTTAAACTAATATTCTACAACAGGGTAGTCTTTGACATACCTGTGTGGTAGGAAGCAAGAATAAACTGGTTAGAGCAGAAGAACTTTGGAGCAAAATCTTCCCTGGTGTGTTCAGGAAACTGGCTTATGTGAAGTGAGGGGACAGTAGCAGAGCACGGTAGGAGACGTGGTCAGATTTGATAGATAGTACACATAAAGGAGGTGAAGGTCAGTGGGGGGATTCCTAGCAAAGGGATGTAATTGCTGACTTAATTTTAAGGAATATTTATTTTGAAATAGACCACAACATGGCAAGGACCAAAATAAAACAAGCAACTAGAAAACAAAGGCAAGACTCCCAGGACAGCATGACAGCAGTTCGGGTCAGTGTGAAGGTGACGGGAGGTGGTAAAGGACTAGGCGTATTTTGGGGGTGGATCTGAGCACTCTTGTCGAACATGCAAGATGTATGTTGTGAGAGAAGAGCAATAGAATTGTTAAGTGTGTTTGCAAAGCAAAGCAAGCTATTCCTCCCTTGTAAACACTCCTGTGCTAACCCAAACAGCTTGTTAAGTTTGTATTCTTCTTTTTTTTCACCTCAGAAGACTCACCAAGCACACAAGTCAGGTGTAGAAGTCCACCAAGGTAACGGACAACCTGATGTTCAAGAGTCTTCTGGATCCCACTGTCCTCGCCAGACCCATATCATGCTTTGCTCCATCTTGCTTGCGTGCAGGTACCCATCTGATATACCAAGCACGTTCATCCATAATTCCATCATCCCCTGTACTCATTGGTCCTATGTGCAGTGCACATCCTTATGCTCATCACTGAATGCTCCCTTCTAATCCTTAGAACAGTTAAATCACACTTAGGGAATGAGAAATGGTAGGATGTGGTTATGTGAGAAATAAGCAGGTGAAGTACTCGGGGATTAGCAAGTGTTAAGAATTAGCCACGAGTGTTATTACTACAGAAACGTATTTAAAAAATAATTCCAATCTATTCAAGGATTTGATTATTCTCTGTATCACTGTGGTGTCTACTCTAGTGGCTATAAAGGGACTTAGTTTCAATTAACACTGATTGAAAGGAAATAAGATGAAAATTCATTGCCCTAGTCTTAGGCATGTTTCAATTCCTCAGTAGCTGCCTGTGACTAAGAGCTCCTGCAGAGCAGGGCAAACCTTTGTGATTGTGGTCAGTCCTGCTGGAGGATTCCGGTGTGGGCTGCAGTGGAAGGAGTCGAGGTTAGACCTCCCTGCATCATCGTCACACAGCAATTCTCACTTTCGGGGAGCTCTCAAACCTAAATACTCCTAGACATTGGAAGGTTTGAGAAAAACTGATGGCCATAGCCTAACTCTCTCGAGGCTTCCAAGTCCTTTCATTTCTTAACATAACACTTCTAGGAAATGAGGTACAATCACAATATTGCGTACACATGTGCACATAGGAAGTCAGAACCGATTGCCACAATCCCAAGAGGTACACAATTTGGCTTCGTATAATTCTTCACCCTTTTCAAAAGACCTGGGCCTGAACTTAGAAGAAATTAATGTACATTTTCAAGGAAATGAAAGCCAGATGTTTGGATATATTTATTCTTACTCTTTCAGCTTTTCGTCTGAAGAAGATGGGTGGTGGCTGAACAAAATCTTTGGGGATTTTCAAATGAGGCTTCATATTAGTTTTACCCTCCTGAAGAGGAAGCGAAGTTTGCTTATGGGTAAGGGATCACAAAATTTCAAATGTTTTATCTTGCTATCAAAGCTTGGATCTGTTCAGAGTGGGCGTCAAGCTTGGCAAGAGATAGTCTTTCATTCATGAGGCTCAACCAACTAAGTTCTTATTTTTTTTGGACAAAAAATGGTATGGCCTGATTTACAATAAAATTTTAATTATAGATTGTTATGTTTATGAAAATTTAAAACTTCAAGCTATAGATGACATGAGAACTATGGTGTTTCTTCAAAAAAAAAAAAACTATAGCTGGAGTGTGGCAAATCTCCCACGAGTTGTTCCTTTGGCAGTGATGCTGTGAACTGATGCTATGGTTATGTAGGTAATACCAGTCAACTTTGAAGAGACATCTAAAATCGCCTAGAAGGCCTGGACAGATGGCCCTGCAGCTAAGAAAACTGGATGCTCTTCCAGAAGTTTCAGGATCAGCTCCTAACACCCACAAAGCACTTTATAATCATCTGTAACTCTTGTCTCGCTGGGTCATCCAGTCTCTGTAGGAGCCAGCATGCCCATGGTGTACGAGACACAGCAAGTAAAACGCCCATGTATATAAAATAAATAAGTACATAATACACAAAGAAATAAATAATAAAAAGCACCTAGAACTCTTAGGTAATAAAACAGATAGACTTTGCCAGAATAGTGTAACCAAAGGCCTGAATAGTCTGCTGATCACTGATAGGCCAACCTCGGTCCAGTGTTTGTTAAGTAATTTGTGACCTTAAAAATCCTAGCATCCACCCTCTATGTGGATGATGTTTGTTCAAGAATATCAGATCAAAATTTTTAATAAGGAACTGGAAAGAAAGCTTGCTTGGTTTGCAATCATTAAGACTTACATTTAAACATCAGACTTTTTTTTAAAAAAGCAAGTATGGTATGGTGACTCACACTTGCAATCTCAGCAAAGACTCCAAGACTGCCTTATGGCCTCCACATGCATGTGTACATACATGTTTGCACACATATACATACATGTTCACCTACACAAACAAAAACAGCATACACACAAAAATTGCAATGAAAATAGTTGCTAACGTACGTTATGAATGCACCTTATACCAATTATTATATAAATACTTTAAAATGTTATGCCTGTGTGTAATTACTCTTGCCTGTACATATCAACAGACTCACTTGTAGCTGAGTAATTAACGATCGTGTGCAGAACCGCACACAATTTTCTGATCAGGTATACCCTTAAATTGAACTTAAAACCTGTAGAAAATGTTACTTGAGTTGTAACAAATTAGATGCATAAACAGAGACAAGGTCTTCCTGAGTCATCTGGAGAGAAGGTGGGCAAGCATCTGTGTTACTGATAGAGTAATGAGGAACCTTGAGACAGGACTGTTTATCCACAGCTGTATTTGGAATGATGCTACACTTGTTTACTACGCTGGTCTATCAGGCTGTTAGAAGTGTGTGCTGTTCTGTATCCGTACCAGCCCTTTTGGGAAACTCATTCAGTGGGAACATTGCTTCAAAGCCTTTAAATATGAAATCTGTCGATTTAACAACCCTTCTTTACTGGAATATTCCGAGTCTTAACTTTCATGCTAAAGTAAAATTGTCTGCTATGCTCTCTGATACATAGTAAGCTCTCAGAAATGTTAGTTTGCTTTACTCCTGTTTTGTAGCTGAAGCTTTCTGATTTCCATTCTAGTGTAGTGCATGAGACTAGATTCTTCCTTTAATTAAAATTCCATTTCCTACCAATTCCAAATTCCAGGGAGTGATTTCAGGAAATTTATTGCAGTTCATCTGAGGATAAAACCACTGGCATTTGAACTTATGATGCCATTTGTAGCATGTTAAAGCTTTGCAGAAAGATACTGCCTTGTCAATCAGGTCTTTATGTCAATTGTTTGGCAAGCAAACTAAGTAAGAACCTGATATGGTAATTTTTGTTTTATAGTCAGCAGATTCTTGGACATGCCTACAGAAATAATAGACATCTCATGATAATATAAAATGAGAACAGTGCCTTATCTAATACATTAGATCCTCATACTTTCTCTTTTTCTTTCAAGAGCATTGAAAGGTCGGAGCCTTTCAGTCTCATTTTGTGCCTGTCTTTGCACATAACTCTCTAAAATAACTCGTGAGTTTCTGTCCCTCCCAAACTAAAATCCCAGTAAACATAATGCTGTAAAAGTGTGATGTTTTGAAGGATTTAAAGAATAGTTTAGTCATGCTTCACTTTGCCAGCTCTATGTTTCAGGTCATTAACATATTCTCACACTCTGTTTTTGTCTAGAAAGCATTTCATCTTGTGTTTTTGTCAAATTTTTAATTTTTTAAATAGATTTTCACATTTCTAATGTCTAAATATTTGTCATCTACCTGTCTATCTATCATTACCTGTCTATCTATGGACCATCTACCTATGTATCACGTATGATGCTGGTTTGTTTGTGTTTTCATTACATTTCATTATAATTTTGTTGAATATATATTGAATTATATTTCAATAAAAATATATTTTCACTACTTCCTTGGCAACATCAATTATCTTCAGGCTTTGTCACTCTTTTTTTTAAAAAAATATTTATTTTATTTATTAAGTATACAGTGGTTTGTCTGCCTGTGGGCCAGAAGAGGGAACCAGATCTCATTACAGATGGTTGTGAGCCACCATTTGGTTGCTGGGAATTGAACTCAGGACCTTTGGAAGAG
This sequence comes from Dicrostonyx torquatus, assembly GCA_028555095.1. NCBI lineage: Eukaryota > Metazoa > Chordata > Mammalia > Rodentia > Cricetidae > Dicrostonyx > Dicrostonyx torquatus. Next base: position 10,472,814 of record JAQHUG010000005.1, read on the forward strand.
TAAGCAGTGCACCTAACCTCTGAGCCATCTCTCCAGCCCCCTTTGTCACTCTTTAGCACACGTCATACATACATCATTCCCTCTGTTGGTCTGTCTCTCTCATGCTGGCACACAAGTAGACACAAATGAAACCCTCTTCGTGCACATATACAGATTTTACATCTCCATGTCTAGGGAATTCAGTGTTGTCTCTGCAAACAAGTTGGTTTCCAAGACAGTTCTAGGTTTTCTAATCACAATTTGAAGTTACTGCCCCTGTGGAGTGTTTGGGACCATGTGAGATTCAGGTTGAATATGGAATGTAGTGCTATTAATCCTGAGCAGAACACAGCAAGTCCATAGCCCTTATATTTCCCTAGCTCATTTTACATGTAAAAGAGGCTCGTCACATCCATTGCACGTATAGTAAGTGAACTTGGGGCCTCATTGCAGCAGGAGTGCTTTGGCTAACTTCTTGTTCACAATTGCTGAATACTTTGCCATAGCTGCAACCCCCTGAAAGCCGTGATTTCTTTCATTTCTGTTCCTCTTTTGTTTCTCATCCAAAAGAATATCAGATACCCATTTTACCCGTGAGCTCATGTGTGTCGTGTGTGTGTGTGTAATATTCTACCCATGATTTTTTTTTTTGGTTCATTTCCTGAAGTATATTGCTTGACCATCCATTGGCATGGATGCTTCTTTTTCTTTCCTAGTTTTTGGAAAATGCAGCCCATTATCAGTACCTGGACTTCTCCCCAGCAAACAATTGTATTTCTATTAATCCTCAGTTTTCTGTTATTGAATTCATGAAACTGCTCTTGCCAGTCACGGGTGACATCTCACTAGTCTCTATGTTGGTTGTTGACATCTTTTCTTCTTTTTCTGTTTATCGCTGGAATATAACTCTCTAAAACAGCTACAGTAAGCACCCATTCCTTGCAAATAAAAAAGAAATCTCATTGTGACAATGTAAGATTTTAAAGAGTTTTTTGCATTCAGCTAACCTGATTTTGTAACTTGCTATCACACGACTATGGACAAAAGCTTAAACTGATTAAAATGGCATTGTTCATGGTCTGTCCCCTTTCCTTTCCTGTTTTCAGCATAGTCTCCCCAAAGCTCATCTGCAGTCTTTACACCCCAACACCAAGCACAAATGCTTCCATCCTTTTGCACATATCACCTTTATCTCTTTCTTGAAACATCCTTTCATTGACTTGTTTTGGAAGTAGTTTTCTAATCTTCCTCCTGTGCCAACTCAGGTATCTCAGTGCATCATTTTAGGAATACCTTTCCTATAAATATCCAGTGATAAAGGTTACTGAGCGCTTGTGTAAACAGTGTGTTGGGTGTGGAGAATCTAAAAATGAATGGAAATGCTCTGAGCCAAAACAAGGTCTTCATATGAATGATACTTATGTGGAAGACAGACCCCCCATCCGGTGAGTGACAGATAAATTAGAGTTGTTTATGTGGCCAATGCTATCATGCTGCCATTTGGATCCGTAATAAGGAAATTTGGCCTTCTGGGCATTTCTTTGACATTATCACAGAAGTAAACACTTCTGTGCACATTGTTTGTTCTTGCAATTTCCAAAGTGGATTTAAATCCATTTATTTATATGTCTGGTTTTGCCACATAACTGTGAGCTTCTTGCCCATTCTGAATCTCTGTCCCAAGAAGAATAGTTGTTCTTGGTGGATACATCTTAAATATAATCAACAGGGGCTTAGATTTAACATGTAATTTAAGACTCAGATTATACAGAGACATACAGGAAAATCATATTTTATCCCTGTTTCTCTTAGAACAGGACACTTAATGCTTGGTGGCTTTACAGAAGAGAACATTCACTAATGATTATAAGCTTTGTAGCATTCTTTCTTATAGGTCACAGACTTTTCTAGCAGTTATTTGTTAACTCAGAGGCTGGAAAATACGGGAGCAGCATTCAGTAGCTTAATTATGAATCATTCAAAGGTCAGTTCCCAGCAGCACAAACTAGACAAGTGCCTTTCAGAGAACAGAAAACCATGAATGCCTATTTGATGAAAACAGTATTGTAATGAAAAAAGCAAAAATAGTCAAACCACTATAACATATATTTCTGAAATAAGCATCAGAATGACTAGGTAGTATTACAGACATTTGTGCTAATACCTTTGAAATGTCACAGTGGTTAGTCAGAGAATGGGCCCTGACTAGATGCTGGCTACTTCTTTACGTGACATTAGGTATATTAAAGACAGCCCATGCAGAACCGAAAATATTTCCATCCATTTCCACTCCACCCTCTTCCTTTCTAACTAGGTCAGAGATAGAAATAGCTCTCTGGGTTTGGATTCACGCTTGCTTCCTTGAGATCTGTGGAGTGATTCTCCAGGGCACAGCTTCACACGCCATGTAGGTTAGAGCTAAGACCCATAGTAGCTGTGAAGAACTAACAGAGTATGTGACCTATATTTTACTTCTGGACATAAACTTCTGATTTGGGACTATCCCAAGAAGTTTCCATAAGCTAAAAATAGATGAAAATCCTTCGGCACATCTGAACTTAGTACTATGGCTTAAATGGTGGTGCATTTAAAAGGAAGCTTCATCTCCAATGCAACACTATGAATAGCTGTAGTTTGACGAGCTCACTGAGTCCCAAGGGCTTTGTCTTCATCAATTGCAGTAGGCATTTTTTAAACATGTGTTTAGTGAAAGTAATTCTCCCTATTTGCCTTTCTCTCTTGTTCTGGATGAAAACATAGCCATGGGTATCTTAGAAGTTAGAGAGAGAAGTCTTCATCAGATGCTAGACCTGCTGGCACTTTCACCCTGGACTGCAATTCTCAGAACTGACACAACTAAATCTCACCATTTCTAAGTTACCTAGCCTTTATATCAAGGGTATGATGCCTGGCCAGCATATGGTCTCAATAATCTCACAAAGATGTGCCAAATCGTTGAAATCTACTGAGATTAGGTTAGGTTTGAACCACAGCTCTGTCACCCATTAGCCAGGTTTGCATATGGAAAGTTGTGTGAAGTCTTTCTGCCTCTTTCTGAAAATAAAAGTATGTCAGGACTGTGCTTGACATAATACACTTAACTTCTCAGGTACACAATACATATGCATTAGATACAAAATCTCTAGCTGGATAATGGTGGGGCATGCATTGAATCCCAGCACTCAGGAGGCAGAGGTAGGTGGATCTCTGAGTCTGAGGCCAGTCTGGACTACAGAGTGAGTTTCAGGACATCCAGGCTACACAGAAAAATCCTGTCTTGAGCCCCCTCTCCCCCACATCCCAAACAAACAAAGCAAAAAACTCTATAGTGGGACATAGGCACATACTGTTGTGTTCTTATTGGGAAATACTTGTGTTCTTATTGGGAAAATTCCTCATTCTTGGCAGTGGAATGCTACATTGATGCTGGTATGCAAACAGGCTAATCCAGTAGCTGTTTACTCACTATACTTGAAACCAAATGCTCATGGGTGGTGTAGGAGAGTTTTTCTGTATTTCTTTGCTTTCATTGGTTAAATAAAGACTCTGCCTGGCCTGTAGAATAGGACATAGCCCTTAGGTGGGCGGAGTAGGCAGAAAAGAAGGTGGTGGGAGAAAAGGAAGTGAGGCAGATGCCATGATTCTCCCTCCGGAGATGGATGTACATTAGAATCGTCCAGTAAGCCACCACCTCGTGTTGACACACAGACTTTTAGGAATGGGTTGAATCAGATGTAAGTGTTAGCCCAAAGAGGCTAGTGATAATGGGCCAGGCAGAGTTTAAATGAATCCAGTTTGTGTGTAATTTGTGCATTCCGGGTATAGCCATGCGGACGTGTGGCTGGGAGCCGGGCGGGACACAGCCTGTTGTTCCCTCCTCTTACAACAGTTTGGCACTCCAACGTGGCCAGCTAAATCCACTTAAAAACCTCAGAGGGCTTAAAAAGGAGAGAAAGACTTTAATACCACTTTTTGCTGTTTGTTAAATCTACCTAAGAGAGATTTCCTGATTCAGCAAAGCAACACTGCAGTGGTTTTAAAACAGGGCTTCCTGGGCTCTGCCACCAGCATGAACTCCCGCTATAAAGTGTTTCAATGGCTTTTGTGGGACTGGATGTTTCTATGCCCGCTTGGGATCGGGAAAAAAGTACTCAGCTCTTCCTTCCTGGGCAGATGGTGGGATCAGGCTTGGTCAGGCAGGAGAGCATGGTGGATTCCTGCCGCCATACACAGAGATGATTCCAGGATGTGCAATGCTCTACATAACAGATTCAGCTATAACTCAGATAAAAAGCTCATTCTCTGGGTTGGAATGCTGAGCTTGGCTCCTGCCTGGAAGGGGGCCCATTGTGTGCCGCAAGCAGCTCTGCCATGATAGCAGTGCAATGCACACGACTCAGAGGCACGAGTGGCTCCGCCATGTTTCTACTGGGCGGAGCAAGCAGGCAGTACTTGTATTTGATCTGTGATTGTCGCAGCTTAGATTCTTAAGAGCTTAGCATTTTAAAAGCACAAAGCGAAAGTACTCCTGGATAGTAAATAATTACAGATTCACAATAAGACAGATTCAGAAATAAAAGA
>JAQHUG010000005.1:10489641-10514419 GCA_028555095.1 Dicrostonyx torquatus
GAGGCAACAAGCAGCTTCCTCTTATACCCCCTGTTATATTCTTCATAATGGTTGTGATAATTCGCCTTACAGCCACCAGTATCCAGAGTTCCCTTTTCTTCACTTTGTTGATAGTGTTTTTTTTCTACAATGCCATCCTAAGATACCACAGCATGGCATCCTGCTGTAGTTCTGCTTTGCATTTACTCTATTGCTAATACTATTCAGCCTTTTCACCATATGCTTGTTGGAAACTTGTGTTTCCTCTTTTTTGAACTATCTACTCCTGTCATTACTACTGTGTTATCCCTTAGCTCATTTAGTTCCTTATATATTCTTGGTACTAGTCTGTTGTCAGAGGAACTTTTGATCAAAATATTTCCATATTCTATAGTTTGGTATTTTTGTTGCTATGACTAGTACCAAGGGAAATGATTTAAGTGAGGAAAGAGCCTTTTTGGTTAATAGTCTCTCCATGGCCAATTGACTCCACTGTATTCATGTTTGTACCAGACCCCCCCTTCCAAAAAAAATCATAAAAGAAAAGTATGGGGGTGGGGTGGATACTCTTTATTTCATGATAACCAAGAGCAAAGAGAAAAATGGCCAGTCAAGGAATACCCACCAAAAACACATGCCTGATAGCAACTTCTTTCAATCAGGCTCCATCTTCCACACTCTACCACTTCCCTATTCAAAGTTTGAATTAATCAACAAGTTGAACCATTGGTTAGATCAGAACTTGTGATCAAAATATCTCTTGGAAGACTCACACACATACCCAGAGATGTGCCTCACTAATGTAACCCAATCAGCCTTACAAGATCAATTAGCACATCTTTGTGCCTCACTAACGTAAACCCGTTATCGCTACAAGATCAGTTAGTACATCTTTGTTATCAGAAGCTTTCTCTTAATGCTGTAGCATTTTTTTCCTTTTATTTCCTGTGTATTGTGAAGTTTTCCCCATGCAGTCAACTTTTAGGGTCATGGTTTCATGTGTTGCCTTAATGTATTTGATCCATTTTTATATTTCTGATAGGCCAATACTATACAGCCTTAGCATCTTATTGTAGTAACTAAAGCTCTATGCTCCCCAGACTCCCTACTGTCACCACGTTCATACACCTTCTCTTCTTTTCTTCCTCTCTGTGTATTTCCACCATGCACATGTGCTAGCAAGACTACTCTTTTGCAAAGAATAACCATCTCTGTCCTGAATTCTCAGACAACATTTAGCTTTTGTATAGTTAAAAACTACCCACTTAGAATAATCCCATTAAGTGTGAGAACTTTGGATAATTATGGTTCTTTTGTGTCTTTGTATATTCTTGTCCAACAGGATACCTGTCAGCATCCCCATGCTCCTCAAAGGCTAGCTAGAGTCAATACATCACTGTCTTAGGTGATTTTCCTTTTCTGGGAGGTAGTAGGTCACTTCCTTTGCTTGATCTAGTCAGTGACTACTTCCCAACCTACATTCTATACCATAGTTTTAAAGACACTTGGGAAAAAGAAAGTTAACAGGTATGTTAAACAGTCCAATTATTGTTTTTTTTTGTTTTTAGAAAAAGAGTTATTTATGTGGTTGGAGAGATGGCTTACTGGTTAAGAGTTCTTGTTACTCTTCTGGAGGACCTGGGTTTGGTGTCCCTTGCTCACATGACACCTCACAACTCTCTGTAATTTAAGTTATGTATATGAGCGTTTGCCTTCATGTACGTCTGTGCATTTGTGCACCTGGTGCTTGCAGAGACAAAAAGAAAGCATTGGATCCCCAGGATCTGGAGTTGTAGATGATTGTGAGTCACCATGTGGGAGTTGGGAACTGAACCTGGGTCTTCAAGAGTAGTGAGTGCTCGTAAACACTGACCATCTCTCATGCCACATAAAATGCCTGTTAAGAAAGCATATAGTTCAATTTTTGTGGATTAAAGATTGATGGGCTTCACCCCCTTATACCTGAGGTAGGCTCACTCATGGGTCATCTCAGGTGTATAGGAGGACATACTATTATTTTCTTCACATTCTCTCTTCCTGAGTGCGGTGGCTTGAAAGAAAATGCCCCCCAAAGAGAATGGCACTATTAGGAGGTGTGGCCTTGTTGAAGGAAGTGTTACTATGAGGGTGGACTTTGAGGTCTTTTTCTTCAGCTTCACTCAGTGTGGCAGTCAGTCCACTTCCTGTTGCCTCTGAGTCAAGATGTAAGAGCCCTCAGCTCCATCAGCATATCTGCCTGCCTGCCACCTTGATCCCTGCCATGATGATAATGGACTAGAGTTCTGGAAATGTAAGCAAGCCATCCCAATTAAATGTTTTCTTTCTAAGAGTTACCATGTCATGGGGTCTCATCACAGCAATAGAATTCCTAAGACACTGTGTCTCCCTTTCTTCTGATTATTTCCTTAGTGGTCCTGAAGTTGAAGGAAAAGTATTAAATGACATGATATGTTCACAGAGTGAAACTCTTACATATGTGTAACATACACACATATATTTCATATATACATACATGCATTTATTTTACATAAGAAGAAGTTATCCAGTTGCCAGCAATTTCCTTTAACCACAGTTCATTCATAAGAATGAAGACTTTTGAACTGATAAAGCAACATGGAGTTGAGACATTCACATTTCAGGCTTCTGAGGGATTAATTTAGCCTCACTTCAGAGTCACTAATGGCCAGGATTGACATGCTAATATATCTGCTTAATTGTATGATATGCCTGCTTTAGTCAGGTGTGGTTATGTCAGAGAGATGGAGTCTAGGGAAGAAATGGCCGCATCTTGCATTTGGTATCCCTAGACTACCATATCTCTCATTTCTTGCTTGGCGTATGTGTCATGTCAGGAGTTCTTCTAGGACACAGGAAAGGACTCTAGTGACAAGTCACTGCTGGCAAGGGATGTTACTGTTTACAGAATGAGAGTACCATTTAGGGCAGAATGTGGTGGTGGCACACACCTTTAGTCCCAGCTCTTGAAAGGCAGAGGTAGACAGATCTCTGAGTTTGAGGCCAGCCTGCCATACAGTGTTTCAGGCTAGCTAAGGATACACAGAGAATCCTAACTTGAAAAACCAAAGAAAGTATCATTAAGATCATCAGTGTTATCTGGGCATTACGATACATTCTATTGATCTCAGTTCTTCTGAAATAGAGACAAGGGTATCTCTGTGAGTTCTAGTCCCTAGACAATCCTGTTTATTAATATGGGAACAACACTTCTGAGCATATCCAGCAGGGAAGTCAGGTTGACTCAATGTTACTTCTTCCAAGTAGTTGTATAGTTACAACTTTGCTTCATGATTGTTTCCACAATTTGTCTAGTCTTTGACTGTCTTCTGTCCTTCATCCTTGAACAATGATACAAACATTCACTGATGGAAGAGGTGCATAAAAGCCATAGTCATCAGACTGTCCTGGGCCTTAAATGCTGCATGTTATCACCCACTTCTTACATTATCTAGGATATAGCGAATATTTTGACAATGCTATTATCCTTCTTTGCAGAATGAGAATTGCAGTATCCATACAAAGTCATTGCAAAAACAAAGTGAAAAGCTGTGAACCAAGTGTGTAGTATAAATTCTGGCACATTAAGTGGCTGAATAGATGGCAGATGCTGCTGTATTCATAAGGAAAATGTAAAGTCTTGGCATTTTGCCAAGAAACAATGCAAAGTTAGCTAACACTCCAGGCTAGAGGAACCATGCAAATTACATTCAGATGTAGCCTCCACACTGTGGAAGCAAATCACAAAACATAGTTGCTTCCTCTTACTGAACAGGAAGTGTCAAAGAGGTTGAGGGGCTGAGGAGCAATGTTCTGTGTGAGATTTGAGATATTGCTTCGTTTTATTGGGTTTTAGTTTTTCAACCTGTAAAATTAATACTTAGATTGTGTGGCTTCTGTGTCTTATCACAGCCATATGCTTAATTAAAGTGCCAGGCAAGTATTTAGTCATATTACAATTTTAGTAAGACTTAAGAACACTAAACATCAATGTGCAGCTAAGAACACTGTTATAGTCATGTGTGTTGCACAGAATGCTTGGTAAGATACAGAAAGTTCAAGAGCATTTATTCTTTATGCCTACACTTAAATATTCTGTCATGACCACCCGAGGGGTAACAAAAGCTTCCACTTAATGCAGTCCATATTTATGAGGCTTGGTTTTTGTCTTCAATAGTCTGGCACACATGTGTGAAACATTTTGGTTACGTATATCCCCCTTCCTCTCCCTTTGCTCCCTTTGTGTGTTCTACAAGAAGACCATTGACTTCAACAATTGACCTTGAGTAGAAAAAAGTGATTTCAAGAAGACTATAAAAAACTACACTTGTCTTGACAACTAACATTGGCCTTTACCTTTTTACTTATGATGAGGTGTAGAGAGTATTTTTTGTAAATACTATGTGACACAAGGCTTCCGCTAACACTTATATATTAGTGATGCCTAGCTTTTATATTTCTTGGTCCTCCACAGAGAGATCCCTAGTAAAAAAAAGTTTTCAGATAAAACCAATGTACTCTTTAGAGCAAGGCTATGTGGTAGATTTCTTTATTAGCTTTGAGTGGTATGTACTTTCTAATTGCTATGAGCGGTTTATCTCACTGGAAGTAAGGGCTTCATTTCCTTAGTCACCTTGTGTTTGGGCAGATGGAAAACCATGGAGGTAAGCAAAGGAGTGGGATTGACATCAGTGTTTGGGGAATGAACTACAGGTCAGACTAGACATTGTTAAAGAATGTTGAGGAATGAAAGAAGCATCGTGTACACTGATGTATGTATTATAGTTAGAGAAACTGGAAAGTACCTGGCTACTACTGCTGGCTAATCATTTTCTGTAATATTTTACAACTTAAAATCTCCTACCAGATTCTTGATCATAGTACATATGCATTTGTAAAACTGGGAAGCATGTGAAAGCAAGTATACTACTCTGATCAAACTGCAAAATGTTAGTTAAGAAAACCACTGAACTTACTAGTTGTTTTTTAACAAGATTTATCTCATTATTATTAATATTAATTTTTAGTGCTGGAGAGCAGAGCCAGGGCCGTGTGTTCTAGGCAAGTATTCTACCACTGACTTGTATCCCTAACCTCCCTAACCTCCCTAACCTAATACTTTCTTCTTTCAGTGCGTGTGTGTGTGTTTGCATATGTGTTCTTGTGTGCTCATACATGTATGCATGTGGAGGCCAGACATCCTCAATCTCAATGGCATCTCTATCTTGGTTTTTAAGACAAGATCTCTCACTGAACCTGCAGCAAATCAATTTGGCTGGATTGTTTGGTCAGTAAACCCCAGCGATCCTCCTGTCTCCACCTCTTGAGCATTGCAGGTGCACATGACCGTACTCAGCCACATACACACATGCTGGGAATCTAATCTCAGGTCCTCATGTTAAACGACAAGCAACTGAGTCACTTCCCTAGCCTTTCCTGTTCTTTTTTAACAGTAAATTTGAATAAACTGGGTTAATATAGAAAGATACTAAATATATTCATTTGTAGAAACTCATTTTTTTAGTTTAATTCTCAACTCCAATGTAAATATTTTCTCAAAATTTACATGTATTTCATTGGAAAGACTAATTTCATGGTGGCTCACAGTTTTTGCTTTCTGCAACATGAGTAATCTGACATCAGTTGATAGCTCTGGAAAAGTAAGAGGAGGAGAAAACCAAAGTTTAGAAGAGGATGTAGAAGGAAGGATGAAGGTGTTAAGCTAGAAAGAGAACACAGGAAGCAGGTAAAGTGAGCTCTTGTGGAGAGAACCTGAAAGCAGAGATGGGGTTGGGCTGACCCATGGAGGATGCAGCTGGTATTTACGGCTAAAACTCTGATCAGTGGAGACAGAACAATAAGGATACAAAAAAAAATAGATGATGAAAGACAGGAGGTTAGAGATTAGTAAGAGGAACAGTAAAAATAGATGAAATCCAAAGGCTGACATCAGGTTATGGTTACAGAATTACCAGGAGCGCAGCTGCATACACAGGTTGAAGAGATAAGAGAGCCATGACCCTGGACTAGCTCACTCAGCTGGAAATGAGATTTCTAGATGAGACAGGAAACAGATGATGTATTCTGTAGAAAAGACCTTCCCAAGGCCCGGAGGGTTAAGATCAATGTCACCACCCTAACCAATCCCCATAGAAGATAGTGGGCAGAAGACTAGCCTATCATTTTCAAGGAATATAATTACATTTTCCAAAGAAGAAGGTGTTAGGGGTAGCTTGTTATTATGGTATGGAGTCCGTTCTTAAGAGAGAAATGCTGAATATTAGCTTTATCATGATTGCAATATTAAACAGTTGCTGTGGTTACTATGAATTGGATACACAAGTGAGAAGAGTCATTTCTTTTTTACACAACACAAATACTTACTTTACAAATATTAACATCACATTTCCCCAGAAGTGAATGATGTGATCTATGGCTCCAACAACAACATCTTGTTTTTTAATACATCTTAAATTAGGATAGAGCTTGGGTAGGTCACCATGGCCATAAAAACAAAAAACTCTTTAGACTAGGAAAACTTTATGTCTTATTTTATAGAACATACTGAGTACTAAAATGATGTTAAGATTCTGCTACTGAAAAGATATCGAGTAAAACAAAGTTATTTGTATATGTGTGCATGAGCTCATGAATGTGTGTGTGGGGTGTGTGTGTGTGTGTGTGTGTGTGTGTGTGTGTGTGTGTGTGGTGTCTACAGGTATGAACAGAGACCATACTTAGAACAGCAGCACCTGTTGTGCATCCTTTGAGACAGGGTCTTTCAGTGGCACAGAGCTCACCAAATAAGCTGACTCCCTGGCCAGAGAATACTAGAAACCCACCCATCTCTAACTCTCCAGTGCTGGGACTGATTGCAGTGCCTGCTACCACATCTGGCTCTTCTTTTTTTCAAACTGTAGGAAAGCACTGTAACCACTGAACAGTCTCACCAACCCCTGTACACTAATTTTTTTCATCCCTAAAATAGTAAATTCAGCTGAGGCCAGAAAATATGGCTTAGCAGTGTCAGACCATGCCAAGTAACTTCCATGGGTGTATTTTGAAAAAGACCTTTCAGTTTCAAGTTTTAATAAGTCAACAAGGCAGGGCTTCTTTAGGGTGGAGTTTGATCAGCAGCCAGTAGTGTAATGTGGTTTCTATAAAGGGAAACACTTGTGAACGACCCACTGTGCTCTAGCAGAGTTTATTAGAAAGTCGGGAATGTAGTACAGTAAGGCAATGTAGAAGAGGAGTGTTCTCGGGAATGCAATGCCAAACAAATGTAAGACGGACCAATTTTACTGTCTATGCTCTTAATTATTTGTATATAATTTTAAAACGCTGTCTCTGAAAAACAAAATGGCACTCAAATCAAGCCAGTAAATGCTCCTAAAACCCACCTGGCAACTGAGACAAGCAGCATGTAATCCTTTGTGAAAACATCTTATGTAAATACAGACTTGCCTAGACTGTGTCCATAGACTCCGGAGAAACAAAAGAAAATGGCCCTCAAAGCAGTGTTCCTTTAGACCTAGGTGGCTAGCTGTCTGATGAGCCGATGGACATGTCTGGGTTTAGTTACCCAAGCATGCAGGGAGATCGGCTTATGCTCACTCCTGATCTGTGGGGGACAGAAGAAAAACATGTGTCACCATGATCGACCTGAATAGCTTGTGCTTAAGGCAGCCTAGCACCCATCTAAACTGGACTAGCAGCCACGTAAAGTGGACAGCACCCGTCTAAGGAGAGCTAGCAGTCACCTAAAGTGAACTAGAAGCCACCTAAGGTGGACTAGCAGCCGGTCAAAGGTAGACTAGCTCCTGCCTACAGTGGCAAGAGCAGCTTCAGGAAGCATTTTGTGGGGTGTCACAGAGGCTGTGTGCTCTAGAATTAAAGGCATGCTTTTAATTCTGGAGCCTCTTCTCAGAGGGTTCTTGTGAGGGATTCTGACTCATAACACCCAGCAAGCGTCTCTGCCGATTTTGAATACTTCTGAGTTTGATGGCTGCAAAGTTCTGTGTGGCCTTGATTGTCATGGTGGAGGGGGCATTCAAGAGAATGTCTATGAATCTTTAAGGTACTGTGAACTGGGGCAATGGCAGATTTCCCATGAAGGCATCTGTGCTGGCTAGTTTTTGTCAAATTGACACAAGCTAGGTCAACAAAGACGAGGGACCCTCAGTTGAGGAAAAGCCTCTGTAAGATCAGGCAACCCTGTAAGGCATTTTTTTTTTTGAAAGTAGTGATTGATGGGGGAGGACCCAGATCATTGTGGGGAGTGTCGTTCCTGGGCTAGCAGTCCTGGGTTTTGTAGAAAAGTAGACTGGGCAAGCGATGAGGAACAATCCATTAATCAGCACTACTCCATGGCCTCTGTATCAGCTCCCGACGGCAGGTTCCTGCCCTAATTGAGTTCCTGACTTTATTGTTTTTGGTGATGTTGAACTGTTATATGGAACTGTGAGCAAATAATCCCTTTCTTCCTCAAGTTGCCTCTGGTCATGGTGTTTCCTCGCGACAGCAGTAGCCTCCAAGACGATAAATATCCTTCCACATTGTGGGAATCTGAGAGAGAGTCCAAGTTAAGATTATTTATGTCTCATTGTCTGGAAACACAGTCTGCCTCTTGACAGGGTTTATCACATTACTATGAGACAGAAATATAATTTTTAACTTCCATTTTTGTGTTTTGTTAGCAATAATTTCAAGTCTTCATTCAGCTGAGAGATAAATCTTGCTGTGTGCAGTTCTTTCTGTTTTTGGGCTTGTTAACTTTTATTCACTTTAATACTTTGGAGATTAAAAGATTAATTATTAAAATTTCCTGCTGATTTTTATTACTTTGTATATATTTAAATTTAAATATGATCATGTCACTTTCCCTTTTCCCTTTCTCCTTCCAGCCTCTATTTTTTAAACTTAAATTATAAGTTTCTACCTGAACTGTCATCATTTTAAGTATGTTCCTACGAGCAGTGCAGCTTTTCCCTTTCATAGCTGAGTTTTTGGCTCCTAATTGAGGAGAGACCCTGACCTTTGCTTCTGCTTCCTTTCATGCTAGAAGATTAGATGACATGGGATGTCCCTGCCCCAGATGACTCTGGTGCTGGTTTCTGACTCAGCAAATTTTGGACTTTCTCATACTGTCTTTCCCACTGTACACGTGACTTTTGAAAAAGCAAGATTTCATGAGTCTGCTTTTTCTGATTTCCTGCTTTTATTTTTCTTCTCTTTTTAGTCTTTCATGCTTTTAACATTAATACCCCCAAAAGAAAATGATTTTACTGTATTCTTCTGGAATGTTCAACAACTTGAGGCTAGAGAGAAGTTTGCTTAGACATTGTTAGGGAGGGAATCCCAAACCACCGATTTTCTAAACATTGACTTGGTAATATATATTTTACATAGGTAATTACAGATTTTACAATCCCAACTCTGCTCAGCACTGGCATTTCTTCAGGATAAATATGATTAAATTCTGCACTTGATACTTGGATTGACATGATTTGTGGCTCACAACCACCTTTTGAGAGAAGAGAAGGTAAACAATAACACATACACACAGTAAAAATTAAAGATGAATTCTCCCAGTGTTTTGTGGCTCAAGTCTTTTCATACTGGCAAGTGTTTGATTTCCATTTGTTTTGGACCCCTGGTGCAAGTGTTAGCCTGACTCCTAAAATTTCCCAAAGTGTAAACATCCGTGCCTACATCATAGCAATATTACTAAGGCACTTTCTTATGTGCCAGTTAGATCCACTTCCTAGAGTATACTCAGACCAGCCCCTCCCAACCTCAATGACAGGGAAGTATCCATAGGGAACAGGAGAAGGATTGGCTAATTTGTAGTTCTGCATTAGGCAGCCCAAGTCTTTGTATTACATACCTCCCATTATATAGTGTCTTCTAATAATTTTGTTATTTGCAAGTTTAACTAAGGAATGAATCCATTTTATTTTTAATTGTTGTGTACAAAATTTTCTTCTTATGTTTTAATACCCCCTCTTATCTCTTTCTCTGTCTCGCTCTTACACACACACACCCCACTTAGGAATTTGAAGAGGTTTAGTATTCAGATTTTTTGGTCTATATTTTATTTAATATTTTGAACAACTTCTAGTATTGTAGAAGTCAATTTAAGGCATCTAGACCATAAAACAAGGCAAAAATTATTTTCACGCATCCCTAATTTTCAATTTCATCAAACAAGACAAAATACCATTCACTTGTCCCCCAGACCCTCCAAATACTTTTGATTTCATAATGAATGTAGCAGACAGTAGTACTGAGTGCTTTAAGAGCATCTGGGCTAAACACTATATAAGAACATCACACTATTTTTCTTCTCCTTTATTTGGCCGGCAGCCTGCCTTTTTACGGCTCTTAGCTTTCATTCTTTCTGTAGGGAACTTCTTTGATTTTATTATTTCAAAATACTTCCATCTAGACTCATCTTACTGGAAACGTCCCTTTAGAGAATCAAAAGTGGGAGTCAGGTGGAGGTCTTCTTGAAACTCCACATTAAACCTAAGTGGTGAGGAAGGGAGCGGAGTATTCCCAGCATGGGAGGCTGCTACTCACTGCCAGTTGAATTCCTCACCCCTCATAATAAACTGGCATTGCCATGGTGAAGCACTAGGTGAGGCTTAGGCAATGTGTTCCATAGAGAAATTTTTTAAATGATGCAGTAGTTTTACTTCATTAAGCCAAATAATTCACACAGAAAAGTCTAGTTGTGTCTATGATTTACATTTTTTCTAATATCTGAGATTTTGTACAGTAGTACATCTCTCTGGAGGCTTTTAGACATTCATCATGCAGTGCTTGAATAATGGATACTGGACGTCATGGGATACCTAGAATGCAGAATAATTGCTAACCATGGTGTTTTTTTGATAGAATACAGAAGGTCCACAATGGGATAGCTGTGCTATACTTTGACCAACCCAAAGTTTAAACTTGGCATGCATTTTAAAAGGCTTTTGCTTCTGGTTGGGCACACTGCTTTCTTGTTTCAGCAATTATTTGGGAAGTCTGACTCATTTATATTAAATCCAGCCTCAACCTGTTTTGTTGCTACATCATTAAAGAAGCATTTGGAATTATGTAAACCATGAAAAATTTTGAATCCTGTAATTTGAGGAGAAATACTGAAAAAACTGAGCTGTACCTTAAACAGAAATGAGCTCTGTTTGTGTTCATAGGCAATTTGCAAGATTCAGGAAATACTGTGCATTTATCTGCTTGTCTGGGTTTCATCATGTGATATACTCAAGATAAGTAAGAGCTGTCAAAGATAAGCAGCATTAATACTAGAGGATTAGCACCCTGTGTGATATAGCACACACGCACATACTCACTGTGAGACAAGTTGGTAAACTGTATATCAACATGCTGTGTCAAACACAGCATATGGATCTCCCAAGGCTATTGGTATAACAGCAGCATTTAGTCTTTGCATTTACCTCAACAGTAGATCTTCCAGATCCAAAAAGGAAAGTAGAAATGAACAGATCTGGGTATTCTTTTTTTTTTTTTTTTTTGGTTTTTTCAAGACAGGGTTTCTCTGTGGCTTTGGAGCCTGTCCTGGAACTAGCTCTGTAGACCAGGCTGATCTCAAACTCACAGAGATCCACCTGCCTCTGCCTCCCGAGTGCTGGGATTAAAGGCGTGCGCCACCACCGCCCGGCATAGATCTGGGTATTCTTAAGCCAGGGCAAATGAGATGTGACTTCAAAGAGAAAAACAACATCTCACCAATGCTATAACTCAACGTATATCTTTTAAAGAATCTATGTCATGACGGCATGCCAACTACTGTTCTAGTAACTGAGGATGCAGACAGATGGTGTGGGATGTCCTTCTGCATGTGTGGTGTAGGAAGTTCTTTTGTTCATGTGTTGCTTTCATTGGTTAATGAATAAAGTTCTTTTGGTCAGTACCTTAGAATAGAGCAAGTCATGAATTCCAAGCAGATAGAGGAGGAAAGAAGGTAGAGTCAGGGGGATGCCATGTAGTCGTGGAAAGAGAAAGACATTAGCCACCAGTCAGAACCTTACCGGTAGGCCACAAGCCTCATGGTAAAATGAAAAACAAAGGAAATGAGCTAATTTAAGATATAAGAGCTAGCTAGAAATATGCTTAAGCTATTGGCCAAACAGTATTACAATTAATATAGTTTCTGTGTGGTTATTTCACGTGTGGGCAGCCAGGAACGAACGAGCAGTCTCTGCCAATAGACAGAAATCTCATCAATAGGAAATCCTTTTCGTAAATATGAGATTCTCCTATCAAGGTGAAAACAGCTTTGCATCTTATTTTCATATGCATGCTTTCTTGAGAGTAGTTTACCATCACTAAATGACTCATATTCAGCAACTTAAGAACCCCTGATTTCATGATAGATGTAGAAGCCAAAGTACAGACCTAGACTGATGTCACACCACGGAACACTTCAATAACTGACTCAATGCCAGCAATCACATGTACTTTGTGCCCAGTAACAGCTGAATTCAGTAAAAAATCTGTTACTTTTATTTCATGTTTTATGCTTATTATTGTTTTCATAGAATTTCACCTACCTTGAAACTAAAATGGCTTATACCACGAGTTGGCATTCTCATCAGAAAGATGACAGAAGTAAATAAAGCACATGGGTTTTGTGACTCTAGAAGATTCTGTCAACCTCTGAGTTCCAGTCACTACATTTATAGAATGACAAGAAAAAGATGTAACTGATATTTTGAGAACTAATCACTTTCATGAGTATGTACAAAATCATATTATTTGGTATAATGTATCTTACTATATAAGTGTTAACTCATTGTTAATATTTATTTCATAACTACATAGCCCCTTTTATAGTGCCAGGTGCCCAAGATATAACAATCCTTCCCTGTCTTTGTTAGGGTTTCTATTTCTATGCACCATGATCACAGCAACTTTTTAAGGAAAACATTTAATTGGGCCTGGCTTACAGGTTCAGAGGTTTAGTCCATTACTGTCATGTTGGGATGCACAGCAGTGTGCAGGCAGACATGGTACTGGAAATGAAGTCTAGAGTTCTACATATGTATCTGTAGGTAGCTTGTGCATTGGAAACCTCAAAGCCCACCCGTAGTGACATCCTTCCTCACACAAGAACACACCTATTCCAACAAGACCATACCTCCTAATAGTGCCACTCTCTGATTACCATACATTAAGCCTATAAGCCAAATGAGGGCCTTTCAAACCACCACACTTACCTTGTCTTTAACAGGATTGTAATTCCAATAATGATTGTTTGAATTATTAAGTTTGGAGGAGATTCCAGGGTAGTATGATTTACTATGGAGGGTAGAGTTTGTACTCTGGAGCTTGGTTGCTGGGATCTACAACTTGAGGCTTTATGTACATGGGAATTCTGAATAATCAACACATGATATAGCTTTCCAATAAAAAGTTAAGGCTTTCTTTTCACTGTAAAAAAATAAAATGTGAATTTTTTTTGAAGATTTGCCATATTTATCCCTTTGGAAAACATGCTGAGTCTTTGGCAGGCTCCTGTCGTTTGTGGTCAAATGGGATCCTGACTGATCTTTGTTCCCTACAAGGTGCTATGAGACAATGGTTTTACCGTGTAAAGATTTGTTTCTTGTACATTTTAAATAAGATGCAGATTGGCCAGTAGCCAGGCAGGAAGTATAGGTCAGGCAACCAGGCAGGAAGTAAAGGTGGGTCAATGAGAACAGGAGATTTCTGGGAAGAGGAAAGATTCAATCTGCAGTTGTCACCCAGCTATAGAGGACACAAATGAGAATGTCTCACTGGTAAAGGTACTAAGCCACGTGGCTAACACAGACAAGAATTATGGGCTGATATAAGTTGTAAGAGTAAATAAGCCTGAGCTAGTAGGCCAACCAGCTTATGATTAATGTAGTCCTCTATGTGTTTCTTTGGGACTGAATGGCTGCAGGACAAGGCGGGATAGAAATCTCTGTCAACAACAAGGCTCAACATTGCCTGTGAAATAAAGGAGCAGATTGCAAAGTTAATCAGCAGGAAGATCTCCGGGCCAGCTGCTCTCTAATGGTGTGTGACTCATTTCTGTTTTTCCATCTGTCTCAATGTTCTCACCTAGTGCTCTGCAGAAAACTAACAGACCATGTGGGCTCTGTGGCCCAAGCTTCACAGAGAAGGGATGAGTGAGTCCTCTCTGTGATATCATAAAACAATCCCACACCAGTTCAGAATTATTGATTATAAAATGGGTTATTTATTTAAGGGGAAAAACTTACAGATCACCAACCTAAACAACAGTCCTGTGAGCACAAACAGGAAACAGAGTCTAACAGTTGAACGGGAGCAGGAAGCAAGAGATGAGGTGCATGGTTCCTCCTGCTGCTTTTTAAAGTACAAGAGACCATGCCCCAATGGGCTGGTATCTTAAAGACTATTGGCTGAAGGAGCAGAATGTGCTCTCACAGCATCTCTGGTGTTGCATAAGCAAAATGTGTTTTAAAGAAAGTTTGCATACAATTTGTAGAAAAAAATCCTTTATGACAGAAGATAGTGAGGTACATTCTCAGAGGCATTTATTTACCTTCTTATCCCTTATTTTTTGGCAACTGCCTATTTTATCTTAGAATGACTTTGCAGTTTTGTTTCTCCTAAGAAGTATGTTAGCTGGGTATGGTGGCTTCCAGCACTGGGGAGTCAGAGGCAGATGGATCTCTATAAATTTGAGGCCAGCTTGTTTTACAAAGTGAATTCCAGGACAGCCAGGGCTGTTACACAGAGAAACCCTATATAGAAAAAAAAAAACCCCAAAACTATTTTGTACATTTATCACTGTGTATAAAGATACATAATTTTCAATTTTATCATTACTATTTAAAAAAGTTTGCAAACTTTTTGTTACATTTAAAAACATTAAATCATGTTTTACAAATACATTTTATAAATGGTGTTCATATTGCAGATAGTTCATGAAATAATGTGGAAAGCATTATATAAAATATAATTATATAAAATAATAATTGATTTAGCAAGGACGGAAAATACTAGATAAGAAACATTTAACACTTCATTAAGACTGTACAAGACTGATGTTACATTATTACATATTACATTAGGAAAAGAATCAGAGGGTGAGAACAGCACAATCAAGCCCAAAGGATGATGGTGATGACAGAGAGCCCTCCATAGACTCCATGAAACAGGTTCAGGTACAAACTGATGCCAACTTACCTACATTCCTGAATGAATCTGATTTGTGTATTCTCTATTATATAAGTCTTCTCATGTGTCAAAGACACAGTCAAGTGTCCCTAGCTTTGGTCTCCTCAAATCCTTCCACACAGTATCCCCACAGAGCAGAGAATGAGACCTGAAGTGGGTTTGATGAGTATGTTTATGAGGATTAGGTAGGAAAGTTGAGAAGTATTTCGTACATCTTATGTATGGAAGCAAGATAACTTTTTTCTCTTTTTAAATCTTAGAATAAATGCTTCAGCAAAATATGTAAGGCTTAGTAACTGTGATTTTTGTATGAAAAAATTCAACTTTTCTATTAATTAATACATAAAAATACATGTCAGTGGGGGTACTGTGTAATATTTCAATACATGTATACAATGTGTAATGTTTAAATTAGGTTGTGAGTATATAGCTCCTCAAATAAAATTTCTTTCTTTTTTTATTGTGTGCTCATATGATTACATCCTAACCAGTTTCCCCTCCCTCCACACCTTTCAGTTCCCCAACCAACCCCCCTTCTCTGAGTGATTCACTCTTCCTCCTGTTTCCCTTCAGAAAAGTACAGACCTCCTAGGGATATCAACCAAACAAACACTACATAACTGGTTAAAATATGACTAGGCACAAACCCTCATATCGGGGCTTAGCAACTCAACCCAGTAGAAGGAAAAGGATCCTAAGAGCAGGTGAAAATGGCTGAGATGCCCCCACTCTAACTGTTAGTGTTAGAAATATTTTTTTTGTCATACAATAGAACATTTATTTCATATTTAAAGTAGTACAAAGAGAATTATGTTTATATAGACATCAATTTAGCATATTCTTTAAGCAACCACAATGAAATTCTTATTTTTTATTTATAGAATTTATTTTTAAATTTTTGCACATACATACATCTAATGCGAGTTCTCTGTCGATATAAAACCCCCAATCATGCCGAATCATATCAAGCCAAATAAAAGATATCCAGGTTTAATGGGACTCCTGGGTTCGGGAAACCGCTAAACAACCACCGAATGTGGGGGGAGGAGAAGACCATGAATGGACTTTCTGGGGAACAGTTTAAATAGACTGGGGGAGTGGTCCTGACCTCTTCTGGGGAGGGGTCAAGGTTTGCTGGGCCCCCTTGACCCTTTTTGGGATAAAGGTTTGGCCGGCACAGGGGCAGGGCCTCCAAAGATGGAGGCCAGAGACCAAGATTTACAGTTAGGAGTTTCACAAAACTATCAAGCTAACAACCATAATATATTTGCAGAGGACTGAGCTCAGACTCATGTAGGCTCCCTGATTGTCACTTCAGACGCTGGAGTCCCTATAAACCTGGCTTATTTAGTTTTTATGGGTCATGCTCTCTTGGTGTCCTTGCCTGCTCTGACATTTATGATTCTTCTCCCTCTTCCATGGGGTTCATCCAGCTCCAAGGGGAGGAACCCAGTGAGGGGAGG
The DNA here is from genome assembly GCA_028555095.1 of Dicrostonyx torquatus. NCBI lineage: Eukaryota > Metazoa > Chordata > Mammalia > Rodentia > Cricetidae > Dicrostonyx > Dicrostonyx torquatus. The sequence goes on from JAQHUG010000005.1 coordinate 10,506,321, forward strand.
AACCCAGCTGAACTCTTCAATTTCTGCTCTTTCTTAGCCTAAGGTTTGTCTATAGTTTCTCCATCAGCTGTTGAAGCCTCTCTGATGATGATTTGGTTAGGCAGTGATCTATGAGCATAGAATAAAATAGAATTTTTTATCAGTCATTTTATTGTTTCTTCCTATCATAGGTCTCTAGGCTATCCATCCTCTTGTTTCTGCTCAAGTTAAGAGCTTTTCTATGTAACCTTGGCTGTCCTGAAACTCATTATGTAGATCAGGTTGGCCTGGAACTCAGTGATCTTCCCATATCTGGAGTGCTGGAATGAAAGGCATGGGGCCACCACACCCAGCACAGACAACTCTTTATTGGTCAAGGTATACATGTACTTTTAAGAAACAAAGACTAGATGGGAGAAATTTTTTTTCTTTTTAAACAATAAACAGAGGCTAAAAGGCCAACACAGAGTGATTCATGGGTCTCCTGACTCTCTAGGATGTAGGAACCCCATGCCGCTTAAACATTTTAAAAGAAGAAATCTATCGTAGTCGTTTTACTCAGGGGGAAGGGGTTTGTGCATTGTAAATATTTTATGAGATTTTATATTCTGAATATCAGACAGCTGGTATTCAACATTTGATAATATCTGACAAATAAAGCTTACAAAATATTCAATATATTTTAAATTACCCTCTAATTTAGATGAATTATCATAATCTGAATTCATATGTCAAAGAATGAAAAAAACTTAGGAGTAGTGAATTTTGGAATTAGAAGGTACTGATATCACAATAAGATCAGACTCTGAGACTTGAGCAAGAGAAACCAGCAAGGACCTTCTCACTTTGTTACAGTCAGGAGGCATGGGGAAGACATGGGAAGAAGCACAAAGCACATCCTGGGAAAGCCCCGCCAGCTTAAGAGACAAAGTTCTATATTTCTGTTTGATTTGAAGACATGTTAGAAATACAATCCGTGCCGGAGACATCACAGAATAATTAATCTGAGAGTGAACAGCAGGGAACACATCTCCATATAAAAGCTAGACAGGAGACCTGAAGAGAGGTGCCAAGTTCATGTGTCTGAGAGATGTTGCCGTGGTTACCAGGTCTCCTGCATCCAGACGCTGAATTCTCCAGCTTACTCTGTCTGCTTTCCCATGAGTCACATGGTTATCTTGTGGTCAGAGTCTTCTGGGTGGTAAGTCAAGTGTTTTGTTTCTTTGAAAAACACACAACTTACAAACTAAGTAAAGGAGGTAATTGAGGTTATGGAGACAGTATTATTGCCACCAGCATGCCTAGCAACAGTTGTCGCACTATCTCAACCTGCAATTTGGAGAGACTGCTACTTAAAATGAGCAAATCATTCAGGTTTAAATTTAATTAAATGGAATAGTCCCAGAAAATGGAGACTACTTGTACAAGAACTCCTTTTTTTTCCTTTTCTTTCTTTTTTTTTAAGCAGCATAATTTTAAACAGCTGGAACCCATTTGTTATGCTGTAGTCTACTCTACTTTCTCTTTCTTTGCCAAGCAGAAATGGACCTTTCCAGAAAGTCTGAACACATAGCCCTATTTGAACATACAGGATGGCGCAGCTGCTTGAAGAAAGAAGCCTGATGGACAACTTGGGCCTTTTGTCTCCACCTGGGCTTAGTAGCATTACACTAGAGCAAACGCTGACTGAAGATCTGGATGCCTTCCAGGACACCTTTGTTTATGGCTTGTCCTTCAATTCCACACTCTAGCTCTGCAATTGCTGTTGCAGTTGGATCTGTCAAGAGCCCAGGTGTGTGTCATCTCTCAGCTACGTCTCAAACTGAAGGTTCAAGAATCTGCAATCAGTTAAACAGGACAGTGGAGAAGGGGAAGAAGGGGAGACACTCATTGGCTTGAAAGCATGCTGAGTCCACTTAGCAGGAAATGAGAAGCTCATGGCAGCATACCTGATGGTTTGTGTGGTGTGTTTATAGACCACTGCATCCTGTATGAAGATAGACCTCCACTTGCCAGAGATGAGAAACAGGACATGGCTTTCTTGTGACTTCCCACCTTGCTCTTATCAGACGGCATCTAAAAAGTAAAACAACAGGAAGTTTTGCTGGGAGTTGCAGTTGGCTGAGGCTAAGCACAAACAGTGACCTGCAAATGTCCTGAAGCAAAGCGCTGACCCTGCCCACTCCCTTGAGTCTTTGCTTCCAGAGAAAAACTAGGAGAATTACCTTTCTAAAGTAGAGCCTTAACTTCTGGCTTTCTCCTGTTTTTCCCAAAAGAGAGGTAATGACGGAGTATCTCATGGTTGCCGTGTAATACCAGCACACTGAAACATTTCTGGACACAGGATGTAGTACATGTGAATCCTGGTGTTCTTTGCTGTTCGATTCCTTTATATTGTTGCATCTTTGGGTGTAGGTTTATCTAAATGCAACAACCAGTCCTAAACCATTTATTCATCAATTCAACCAATCCTAACTGAATGCTTGCTAATGCATCAGTAACTCAAGATGATGGAAAATATACAGTCACAGAGAGCAATTAGGTGAAGCCTCACCATACTCCCTAAAGCCACCTTTCTCAACAGGCTCCATAGAGAAGTAGGCTGAATAGAAAAGGACTTGACAAACTGTTTTCAAGATTCATTCTAGGAAACTGAGTAGAGGTGGTCCCATGTGGTACACAGGAAGTAGCTTGATTCATTACAATGGATACATTAGGTCCGTGGCCGATTCCAGCTAATAGGGCATTTAAAAAAGGACTAAAATGATTTTTTTATAGTCTAATTACAACATTGTCTGAAACTAGCTGAGGGTAAAGTATATTATGATTTGGAAATTCACAACAGAGCCTCTTCCCCAACAGTAACTGGCACTGGAGAGAGAAGAGACAAATAAAAGTGATGAAAAACCACTAAGGGTTGTAAGGCCTGGAGTCAAGGACCAGACATTTGATATGGATTGCTGAATGCTTGGTGGACTGGATTTCCTGTAAGTGATTTTGAGAGATACAAATATAAATAAAATCTCACATTTCCCCCACACTCATTATGTCCCCCATGTTTATTTTCAAAACAACACATATCAGGATTTGAATCACAAGGGTTTAATTTAGTTATCGCTGAGCTCATGAGCTCAGTTGTGGATGTATTAGGTAGGCACAATGAATAACCAAGCCAGCTCAATAAGAAAGGGTATTTTTGATGAATGAAAAGAGGGAAGACTCACGCTACCAGGGTGGGAAGTCTGAAGTCCTATCCGTCCTGTGGACACCGCATGGAGAGAGCGCACACCTGTGTTCTCTCAGTTTTTGTTACCTGGGGTCCCAATGGCCACACCCCAACATGATGTGATTGGCTAAAAGTCTTTCCCCATCACTCAGTGATATGTTCTCGCTAGAATAAAGGTGTCTGTGGTCTGACTGTAGGGTAGTGACCTTCAATCAATCAGGATCTCCACATCTTTTACTTCAGGTCCTACAACATGGATCACCTGTGTATCTATCCTTATTGTTTCTTCAGTCTTGCTGAAATGATCTTGTTTTTCACATCTGTATTTTTCCCCCCAGCCCTTCCATTCTATTTCCTTTAAGCCTCCCCTGTGCCCTAAACATCACACATGTATGCCACAGAGTTCACTCATGCTTCCATCTCAAAGAGGCACTAAGTTGAAAAATTATACTTACTGGAAAAAACCCTTGTAAGGATTTCATATAAGTTAATAATTAGGACCAATTATTAAATTTAAAATGTTATTTTAATATATGTACATGTTTCTGTATATGTATGTGTGTGCTTCTATGTGTTTGTTTGTGTGTATGTATGTGTTTGTGTTATGTATGTGTTTGTTTGTGTGTATGTATGTGTTTGTTTGTGTGTATCAGTATGTACATGTGTGTGAATATATGCATGTGTATGTATCTGTGCATGAGTATGTGCATGTGTGTGAGTGTGTACATATGTGTGAGTATGTACATGTGTGTATGTGCATATGTGTATGTTTTTGTGTGTGAGTATGTACATGTTTGTGTTTCTGTGTGAGTATGTGTATGCACGTGTTTCTGTGTTTGTGTGTGTGTCTGTATGTTCATGTGCATGTGTGCTTATGTTTGTATGTTTACGTGTGTGCTTCTGTATGAATATATTCATGTGAGTGCAACTATTAGAGAAGGTCCAGGAAAGGTTTATACCAACTCTAGACTATCACTTTCAGATTGCAGGAGTGGGTATATTCTCCATCATGGATGCTATAAAACCAGTGTGACCTCAATTCCAAAACCAGAAGGAGGCATTACATGAAAAGAAATAGATATTCTTATCTCCCATGGATATAGAGCAAGAATATGCTTTGAAATATCAAAAGAATTATAGTTAACAGTGCAAAAAATCTTGAATACTACAGTAAATCAGATTTATTCCAGCTATATATGATTGGTTTGTCTTTCAAAAAAGATCAATTAAAGGACCAGCAAAGTTGTTCAGTTAGTAAAGGCACATGCTGTTGAGCCTGGTGACCTGAGATTGATCCCTTCAACCCACATGATGGAAGGAGAGAACAGAATCCTACAAGGTGTCATTTGACCTTTATAAGTAATATGACATCTACACACTCCTATAAGATAAATAAATAAATTTTGAAATCAATTAAGTCTTTATGTCAGGCTAAAAGAATAAAACTAAGTGATACTATCAACAGATGTATAAATAACACTGGGAAATGATGAACTCTTCTTTGTAATAACAACTCTCAGTTAACTTAGAACACAGGAAGCCATTCTCATCTTGATAGAGGATACCTGTAAGAGCCCAACAGGTAACAGTGAGTATGTTGGGATAGGTCAACAAGATTCTTATTCTTCAATCCTTTTGAAAACTGCACTGGAAACCCTAGATGATGCAGTATGGGAAGCACAGAAAGAAAGATGTATTGATGGTGAAGGAAGTAAAAGTCTCCTGCTCTCGAATGAGGCTGTGATGATGCATGCAGAAACTCTGACAGGTCAGCCCAGCCCAAAGCGATTAGAGGTGATAAGTGATTCAAATAAGGCTATTGGATGCAGAGTTAATAGCTACAAGCCAATTGCTTTCACCAGTAGTGAAGAAGTTAGCATGGATTTAGAAACCCGCTAGCATGTTCAATGGTATCCTCTAAAATGAAAACTTAGGTTTAAAACTGACAATGTATGTGCACAGGCTATAAAAATCTAATGGAAAAATATTAAAGATTTGGAAAGACACATAAAATGCATATATAAGAAGACTCAATTCAGTGAAGACAATAATTTCCCCCAAGTTGATATGTAAGTGCAATTTCAGTCAAAACACCAAAAAAATTTCTGGATATCCACAAAATGACTCTAAAATTTACATGTATGGCCAATAAAGCATTGAATGATCAGCAAAATCAAAGAGTAAAGTCTGTAAAACCAGTAAAAGCTGGCACAAGTTTACCAGAATGGTACAGTCATTAAAACAGTGTCATGCTGATGAAGCACAGGTCCATCAACAGGACAGAGTAGAGAGCAGAAACAAAGCTATAAACATGCAGCCAAATGATTCTGGCCAACTCGCAAATGCAAGGAAATGTGAAAAGAGTCTTTTCTAGCACTTTCACTTAAAAAAAAAACTCAAAATGGACCATGAAATACAGACTTAAATCTAAAATGCCAAATTATAACACTGCTAGACAAAAGATAAGAAAAGGTCTGCCCAAGTTTTACCCTCATGGTGACTTTTTAGATATGGTATTGATGGCACAAGCCACACAATTAGTGGTGGGATTCACTAAAATTGAAATTTCAAGAGTGGGTAATATGGTCATTGGGTCATCATGCTTATCACATAAGTCTGGCTTTGGTCTCCAAACCCGTGTTAAGGTGGAAAGAGAGAACAGGCTTAATAAAGTCGTCTCCACATGTGTGCCTTGATACATGAGTTGTACACTTTCACACACAAATTAAAATTCCATGTTTGGTCTAAGACAGTCTCAAGACAATAAAAGCTAAGTCCTAAACTAAGAAAAATTGGTGTAGGAGGGTTCTTCTGTATTTCTGTGCTCTCATTGGTTGAATAAAGGATTGCCTGGCCTGTAGGATAGGACACAGCCCTTAGGTGGGTAGAATAGACAGAACAGAAGGCGGTGAGAGAGAAGGCACTGCCAGAGATGCCATGATGCTCCTACCCGAGATGGACGTATATTAGAATCGTCTGGTAAGCCACCACCTTGTGGTGACACACAGACTTTTAGGAATGGGCTGAATCAGATGTAAGAGTTAGCCAAGCAAAGGCTAGAGATAATGGGCCAGGAAGTAATTTATGAATACAGTTTTTGTATGGTTATTTCAGGTATAAGCCAGCCCGTGGGCACATGGAACTGGGTGGTACAAAGGGCTAGCGCTCCTCTCAGATGTGGAGAGACACAGCCCTGCTCCTCCTCTTACAACAAGAAATGATTTGTAAGATATATATCTAATAAGGACTAGCATCCAAATGCATATAAAAATAGTTCTTAAAATTTAATAAAGAGATGGTGTCTCACACTCTGAAAAAGTATGCCAATACCTTAAGATATATCTTAGCGAGTAAGATAAACAGATAAAACATAAAATATAAACATATTTTCCATTTCTTACTTCATAAGGGAAATTAAGTCAATAGTGATGATAATTCACACCTATTTGAATGGACAAAATGAAACAAGACAGCAGCAAATACTGAGGAGGATGTAGAGTCTGCAGTCTCATGTATTGCTGATAGGAAAATGAAACCATCCATTGCTTTGGAAAACAGGCTAAGTTTCTATGAAACCAAACTTACTGTAACATATGCTTCTGCAATTGGCCAACCTGGTAATTTTTCAAATTGGAAACTTAACATCAACACAAACAACTATGTTTGGAAATGGATAGCATCTTTCTCTCAATTTTTAGAACATGGAAACTGTCAAGATTCAAGATTCCCTTCAGTTCATGGATGTGTAGATGATAGTGTACTGAAGCAATAGGTTAGTAATATCACCCGTAGCAAAATATGAACTACCAAACCATGAAAGGGCTTGGAGGAAACTTAATTGCAATGGCTAAGTAAAAAAAAATGTCAACCTGTAAAGGCTGAACATATTTTGAGTTCAAATATCACATGATATTTGGGAAAAGATAAAACTATGTCCCTGAACACACAGGATTCTTGGGGCCTTGAAACTGCTCTGTATGATACTATAGAGATGCTCATCTATAATTCACTCAGTATCTGTCCAAATTCATAAAATGTACAACTCCAAGAGCAAACCATCATGCATACTATGGTGTTTGGGTAGAAGCAATGTGTAATTTTGTTTCCTTTGTTAATGAAATTACCATTCTGTTTGATGATGTTGATGATAGGAAAACGGTAAAGATTTTCAGAGTGAGAACTAAAGAAGGGGATTCATGATGAGACACACTATTTTTAGACCTCAACCAACGTGAGAATAAAACTTGGAAGCTCAAAATGCCAAACATCCCAACTGTTGAACAACACTTTGAAAGCTATTGAGTCACAGACATTGCAGGATCGTTCTTCATTTCTTCCTACTTATAAAAGGTATGCAGTCTTCAATTAGAGCAACAATGTGGCTCAGATTCTTACAGTTCATATTACTGTGTGTTATATATACAAATAAAACTGATTGTTTTTACATACTCTATTTTTAGAAGTTCCTTTGGACTTTGAAGTAGAGATTTTGCTTTGAAGTTTATAGTGTTCAAATCATGTTACAAAATACAAAGAGAACAATTGCACAACATCTATGAACAAGCATTTCCTACCCTGCGTCATTTGCCATTCTTTCTAGCTATGCCTGTGATCAATTAGCAATGCCCAAGGTCATTTTTGAACATGAGATTTGAATATGTTGATCTCAAATTATACAATCTAGGTTTTATAATAAGTTATATTTATAATACTTTGTACTACACTGTTACTGGTTACTGGGGAGATGTGAAACAAGCATCTATTTGTCCCAATAAGGAACTGACACAGACCAAAGAATGGATACAACCAAAGCCCACCAAAACCTAACCTGGTGAACTAATATGCTGTTATTGTGGTTATATACAGAAGAACATGTGAGGGGTTCATTATAGGA
>JAQHUG010000005.1:10515069-10538530 GCA_028555095.1 Dicrostonyx torquatus
GTGTGCCACCACCACCCGACCTCAAATTTGTTTCTTATAGTCTTTCAGCTAGCCTCTGCTTCTTGCAGGCTGCTGATCTTGCCTGAGAGTGACTCTCAGCAGTCTTTACTGCTTATGTGTTCTTGAGGAAAGCTCATTGAACCTATCAGTTTCAGGAACTTCCTGAAACTGATACTATTTAGAGTTGTTTACTTCCTGCCTTAATGAGCTTTCCTACAGAGTGACGTGTTTTATCCACATTGTAGAAAACCTTGTGTTTCATTGTAAACAACTTTTCCTATAATATCCTATTGTTTTGGGTTTTTTTGTATCCTATGTCTTATAATATGTTTAACCTTGTCTTATAATGGCTTTAACCTTGGAGGAAATGGCTATGTAACATTGAAATTTTTATTTATTACACATCTTTTTTCTTTTACTTAGTAATGCTTTCCTGCAATTATGTGTGGCAGTGACAAGATCTGTGACTGAGAGTTGGAGAATCTAGACTCTGTTTCTGTTCCTATTACCTATTTTCTAAATAATCTTGGAAAATTTTCCTAACACTCTTTGGGTTATGGTGTTTCCACAAAAGTGGAATGATAATGGTTCTTAATTTCTCCATTGTTTTTTAGAATTTAATGAAGACTACAGAAAAACTACCAAGAAAAAAAATACATGCATGAAGGTCAGCAAGATACCTTAGTAGATAAAAGTAGATAAAAGTGCTTGCCATGCAAGCCTAAGATCTTAATCCAATCAATTTCTGGAACCCAGATTGATCTCTGGAAAAAAATGACTTCTCAAAGTTGTTTTATGAACTACACATGCATGTTGTAATATTCACAGACCTGAAAATAGACACAGATACACACATGCACACTACACACATACACACTGCACATGCACACCCACATTTATACCCATATATGTATGCAGGCATAAATGCACACATTGCTAATAATTGTAAACACTAAAATTAAAATGTGATCGTCACTTTGTCTTGTACAGCTTTGAGGATGTCTATAGACCATGCAAAGTACACATGGACCCAAGGGCAGCAAACATTAAACATAAAACATTTACACATATTAGACTTCCATAAAATTTTGCATACTTATTTACAAATTGTTTAATCCAACCTTTCTTTTCAGTTACTTTGAATTTTTCCAAGTGGATTTCCTCCTGATACCAAACCTCTATCCTGGCTTTCTTTTCATTTCATATTTTATTTTTACTGGTGTGTGTGTGTGTGTGTGTGTGTGTGTGTGTGTTGTGTATGTTTGTTCAATGGGAAAGTGTCTATGGAGGCCAGAAGATAGCTTTAGATCTTCTTGAGCTGCAATTTTAGGCAGTTGTGAGCTACCTGACAGATCCTGGACTTGGGTCCTCTAGAATAGGGAAATGGCTTCTTCTATAGCAATCTTGCACTAGATCATGGTCTCCAGCCCGCCACAGGATGGTTCCCACATCATGTGTGATCCCTGCACATCTCTTTGTTCTCTGAGGAAAGCCATTGGCCCATGTTTGTCATTAGGTCTCAACCCAACCCAATAGCAGCTGACTTGGGAGCCTTTTGTGGCTACATTCTCCTCGGAGGAAATACTGGTATATGGATTCTACAAGTATTTGTCCAAGTGCACAACAGCCTTAAAGAAGCTAACATTTCAAATTGTTTATGGGCAAATTTCAGGACAAAGTCCAAGTCATATCATGCTTATAGTTTTGAGTTATGATCTGTGGGTTACAATTCAAATTGTGGGTGAAACGAATCAGAGGAAGTGGGCAGCATGATGAAATCTGGTAACTTTGCCACATCAGGTATGGTCATAAGTGACAGGGGCATTCCATCAAAGGAAGAGAACCATAGATTGTAGGGTATCTTCAAGTAAACACATGGATAGGGAGGCCAACTAATTCTAAGTTCTTGAGATCAGAATTGGGCAGTGGCTAAATCTAATGCTGTGGAGAGGAGTGATTTTATAGTAAGCACTGTGTGTGAGAGATGGAATGATTTGTAAGGATGCATTGCACGGCAGCAAGGGATGAAGTAGAGGTTGCAGGACTGACCCATGAAAAAGATGATGGAGCAGGTCCAATTTAGTCCTGGGGTGTGTGTCCTGAGCAGAGGAATGATTAAGGAGAAAGCGGCTCAGATTAAATTTAAATATAGATTTAATATATGCAAGTAATACTGATGTGGGAGTGTTCTCCTATATTTTGTATTACTCTTATTGGTTGAATAAAGAGCTGCCTGGCTTATAAGATAGGTCAGCCCTTAGGTGGGCGGAGTAGACAGAATGGAAGTTCTGAGGAGAAGAAAGAAAGTGAGCCAGTCGCCATGAGGGTCCCGCAGCAGATGGAAGTACCGTAGAACTGTCCGGTAAGTCACCCACCTCGTGGTGACATACAGACTTTTATAATGAATTAGTTTAGATGTGAGAGCTAGCCAAGAAAAGGCCAGTGATAATGGGCCAGGCAGAATTTAAATGAATCCAGTTTGTGTGTGGTTTGTGTATTCCGGGTATAGCCAGTGGACTTGCGGCCACATGGCCGGGAGCCGGGCGGGACACAGCCAGCTGCTCCCGCCATTTACAACATAATACTATATTTAAAATATGATTGATATTAAATAAATATATGCATATATATTTGTCTATGAGATCTTTAGGTTTTCTTCTTTTTTTTTTTGAGGGTATGTTTTTGATTGGTGCTTGAGAGAAGTGTTTCCTAGAAATAGACTGTGTTTATTTCTGAAGGTGTTCTGTCTAGTTCCTGATCCCCTATTGCAATGCCAGTCTAGGAATTGCAGTAAAGAAGAGGCTGCCACTCCTGTGATAATTGGTGGATCACCCAGTGAACTAATTTCCCTACAGAATGAAAGGTATTGTATTGAACCTGACAGGGCCACACTGTGATATTGTTTGGTGGAAATCCATAAAAGTAATGAAATCTATACTGCATGTTCCATTGAATCTTCACACCCATTTTAAAAGAGGGATACTCGCAACATCTCCATCCTCATGTTGAGAAAGCCAATAAAATGCAGATGTCATTGCAACCTGCTTCGAGAACAGGAATTTGTGTTTCTCGGTTTATATTCATAGTCATGAAGTTAAATACACGTGTTCAATAATAAACCTGTAGTATTATATGTCACCAGGCTTATCAGCCATATGAAACACAGACACTATGAATTTCAGTACAATTTTATTTAAGAAATATTGAATACTTATTGAGCGCAATCATAGGCCAGAAATTAGTTCAGCTTCTAGGTATTTCACAATGTACAGACCCCTAAGAGATCCATTTTCTACTTAGATTTTTCTGGGAGAGGAATAGTTAATAAACAAAGACAATGACATGTTGTCATTGTAAAGTATTAAATACTATAAGTTAAATATATTGTATTGGAGATAGGGTGATGGAAACACTGGGAGAAAAGTCCTTTGAAAGATGATCTTTCTCGTGCAGAGATCTGTCCTTTGACACAAATGAATCTGAACTTCCTACCAGTCATGTCTGCAAATAGCAAGAGAAGCTAAAAGAAATATTTAAAATTGCTGCTTTCACCCATAGAACATGTTAGACAGCCCTGAAGGTGGAGTCAAATGGAAGCAAACCCTTAGTTTCAGACTTGCATGTGTTTCTGTAAGACCAGCTCCAGCTCCTGTAGCTAGTATGCAGACCAGAAGGGGATTGTGTCTAGCCAGTGCCACAGATGAATGGAGCATGTAGCTACATTGCTTACTGTTACCAGGAAGCACTGGGGATCTCTCACGTGAACTGCATGCCTTGTTCTCAAGCGTGGTGTGAACTTTGCAGTCAAGGAAGATCTGACAGGATGTCTATGTTTTGCTAACTGACTTCTTTGTCATCTCTAGGCACTGGACCAGAGATTGTGGATTTGGTGGGAAACTTTTAAAGCTTTGAAGAATTCTGGATTTTCTTGTGTTTTGTTTCTTTGTTTGTTTTACATATATGTTATTCCAGGCTATATAATTTATGTCTGGACATCTATTTTCATGGCCAAGCTGTTGAAGAAAAGGATTTGGAGCCTTTGGACAGTAAGAAATGTCACCTAGTTGAACCCGACCCACGGGTCCAGTTATTCAGGGTCTGAAGAGGCTCCTACCTGAAAATCATGGGCGAGAGAAAAGAAGGAGACCAAGTGAAATCTCTCTTGTCAAGGTCTCACTTTATTAGGGAACAAAGCCAAGTATATATAACCCAGAAATGTGGAGCTGGTTCTTGAGGTGGGGGTCAAGTCAGAGAGCGGGAACTGGGGGTAATAAACACCTTGAGGCAGAGAGCAGGAACTGGGGGTAATAAACACCTAGTTAGCTAACTAGCATACCTGCGCAAACATTCTTTTGTGGATAGCTAACTAAGGAAGAAGGGAATCTCTGTAAACCTCCTGGAGGCAATGGCTTCCTAGAGTAAAAATTCCTAGCTGGCTCTGTTAAACATTCTAAGTTAAAGGCCTTTGATGACCTCCTGTAATTACTAGGGCAAATGGTCCCTGACACCTAGTGTGGCAAGTCCTGAGATCCACAAGAAAGAGGATTCTGATTTACTTAGATCTGTGCCCTGTGCCTTGTAAGTGTGGAATATGTAATCTGTCACAGTGGACTTTACCAAATGACAACTTTAGAAATAATGGACACATAAAAATGATACTTTGTAGTGCAAGTAAATATATGATTCAAAATAACTCCAAGAAACAAGTAACAAATCCTAACATACTGTATTATTTTATTTGGGGATAAAACAAAAACAAGTAACGGACTTATACAGATTAGTTTTATCCATAGCTTTCACATCCTTGGGAAAGTTTATTTATAGACTCCATGAGTAGAAATACCATTTAGGGAGGAATTAATTAACACCCGCCACCAGGTAGGCAATCTAGAAAAAACTGAAACCACAGCCCGAGCAGTGGGACTGGTAAATAAATAATTTTGTTCAACTTGGTCAGTAAGCCATTCGCCTCCACACGTTGCAGATTTTTTCCTTAATGTGCAAAAGTTTATGGGTGTTGGGAAAAGAAACCAAAGGCTCCTTCATGTCTTGTTCTTTAAAGATATGGAGGATAAAGTTAAGGAGCATTTATTTGTCTGTCCTTGTTCCCCCGAAATGCTGAATAAACCTTGGTTTTCCCCCACCTCCTGAAGATCTATCTGTGTCCCACACTCTGACAGGGTGCACTGCAGATCATGGAAAGGAGTTGAATCTGCAATTAGCTCTATAAATCAGTTTTCCTAACTGGTTAGGGTGCCAGTGGGGGAGTTGCAGGTTCACAGTCAAATTATCTCAGGCTGTCTTAGACTCCTTGAATAGCTATGTATTCCCCACCTCTGTGAGGTAACCTGCATTCTGTGATTTACAGGCAAATTCTTTGGAAACACACTCCTGGGTCCACCAACCCAGGAGCTAAGCATGTCATCAAAAGCATCGGTGGCCTTTTTCACAGATTTTCTACTTTGATGAGACCTTTCTATCTGACGTGCTTGCCAATGTATTTTAAAAGTAGGTGGCTTTATGACCTTATGTTGTCACTATAAAAGCACTGTTAGTGCAGTGGAACATGTAATTTGGAGTAACCAAAGATCTGTGTTCCCAGGACACGGACATTCATATTTGGCACCAGAATAAACTATGTGTTATCTATACTCTGGGGTAAGAGCTGCGATTTAAAATTGACATGAAGAAATATTCTTTGCACAAGAGTCACACCGAAATACCCAGACAATGCTTCTCTGGGCGAATTTAGACTTTTAATAAGATTTTGGCAGTGGTTCACCTGAGCTTCATTAAAAAAAATAAAGTTTTGGAAAAAAATTGACATTTTGTAAATGTCATGTTTCTTTTTGACTTTGAAGGACCAAATATCTTCGTCATTGCTGTGAATTAGCTTACAACACCAGCCCCTCTCTTTGTAAATAACCGCATCCACCATCTCTACCCAGTCAGTACTAAATGTCACATTTATTTCCAGACTTCACATGTAGTTCCCGACTTAAGGAGGAGGAGGGAGGTGGAGCAGACCAGAATACTTCTATTTCTTTCAATGCAAAATCAGCTTTCAGATGGAAAAAAATGTAAAGCAGACAAGTAAGGGAAGCTGTTATAATATCATGTACTACTACCTGCTTCATTTTATTATTTTTTTAATTAGTTAATTTTTTGGAGAACCTCGTATGAAAACTGCATCTACATCCCCCTGGCACTCCATTCTCCTTTCAGATTTCTCTGTGTCCCCAAATGCCGTCCAGATGAAGTTGTGAGGTTAGTGGGACACACAACTCAGTGGACTGTGGCTTGCCTACATAGCAGAGTTGAACTAATGCAGTGTTAGCATGAAAGGTTTATAATGCAGACACAATGGACTGACAGAGATTCTATGTCTAATGGCAAGATATGAGGCCTTAGGTAACAGCAGTTCCTTTGACCTGGGGAATTCAATTGCCTGAGAAATTCATGGCATCCAGAGTGTTAGTTAAGAGAGCCCAATGTAAACTCAGATGGCATGATTAGATGAATTGTGTCTGGTCTATGGCAACTACAGTTTACAGTAGCAAAGGAAATCAAACCCATGCTTCATAAAAGTAACATTCTCATATTGAGTTCTGGAAAGAGGAAATTCTCTGAGATATGACTGTTCTCGTCATGTTGCCAGATGATGTCAGGTTTCAGTGGAAAAAGGAACTTTCTAGAAATGGGATGTGAGTGTGTGAATAATTCTAATTCTTGGGCAATATTTAAGGAAGGACTCAAGCCACCAAGAAGACAGACTGTGTGCTAGCGAAGACAGGCTAATGCAGTCTTTTCCAGCTACATGGGGAACTATTTCCTCTTTGAACATGAATGACAGCTTCCAACCTCCAGGCAAACTAAGGAAGAGAACAGTTGCTTTAAGTCTATACGGTAGAAAAGAAATATGTTTTTCTAAACTCTCTCATCATTTGTCTGCCATCTTGTAATGTTAGAGAACGAATTTGTTTGCTTATATGAATCTCAGAGTCCAGTCGTTAACTATCACACAACAGTCCAGGCTGGCGCAGAATACAGAAGAAAATGGATGGTGACGGTTGCTGAGTTGTAAGAAGCTCTGGACACAACTTCCATGTGATTTTGCTGCTGAACATGTGCATGACAAAAGTACTTCTGTCTGTTATGTTCTGAAACATTATGTAGCCTAAATATTTGAAAAACAGCAGACTTCGTTATGAGAAGTTTTTTTTTAATTGAACTTTTTAAAAGGCGTATGAATTATGTATGGAATTTAATACTGCTGAAATAGTTGATTTGCTCAAAATTGTCATCATGCTAACTGATTCTATGGAACATACCACATCTCGTCTCTACTGTCTTCTTTCTGCCCCTTCTGCCTTGGCTAAAAGGAAGAAGATAGATTTTTTTTTCTTCAACAGAAAGCACATATGTTTTTTTTCCCTGTCTTCTAGTGAATGCAAAATCTGAGGTGTAACAGGAGAGCAATATTTAAAACGAGCACCTGGCTCCTTAGGCTTGGCCTGGATCTGTGAGCTGGTAGCACTAGTGTGAGCTCGGTATGAGGACAGAACTCCTGTGCGGTGCTGTTGGACACAGGAGCACTGCTGGGGAGTGAGGCCAGGGTGCAGCCCCACAGCTGATGCTCCCCCGTGTATCCTAGGATGCCAGTTTGTTTCCCTGAGAGATCAGCCGTTCTCTGACATGTCCTCCCAGATGTCTTATTCTCCCGGAGCTGGGCAGTATGCCAGCAGCAACCTGGACCGGAAACGGCTATACCTTTCGATCCCTTTGCTGAGCTTGTGTTGTGGCACCTTTGTGACTTTGGGTTATAGCAGAGGCCTTCCTCTTGCACAAACACAGGGAAGTGCATGTTCAAACAAGAGTGTGGATAGGCATACTTATGTGTTGTGTGGCAGTCTGTGCCCCTGAGCTCATTCACAGACATGCCAACTATGTGACTGGTTTGAAGAAAATTCAAATTAGAACCTTCACAATTCTTGGCAAAACTCTTTACTGCGTCTAGCTTACAGATCACAAAACTGTTCGTGTTCTGGGATGCAATCCTGTCAATGCCTTACAACACTTAGAGAATATAACTATGGGGGCCCTCAGGGTTTGCTTTCGAAAGAGAATCAAGCTTCCTTGCTTTTGAGAGAGGCTTGTGAACTCTTCAGACCTCTACAAACACAAGCATGGAGACAAAAATAACCGAGGGAGGGAATCCTCATGAGGTTTCTGATACTTCCTGCTCTTGCTGGGCCATAAATAACATGAGAGAATCATGCCTTTGGTATTTGAGCATTTCCACGTTCAGCTGTTAGGATAATTGCAAGTGCAGAGGTGTGAGAAAAATGCAGTTTCCACCGTGATCATGAGTTGCTGTGACTATCTGTCATTCATACTCAAATTTTGTTTGTACTAAGAACTTCCTGTTTAGATTTTGGTTTGTTGATTGGTTTGTGGTGCTAATATATGGAGACTTAGTTTAGTTGGCAAGGGTAATATATGAACAGAGATAAGATTTCTTCCCAGCTTTGTTTGAGCCTTTGTATTAGAACAAAAAAAAAAAGTATACTAGGCCAAGTTTCATGGCGTCATTCTCATCCATATTTTGTTCTTGTTGATTTTCTGCTACCATCCCTTCCCCTGTTCCCCTCTCCTGCCCCTTAGCCCTCTCTCTCCCCCACCTCCACCTCCAGCTGGCTTTTCTGAATACTGACAATATTTATAAGAACGTTTATCATGTAATGTTGATAGATCTACAGGATACTGTTGGTAGTAGACTCACAAAATAGTTAACTAGGAGAGGTGGTTACATGTGTCAAAAATTCCAATATCATTGCAGGTCTAATGAATCTAAATTGATAAATTTCTGGCTATGACGACATTTAAGGCTTGTCCTAGTTCCTAGACTGGACAAGATTGGCAGCTCTTGTTCTCTTGTGAGTACTGTGCTGGGGATGAATTCTCTCATGAGTCTGTAATTAGAAGCTGAAGAGATTTTATGAGTTCCTATTGATTAGAAAATAGCTACTGAATTGGTGCCCAAGTGCATGTGCCCAGCGTGTATATCTCTGAACTTCAATAAAAGCTATTGTTAGTCTGGAAGGGTACAGCTGCTGTCACTATTAGATGCATCCTTTCTCTCTCTTTTTTTTTTTTTTTTTTTTACTGGGCATTCTTTTGTCTCCTAAGTTTCGGTCATACAGAGAGTCCTATCAAGGGCACCTCTTCTAATTGTGCTGACAGAATCTCCAGATAAAACTCTATGCCATTACTATTAGGACCACTTGAATCTAGAAAGTCTTTGCACTAAGGGCCAAATGGTGAGTGTGGTGATTACAGACAGCCAGCAGAGTGCAGAGGAACATAGATCTCTCTTTCATCAGATGGCATGGGTCATTTTAGGGGGTAGGCTTTGACCCTGAGAAGTATTTATATCAAACATTAAGTATTTGCCTGCCTTCCCACATTGCTTCTGTGTTTTTATCCTTTTATTGAAAATAGATTTTTTTCTATTTCATGTGATATAATCCGACTACAGTTTCCTCTTCTATCTCCCTCTCCTTCTCCCAGTTACTATCTACTCCCCCTGCCCCACCCTGCCAGTGCAGATCTGCTCCCTTTCTGTCTCTCATTAGGAAACAAACAGGCTTCTAAGGAAAACTCATAATATAATATAAAATATAATATAATATATAACAAGATAAAATAAAAACTAACACATTGGAATTGGACAAAGCACACAAAGGGAAAGAAGCCCAAGAGAAGGCACAAAAAGCAGATACTCACTCGTTCTCATTCTCAGAAATTCTATAAAAAAACATTAAACTGGAAGATTATATCCTTTAACCACTTATGAAAGAAAACCAACTAAATAGTCCTCAAAATGCCCACTGGGACTTTTGCCTTCACAAGCCATCATTGGTGGTCTTTATGTGGGAGAAAGACCTTTCCCTTCCTTTCCTCCTAGCAGACAGGAGTTCATTTGCAAGCTTGAAAGAAAAGCCAATGTCCTTTGAGCTGAAGGAAGGCAGGCCAGTGACACACACTTCTGTCCTTTTTGGTGTGCTTAAAAAAACAAAAACAAAAACAAAAAAAAAACTCAGTTAAGGAAATAATTTATTCGGTGGTAGCTTACTTCAGAAAATCCCATTGATTTTGGTTGATGCCTCCCTCCCCACCTTAATTTCACTCAGCACCTTGTTATCCCTTAAACTGTCTTGTGGTTCACTATTTATCATTATTAACCTTGCATTTCCAGAGCTGAGCTGTCTGGCACAATGCATCACATATATATCTGTGAATGCCTCAAACTATAGTTGCTGAGGCCTCTCTAAATAGAGTATTAACCTATAATTACAGAAGATCAAATGTGTAGACAGAAACAGGACTCCTAAAGATGTTTGAAATTATCACTGATGTGGTCTTTTGATGATCAGTAGTTAAAAATAAAGAACCTAAATCCCATCCCATTCCAAATGTCAAGTAATAATTACGGCAGAATACCAGTACCTGAATTCCAGGCACAAAAGGACAATAGAGACGCCAGTAGCATTAGAGATGGCCATTCAGTACTTTAGCTGTTGACCCTACAGCATATAATCACAGTGTGTGCTCGCGTTATGAAGAAATTGCAACCTACCTGAAAAGCACAGCTTTCTGACATCTGTCAAGGTGATGGAATAACAAGGGAAAAGGGACACGGGCACACAAATCTCATTTGCTCCTAAGAACACATTTTTACATCGGACTAAGTTCATATAGCGAGAAGTATATTTTGAAATTCCCTTCCCACCCACTCGGTGCTCTTAACTTGCCTTGGAAACCAGACTATGTGGAGGTAATGTAAGAAGTTTTGACAGGTGAAGCCCTCAATGAACTGGCAGTACTCCCCAATCTTTCATACAATTACCTTATTCTCAGGTTCCCCTGGGCATACTTTGGCAAGCAATGGTTAAGAGGAAGATTACTTGTAATTATTCGCTCCATTGACTAGTTTTGGTGGTATAAATCCTTGCCATTAGGTAATGTGAGGTGTGACACAATGATAATCTTAGAATGTATTTAAATGCTTCCCGTATCACTGACTCCTTGGGTGAAAGCTATCAGAAGGTATTGCTAAATCACACATGTCTCTCCCAGGGCAGAACCACCGACAAACTTCTGTCCAGCAGGAAGATGGTCTGGATTGTCTTCTGATTATTGTAATGATAGAAGATTGTCTTCTAACTTATTATAATAACCATCAGAAATGAAAAACTGGAGACTTGAACGAATTTAGTCTGTTTTGCCAAGAGATTAGCAGGGGAGGTCAAAGAGAAAACTACTATTATGGACTGAATTTCTTTTGTGCTTTGTCTGATCTGGGCGGGGCAGGGGAGTCCTAGACAGTTGAGATGATCCCAGTGAAGAGGTGGAGAGTAGGGGCAAAATGTTGAATTTAGCTTATTTCACTTCAGAAAGTTTTGAGGAATTAGCAGAGCCCAGAAGACAGAACTCTTATGTGAAACTGGCCATTTGGCTGTGTTAATGGAAAAGCTCTTGTTTTTTGCTGTAACAGTTAATTGCAGAATGGCATGCTTTATCTAACCTATCGAAATGTTTGTGCTAGTTCCAAACTACGTGGAACTCCAGCCACAAAGGTGCTCTTGCATCCATCCTTGGCAGACAATACCAAGAATAGAGTTAACTGTGGGTGTCCATGTTTCTTCAGCTAGGGAAAACAAAAGAATTTATTCTGAGATATTTTAATCTTTTAAGTTGATGACATTGTAAAATTAAGCAAATAGAAACAATATTGTCTCACACTAAGGAAAAAGGAAACTACCATCTGTATGTTAGTTCTTTTTAGTTCATTAAAGAATTCAATTCATTTAATTCATTTTTAAATGAAATTCAATTTGCATTCATTCTTTATAAATTTTTTTTTGTCTTGGGTTGCTATTTGTCGAAAATTCTCCTTTTTTTCTACGTAACTTGGAACTTTTGTTTACACAGATTATTTTAAAGTCCCCTATTTCACCTTGATGAAGAGGGATGGGTTCTGTTTGTAGAATTACAAAATGAATGAATGTGACACAGCAAATCTTTAGTCATAGGAGCTCCTGCCAGAGGGAGAAGCTCTCAGCAGGATGCAGGGCCACTTGAGGCCTCTAGTCTAGAAGTGAGCAAACAACTCTTTGGGAAGGCGATTTAGGAGATTCGAAGTGAGTGAAGCCTGGTTCCTTCAGGAGCAATGACATAGTGAGTTGGCTAGATGAATCATTCTGCAGCTGGCAGGAAAACTGAAGATTGTTCCTTAGGGTTCAGTAGAACAGTGTCCCAATTCCCCTATCTGTGGGGACAGAAGAGGGAGGGGAGCTTCTTTTCTTCGGGGTCATGAAGCTCCTCTCAATTTCACCAGATTTCAAGCTGGCATCTAAAGCTGGATGATCATTTTAGAACTTAAACCTTATTTTAACCATATTCTATTAAAAACATAAATTGCTTTGCAGTGTTTATCACTGTACAAAATGGCTTATGTAATTGCAATACTTCTTGTTATTTTCATAGTTAATTATACAGTATAGAGCTTCAAGAGAAAAATCTCATGAAGGAAGAGGAATAGCTTTTTTTCTTAATCCACCTTCCTAAATTTCCCTGAAACAACAGAATTTTTACCCAAAGGTAGAGCTTTCTACTATAAAGCATTTCTCTTGCTAAGACTGACGCAACGAAACACTCTTAAGAATAACTTTATCATTAAATCAGTCTCCGTAAAATTTAAATTATACTTCAAGATCGTACTGAAGTACTTCTATCCATCAGCTTGGGTTTGGAGAAGGGAGACATGAGACTGGCTCTTTTCAACACAAAGAGCATTTTAGTAAAACCTTAGTATTCTTGAGAGAAAATATCTCAGTCATTTTTGGTAGGGCTTGACATTTCTCTTTTAAAGAAATAGGTGTTGGGACTTTGAGAAATGGATCAGGGGTTAAGAGCATGTACTATTTTTGTAGAGGACCTGAATTCAGTTCTTAGCACCTATATCAGGAGGCTCACACCAGTCTACGTCCAGCTCTAGGGAGATCTAATGTTTTATACTGGCCTTTATGGATATAAACACACACACACACACACAAGCACACATACAAATAAATTAAAAATAAAATAAATATTTACATAGCTAATAGGTTCTTACTTTTCTGGACCTGATTAATTCTAAACATTAATAAATATCAGTCCTTCCTTTGTGTCTCCCTGGAATCACCTACAGTGCATGTCAAAAGACAAGAGTGACCACATTATAAAGCTCCAGTCTATGCACTGACACGTATCTAGAAGGCCCTTAAGTTTCTGAATTCATGAAAAGTACAATTTAAGTAGAACATAAGTGAAAAAAATCTACCAAAATAACTTAAAAAATTGGTTAAAAACTCATAAATCAGCTTACTAGAAGTGAAGTTGAAAAAAATTTAAGAGGTCATGAGACGAGAGATTTTATTTATCTCTTGTGACAATGGAAAAACATTGGTTTTTATTTCATTTACATTATTTCAGTCTGTGGAATCTGTGAGAAAAAGAAGCAAATACATTAAAAATAGACAGGCTACTCCCAAAGGAGTTGAACTATTTGCACGGTTATATTTCCTCACTATTGGTCGTGCTAATGAAATGTTTCCCATTCATGTCTTTAATGCTAACTTGATTCACATGATACTTATGAATACAGAGCAGTCACTGAGAAGACAGACTTGCATTGTGCTTTAAATTAAGTACTCTGAGTGCTTCCAAGTAAAGGGTATCTTTACATTTGACAGGACTTTGGGCACTAATAAATTCAATTCTTAAGGATTAACATTCATACACATACACACAAACACACATACACACACATACACACAGAGTTTTGGTTAAAACTTACACCTCTTTCTTTGGTTAAAATTTATAATGACTATACTTGATAATGTTAATTGTCCTTTTTAAAATTTGAAAGTAATAGTATAATCGCTAAAATCACAGCCTATGTGATTAGTTGCTAACCTCATAAATACTTGTCTGGAATTGAATATCATTGTTCAAATCCAGTGCTACATCATCATTATTATTATTGCTTTACTACATTTTGGCTATGATGATAGTAATATCTCTCAACTGAAATTTCTTTCTTTGGTGTCTCATTTCATAATCTCTTAATATTGACCCCTGTTTCAGGCCATGCAAATATAGAAATTAGTGTTAGGTATGTGTTAGGAGCTGTGAATTTTGTAAAGCTTTTGGGAAGAACAATATTGGCATATTAATTTTGGTATTTTAGAAATAATAAATATTCTAAAAGTGAATTGAATTGTATACTGTTGAGGATTCAGTCTCAAATAGCTCAAAGAACATTTTTAGAATGCTCTACCTAACTGAAAGACTCTTGACTAGCCAGAGGTACATTGCCTTGAACTAGTCAGAGTATAGGCTATATATACATCATTCAGTCTTCTAAAGATAAAATGAAAAAAAGAGAGTGAGGGAAACTCAAAAGTTTAGGCAACTATTAAGTGATAGGTTGGTTAATACAGACCAATTTTTCAAAGTGTATTATTACCTACTGGGGTTAGTTCTGGTGAGTGGCTGAGGCAGGTGGATCCCTAGTTTATGGTCAGCCTAACTACGTAGTGCCTTCAAGGTCAGTGAGAGCTTGTACTAACAAACAGACAGACAGACAAACAAATGTAGGTAATAAGGGCTAGGAAGCAGCTCAAAGGCAGAGTGCTTGCCAAGCATGCACAATATAAATAAATGAATAACTAGCTAACAAATGAGTAAGTAACACAATAGAAAAAAAGTAATTTTTTATGAGGTCAAACCTTTGCAGACTTTATTTACAACAAGGGGAATTCAAGATGTCATCTCACGGCCAATGAGGAAAACTTAGTTTTGAAGAAGTAGCTGTAAGTAAGGAAATACATGTGGTGTTGACTAATTTTTGTCAACTTGACACAAGTTTGAGTCGTTTGAGAAGACAGAAGCCCAATTGTGAAAATGGCCCCGTTAGCTTGGCCTGTGTGCAAGCCTGCAGGAACTTTTTCTTGTTATGGGAGGGCCCAGTCTTCCATAGGGGTCCCACCTCTTGGCAGGTGGCCCTGAATAGTATAAAAAGCAAAGTAAGCTATAGAGAGCAAGCAAGTGAACAGCACTCCTCCGTGGCTTTTCTTCAGCTTCTGCCTTGAGTTCCTGTTCTTACTTCCTGTCATAATGGGCTGTAAGCTATAAAATGAAATAAAAACCTTTCTGTACTCCTCTTTCTGGTCATGATGTCTTTTTCACTGCCACAGAAGCTTTAATGAAGACACAGATACATACATTTAGAGGAAGGCAACAAACAATATTTAAAGGTAAAGGGGAAACTGGACATGACGACATTCACCTGTAATTGAAATGGTTGGGAAATGGAAACAAGAGGGTTATGGATATGAGGTCAGCTTGGGCTGCATAGTATTCGCTTAAATGACCCTGGATTGCACAGCAAGATGCTATATTAAAAATCTGTAAAACCACGGGTTGTAAACATGGCTCAGTGGTTACAACACTGGCTGCTCTTTCATAAGACATGGGTTTGATTCCCAAAAACTACACAGTGGCTCAAATTCACCTATAACTCTAGCTATTAAATGGAATAGGATCCCCTTTCTGGCTTCCATGGTCACCAGGCACTCATGTTGTGTATAGAAACAAATGTAGGCAAACTACTCATATATGTAAAAGAAAATAATAAAAAGTATTTTAAAACCTTCAAATCAATCAAAATAAACAAACCAAAGTGAAAAAAAAAGTAAAATAGGAAGAGATGGTTATGTTAGGCATGACGAGATTAATGAGCTGAAAGGCACAAGGTAGGTGAATGACGTAGCTTTTTTGTACCACCCAGGACCACCTGTCTAGAGGTGGGACCTCACATGGAAGGCTGGGCCTTTCCATATCAATTATTAATCAAGAAAATTCCCCTGCAGGCTTGCATAGAAGCCAAGCTGATGGAGTCATTTTCACAATTGGGGGTCTGTCTTCCCACATGACTCAAGCTTGTGTCAAGCTGATGGGGTCATTTTCACATTTGGGGTCTGTCTTCCCACATGACTCCAGCTTGTGTCAAGCTGATGGGGTCATTTTCACATTTGGGGTCTGTCTTCCCACATGACTCCAGCTTGTGTCAAGCTGATGCTGAGCATGAGCTTCTGGCTATGAAAGTGCCAGTCCCTCTTTGAGCCTCACAAAGCCATGCCTGGAATCTTTTTCAGTCAATGTTGTGTTGGTGCAAAGGGAAGTGTAGGATTTAGTCACATCTCCTGCAGAAGACTCTGTGGCATGCCTTGAAAGGAAGCCATATTTCACGGGGATTTTCTAGTTGTCACGAGGCTAGAAGCTGTAGAATAAGGAGAAACGTGAAGAAGCAGATTAGGTGCACAAAGCAGGATGGGGCTTGTGATGTTTGTAGATAATGGAGAGCAACTCAGTGGAGCACTACTTAGACTCTGTATCTTACTGATAAAGTAAAAGCAAATTATTAAGAGGGGACACACGACATGCTCACTGATTCAGAAAAAAAGCCTGAAGTTAGCAGTGAAGAATGGCACTGAACAGCACCAAGAAAGAAGATTAAAAAAGGTAAGACAAAAGGGAGACTTCAGGTCTTCTAGAACGTTCTCACTCACCAGGCAGTCATAAACTTGGCCCTCTTAATATGTACTGTTTGGTTTATATTTAGTGAGTTTATTACAGGTTTCTTCTTGCTTATTTTATCCATCTCACAAATAGAGCTGAGATATGTTCTGCATGAAATATTCATTGGGTTTAGAGCCTTAATCTTAAAAGTAAAAGCCGCAGTAAAATGCTGGAAGAAAAAGAGTTTTAGTGTCTGTTTTATACATATGAGAGCATGGTGAGAGGAAACAGGGGGATTCAGCATGGGGTAGGGATGGGTAGGGAGCCTAACAGGAAAGAACTATTTGAGAAGATCTTAAAAGCACAGACTCCTTTGAAAGTGGGAAGTTTGGAATATGGGAAAAAATTGAAAGAGACACAAGTATGCGAAGAATTGAAAACTGTTAGGAAGAAGCCAAGCTGTGACTTCAAGCATGCAGTGTGGGAAATTGCCACGAAAGGAAATGGAAAAGCTCAAAGGCTTCCATCTGAATGCAGAGAATGGTCCCTCAGCATCACTATCCTGTGTGGCGGGGCCTTAAGAAGGGCCGGGAGTCGTACTAATTTGCAAGATCAATGTCATAGGTGGATGGTAATTTTCCTGATCATCTAATCAGATGGTGATTACTCTGCTCAAAGGCATGTTACTTTATTGTTTTGAGACAGGGTCTCATTATACAACCTTGGCTGGCCTGGGACTGTGGAACTGACTGTGTAGAACAGATTGTCCTTGATCTTGTAGAGATCCTCTTGTTTCTGCCTCCTGAGTGCTGAGATAAAAGGCATTGGTCACCATGCCCGGCTCATAACTCTGTTTAATTACATAGGAACCAAGACTGAAACAGATGGCTCCAAAGTTATAATATGTGCACAAGAACTGAGCAGAGGTGGAGGTGAGACCGTCTCCCTATACTGTTCTGTTGCCGCCCTTCTCACTGTCTGTTGTCTCTTCTAAAGTATGAAACAATTAACACCTGCCATCCTTACAACACATCATTACCTCTGATGAGAAACAAAGGCTCCAGAAATATCTATTTAATGGGTTAAAAATATAATAAGGGCCTACAGCTCATCTAATTATTTGGAGAATAAAATGGAAGAGGAAATAGTTAGGCAATAACGATCTTCTGCTGGAGGTATTCAGGCATTGGCATGATGGGTCCCGTGCAGTGGTGGTCCTCAGAATTCTCAATCTTGGTTTTATATCACAAATCATGAAGGGTTTTGAATAAACATCTGGCAATGATTAAGAGTAATAGCAGTACATGTTGTGCCTAATATTAAGGCACCCATTTTAGCCTCTAAACAAATGGCTTGTCTCCTCATCTTCCCATAAGTCAGCCTAGTGTTTCATGCATAGTGGATGCTTAGAGTTGCCATGCAGAATAGATGTTTGGAAAAAATAATTTAACCCACAAAAGAATAATAATACTTATGCAGCTTTTGTCCATTGTGACCTGCACACATCTTAGTGCTTAAAAATTTCAGTGTTTATGGTTCCTTTTCTTTTTTTCATGAACAAACAAGTCATGACAGAGTTGCACAGCACAGAATTTTAGAATCATATGTGATCTGGGTGGTGGTGATGCACACCTTTAATCCCAGCACTTGGGAGGCAGAGGTAGGTGGATCTCCCTGAGTTCGAAGCCTGCCTGGTCTACAAGAGCTAGTTCCAGGACAGGCACCAAAAACTACAGAAATCCTGTCTCGAAAATCCAAAAAAAAATAAAAAAAATAAAAATCAATTGTGAAGTTTGTGTTCCATCACTTATTGCAAATGTAGAGCCCAGATAAGAGAAACTCCACTGACTTCCCAGTGACAGCTGTCTCTTTGAAAGTGTTTTTGCCTCAGCTAGATGTGAGGTCAACAAGGAAAGCTAAAGTCTTATGTAATGATTAGTAGCTCATCACAGTGCTAAGGAATATGGATTTGGAAAAGTTTGATTTTTGCTCTTTATGTACCTCAGTTTCCCCAGTTATCCCATACCATAAGGGGATAATCACACCTAATTTGCAGGGATGCAGCAATGGTCAAGTGAATCTTTATACGTGAAGAACGGAGAAGAGAGTCTGGTGCATGTTAGCTACCATGCAACCATGTGCGGCTATTTCATGCAGAATGATTTATTCTGACGGATTTTCTAGTCCTTGATTTTCTACAATATCTTTGGAAGAGAAATATTTTCTACATGTCACAGTCTAACTGGAAGAATGTACAAGAATATGCTAAAGAGAATTTTTAGTTGCTCACAGCACTGGCTATGAAGACAGATTTGGCTCCATGGATTCTGTACTCTGACTGCTAAACACCGAGATCAGCCTCCCTGGATCTTCCCCACACCTTGTGACTGTATTGTATAATCTGGTATGATTGTACAGTAGTACTAAGAAAGACTGCACATATACATCCTTCCTCACTCCCTGTTTCTTTGGCTGTTTTCTTGCTTCCAAACCAAACTAAGGCAAATAGACCCGCAGATAAAGCTTACAGAGACAAAGGGTTGTTGGGCACACAGTGATTCTAAAGACCATTGCATTTCATCTCTACTTTCCAAGGCAAGAGGATGAAAGCTGGAGCAGCAGCTTTTAAAGAGGGAGCACGGCAGCAGAGGCGTAGGTATAAGGTATGGACTCTGCAATTCCAGCACACACTAAGGTTAGAAGACACACAGGCTTATTTGACAAAATGAAGCAGAAGATAAAAGTTCAGCTGATAATAGGATAGTCATTTACATGAGTAGCACTAAACTTTGAAAGCCATGCTGTAAACATTATCCTACACTACAAACACCTCGGGGTGGAGTTCCAGGTTAGCTCTCTGAATGAGTTAGATGTGCACTTAATGTCTCACTTTAGTAGGATTTTCAAATAGAAAATAAATCAAATGGTAGAATCCAAGGATTGAAGTAGGTTTATTTTGGGTTTCCAGCTGTGATTTTTCTGGATTTCAAAATGACTGCCTTGGTATTTATTTATTCTCTTGGGAAAGAAGGGAAAAAACTCTTTGCTGCATTCCCACTGTCTAGGATATTAGCTGTTATATTTCCTACTGGTTGACCTTATGAAAGAGGACACAGCTTCTAACCAGCTCAGCGTTTCTTTCCCTGGTCTCACTGAGTTACTGTCTAACTCACACTGAATGTTGGGCATTTCTTTGCGAGTATTGTAACACAACCCTCACAAAGAGACAAGGAACTCTGAGTCGTTTCCTTCCAGGGTCCAACTGGCAGATATTCCCATGCATTGTGTTACAATGCCCCCTTGTAGCTTTCTGGATGTTGCCTCATCTGGATTTGGTTTGAAAAGAATCAGTCTGCTCTTTTACCAAAAAAGTAGAAATAATCCAATGTATCATTTTTCATGTAGTCTGTTGGCTACTTTTACAGGAACCGGCCCAATACAAAAATTAACCATCACAGTTTGTGTTGATAAATCATAAACACAGGCTTTGGAGAGCTTAGGGAATGACAGGGTTTATGGAAAAGGAACAAAGGTTTTTCTCTACTGAAGGAGTAAAGCCAATGTTTTTATACTCTGACTTTATATCACTCAACCTACCGCCTCACTCTGTTCTTGTCTGTGGATCTCATACAAAGCATAGTTGAACTCATAGATGTGAAAAGGGGGTTGAGATACAAAGAGACACCAATAAATAAATTCTCTGGTATAGTGCTATGTATCTAAGGTCCTGGCATCAGGGTCACAGAAGAGCCACATAGGCTTGAGATATCTTCATGCACATGGATAAGCCACTAATGCAGAGAAGTAAAGCTCAGAGAGAAGAGATAGCTTCTCAAAAACCAGAGAATCCTGCATTAATAAACAACTCCAAAATATTCACTCAGTGGTGCGTATTCACAGCATGAACCATATACAATGAGAGGAAATGTTGTAATTTTCCAGCAAGCAGACAGAATTTACTTCAGTGATCTGTGCCCTAACAGGGTAGCTGGCCTCTACAATGAATACAGCTTACAGGAAATCATAAAGATATTCTAAACAGAGGAAGAGGTGCACCTCCATGACTGAACATTTTTATTCATTTATATGAATGCCAAAGACTTAGAAATTTCTTCCAGACTATAAATAATGGAGATAAACTATGAATATATATATATATGTATATATATGATATATATTAAGAAAAGGGAACATGGCTGAAATGCAGTTTATTTAGGTACTAATTTATTTAGGTTTAGAAATGTAGTTTAGAAATTCTGTTTTGTTTTTTTTTTTTTTTTGGTTTAGCAGAAATTTTGACACACTGGAGAAAATACCAAAAGGTCCTTCATCTGCACTGTGGGAACCTCATGGCAGAGCTGACCTCTGCTCTGGTGGTCACATGTTTCAGCACCTGTCTCCTGTCTGAACCCATGGGGGCTTCTGGGGACCTTTCTCTTGTGCTACCTTTGTCTCTGCTCCAATCTTTTCCAGGAGAAATCTAAGAAATATTTAAAGTTTGGATTTTGAACTTCTTAAATAGGAATGTCATTTTGGGAATACCCTGGATATAAGCCCAGGTTATTGTCATCAACCATTGTGAAGCCCACAGTCTTTTTTTTTTCTTTGCAATAGTTTATGAGCAGTCAAAATCAATTCTAAGAAAAAAAGATAACTTGGTTGTGCAATGTTATCTTGATCCTTAAAAATAAGCCTAACACAGCCATGGTATGACCACTTCAACAGGATGACAACTCTTTCACAAGAGGGAATTTGGAAATGGCATTTCCCCCAGAGTCATTTGAAATACGTACATTTTATGAACACTAGATTACTAGTTGTGCTATATTCCCCAGAGAGGCACTGCTGATGTTGAGGTTTTTATTCTACAATGGTGATGGGGGAATTGCTAGAGATAAGAATTTTTTTCTATTCGTTCTGCGAAAAATTGGAGTCAATATCTTTGCCCTGAAATGTGATGTGTGAGCTTTGTGAGCACTCAGTAGAAAAGAGACATCACTTTGGGGCCACTGGCTGACAAAACACAGCTTTTCTTTCTTTTTTTCTTGGACTTCTCACTTGGGGAGTCCTATTTCAGAATGCAAGATGTTTGCCTATGCTTTGGAAGAGAATATTGCACGTTTCTCATGAGCTAATGAATTCTCTATATCTCCAAGTCCCAACCCTTTCCAGGGTTGCAGAAGATACAGGTGTGTCACCCACTCACTGCATGCTGGGACAATTGGCTTTCTTACACACCATTTCAATGTCACAAGTACAAATTTGTGAACAAAAACTGTTTTTTCCATTATGTTCTCCTATCCATGGATGGAATCAAAGATGATGGAAAATTTTGAGAACAATGTAGGTATATTTTACTTCTCAATGGAGGCAGCAGGAAACACATCATTTTTCTAAGTTGTGGCTTTTCAGATGTGGCAGTTGGACCAACAGCATTATCTAGGAATATGATTTGAATACAGCTCTTCAGGTGGAATGACATATACACTGGATCAAAAAACACAGGGAAGTGACTAAGTAGTTCTATCAAGTCCTTCTCCAAGACAAACATTTGCAAACCACTAATTCTATTCAAAAATAAAAGTAATTGTATACAACCAATTTCCAAAAAATATTAATGGTGTTAAGGTTTGTACAACACTTTCTTGAGGCCTTTCAGAAGAGAGGTGAGTGATTTTACAAAGCCACATAGCTCAAGGTGCCATAGATAAGCTTCATTCATTGATTTTTCTTAAGATATATTTTATAGCTTAACACGCTTTAGCAACTGGAATTGCATTTTTATTTATAATAGTGACTGAACAGTCTCATATTTAAATATGTGTTGCTTTGTTTTAAAGTACTTTTTATTTTATTGATTGTTTTTGAAAATTGATGATGATAAGCTATGTTATTTAACAATTTTATTTTAGGATCGTATATATATATATTTTTTTGGTTTTTCAAGACAGGGTTTCTCTGTGGCTTTGGAGCCTGTCCTAGAACTAGCACTTGTAGACCAGGTTGGTCTCAAACTCACAGAGATCCTCCTACCTCCCGAGTGCTGAGATTAAAGGCGTGTGCCATCACCGCCTGGCTCGTATATTCTTTAACTATGTTTAAAGGTTTGTGGATTATCAGGTCCACAGGAGTAAGATACATTATTGAAAAAAACTCATGAAGAACCACAAATTAGTTTAGGAAATACAGGAGGTAGCCGAGATCACTATATTGAACTCAGAAAACACCTAGATCCCAGATATTTGAAGTTTTTTTTTTTCCAGGACAGTCAGTGGATAAACTCCAAGGGAAAGAATCCCATCAGTTGAGTCACTGTTCCATATTTTTAAACAAAAGAAACAGACCTCTATAGATGTGAGAACTCCCTTTCTACTGCTCTGAGATTCTCTTTTTCCCCTTTTGTGCTTTATCAGAAGGAAATTTTATCACCATCACCATAGGGACACAGTCTGTATTCTTTTATTAAATACACATGTATTCAAAAAGCAGTAGAGTTTTAAAAAGTATTTTTAGGTTTTAAAAAGTATTCAATGAAAAGGCAATATACAGCAAGCCAACAGCCAACATCAAACTAAATGGAGAGAAACTCCCAGAGATTCCACTGATTTCTGGAACAAGACAAGGTTGTCCACTCTATCCATAGCTATTCAATATAGTTTTTGAGGTCATAGCTAGAGCAATAAGGAGATCAAAGGAATATAAATAGGAAAAGAAGAAGTCAAACTCTCACTGTTTGCTGATGATATGATAGTTTACATAAGCAATCCCAAAAAATCTACTATGGAACTTCTACAACTCATAAACACTTTCAGTAATGTAGCAGGATATAAGATTA
>JAQHUG010000005.1:10543101-10570035 GCA_028555095.1 Dicrostonyx torquatus
TATTATAACACACACATATTGCACAAACATGTGCCCTAAGGTTTATGAATAGTCTATTTCTGAACTACATCTTTTCTGATTTTTCAAATTGTTTTTTTCAAAGACATATTGCTGTTGCTAGTCTTTCATGGCCTCTATAAGCTCTTAGAGAGTGGTGTGGCACTATTAGGAGCTGTGGCTTTGCTGGCGTAGGTATG
Organism: Dicrostonyx torquatus; assembly: GCA_028555095.1. NCBI lineage: Eukaryota > Metazoa > Chordata > Mammalia > Rodentia > Cricetidae > Dicrostonyx > Dicrostonyx torquatus. The sequence goes on from JAQHUG010000005.1 coordinate 10,543,299, forward strand.
TCCTTGTTGGGGAAAGTGTGTCACTGTGGGGACTTTGAAGTTTCCTATGCTCAAGATACTGACCAGTGTCACAGTCTGTTTCCTGTTGTCTTCTGATCAAGATGTAGCCAGCACCATGTCTGCCTGCACATCACCATGCTCTCTGCCATGCTGACAATGGACTAAACCTCTGAAACTGTAATCCATCACCTCAATTAAATTTTCCTTTAGAAGAGTTTTGCTTTATAGAAGTTGCTGTGGTCATATTGTTCCTTCATGGCAATAGAAACTCCCACTAAGACAGAAGTTGCCAACAGGAACTAGGGCATTGCTGTGATAGGCCAGATCATGTTTTATTTGAAAGTTCGGGTTAGAAAAGCAGTGGAATGCTTTAAACACTGCTTAATTGACCATACTAGTAAGAACATGGAAGACAGTAGTGATAAGAATTATTTGAACTGGGGGCAGGGAGGGCTCACTCAAGAAGTTTTAGAGAACTTTAGTATGTGGCCTTCTTTTGATATTTTGGTGAAGAAAGTGGCTGCTTTTTGCCCTTGTTTGAAGAGTCACCCTGAGGCTAAAGTGAGGAGTTTTAGGTTAATTCCGTTGGCAGAGGAAATCTCAAAACAGCCTAGTATAGATTCTGTCATCTGGTTATTAGTGGTAACTCTAATGAAGGTTTATAATTGGAGCTGGAGAGATGGCTCAGTGGTTAAGAGCACTGACTGCTCTTCCAAAGGACCTGGGTTCAATTCCCAGCACCCACATGGCAGCTGACAACTGTCTAACTCCAGTTCCAGGGGATCTGATACCTTCACACCAATGCACATGAAATAAAGTTGAATAAATTATAAAAAGGAAACAATTTTTTTAAAAAAAAGATTTATAATAAAAAGGAGAAAAAGGAACAAGCTGAGCAAGAAAAAAATGTTTGAGGAGGAAAGGAGCACCACAAGGTGGAGTGGAACTGAATGCAAGGAGATAAAAGGATTAAGACCTGGAATACAGGGAGTGGTGACCTCAGGGCAAGAAGATCTCAGCCAGCTAAATCTCCAACCTGTGAAAAGGAACTAAAAAAAAGTTGGGAATTGGGTGTGGTGGTGTAGGCCTTTAATGTTCATACTTGGAAAGCAGAGGCTGGCAAATCTCTTGAGTTTGGGGATAGCCTGATCTACAGAGCAAGTTTTAGGGCAGCCAAACTTTGACAGTGAAGGACAGAAAGCTGGCAAAGATGTAATTGAAAATGGGTCCTTGTTTCATTCCCAGCAAGCAGCAGATCTTGGCAGCTTTGGCCACACTGTTCTGGCTTTAGAGTTAAGTATAAGAAGAAACGGGCTATAAAATTTGTCTCCATGCCCAAGGAAAGCCACTGAGGTCAGGCATGTGTCAGGGGTGTCCATGAATGGAGACCCAGAGGTCATTTCATGAAGCTGAAGCCTGGATGGCCTTGGAGATCTCAAGATGTTAGAGATGCCAGAGTCGTGGTGTTATTCTCTTTTAAAGATATAATGATGGTGCCTGGTTTTGCGAGGGTTAGTGGTGGGTGACCTGAGGCCTGGGTGGGTCCCCCAGGCTTCAGTGAGTCCCCTGAGGTGAGGCCTTGGAAGGTCACTTTGGCGGGTGGGAGACCATAGCTGGTGAGAGACAGACAGCTACAACTTGCAGAGAGGTGAGTTTATTTAGTGAGTTATGGAGAGGAAAGGGGAAAACAAGAGGGTGGGGAGGGAGGGGGAGACAGGAAAAGCAGAATTTCCCTTTTCAGGAGAGAGTTAGAAAGAGAGAGTGAAGGCTGGAGGAGGCAGGATATCAGCTTCTCTCTGTGGAAGGGGAGGAGTTGGGTGAGGACAGGGCTAATCTCCTAAAGGACAGTGTACCAGGCGGCAGATCAGGCCAACAGAATACTGGCCGAGGAAAGTTACTAATATGGAGTGGAATCACCGCAAGAGAAGGAAGTGTGCTGCAGTCAACAAAGTTGAACAGAGTTAGAGATCTCAAGAGCGTTTTATCAGATGTGCAGGTGCAGTTTGGAGTTTGCCCAGTTGGTTCTTGATTTTGGTTTGGTTCAGTATTTCCTCACTATATTTCCTTTTCTGTGCTTTGGAATAGTAATTTATATTCTCTTCCATTATATGTTGAAAGTATGTGATCTGTTTTCTAATTTTTATTTTATAGGGTATTACATTTAAAAAATTATGAATATTATACAATAGAAAAGATATGCTGAGTTAGCCTCCCAAAGTATGAAAAATATGTTTTATTTAATATTAGATTTATCTTGATTCGAGGTAATATAAATTCACATGCAGTTGTGACAAATATTACCTGTGTCTTTATGTCATCTGCATTTCTTTTCATGAATATTCTACACTTTTTGTCCCCAAAGTAGTACAAGCATAGAATTCCTTCTCTTTGGTAGTCAATACAAGACTGCATAATTGGGTATTCTGTAACTTAGACTTCCTGCCCCTCAAACTGGGAAAAAATACAGTATGTTGTTCTTGGTTACTCATTAGCTCACTAAGGGAGAGTGACCTTTCTATTTATTTTATCATTAATGGGAGACAAAGGGAGCAAGCACAGGTAAGGATGGAAATTAAGTGTATGAATAGTTCCTACAGCACTATCTTTTTACATGTTAACTACATGTGTCATATTTGTTAGGTTTCTGTAAACAACTTAGACCAAGACACTAAAAGAAAGGGGAAAAAAAAGAAAAGAATACATTGAAGAGAAAATTGAGTCATAGCTTGGCCCATCATACATGAAGTTTAATATGCATGTGTAAACACACACACACACACACACACACACACTCCTTTCTCTCTCTCTCTCTTATAGTTACACTTATAGGATTCTGATTACACTGGTGATTTCTAATTATACCATAAGTAGATGAGAATCACAGGTTTTTATCCTTCCTAATGTTGTGACCCTTTAACATAGTTCTTTATAATATGGGGACCCCCCAGCCATAAAAGTATTTTCATTGCTACTTCATAATTATAGTTTTGCTAGAGTTATGAAGCATAATATAAATATCTGATATGTGACCCATGTGAAAGAGTCATTTGACCCCCATAGGAGTCATGGTCCACAGGCTGAGGACCTATTCCTAGGTAGTAGTAGCTCAAAGTCACAGGCATAGCTGCGTGTTTGCTCATCAACCAAGGGAAGTTTGAACCAGTTAGAGCCGCTCACTGAAGCTACAAGTGACCTCAATGTATATAATCCAAAGCTTAGACTTTATGTGACTAGCTTGGTCAAAATGTCCGCTCCTCTCATTTTATTCTTTCATTCTCATTCACTTCTCATTGAATCATTTCCTGGAGTATTTCCCATTAAAAGACCAACCAAATTACAAACTTTTCATTTATTTACTTGACAATGCCTGAGTTTCTTTTAAAAAGTCAGAGCTATTGTCTTCCACTTTCCAAATGAAGATTTGGAGTCACGGATTGGCTAAATACATTTCTCTGACAGGAAAACTCATAAAAGCTCCTAACAAAGAGTGCCTGAGGCAATGAAATGACATGACTCAAGGGGAAAATCTCCTCTAAAGTCTCTTATTAACTAACAAAACAGGAAATGCCAAAGCTGACAGGATGCAAAAAAATAACTAATTGCTCTGTTTTCTTAGACCAGCAAGCAGACTCTTTGGTAGGGAGGTTTGACGTGACTGTGTCCAAGGTGTTTACGTCGACCTGGGTATGGATTTGTTGTTCTCATGGTGGTGACTTGATACATCCCTTTAAGGTGGAATTCATATTCTTTAGAATCTCAGTGGGCAGAAAGAAGCTCCTTCTATCTATTTCATCTTTAGCTAACTTTTTCAAGGGAGTCATTATATGCTTCTTGTCTCTACATTTACTGAGGTTAATTATTGGTGGATTCTGGGGAATGTATGTGGGCTAATTTCAGAACGTATTTAGATTTTCCTGTGTCTGTCCTTATGTTTAACTTGCTCAATGATATGTTTTCAGTGTTTCAAATGCATCCAGGGGATGATTAAGTCTGTAAGGCTTTGTTTCTTAAGCTCCACACCTCCTAATCTTCAGAACTTGTATTTGGACAGCTCCAGCACCTTAATTCGTGTTGAGTACCTATTTGTGGTCTTCATGGCTGGATGGCCCTGAAGAAAATGCAGGGCCATATGACAAACCTAGGGGAAACCCTGGTCACAGGACTCATGTCTACTACCATGATTTACACTACATTACATACTATCATATATTGCAACTGACTCTTAGAGGTATGCGCATCATTTTCTCTGAATTTCTTTCCTTAAATTTATTCTACTGCTAATGTTTAATCTTCATTCCTTCACTTTAGTAATTTAGTAACCACAAATGAAAGCATTTTCTGAGTCCTATGATCTATTCCATGAATCATTAAGCTAAGGATTATCTCAAGGACCTCTCATATATAAAATATATCTTTTTTCCTTGACACTACAATTTATTCAGTTTCTACTTATTTTCTCCCATTCTCCTGTTGCTGTGGAGAAAGGTTGTTTCTATTTCTTTATTTCTTAAATATCTAAGTTATGTATTCAAAGTTTCTTTCTGATTTAAAAAAAACTTTGTGGGGGGTGAGCAAAACATTTGCCTCCTGTAAACCCTCTAGTTACTCTTTCATGGTGGCCCATGGTGTAACCAACCAGCATCAGGTCACAGTTTTACCTCTAGTAGTCTCCCACAGTCACCCACCCAGCCCTGCATGGGATTTTTCCAAAGAGGGAATTTACGTTTATCAATGGCATACTTCCATATGATGCTATAATTCAGGAGAGGGGGCTTAAATTCCTGCATTGTCTGACCTAGATTTTAAGGCTTTGTGGTGAAAAATATTGATGTTTAATATTAATTGTTATTTAGTTGTTGTTTTTTTGTGAGAGTCTTATTCTGTAACACAAAGTGCTCTGAAATTCAGTATGTTGCTTTAGAGTTAAATCTATGGTTTCACGAAGAAGAAAAGGTATAGTGACAGTTCCAGGAAGCATCACTGCTGTTTAAATTTGAGTTTGGAGAAGAGAAATATTTTATATCATTTTTATATAAACACAACTTTTCTCCAGTTATCATAGCCCCTTACTAAGGATAGCAGTTGTGATATTACTTCTTCAACACGACTGATCAGTAATTTTGGGGTGTTGTCCTGATGCCCTTATTTTTCTACTTGAAGGAGTGACTTCAGTTTCAAGTTTTCCTTTTATGTGGGCCTGCATGTGACTGTGAGTGTGTATGTGTGTGCATGTAAAATGGGATCTTTAAATTTTACCTCGTTCATATCTTAGTTTATGAGATGCAGTTTAATTACTAAAATGAGCTCTCAATTTTTATTAGTTTTAAAAGCTAGAATACAAGGTAATGGGTTCATTATGACACTTTTATACTTACCTTTTTTTCTTCTTCATCTCCTGTTCCTCTCATTTCACTTTTCCCTAGTAGTTGTCTTCCCCCCCACTTTCCAGTAGACATTCTGCTTCATGCTCTGTAATTACCATTGTCTTCTCTTTACCTCTTCCTCCTTCCTCTAAATCTCTTCTGACCTACTTTTCCGAGTTTCATGACCTATGCCTATCTAACTATACCAAGTATTTGTTTCCATCTATCTATCTATCTATCTATCTATCTATCTATCTATCTATCTGTCTATCTAGATGTACCTATATATCTGCAAACATACATACACATTCATACACATGGAAAGAAATAACTAAAAATAAGTCTTCAATTAAAAAATGATGACATTGTAGATCTTGTAAATTTGATAAGGTTGATTTCATAGACATAAATACACATAAATATGCAAGTAGATGAACATAACATTAATATTAACTTCAGCTAGGAATTCTACATTGTATAGAGATTTGGTAGAGGCTTTGTAGAACCTCTGCTCTTCCAACTGCATTTGAACCTCCAGTTACTTGTAAATAATCAGTGAAGAAATACCTATCATTGGAAACATAGTTGAGCATTTTGGGTTTCACTTTGCATCTAATAAATTAATAATATCAACAAAATCACTCACAAATAATTTTCTAGCAGCTCAATTTCCACCTTCTCTTGCTGGGCAAAATTCTATCACTGCAAATTATATATTACAGTCATCAAGGTGTTTCAACTAAACCATCTTGACATGCTAAATTATTTTTTCAATCATTAATTTTGTTAATCAATACATCTTTTTTGAGAATCTATTATAGGCCAACCACCTCCATAGAAATTTCATAAATGGTAATTGTCTCTGACCTTATACCTTTTTTTCCCTAAACTGAAAAGCAGTTGAGGGTATAGTTGGACCTGCTGAGCTTATCATTTCAGGGTACTTTATTGATACCATCTGGTTTTATTTTATTTTATTTTTTTTGGTTTTTCGAGACAGGGTTTCTCTGTGGCTTTGGAGCCTGCGCTGGAACTAGCTCTTGTAGATCAGGCTGGTCTCGAACTCACAAAGATCCGTCTGCCTCTGCCTCCCAAGTGCTGGGATTAAAGGCGTGCGCCACCACCGCCCAGCCCATCTGGTTTTATGAAAGATGTGTCTAAGGGTACTCTGATCTTTCCAAACTGATGTAGAGATTTCAATATTAAATTACAAACACCAACGTCTGTTAATTTTTCAAGAGGTACTAACCGTAAGGAGATCCTTGTAATGCAGCCAGGCCAGACGACCCAAGTGAAGTGTTACAACAGAAGAAGCCTATAAAAAACAGCATGAGTCACATCTTCATACTGACTGAAGCTGCTCATGTAAACCACAGTTGACAGAGGATGGGCTTTCAATCAGGTCTTAGGTGATGGTACACTCTGTTTCTAACCTTAAAGAACCCTATTGGTTCACCTCTGGATGTAATCAACTATATCTCAAACTTAAATAGGATATAGTAGGATGAAATAATTTACATTTATTTTAAGAGTGTGTTCAGGAGACTAAAATAGAAGAAAATGTTATGTTAGTTTCTCTGTGATTTAATGATTTTATCTATATGTCCATGTTTGTAGGTACAAATTACTGAAACCAGAATTTTCATAGTTATAGTAGCTCTTAGGCTGTGGCAATAACTGCCTCTGAATTTATATGTTAGGATTTCCAAGTTTCACACTGCAACTGAGCTGTGGTTTGTTTTGTAGAGGTTAGGGATTCTGTCCTGCTGAGACACTTTTGATAAGGACTGGTATTAAGCAGTAGTAACTCCAACTCTATAGTCATTGACCTATTCAGAGTGTGGGATTATTATAATGGATACTATAGTGACCAAGCACTAGCGTCTCTAGGAGTCTCATTCATTAAATATCCCTCCTGGTTACTCTTAATGATTGTAGATAGAGAGACAAAAGGCATCTTCTTCACTCTCGTGTCCTTCATTTGCCATTTCCCTGCAGCAAGTCTCTGCAGGTTGGCTGTTAGTGCTTCTTGTCTCAGGAGTCAGAGGAACTAGGTCAAGGTCCTCTGGCTCCCAGTGACACTGCTCGGTGACTTCCTTCCACTCTATCAGAGTTTTACAATGACAAACTTCCCACAGCCACATTATCTCAAGTTTCATCACTGCATTATGTGTTCTGTTGGGAAGACTTTATTGTTTTTTTCCTTCTGTAAATCCCTTTTCTATGTGTCAACAAAACTTCTTAGACCAACATAAATCTAGCAGCCTTTAAACTTTAAAATAAAAATATGAACAATAAGATTAATAATATCAGAAATGAAAAATTTAAACATAGGTTTAATAAAAACATAGCAATTGAAAGCCCTATCCAGTTTGTTTACATGCTCTGCTGGTCCTATCACGAACTCCTGAAGCTGGCATTGCAGAACCAGTCACTCAATGTGCTAAATCAACAGCTCGTAAAGATGAATAGGAAACTTATGGGGGCTCAGAGTGAAATACAGCTGCTTCTCAACGTTGCCTGGAGATGGCAAAGGGTGGTGACCGCTGGTAAGGGGCATGAATACACAGACTACAGTAGAAATTACCTATGCTTACTTGAGTTCTTTTTGAAGTCTTCTCATATCTATGACAGACTGCATTTTTCCTTTGAGGAACACTGTTAGCCATCAATCAGAACCAACACTTACTATGTGCCAGTTGAATGTCAAAGCCCAAACCGTGGGGCCTTAGCTATGTGATACCACACTGTGATCGCATGGTCCTGCCTGTGCGGACTATAATCTCTTTCTGTATTATTGTATTATCTTTGGATTTAGACAGTATTATGAATCTTAAACACTATTTATGTTTCTAGTGTGGCTTGCACTTTCTCAAAGAGAAAGTTTTTCACTTTTCTCCCGATTTAAGTGCTATTTAAGCATCTGTCTTTCACCTATCTTCCTGTTCTGATTTTGATTTACTCATGTTGCCAGTGTTTTCTGGTTACCATCCCATGTTCCAGCCTGTTCATTGGTGCATAAACATTTGTATAAGACGGAAAAGTTGAAGTAGTGTAAATTTAGTCCATAATTTTTCCCCAGTGTGACTTGTGCGTCACTATCCTTCTTCAACCCAGGTTATTCATTGGCTTACGACCTGCCTTTTTATGGCTCCCAGGCAGGTTTAATACCTGTGATTAACTGAATTTTCCAGGTTGGCATCTGTATTTAATCACAAGTTATTACCCATTTCCTAGGCTGGTCAGTGTAACATTTCAATCACTCCTTCCTTCTTTCTCCACTCATGTAGTAAAAGACTCAAAGTCATCTATACTTTCTTTCACATTATAGAGTTGCCCTTAGGTACTATTTAAGAAAATTATATTTCTTTTGAAGTAGTCACAGGAAGCACAGGCTTAGCGTATATAAACAGGAGGGAGAGGGCTGGCCGATTGCTTGGGAAGCTATTGTTGATTTACTGAGCGCTCTTATAGCTACACAGAAAAATTTGCCTCGGAGAAAAACCAAAGGCTATATTGGACCCCAAAATCCACATGGCTCCCGTGTACCCATATGTGATTAATAGAACAAAACGTCTCTTAACTTCATATTACCTTATTTGGGGAGGGGGAGGGTAACAAATTCATGAAAATTCATGAACAGTCCCCCTTTTACTTTGAACAATCCTAGTTTAGTTTTCCAAACTCTGTGATTTCTTAGCTATACATCATGGTGAGTAAAAAAAATTAACAATCTGCCAGTCCCCCTCCCCTCCGACTGATTGGTTCATTTCCAAACCATTCTTTCACACTGCTCTAGGTTCTCCATAAACCTCCCATAAAAGACCAGGTTAAGGAAGAAGGGTTGCATTACATTCAAGCAACCAAGTGGGTGATAATGTCTGGTTACTGGGATTTTGACAAATTCTGAATGAGTTAGGGTCAAACTTTGTGTTGCCTCCGAATTTTTGCTCTGGAGGGTGTGAAATAGGTAGGGCGTGTGCAGCATTGCAGGGATTGTATTTAGGTGAGATCTGGGATATGAAGAATTTTCTCATGTTTATTAGTGGAAACTATGCTCTACTTAAAATTTATATAGGAAATTTTCAGAATTGGACTTAATATTTTAGTGAAATATATCATATAACTAAGTTAGTCTCGGCCACATTCAGTGATCAGAACAATGACTGTTGTTCTACGAAGTCGGGACACAACACATGCAGAGACCATTTAATGACTCCAAGTAGTGTCCTTTCCTTATTATCAAATCAACTAAAACAACCTGAAGTCATTGCATACTTGCTATACACAAGATTTTCACTGCCTCTAAGTTGTGAATTCTATCTAGTTTATAATCTCTCATAAAAGTCAAATATTGATGATTAGCATATGCTTGACATTTGAGCAAAACTGGATAGTATTTGGGGCTGGCTACAAAAATATTTCTAAATTATCCTTTTCTTAGTTCTCAGTTTGTAAAACTAAATTAATGAGTAATTTCCTAGTTCGTACTTGTTCAGTGTTTATTTCTACTCCCACATGGAGATGAGCAGAGAAGAAAAGTATCTAGATGAACTTCTTTGCCTCACTAGTCTTTATTTATTTCATGCTACCTTCCACCCGCCATGACATCAATTCACTTCTCTCTGCCTTGCAAGGTCTGGTGGCTGTGGATGCTACATTGGAAGACTGCCATCATTTCTAGGAGTGAGGTCATTGGTGCCTTAGGAAATCTTGCAAGCCTGCTTTGCATTCCTTCTTGCCATTCCTCGTTACAATTTCTCTGATCCAACTGCCCACTAACAGCTGATGGTGCCTTCAGCAGGCAAAGCACCCATTGTTTTAAAAGCCGGGAGGCTAAATTGATGCCAGTATTTTCTTTCCATCTTTCTCCCTATCCCACTTCTCTTCAGTCATGCTCAGGTCTCCTCCAGGACACTTACAGTAATCTTCCCATACAGCCACCTGTGTGGCCTGGCCTCCTGGAAATGTTCAGGTATGCTCCGTTCACATGCTGATCACCTGTGTGTCCTTCATTCATCCTTAGAAGGCCGATTCCTTCTCTGAATTATACCGCTGCTATTTTCCCTTTCCTTAGGAAAAATGATCTTCTAAGCATCGTGATAAAAGGCATATATTATCATCTCATATATGATGTATAATATATGATCTAATATGAAGACTTAAGTCCATACAAAGAACTGCATCTATTAGTCACCTTAGCATAACTGCAACAAACTACCCAAGATAATTGGCTTGTGAAAACCAGAAATTTGTTTTGGTTCATAGTCACAGAAGGCATACATAATTGAAATGCAGCTAATACAATTGAAAAAGAAACCATTTTAATTTTATTTAACATTTCCGTAGGCACACGTTGCTTCAGTATTTCTTCTCTACTAGATCTTGTTAACAGTACTTTCATATTGATCTCACTGGTGTCAGTAACCCTCATAGCTTTCTTCTTTTGTCATCCTCCCTTGCACTTCTTTATTCCTTTATTTTGGCTCATTAAAATGCCCCAATGCACCCTTCCAACTCTTTGTTTTCTGCATTTGTCTGTGGCATTAATATTTACTCTAGTTTCTTTGAACATCTTTGTACAAATGACCCAAATCTTTGTCTTTAGTCACGATCTTCCTCTGACTTTTCAGACACCATCCTGGTCCTTACTGAATATACTCTCTAGGATGCACCTCTGTACAGAAACATGTGACCCAAACAAGTCATCCACTATTCCAACATCTTCACACACTCCCTGTCTCCATTCGTGACATCAATAACCTTTCTTTTCTTTGGGTTTGAAGACTGTTTCTTTGTAGGTGAATATCCCTTTTATCTGGTTGGGTGAAATCATTCATGGTATGTACCATTTCCAAATACATCTAGTCTGTTCCTTTTGTTTTATTTCCCAGATACGATCTCATTTCTGAGGTACAGATAGCAATTCCTTCAGAATGGTTTGCATGTTATATTACAATCATTCTCCAAATGGCTTCTCTGCACTCAACTTCCATTGATCCCTTTAATCTTAACTAATGAGTCCAGATCAATCATTTTAAAGCATGGCTTGAATATTTATTTTCTTGCTTGTGAAACTTTGAAAGTTCTGCATTCATTCTCAGTAGAACTTACACACTTTGTGGATTGGGGATTCATGAGTATCTAAATTCACACATCCAGTTTTACTTTATGTATGAAAACTTTTTAGTCCTTTTGTTGATTGCTTTATATTACACATTCATGTTGTGTTATTTCCATTACCTTCTTAATAGTTCAACTCTCTTTTATAGATATTCGTATTTTTCCCAATGCCTAGAATAATGATTTACACATGATATAATGTATACTATTTAGTTTTGGCCTTATGTACTTTTGCAATTTTATTATTTAGTGCTTAGGTAAACCAAACGTTTCTATGTCATTGAAGAAAAAGATGGTGGGTCGGGACATATCTTTTGTTGTAAGGTTTGTAAACTATAGAAAGTGAGACTTTGAAAAACTATTTGAAAATAAAATATGGCATTCCATATTAGAAATATATGGTAGGGCTAGGTTGTCACAAAAGAAAAAATTGGTAAAGCCCGAGTAGATGGTGGAAGGAAAATTTAATAAGAAATCTTGAGGGATGATAAGGAAATAGAAGGAAAGCTTATGTTGTAGTTTGAAGATGGTAAAATGTTTGAGGAATACAGGACTGTGACTTAGAGCTCTAAACTGACATGGTACTTATGAAAACTTGCATGCACATCTGAATACTGGGAAGGGAAGGTAATCAATAGCTGGAAGGCAGTGAGACGGGAAAGGTAGAGGTCAGACATGAAGCTCTTAGCTTTAAGCACACACCGGGAACTTGGCTTTGTTTTTAAATTTAAATTTAAATTAACTCTATTTTATTTTATTTGTTTGTGCAAGTGTGTGCTGCACATGTCAAAGTATGGGTGTGACTGTCGAAGGACAACTCATAGACGTTTGTTCTTTCCTTGACCATGTGTGTTCCTAAGTTCAAAGGTACATGTCAGTCTTATCTTTACCTCCTGGCCCTATGCTTGGGGAATTTGGAATTCTATCCTGAGAAGTTTTAACATTCTCTCTTGACAAAGTCATTAAGATTTTAAGAAAGAGAAATAACTTCTTTAGATTTGTTTTTCAGAGAGTTGCCAGTGGTAGGAAAATGAAACAATTCAATATTGGAGGCAGCAAGATAATTTAGAAAAATTGTTGTAATACTCTTAGGTAAGAAGGATAAAGCCCCAAATGAAGAGAGTGGAAGAGAGGACGAGGGTGCAAAGAGTGAACTGGTAGACAGATTATAATTGAGTTGATGACGAAGAGAAGACAACTTTCGCCCTTCTCTGAAAAAAAAAAATAAGAGCATTGGTAGAAGAGAATGAACTCATTAACTCCTTAACTCTCTGGGCTGGCAGAGTCTGTGAGTGTCTGGCCATTCAGGACGAGTATGCAGAAAGCAGGCAAACACAGAACTGCAGTGTCCATAGAGTGGATTGGGCCTTAACATCATTCATTGTCTTTTAAGCTAAAACCTAACCATGACTTGGAAAAGCACACAAGGAGAAGTGACCCTAAGATTTCCCAGTGATTGGTCTTTCCGCTTTTCTCTGTATTGAAGAGAAAATGAATGTGCTTGAAAGGAAACAAGTTCACAACCCTTTGCTTCAGGCTATATGGGAAAGAAAGGAGAGGCACAGAACTTACTGAATGGTGGGGAAATGGCTATTCCTTAATCACTATTTGATAAGTGTTTGTGCATATTTGAAAACTATATATTAAAGCAGGTTGGGACCATTTTTTAAATTTTTTAAGATTAATATAATTACAGCAATTCTCTTTTTCCCTTTCACCCCTCAAAACCCTACCATACACCCCTTCTCACTGTCTTTCAAATTCATGGCCTCTTTTTTCACTAAATGTTTTTGAGGGAATATATATTTATATATATATATATATATATATATATATATATATATTCCCCATATATATGCATATACATAAATATTGCTGAATATATCCTGCTCAGTCCATATAGTTTTCCTTGTATGTATGCTTTCAGGGCTAACCAGTTGGTGTGTTTCTCCCTAGAGAAGACTATTTCCCCATCTCCACATTTCTCTGTTGCCTATAGTTCTTTGTGTAGGGTGGGGAAAGCCTTGTCCATTTTGGCATGTCTGTAGGTGTCATCCTTGTTCAGCTCACATTTGGGCAGTCATACTAGTGGGACTTTATGGGTGTAGCTTCTGCTATTCCTAGGAGACACAATCTGAACATGTCTAGTGAAAATGGAATGAGATCATCTGTCTTCTAACTTCCATCTGTGGTTCTGTAAAGCAGATGATAACTTCAAACACTTTGTGTTTTGCTTTTATTTCTCCCTTAGGAAGTCAAGTCTTTCTAAACACAAAAAGAAGAATTGAGATGGTTATAATCATTTTAGTATTTATTTACTAAAGTCCAACTTTTTTTGGAATCGAGGTGCTAAGATAACCCGTTCTTACAAATAATTTTTCTTTTGCATTGTGTATTAACTGTATAAAATTTTGGGTTTGTTATGCCATTGTCATGTATGTGTATAAGATACTTTGTCTTTAACTCTCTACGATTTCTGTCCTTATTTTTTCCTCTTTCTTGTTCCTCCTAGATTCCTTTATGTTTTTAATATTCTCATTCTTCTTTCTTTTCTTTCTTTCTTTAGATTCCATGAGAAACCATAGGATACGTGCTTTTCTGCAACCGACTTATTTCCCTTAACATGGTGGTCTTCAGTTCTATCCATTTTCCTGTAATTGACATTATTTGATTCTTAATTTATGAATAATACTCTATGGCAAATATATGCCATGATTTCTTTATTCATCTGCTCAGGAGTACCTATTTTATTACTAGACTATAATGACCAGTGGTGATGTTGATTTGATAATTATGTTGTTTGTTGACTTTGCTGCCTTTGGGTAGATGTGGGAGAGGTATAGCTAGATCATATGGTAGATAGATTTTGGGGGAACCACTGTATTTATTAATTTATTTACCACAAAAATAATCACATTGAGGACATACTTTGTGTCATTACATTTTAGATTGCGTACTTTTCACACTTAAACTCTCCCTTGTGGTATTAACTATTCTTTCTTGAAGTTCCATATATTCTCTTTAATTACCACTGACAAAGGATTAACTTGCCATTTTATTCTCTCTTTGCATCACTCTGTAATTATAATTTAACATAGGTGCATATTATGGCACTTCCCGCGATGCATCTGTCTCATAAGTGGTTGGTCTACTCATCTGGTGTTGCCTGCCTTTTCCTTTTAGTCCTATGGTGAATCTAATGAGATATTTAGCATTTGCTGGAATGTGCCACACTCGATACTGTATGTATTAGGGTTTTGTTTGGAATTATGGGGCAAAGAAAGTAAGACATTTTTGGGGAAGTGCCCTTGGCCCTGGCATTCTTCACAGACTTTTTACCCAAGTCTGGGCTGTTGGTCTCCATGCCGCAGAGGAAGGCTCATCAGTTTTCTCAGGCTTCTGCTCTTGGGAGACATGCATGCGAAGGAATGCTGGAATGTCTCCAGGGACCAGCGAAGATTCCTGAGACATGTTTATAGTTTGGCTGTGTGTAGACTCATCTACAATTATTAAGATGAGGCATTTTATTTTCTTTAAATATGTTTGGAGAACATTTCATTTTTTCAGTTTATTTCATTTACTACTTAATAAAAAATAATACCGTGTTCTTTTCATTTTTATGTTCATTTCATAATCAAGCTACAAATCTTAGTGATATATCTAAAATAATAAGAGCTGGGAATTATTTAGTAAAGACTGAGATTTGAATATATACATATGTATCATTTTAATCTCTAAAGAATGAACAGGGTTTTAATACCAATTACTGTCATTCTTTTATTTAAAAAGAGCCTTTTGGAAATTTATATACCTCTATATACTAGTCCTTTATTATTGACTGTTAATAAAGATAAATTTGAGCATTATATTCTTTTTTAATCATGACATCTTGTTTTGGAGATTTAGCAAATGAGACATACAAGAAAAAGCCAAATATGGAATAGTTGATACCCCCCACTATTTATACATTATATATTTAAAAATTGTTTTTCCTAACAAAAACATGTGTCATATTTTATGTTCCCATGTACCACATTATTATCGTATTCCTAACATGCTTTCCAATTTGCTTAATCTGTTTTAGAAGGAGTCAAAATTAAGTCATCCTGCTACCTTGTGGCTAAAATTTGAAATAGCAAATACTGTATTTAAGATTTGAGACTTGAAGCTTAACTGTTAAGATAAGCAAACAAAATCAGTACCTAAAAAAAAAATCTAGATCTAAATGAAAACCTCAGTGGTTATCAAGTTAGTTTTTCTTTATGCCCAGGAAGATACCAGAAAAATGCCAGTCACACCGTAAAAGTGGCTGGGGAGATCTAGGGCAGAGAGCAGATAGGCAAAACAGGTTTTGGGGATTCCTTAGAGCCACCAAGGAACTGAAGCTCCTAATAATTTTCTCCCAGAAACTCTGATTCTACTAAGTCAAACTTAATGATTTTTAATAGACAAAATCATCACAGGCATATGAAAATTTCTTTATTCTTTTTAATTCAGGCCCAATTTAAACCACCCTTTAGAATTAGCCTCAGAAAGACAAGAGGCACAGCTCTGTGTGTATTTTCCAGTGTGGCTTTCTTTATTTTGCTTCTGACAGAGACCCATGTTAGAAGCAGAGAGGAGAGATTAGGGAAAACACAGTCTTCAGCATTTTCAGAGGTCACTGCTCTTCTCACCCCTAACCTCTACATTTTGAGACTACTCTTGGGGTAACTCCCATGTTGAGTTTGAGACAACAAAGAGGGCTTGTCTCCTTAGGAGAGTGGTTCTTGAAAAGAGGAAGGAACCATTTCTCATTACTACTTAGATCCCCAGGGCAGCTCATTTGTCAACTTGTAAAAAGATGAGCTTTTATTTAAAATCCTCATTATTTCCTTTAAGTTGGCAACTTGATGTTTTGGTTGTGTGCCTAGTCTTTAAAGGATGAACCATCTCTCCGGTCCAACTCCTCAACTTAAAATTCTTAGCAAGAAACTTCATTTTTTGTAGGCTACACCAAACGTCTTTATAGTTAGGCAATATCTTTGCTTCATGCAATATTAATAGCGAAGTGGATACTTGAAGCTCACATGCTTTTCTGAGTTGAATTGGCCACCCTCCATTTCTTAGCTAATTGTATTTGATCGAAGTTGTTTATGTGTCTGCTTTAATCACTGGACCCTTATTCACGAAATTTCATTGTAATCTAATCCACAAAATAGACACGCATCTGTTCAGTTCTACTACCACCTTTTAAAAGCATCTTTTTCTTTGCAAAGCCCGCTATTTCCTCTGGCAGATGCCAAAAGTATTAGTGGTGGCCAAGAGGCTTCTGTCTCCTAATGAGTAGCAGGTGTGGTGAGAAAGGCTTATTATTTATCACTTCTTCACCCAGGACACTGTTCTATGCGTGTAAGACATTTGCGCTCTTCCCTATCAATGGTGCCTTTATTTCCTATGGCGTATCTCTGTGTCTGAAATGCATGTTCTACTTCACACTAAACATTGACATTCACTGCCTCAGAGACTACCTTCACCTTCTGTGTGCAGTAATGGGGTCAGCTAAAGCAGGGCTACTAATGCTTCCCAGATTTGGGATTATTTGAGGTCACAGGGTAAGGGAGTGGGTGGAAAGGGGAGGTGATGGAGGAAGGAATGACTATATTTCTTGATTGAGCTTTTGTTTCTGATCTTTAGTGTGTGATGCGAAGCCTTTCTCATAGCTTGCCTGTTCCAGATGGATTGGAGCTGGTCCATTTTGGTTTTCTTTGTTTGATGTTCTGCCGAGATTAATGAGAAAACCACCTTTTTGGATGTGTGCTAGTTATACTTCTCAAGGTTGCATCTCATGTCCACAGACTTTAAGATCATTAACCCAGACATATGATTTCATTGAAAACACAGATTCTGATACTCACCTATATGAGATTCTTCTATTTTGCTCAGGCCTTTCAGGAATTACATATCATAGACACACAATTTTGAAAAGATGCCTTTTTACTTTTTACTTATGTTAATGGCTCTGCATACCTGTGTGGGTGTCTGAAGAGGCATGAAGAGTATATCAGAACCACTAGAGCTGAAATTATTGGCAATTTTAAGCTCTTCACTATGTATACTCAGAATTGAACTCAGGCCCTCTGCAAGAGCAGCCAGTGTTCTTAACCACTAGGCATTTTCTCCAGCCCCTACCTCTATGCACACATTTTAAAAAGAGTGACAATTTCGAGTAGTAGAAACTTCATTTTCAGGACATTTGGACTTCAGGTGTCACAGAGAAGTTTAGGGTGTAGAGTTTAGATGGTGTGCATTTCTGGAATTGGTCCCAAATATCCTTTACCTGAAGTGATACAAGCTTTTATAGACAAGATAGTGCTATGCAACACAAATGAAAATACAGAAGCAAGTCGGAACTTCATGAATACCTCAATGGTGACTTCAGATGTGCAAGAACGGATTGGATTGTGGTCACCTCATATTTTGTTCTTACTACTTTTCAATTCTAATTATCTCATGTACATCTAGCTTATGGTTAATAACCATAGTATCTATAGAAACTATTGTAGGCGGTTCTAAGCTTGTTCAAGTCTTCCTTCCCAACAAAAACAAAAACAGCATTTGCGAAAGTAAACAAGAGTGAGCACTAAAGTGCAGTCGCCTTTATGAACAGCAATCCACAGTTCAAAGTGCTGTGGATTTAGCATCTTACGGCTAAGATAAAAATGACTTGCACTTTAAAAATTATTACAGTGTTAATTAGTTCATTCTACTATTAATATCTATCATGTATATTCTTCATTGTCATCTAATATAATCTATTAAAATTTTAAACTTTGAAATTTCTAGTACTTTTTTCTAATTGGAAATATCATGTTAATTTTCAGAAATTTTGTGTGTTATAGACTAAATCTTTATTCTTTACTTGAGGAATATGTCAGAACCAATCTGTCAAAAAGGCCATAGTACTGAAATAATTTTGCAGATTCATTGTAGTCCCATCAAGATGCTAATAGTGTCCTTCACAGAAGTAAAAAGAAATATCTAATGTGCAGAAGGAAATAGAACATATTCAGCGTAGTAAAATCAGCTTATCACAAGGGAGCAATGCTGAAAGTATGGCAGTAACTGTTGAAAACGTACTGTAACTCATGTCCCACAATCATCGTGGTGTTGGTGTAAAAGTTAGCATTGAGTCCAAAGGAGTAGGGTTCTCAGAACTTTTCCACAGACATCTGATTCTCCCAAATATACCATGTGTATTGAGGAAAGACAGTCTTTTAGTTAAAAGGTGTTAGGAAAACTGGATATTCACATGTGGAAAACTGAAACTAGAGTCCATATCTCTCATCTCTCTAACAATTTAACTGAACATTGATTAAAGGCCTTTATATACGGCATAAAACTTCAGAGTAGTAGAGGGAACATAGGTGACTCATCTGGAGATGTTTATTTGTTTTTCAATATAAGATCTCTCAGTATAGCTCTGACTGTCCTTGAACTTCCTCTGTAGACCAAACTGGTCTTGAGCCTGCCCCGCCTCCTGCCCCTGCCTCCCAAGTAAAGGCTTGCTCAACCACACACTGCTTATATTTGAAAATGGAAATACAGGTAATGACTTTCTGAAAAGAACTCAGATAGCTGTAGGGATGGGTTGACAAATGTAACTGCATTAATGTACAAAATTATAAAATTCTGCACAATAAAGAAAAAGTATGAGAACAAAGAGCATACCAAGTAGAAATCCCTGCTAGCTATTCTTCTAACAAAGAATTAATATTTAGATATACCAAGAACTCAAACTTACTCCCTAACAAATGACAATATGAACAGACAATTTTCAAAAGAAGAATTATAACTTGTTGAAAATAACAAAAAATTTGAAGATCAAAGAAATTCAAAATTAGAACTAGGCTGAGTTTCTGTCCCATTAAGACAGTAAGAAACTAGTCTAGTCCATTGTACAGAGTTTAGAAAAGCTTCATTTCAAAGGGTAAGAGAGCAAAATCTTTCCTGGATCTTAGAGATTTGGTAATTTTTATTACCTGTATCATATCAGATTAGGTCAATTCCAAAATTGAATTCAGAATGGGAAAAAGAAACATATTTGTGGCAGTAAACATTTTGAAGGAGAGAATACAATAACATGGTAGTTAATATACTATAGAGATAGAGGTAGGTGTTAATAGTTGAAGGTCACTCTCTAAATGAATTTGAGAAATTTCTCCTCTTTATGTTGTGATTACTGGCATCACCAATGGTTATTCTTACTTTGAGAAACAGGCAACAGTAGTCTATGTATGACCTTTTTATGAACTTCACTTAGGAAATATCAGGCTTGACATAGAGAAGAAAATTCAAAGAAATTTTCCTTAATCCAATGTCACAAACGTTGATTTTACATGACTTGGCCTTCACAAGTATCTTTGCAACTGACGCCACCTCTGGTACTTCCAATGATCCTTCTCATGTTTGCAGGAGAGCAGAAGCTTGCCAGAGTTTACAATCACCCTTGAGAATGGACATCCAGTGAAGGAAAATATGAATGCTTAATTAAGAAACATTTATTTTCCTTTTGTTTTGCATTTTTTTTTGAGACAGCATTTCTTTGAGTACCCTGAGTATCCTAGAACTCACTGTGTAGACAGAGTTGGCTTCAATCTCAGAGATCCTCCTGCCTCTGCCTTCCAAGTTCTGGGATTAAAGACATGTGCCACCACCACCAGACAAGAAACATTTCTTAACAAAAGCAAATCATTAACAATAGGAATCAAGAAACAAAGATCTTCCACTAACTTCTTGGTTGTTTGGGATTGAATTTATTTTAAAATATAAAATATGAACATAATACAATATTCTCCATAATTAGATTAGTACACATCTCAGTGATAGAGGTCAGATTGGTGGTTAACTAAATGTAAAACCTACCACACAATTGCTAATGAGAAAGAATGTGAACCTCTATCCCAAGCCTGGGCATTTATTTTGAGTTCATAGCTACTAACTCCTAGAGGAGACACCAATACAATGTCTTTAGCAGAAATGGAGCATCAGCCCTGCCAAAAATTAGATATCAAATCGGATGTTAAAAGAAATCTGTGCTTTCTCCATTCATACTGTCTTGCAACCTCCTTCGGTAACCTAACAATCATCATCTTCAACTTCCTCTTAGTAAATGTTCAGTTAGTCTTAACTTTGACATTAAGCATAGGGGAGTGTTTTCATGTACAATGGTAATTGCAGTTTTATAAGGAATTCCTTATGACTATGGAGGAAAAAAAATATTAAAGATCACTGTCAATTCAGTGACTCACAAGAGAAAGCAATACTTCTGAAGATCCTGGCATCGTGCATGCCAGATCCTGTGGCTGGATGTATTTTATCAAGGCTATTCTTGTGTGTGTTGTGATGCCTCCCTTCCCTTGTGTGTGGACTGTGACCCTTTCAAGAGAGGTATTGCATGTCTCCTATCTCTTCTTACAGAGTGCAGATAGAACTGGGAATCTGAAGACATTTTTAGCAATTCTGTATGGTAATGAAAAATATACAAGTTTTACAAATGGATATATTTTCCATAAATTTAACCCTATTGGCTATCAGCTTATTGCTGTTTCTAAATCATTCAGTAGGCATTCTTCTGTTTTGGAGAGTTTGTATCTTGATTGGGACATCCACAGTTGACACTATGTGCTTATGTGTCTGTTTTATTCCTTTTCTATTCTTAGTGGAAGGAGTTAATGACATAATTCATGAAGAAGAAAGCCTCATGGAATTTGACAGTAACGAGAAGCAGTGGTGTACTAATTTGGTCATTGTACATATCGCAGCTTGCCATCTCAATTTCAACCATAGCTAAAGTGCTAAGTCATGCATGCAGATGTTGAAGACATGACCTCAGGGGCTCTTTCAGGCTGTGAAGACTATTATACTGAGTGCATTTTGATACTGAGAGGCCCAATCCCTCAGTCAGCAGCTAATTTGTACAGCTTGTTGGCCAAGAGTGACAGAATAGGCACAGTTCCTACAGCAGGCTTTTAAATTGGAGTGTTAGTCTTTATATACAACTTACGGTGTTTAGAGACTATAAGACAACATAATTTGCCTGTATCGAATACACAGGTGTGTATATAGTATGTGTGTTGGCAGACATACTATGTATAGATGCATATTATATTTATTAAAGTGTAACCATATATCCGAGATGTGCAAAAATGAAAGTCTACTTTTAAAAATTGCTTTTTAGGTTGAGTAGATAGGTCAGTAGGTAAACATGGTGATGCATTAGAGTCCTTGTCTCAGACAGTGTGGGAAGTGTCAACACCTAAGATGTCGCCTGGTTCTAGCACTGAGGAGGAGAAGTGATCATGGACTCCCACATGTAATGAAGAAGCTATTTGCAAATGACACCTTCTGGGAAAGGAAAGCCAGTTCTCTTAAACGTAGTGTCACTTGGTATATCAACCGCATTCCAGTGCATGCCCCAAGCCCAGGACTAATTGGACAACACAAAATATACAACATTTTGTGTATGTGTGTATGGGGGTCTTCTTTTTCCATTTTGCCTTATTTTGGCATTTTGTCTTATTGAATATTTTGTGTTTGTTTTGATTCTCATTTTATAGTTTGATAGTTTTGGGGGTGAGGAAGGAGAGAGAAAGAGAGAAAGATCAAATTGTGTGGGTTGTGAGGTGTGAAATAGGGAAGACTTGGGGAAGGGGAAAGAATATGATCAAAATATAAAAATGTAAAATATATATGTTAAAAAGATTGTCAATAAAAAATTAACAAAAAAGAAAAAGATTGTCTTATGATCATTGGATATATGTGCGTGCACGTACACACACATACACACAGATGGGCTTATTCTAAAATATTAAGACTGGATGAAAATTTATTTTCACTTAGTACATAGTATTGCTTACATTTGAAAATTGAATCATATTTTCCTAAACAGGAAACTTTGCTATGATATTTAAAGTCTTTTATTTATTTATTTTTATTTAGAATTCAGAGTAGTAGGTCCACTTTTGTCATTTTCATACATACATTGATATTCCCCTCAGCATTTATTTTTAGTGTTAAGTTATAACAAGAGCTTAGGGTTCTAAAAACCATAATTTAAGTTTTTTAAAAGATGCATATTTCTGGCATGCCATCTACTTATACTTACTTAAATCTTATCATATTGATAGAAGTATAATTCTTTTTCTGCTTTTACTTGCATTTAGTAAGGACACAGAATTTTCTGATTCCTTAATTTACAATTATCCTATTCAAATTCACTGTAATAGGAAAAAAGGTGTTCCTTCCCAATGAGGCTGCAAAGCTGGATCATTAAAGCTATAAACCTCCTTCCCATGACAGTTCACGAAAGAATGTTCTGTTTAGTTTTCCCAGACTTATGCTAGGACAGGCAAATGTGAGGACCAAGGCAGCCAGAATTTTTTTCTCACTTCTGATACCTTGGCGTCTGGAGAATGCTAATAGGCTGGGAGAAACCAATCCCAAGGAGCTGTGATGGTTGGCTTACCTGGTCAGTATTATCTTTCCAAGCTGGAGCAATCTTTTAAAAATGGGCAACCATATTCAGGGTCTTTTCATTCCCATGATCGAAAGCAGAGACCTTTAGACTGGCACCTCATAGATGGAGAACCCCCAAAGGAATGTCCTATTTTGCCTTCTGCATTTGAGCAACACTGACAAATATCCAGTAAAGAAAAATTACCAAAAATCTGTTTTTCTTAGTAGTGATTGGATGCAGTGGGATAATTAAAATGAAAAGGAAAACAGGAAGTTGGGGATTGATGGGGCATGAAGGGCAGAAAGAGGGAGATGTAAGGAGTCCTGATCTGAATATATTGTTCATAGGTATGAAATTCATGAAGAATAAATTTTAAAATCTAAAAAAGAAAAATAAATGTAACAAGTTTCTTTGTCTTTGATTGTTCTTGTAGAGTGAGGAGGCAACACAGTGAACTGCACCCTGCGGCACAAAGGTTGAATCATCTTTCATGAAATTTGTTATATAATAATTGTTATTTAATTAAATATATTTAATATTATTATATAAATATTTCTAGCCATGGGATTGCATGCAATGAGCTCTTTGAACTTGTGTCCTGAGATCCACTGCATTCATTCCGTATTCTGGGGGTTTTCTTATTGGCTTCTGACCAATCCCTACAAGCATTTTCACCTGCTCAAATGTTACACTGTTGATGTAACAGCAACTTCCCAAGAGGTGGAGGATATCTTGAACTCACTTTTTAATAGAGAAAAACAAACCAAATTCCTTATTTTGAAAGAGGTAGTAACATAAAGAGAATACAGGACTATACTTTTGAGTTATAGATTTGTAATTTCCCATTTACAGAGGAGTAAAGACAGTCTGATACAAGAGACGGAATGTATCTGTAAAACTGTGAAATGGAAGGGTTGAAACCACTGGAATAAATGACTGCCAGTGAGTATGAGCCCTTAACTTCTTTTGTTGTGTGAACTTAGAAAGCAGGATTGTAGTTATACTGTTAGAACATTTCATAACTTATTACACAAGGTAAGCAGCACATCTCACTGGTCTTATTTTCATCATTAATATGTTTACATGTAGTGCCTACAATGGTATCTGGTACTTAGATGGGATTAATAAATGGCAGTGATGATGGTGAAGGAATGAAGTTTTCTAGGACAATCATCAGCCAACACGTGCTATTTCAGATAGAACCACCAGATGGGAGTATTTACCTTTGGAGTCATATCGTTTCTCTTACAGAGGCTGCTGGAGGAATTGTTTTTTGTTTTTGACCCCTGTCCATACAGAAGTGGTTTAGTCACTTGAAGGGAGAGCAGTTTTAAGTGTTGTGGGTGTGTATACACACGGCACACAAGGGAGAGAGTTTTAAGTGTTGGTGTGTATACACACGGCACACAAGGGAGAGAGTTTTAAGTGTTGTGGGTGTGTATACACACGGCACACAAGTACTCTCTAACTTCCACACTAGTGAAAGTCACAACCTTGTAACGTTGAAGCCCTGGCTGCAAGTTTCTTGTGAAAAGTCTTGAGGACCCTTTGCTTCATTTCTTTGTCTATACAATGCATCTCAGCTAGTATGTTCTTTTCCAGGCTTCATATTTGTGCAGGAAATGAGAGTGAAAAATATATTTCAAAATTTTCACTTTGGCCGATGAAATCTCTGTTTGATTAGAATAAGTGACACAATCTCAAATTGGAATACTTTTCATAAATTGAAGAGTATGTAATTAGACAATGTATTTTTAGAGAGTAAGAAAACAAGATCTTCATATAGAAGATTAAAACCTTGAAATGTATAGGATGAACATTATATATATTGAAGAATATTGTATATTTTATCAGTTATCATCCATTGCCCTCCTGATGAAGACTATGACAGGTACACATTCACTTTCCTAAATGAAAGGATGAATTAGCTTTGGAAGATAAGAATAGATTCCAAACACTAATAAAGTTGTCCTGAAGATACTGTAACTTAGTATCCACAGTTGTAGTAGATGAGTACCCCCCAAAGCCTTTCTCTTTTAGCTGGAATGAATCTATCAAAATTTTTTATTCAAAAATAAAAGTCTGAAACACCCTGGAGACAGAAAGCAGCATAGATTCTGGCTCCTTGGCTTTCTGACTGTACAATAGTGCTGTGCCAGATAATCACTAATGCTTTGTAAGGCTATTTCCAGCTGTATTATTCTCATGAATGATCTGTTTTCATATGAGTCTAAAGTTTTCTCCAACTCTGGATGAACACTGCTTCGATACAGAAAAGCAATGTGGAGCTGGAGAGAGTGTTCGACCCACTTGCTCTCCTTTCAGAGACCTACATTTAGTTCTCAGCACCCATTTGGTGGCCCACAACTACGTGTAGCTCCAATTCAGAGAATCAGATCCCCACTCTAACTTCCTAGGGTCCAATGGAAGTAGGTGCATATACATAAATGTATGTAGGCATCACACAGACACATAAGGTAAAAATAAACAAGTCTCTTGGAGAGGTGTATCTTTTGTCTTTGTTCTTAACTGCTGAGCCATCTCTCCAGCTCTTATCTTTTGTCTTTGTTAAGTCAGAGTAGTTCCATCTCTCCCTTCACCATGTTGTTCACTCAGCAAATTTGTTTCTACTTGAAACAAATTATATCCTAAAACAGCTGAAAACTGATATTTGGCCTTAGACCTCCCATCCTCTTTTTCTAGGCAGAGACTCAAGGGGTCAAAGGATGATATTATGCTGTCACAGTGGCAAAACTCCTGTCCTAGCCAAGACTCTAGCCCTCCTAGTATGTAACTATGCTATACTATCCTACTCTGCTTCCTATCTGCTGGAATTAAAGCTAGTAATTCTAACATAGATCATGCCATTTTTTCATGGGATCATTCAGCCTTTGGAAGAATATATCTTCCTTGCTCTCACAGCATCATATTGTGAAAACTAGAAGCACATTCTTCTCCATGTGATTAAATGTGTTACGGAATGCCTTCACTGCATGCCCATTACAAGAGATAATCTTCAAACGGTTTCAAAACAAAAATATGTACTTTTAGCAAATGTAAACCAGCGTTTAATTGCTTGAGACCATGTAACTCTAGTCAGTGGCTTAAATACCAAACAAGATAGCATTTGGCAGGCTAGAACTAGAACAGAACACCATGTCCCACTGTTCCCAGTGAAAGTTATGATGATTTATTCTGCCCACACTCTATGGCAGAGTCTTTGGGTCCTGATTGTGCACTTGTCAGTGTGTTGGAACAGATCCAGAACCATATTCTGAGGAATATATCTTTTTTTGCCAATAGTGGTTTTCATGCTCTACCCCAGTGTGGAGGTGGTGTAGTCATCTATTCAGCAACATCTTGATTAGGTGTTTTAATTACTATAGGAAGCCTAGTCACTGATTGTCAAGGAATGTGAATTTGCTCTTCATCAGCAGTACAGAATATTGGCACTACAGTTTGTAATTTTGAATTTTATGCTGTTTGGTTTTTACAAAAGTCTCAGTTTAGAGAAATTATAATCAAGGAGGATTGACTAAAGGTTATGTAAAGCATGAAATTTATATAAAAAATAGTTGTTCGACCAGAATGCTACATATTTCTACTATATAGTTTTCAGTCTCTTTTAGAATCAGTTTATTAATCAGTTGAGTT
This sequence comes from Dicrostonyx torquatus, assembly GCA_028555095.1. Taxonomy (NCBI): domain Eukaryota; kingdom Metazoa; phylum Chordata; class Mammalia; order Rodentia; family Cricetidae; genus Dicrostonyx; species Dicrostonyx torquatus. The sequence continues at coordinate 10,569,936 of JAQHUG010000005.1, forward strand.
GCAGCTGCCATTAACTTGCATGGAATAAACAGATATCTAATGTTATCAAAGGGGCATTGTTCAGAAGATGGTGACTTACATCTCAGAGGATTCTTTTTTT
>JAQHUG010000005.1:10570447-10581542 GCA_028555095.1 Dicrostonyx torquatus
TAACTCAGACTCTTGCTCTGATGCAAATGTGGGTCTCTGGCTCCATCCCCATCCGTCATGTGAAATCTTTAGGGTGACGATCAAGACATTCAACAATGTAACCATGGGACAAGGTCAGTTCAGGCACCCTCTCCTCTGCTGCCCAAGTACCTAGCTGGGGACATCCCTGTGAACACCTGGGATCCCCTCCTCAGAGGATTCTTTTAGAGGGATTTCATGGAAAAGAACTCTTTCCCGTTCTTTAGTATCATGAAATTCACCCATTCAGTTTTCTCACCCCAGAAAAAGATCACCTTAGATTGGCATACATTCTATGTAATTCCATGGACCATGTTCAATTCACATATATAGATCTAGTCCATATACCAGTGTGGTGTTGTTCCTATTCTTCCCTAAAAGCCATCACTCATTGTTTATATTCCCACTATGTATAAAATTCTTGACACACAAAATATACTAAATGTCTACTACATGATGAAATGACTTGAGGTATCTTTTGCAACAAATGCCACACATCATTCCTGTATTAACATATCATAAGGCAGATCCCGAGGTCTGGACAGTTGTTACTTAAAACCTTCAGGTCTCTGGGTCATAGTGCTAGTTTTTATGTTAGAACAGTTGAGAGGTGCAGCAGAGGAGAGCTCTTCTTTATTGATTCCTGGGCACAACTGAATCCAAGAGTTGATCAATGTGGTACCAAACTTTCTCTTATTATCTGCACGAAATATTTATACCTTCTGATGTAGTTGGTGATGGAGAGAACCACTGACTTTTGGTGGGGATGTAGAGAACTACTGCAATTGGTCGGTTTTCTCTCTTATTAAATGTCCCCTTTAGTGCATTGCCAACAAACTCGTGTTTCTAAACACTGTGAGGTCTATGATTTCTTATATTTGGAATGACTGTGTTGACAGAGGCATGCTGTGTGAGGTTTGAGAGTTGGTGTAGTAAGTACTGACAATACTCTGAAAGTAACATTAATATCTGCCTCCTCCAATAAATTTGTATCCCATTTACAATGAGTCTGAGTTTCTTCTTTCTGTGATTGCAACATCTGTCATCTTTATATTGTCATGTCCCTAGGAAACCTGGAACAAATCTCATTCAGTATGTAAGATGCATCCCAGCACTTCTGATCCCAAACCCTACCTCAAACTCTCCAACCCAGGGGCTGGGTCTTGCACCCCTTCCTCCAGATTCTGGTTACTATATTACTCAGCCATTTTGGCATCCTGTTATCTTGGTTCCCATGTGCAGTCCTGGTCCTCTTGGCCCCTTCTCTCTTTTCTTCCCTCTCTCATTGTCCTTCTCTTTCTCTACCCTCATGGCCCAGTTCAGTCTAGACCTTTCAAGACTACTCTGTTTTCTCCCACAATAAAAATCCTTCTCTTCAACTATACTTTGTAGTGTCCACATGGTATCATTTTCATTCATGTATGTCTACATCATTTATTACCATCTGATATCCAGATGCCATGTTCCTGAAATGTTTGAAGTATTTTTGAAGAATATCCCTTGATTCCAACTTTAAATACTTTAATAATTATTTCAAAATCCATTAATACAGTTATTGATTAGAGAAATGCTGCTACATAGTTATTATAGCATTATATCATTCAGAAAAAGTACAAGAATAGCCTTTACAAAATAATATTTGTTGATGTGTGATGTTGTATGATTTCATATTTCTCCATTAATAAATGTTACAATGATCTCTGTACCTTATGGATTATCATAAAGCCATTATTTTCCATTGCTTCAACATATACCTCTATCTAAAATATTAGATACAATGCTCCTCATGGGTGTTTGCAGGGTTGTTGTTGCCACTGTTACCTGACACCCAACTACTCTCTTGCTGTCACATTGCTCAATTTTGTCTTGAGGTGCTGGATCACTAAATAGTCCAGTGATTTGAGCATTGTTCTTCTGATTGCAGTCTTAATTCTTAATTGGCTGAACTACCAACAAATCCCCTTTTCCTTCCATTCCAAATGTTATTAGTCAGGGTCAGTGTGATGCAACAAGAAATTATTTTCATTTCTGAAACATTTTCTTTCTTGCCTTGGTTGTGGTGGAATGGGAGAGCAAAATTTGGAAGTGCAAATTTCACTTCCCATTTCCAGAGTAGTCTCCAGAGATGCTGCTAGGCATATTTGGAGAGATCAAGGACACAGATCAGGTCAGATGAAAATTGACTTTTTGTGACTCACTCAAGTTGTTGAACGAGACCTTTCCTGGTGTGGGAAGTCCTTCTGTATATGTGTTGCTTTTATTGGTTAATAAAGAAGCTGCTTTCAGCCAATGGCTTAACAGAGTAAAGCCAGGCTGAAAGATTTATAGATTTATATAGAGAGTAGGTGTAGTCAGAGAGAAGCCATGTAGCTGCTTACGGGGACAGATGGCTTCTGCTGGAGCCTGCCAAAACTTTGTTGGTAGGCCATGACCTTGTGGTGATACATAGATTAATAGAAATGGGTTAACCAAAGATATAAGAGCTAGTTAGCAATATGTTTAAGTGATTGGCCAAGCAGTGTTTTAATTAATATAGTTTCTGTGTGATTATTTCTGGTCTGGGCAGGCAGGAAACAAATAAGCAGACTCCACCAACAAATTGGCACGCCAACATGATCAACTATATCCACGTAAAACCTGAAAAAGCCTAAAAAAGGAATGCTAGACACTAAACAACAAAGTTTAGCGACATTTTATTTTCTAATGGGCTCTGTTTGCTGGCTATGTCTCCTTTAAGACAGGTCTTCCTAACTCAACCTTGGCTAGGAAGGCTATGAGGGATCTTTAGGAGCTGGTTTCCTGGTTCACCAGAACAAATAGCTTTGACTCTTTTGGGAGGTCTGGCTACAGAACTTTTAAATAAGGTTTGTGAGTAGCATGTTAAAAACTGCTTAATGGTGCAACATAGAGCAGCTGCTTACCTAGAACTGGGGTGGTGTGCACAGCTTGGAGAGGCAGTGAACAGATCTCTGCCATGTTGGACTAGGCAGAGACAAAAGGCAAAGCAACCTTACTTCTAGCCATGTGGCTTAAGAACTGGTCCTGGTCAGAAAAGGATTAAAAATTCACAGTAAAGACAAATTTAGCTAAAAAAGACCTCTAAATGGGTCACAGTGTTGGATAAATATACATAGACTTGAGAGAGAGAGAAGAAAAAGCATTAACAGTTACAATATAAAAGAATATAGACAATCATAGGTTAAAGGAGTAAAGATAATTAAATATAAAACTTGTAGAAACATAATATTTTATTATAAATATAATATAATAAAATGTAACAGAGTAAAAAAATAAGCCACATAAAGATGGATTATGTATATTATTGTGTTTTCTTTGAATTTGTTGACTACAGAGAGACATTTGATTCTGGAAACTGCTAAGCTAAACCAACATATGTACTTTAAAGGTATCTTGATTTCAAAATATGGATCTAAGGATATGTTGCTTTGGAAAAGAGGTTCTACTTTTGTTTCCACAGAAAATGAGAACCTATGGGCTCCTTCCAGACTAATGTGGTTTCATGGAACCAGAACCCCCTAAAAGGTCACCATGAACATGCTGAAAAATACTTTGCCCAACTAAAAACAGGAAGCAGTTTGAAGAGAACTACACCCAAATTCCCCAAATATTGTTTATAAATGTTTGTTTACATTTAAACGGGGGATATTCTATAGAGATTTGCATTGATATGGATTTTGGTTTATTGATATAAATTTAAGGTAAATTTTGTTATATGTATATTTCTGCTCTTGATTAAGGTATTGTGTTTGTGCAGCTCATTTAAAAAGTAATGTATAATTAACAAATAGAGGTTAATAGATAATCATCTATAATAGTCAAGTTTGCAGTCATGTCAGATTTTCTAGAAGTACAGTGATATATTTCAGATGAAAGGTTATTATTCTTCAAACCTTTCAAAGACTACAGAATATGTTATTTAAAATGTTTTAAAAAGTTAGGACTTTTCATGACAATGAGACACATCTGCTCCTGGCAGCACCGATCTACTTCCAGAGGATGATGGGCATCAAAGAGGCTCCTTATAGTTTGTTAGCCATTTGGGTAAGAAACTACTTCTGTCTGAACTGCTGGATGTTATGCTATATAAATAAGACCACAGAAAAATGACTGATAAAGTTGCATAAAAAAGATGAGACAGTCTAAATATGGATGCCTCAATGTTACAGAAGAGCTTTGGGTGACTGTCCAGGCAGAGAGATGTCTCTGTCAATCCTAGAGTTTTGGAAGTTGTTTACAACACACTTCCTGTTAAGGTAGGTAATATTATATCCTTCTGGAGTCTTCAAAGGAGTTGAAGAATTGATAATTATAATTATAGTTTTCCTTAGTTATGATAAAAGATAAAGTAGATATAAATATGGTAACTGTAATTCTTGCCTGATACCTATTTTGTTAAATGTAATTTTACTATGTTAAATTTAAAACCTTCCTTTATATTTAAATAGAAAAGGGGAAATGATGTAGAAATTCCTTTTGTATATGTTGCTTTTTTGGTTAATAAAGAAGCTGCTTTCGGCCAAGAGCTTAACAGAGTAAAGCCAGGCTCAAAGAGATATATGGAGAGAATGGGCATAGTCAGAGAGAAGTTATGCATCCACTCCTACGGACTTATGCCTCCACTGGAAACAGATGCCTCTGCTGGAGCCTGCTGAAACGTTTCCTGTAGGCCACAACCTCATGGTGAAACACAGATTAATAGGAATGGATTAACCAAAGATAGAAGAGCTAGCTATCTTTTGCTTAAATGATTGGCCAAACAGTATTTTAATTAATATAGTCTCTGAGTGTTTATTTCTGGTCTGAGCAGCTGGGAGATGAAGAAGCAGCCTCCGCCAATACTTTCTCAAATTCAGATTTACTTACTGATTTGTAGTGACTCCAGCCAATGATTTTCTTGGAAAATTATAAGCTAGAATAGACATTTCTGTGCCTCAGCACTTAGACAATATTATGTAAAGATTCCTGAATATATCAGAAATGTTTTGATTAATCACAATTTTCAGAATAGGAAAGTCATAGTTGAGATAATGTAGGAATTGTGGAAGGCAGCTAGAATCAATTTGTGAGGGTTAGAGACTATGTGGCATCTGAAAAATGATGAACTATAACTTCATTTCAGATAGTATTAACAGTTACCACTTTTGAAATTCTACATTTGCCTTAAAATTGAGAAAAAATATCCTTCAAGATTTGGTGAATGCTAGAATAATGCTTATTAGCTATCTGTAGAAGCTCCCAGTTAATCATGACTTACTGAGGCAATGTGGTATTCTTGAACTGCTTTATCATTTCTAGCACTGAAAAGTAGAGTAGATGTAGAATCTTTGCTGGGGTGTTACTGCATGGATTGTTTTGGTAATGTCTTGTATTTATGTAATCCTCTCTTCAGCCACACCATGGTTCCTTCTCTTTTCCATTTTTTTTATGTTCCTTTAAAGTCATGGGTATACATGAATTATAATCTTAAGTGTTATATAATCATACATTATGGGCATTCTTAATAACCAGATGTAAAAGACCTCAAAATTGAAAATATTTGAAGCTTCCAATATGAAACCAGTAGTGAAAAGTTTGTACCTGGTCTTGTGTGATAGCAAAAGCATATGTGCAGTTAAACCTGTAAAATTACCTTGAGGATCTCTGTAGAGGATGCATATGAACACTAATTATGTCTCCATAAAATATGTTGTAACATATGAGTAGATACTACCAAATCTGAAAATTTAAAAACCTGTAACATACCAATTTCAAACGTCTTGAATGAAAGCTAATGTAGTTTTGTTAGTGGTCAAAACCTATACTCTACTTTAGTACCATTATGTTTTCTGCTCATAAGAATTGTTTTTCACTAGTTTCAGTAGCTTATAAATGCAGATATGACAATATTAATCTGTAAAACATAAACAGCCTTAGATTTTTATAGATATTCTAAAGGCATTTAATAAAAACAGAGGCTCACTCACACTGAGGTGGCCGAGAGCTGGGGAAATAGACTTAACGAGGAAAATGGACACCAATTAGTTATCCAGCACCAAAAGATCATCTTCAAAAACATATATACAAGCATAATTATATAATATAACTTCCTAAATAAATGCAACCTACTCATTGCACATGTTTTTAAAAAGAAATTGATTAGGTATTAGACTAGAATTCTGGAACATAGTTATTTTAGAAAAGCAACTCAAATCTTATAAAGACTTACCAAAACATTATGAAATAGAAGTCTGATTCATAGTCACCTGATGGGCACTGGGTAGCCAGACAAATATTTAATGGGGAACCCATTTAAGCAGTAGAAATTCTCTACTGCTTCCAAGCCTAGAACATCACTTGCAGTTTCTACTTGCTAGTTAGAATCCATTTGACTTACACCCTAATATCCTGTTTTAAAAGTAATTTCAATATTTTCAGTGTGATACTAATTATAGTTTTATGTTGTAGTAAACTAGTCAGGGTAGAGAGAGTAATGCCATGTGAAGCAGCATTGATTCATATTCCCTCTTTTCTGTTTCACATTCTTTGTCTACATAGAAGAGCTTTTCTGTCCTGTGTCTCAGGGAAGCCTCCATCTCTGAAATTTTTATTGTAACACTGCACATATTTATTGACTCATTGCAACTATAAAACAAATGTGTATACATACTAAAACCCTCAAAAGCTTGAAGCAGTGTAATTTAAGTACTCATAAAATTACATGTATTTCTGCATACTGCATAAACAGAAGCACTTTCGTCCAAATCATCCCTTCATATTTGGTCTTCTTCTCCTTGTTCACAAAAGAACATTCATTCTTAGCAATGTGACCTGCTAGTCTGGGTTCTGATGTTATCTGGGAAGAGGTCAAAATGGAGAGACGAATTACTTTCTAAACATCATGAAGCACAGCCATGCCCATGATGAGTGTTACCATTTCCTAGGGTAGACATCATGGAAGTACCACAGTGCCCATGGAAACAGAAAGGCAGATCTTGTTGGTAACATGTCTGACAGGCAGACCTTCCTGCTGTTCCTCACTCCCCTCTCCTGGGGTCCTTGCTCTATGTTCTCTGCTACTTATTTCTGACTGGCACCTAGTTGGCTTCTTCCTTTTTCCTCATTTGAAAGATGATATGAAGCCCTATAGCAAAGGAATGAGGAAAGGGAACCAGTCAGTTGCATTTTCTCAGAAGGATCGAAACTTAGGATAAAAGCACTCCTCTTGACCCATGCATGCACAGTAAGTATGACTGAAATTGTTTTCATGACAAGTTGTTATGACTCTTGCAATTTTAAATTAAAAATACATTTGCTTTTAATGATGCGAGAGGGCACTTAATGATTTAGGAATGGATCTTATGTAAAACCACTTGTTCAGCTCAACTAACTCATGGGTCCTAATGGCTCATGAGTGTCCTTTTAAATCCCTATTAAGATAAATGAGACCAAATGGCATATTTCACTAGGCTGCCTAAATTGGTCACGTTTTTCTACATATTGCCTGACTCTTTTAATATCATAAAAGAGGTTACAAAAGAAATTACATAAACAGGTACTTGTGCCCAGAATTCATCTTCTTGTGATGGATAGCATGACCTTCTTTTAATGAAAAAAGGAAGTCAGCAGACAAACAGGTGGACACTGAAAGATCTCTCATTTCTCTTCTTAACTCTTTGCTTTTCACTGCTAGCTATTCACTGGGTTTGCCTCAGGTTGACAAACAGAAGCAGAGCCCAAGAGACCAGCTCTTTCCGTAGCTCATTTTGCCTTGAATTGGTTTGTCATGCTGTGCTATTAATAAACTACTCCCCAGAATGCCATCAAGCCTGAAAATATATCTAAACACACAGAGCAAAAGAATATGCAAAAATGTATATTATTTGAATGGTTCTGCACCATATATCATATACTTAGCCTCATTTTCCCCTTAGATACTTGAGGTGAAACCTGCTATTTCTTTAATGTGCCTTGCAAGTTAGACAGCTCCACCTTAGGCTAATTACGGCATTTCTTTCATGGTATTTTGCCTTTGACTCCTCTTTTATATCCCTTTAAATGTTAAAGGAATGGCAGTAATGATGTAGAACTTGCACCTTCTTGTAAAACCTTAGAGACTGAAAGTAGAGAGAACTGAAGCCAGAAACACTCTTTAAAAGCCTTGCCCTCTGCCACTGATTTCTACATAGGAGGAAATCTGACTACGCTAGCAGTCAAGGGACTGATGGAAAGCCTGGAGTTGATGGAAATCTGGCGCCTTGTTCAGTTCCCTGAATTATGCCCTTTGTCTCTGTACTCTGTCTCTTGTACTTAGACACTGGGTTATCTTTTCCCCAAAACTTAGCATGAATAATCTTGAAATTCCTGTGGAAAGGACCTTGGACTATTTTTCTCATGGACACATCTTCTTTCTTTCTTCCCCATAATAGTGGGTGTTATGTATCCTCTTATCATGAGTTGGTCCAGAGAAGAAAGAATTGGTGTCATTATTGACAGACGTGTGCCCAAGGTAAGGGTGGGCAGCAAAATCTCCTGGCTCCTAGGTACACTTGGGGTGTCACACTGTCTTTCAGAAACTCCATCAGAGTGCAATCAGTTCATTTCTTTCCTCTTTTTTATCCTCCATTGTATTCTGGAAACTTCTTTGTTATCCATAGAGGTTATTGTTAATCTCATAATGATTTCCTGTTATGGTATAGACGTAGTTCTGAACACTCAGTAATACTATATTGAAAAGATACAGGAATAGTGTACAGGCCTTTCTCATTCTTGATTTTAATGATATTGCTTCACTCTTTTCTCCATTCAGGATGATATTGCCTGTGGATTTGTCATACACAGATTTTGTTGAGCTATATTCCCTGTAGTGATATTCTTTTTAGGACTATTGTCATGAAGCCATATTTTTTTGGTGACCTTCCCTTCACCTATTAAAATTATCATGTGATTTTTTTGTCTTTTGTCTATTTACAGATTTGTTACATTTATTGAATTATATATGTTGAACCAGCCCTACATCTCTGGGATAAAGTTCACTTGATTTTAACATATGGTCTTTCTGATTTATTCTTATATTCAATTTGCAATTTCCTTTGGAAGTCTGGTTGAATTCTGCTGTGATTGTGTCTGGATTTGTCTTCAGGGCCTAGAGCAGAGTCCCCAAGCAGGACATGTTGTCTGTCTTTTCAATACTGTAAGTATTCTATGTTAGGCCTCTTATATCTGGATGGGGATCCTTTTCTGTAGCTTTTGGAAATTTTCTCCTGAGATTTTATTGAAATACATCCTATGCATTGGTACTGTTTCTTCTTCTATGTCCATGAAATGATGATTAATATTTATAATTAGATTTTTTAATTTTTTTGAGTTTTCTACATGCATGCAACATGTTTTGATCAATATCCTCTTTTCTCCCCTCCAATTCCTCTCCATCTGTCTACCAATTTTCTCTTCCAACTTCATGTATCCTTTTCATTTCATAACCCCCACAGTCTAAGAGCTACCTGCATATGCATAGAGGTAAGACCATCTGCTGGAGCATGGGTGGTCTCTCAGGGGTTGTATCTCCGAAGACACTGTCTTTCTGTCTGCCAACAGCCATCAGTTGTAGATAGCTAAAGTGTGGGTCTCTCCTTCTCTCCCTCCCTGCTATACTCATGTTGAGGTTTTTGCCTGACTTGATTCTGTGCAGGCCTTGTATATATGTCTTTGTGCATGGTCTTCTAGATTTAACACTAAATATTTTAGCATGATCCAGTGTCTCTACATTGTTTTCCAATCCTGATTTGCCTCTCATCCTGCCCACCCCAACACGATCTATTTATTCTACTTATGAGGCTTTCCTCTGAGGAATTTGTTTTATTTATTTATTATTTATCTATTTATATCCAGCATACTTTTGGTTTGGGTTTTCTTCAGCAATTCTCTATGTTGTATTCTATTTTCCTATCCTGAATTGACTTCCCTATTTTATTTATCTGATTTTATTCTTTTGGAGTATACTCAGATCTTCTTTGAATTGTTTGAACATATTTACAAGCATTTTTTAAATTCTCTTTCTGGAAGCTCACCTTCATTAGGGGCATTACTATATTTGGAAGGGACATGTTTTGCTGATTTAATGTATTGTTTTATGTTTTACATTTATTTTTAAATTGTATGCATGCATGTGTGTCTGTGTGTGTTAGTGTGTGAGTAGGTGTGCATGAGTGTGATCATCCATGATGCTGGAAGAGGACATGGTACCTCCAACAGCTGCAATGACAGGTAGTTGTTAGGCATTCAGGTCAGGTTCTGGGAGCTGAATGCATCCTTTGCAAGACCAGCATGCATTCTTTTTTGTTTTGTTTTGTTTTTTGTTTTTTTTTATTGTTAAAAGAGAAATTTACATTTACTCCCCTTGTCCCTGTCCCTCCCGCTACCCCAGTATCCCTCCTCCCTCCCCCTGCTTCCTTAAGAGGGGGCAGGGTACCCTGCCCTGTGGGAAGCCCAAGGCCCTTCCCCCTCCATCCTGGCATAATAAGGTGTGCAACCATATAGACTAGGTTTCCAAGAAGCCACTGCATGCAGAAGAGATAGGTCCCTGTGCCATTATCATTGGTTTCTCAGTCAGTCCCTGTTGGCAGTCATATTCAGAGACTCTGGTTTGGTCATATGCTCATTCAGTCCTGGTCCAGCTGGATTTGATGAGCTCCCAATAGATCAGGTACACTGTCTCAGCTGATGGGTCAGTCCCTCCCTGACCTGACTTCTTTGCTCATCTTCTCCCGCCTTCTGCTCTTCAACTGCACCTTGGGAGCTTAGTCCTTTGTTCTGATGTGGATGTGGGTCTCTGACTCTATCTTCATCCATCAGGTGAAATTTCTCTGGTGATGATCAAGATATTCATTAATGTGACTATGGGACAAAGCTAGTTCAGGGACCCTCTCCTCTGCTGTCCAAATACCTAGCTAGGGACATCCCTGTGGACACCTGGGTTCCCCTCTAGAGACAAGTCTCTTGCCAAACCTAAAATGACTCCCTTAATGTAGATATCTTATTCCCTTCTCCAATATCCACCCTTCCTCCATCTCCACCCTCC
>JAQHUG010000005.1:10601478-10619107 GCA_028555095.1 Dicrostonyx torquatus
AAAGAAAAAGAAAATGTGAAACTATCCTTGTAGCCTTGTGGCATGCATAAAGAAAACAAACACAAAAGGAACTCCACCCACCAAATCTGTATTAGTGATAAGGGTGGTTCTAAAACAGTGAAGAAAGCAATTACTTAGATAATGGGCATCAATACTTAATAATTCAAATGTATTTCAAAACCACATAATTAACAATATGGCTAACTTCCTTGCTTTCCTTTGTTTAATGGCTGGAAAAGTATTATAGTTTGAGTATAAAATGTCCCCTATAAGTGCAAGTGTTGAATTCCTGGTCCCAAATGGAGATGTTATTTCTGAAGCCTTTGGGAATTTTAGGAGGTGGAACCTTGTTGGAGGAGCATTGCTGGGGTGTGACTGGATATTATGTGTGGTCCCTGGTCTAATTATTTTGTTCTGCCTTCTATTGGATGAGAGCAGCTTCTCCCTTCATGTGTTCCTGCCATCATACCATTCTGCCTCACCAGAGCCCAGGACTGTGGCGGGGGGTTGGAGATCTGAAATTACCAGCTAGAGATCTTTTTTTCCTCTAAGCTGTCCCATCAGGTAGCTTCTCACAGTGACAAAATGGAACTAATGTAGACGCCCCACAGTCTCTCTAAATGCCAAAATCTTTTAAAGGAAAATCTAAACCATCTTTATCATTGGAAAGGGTGCTACATTCCTGCAATACTGTCATCAGTGTTCTAACAGAGGTTTCCCGACTGCTCAACTGCTCTTTTCAAATTCTTCAGCATCCATTCAGGGAAGGGTGGCTTAATCTCTCCTTACTGTTTGCAATACAGATCAGCGTGTTGAAACATATGGGTCCAATCTTAGTGAAACCATACAGAAAACTTTCAGTGCCACTTGAAGGGGTTAAAGTCATGGGGATCTGCTTTAGCATCGTGTCCTTAGGAAGCAGTCATCTTCAAGTCTAACATTATTTGTAAGACTACTCCATGAATGAAGATTTAAAAAACGTTAGTTGGCTGGTTTCTATGGAAACCAGCGGTAATTGGCACTGATAACTGAACTCAGAGAAAGTAGAATCAGAAGGTACCATTATGAAGAATGTACCTCTATATACTCTAAAGCTGAATTAGCTGCCAGAAATAACCACTTTCCTTTAGGTTCATTATCTGAGTAAAGTAACTTTCTGTACGTAAAGGCCAGTTTATGTACACGGTACTAAAAAGCTCCTCTCCGTCTCCCTGGATAATGCATCGATTAAGGGATGATATGTGTGTCTGTTTGTGTGAGGAAGATTAGTGCCATGCTGAGAGTTTTTTAAATTTTTCAGATATCAGTAATCCTCTACAGTTTTACAGAGCCCAGGCAGGCAGCATTGACTTGGCTAATCTTCCATGTGTGTTTCTCAAACTTGTTACGTTAGGCTAACTACCAAATGGGACCTTCTCCCAAGTCCATCAATGTCAGCAGTAAGGTAAAATGTGGAATGGACCCATTGAGGCATCTCGCATGCCAGCAAGGCAGAGGTAAAAACTGAGATCTCTAGAAAGAGGGCATCAGATCATTTTCTTGAGTTAAAGGGCACATATATTAAAGCAGTTTTTTATTAATAATTTAGGCTGTTTGTCTTAACAGAGAGAAGATATTAAAGGAGCAAAAGTAAATATCTGCAGAATCATATTTTGGGGTTGGTGAGAAGTTTTCAGTGGGTCAAGATACTGGTTGCCATGCTTGAAGCCTGATAGCAAAACCCAGGACCCAAGTGGTCAAGTGGCTTCTTCAACTTATCTTTTGACCATTGCATACTGATCATGGCATGTACATGCCGTGCGTCTCAAAACAAAAAAGTGAAATAAAAAACATCATGTTCTTAAATATTGCTTTATAAACAGTATCATTATCAAAATCTGCTTCTTCTAATTTATTATCTTATGTGTAGCACACACGGTATCTGGATAGAATCACACATATATTTGAAAAAAAGAATTCAAGCTTCAGGCCCTCTTAGAGTTCTGTGACATAAAATTCCATTTCAGCGTGGCAACCTGATGAAACCCATATCTGTGAAATAAAATCCTTTACAGTTTTTACTTGCCCATAGGGAACCTCATGCTTGTCTATGATCCCTGGAAATTATATGTAAATCTGCTCACACTGAAAATACAGACATTTCAACAAGTACTGAAGACTTCTGTAACTGGTAGGTAACCATATTCTGTGTGTTTTAAAAGTGTGATCTATGAGACTTTAGGGGAACTTACCTTTTCCCTTTTTTGGTGATGTTCCAAAGCTCACCAGATGAGAACCAATCCACTTTTTGTTTTGTATGGTGTAAAATCTATGGTGACGAAAGCTGAATATTTAATCAGTAAACTGATCTACCACCTCAACATTCTCTTGACTGCTATCACTAGCAACTTCTCTCAAATGCTAGTTCACCTTACCGGGGTGGAGCCCACGATGACATAGTTGATTGAGCCTTGGCCATTTAGTGACTATTTTAGTTTTCTGCACTGCATGGGCAATCAGAAATGTGTACAAAGCATCTCATGTTGTATACGGAAAAGTGGTGATTCTTTTGAAGGCCAAGATATGCAGTTATTCGAGTGGAAGCTGAGAGAACTGATTTTTTTTTTTTACTTTTTATTTTTCGTCAAGATTTTTTTACTTTTTATTTTCGTCAAGGTTCTCTTTTCACTTTAGAGAATGAAGGACATGCTGCAGTTGTTCACATTTGGGTTTTGGATGCTTAGTAATGGAAAATATGGAGCCTGAAGCGGACGTCTTCTCTAACAGGCTAGGCTCTCAGTGGTGGGATTGAGACATGAACTCAGCCACAAGATCCATGACTCACAACCTGTTCTGCCTGCAAGACGTGCTGAGGCAATGATTGTTCAGAGCTCGTGGGAGCGGCCAACCAATGACTGGTCTAACGTGAGGCCCACATCATGTCAGAGACTCCATGATGGATGCTACCTCCATGGCAAGGATCTGCAAGCTGGATGGCTCAGAGACCTGAGATAGAACAGAACATGACTGACAAAAATGTCAATGAAATGATTCCTAACGATATTCTGCTATAGTCATCGGATCTGTGACTAGATCAGTCATCATCAGAGAGGTTTCCTCCAGCAGCTGATGAGAGTACATGCAAAGGCCCATAGCCAAACACTAGGAAGAGATTGGAGAACTCTATAGAGGAAGGTTTGTACGAGCCAGAGGGGTTAAGGACACTAAAGCATGGCCCACAGAATGAACTAAGCAGGGCTTATGGGGGGTCACAGAGACTAAAGTGGCTGTCATGGAGTCTGCATGGGTCTATGCCCTCTGTAGACAGGATTTGTTTCTAGCACTTGGGGTTTTTGTTGGACTCCTAACAATTGGAGTTCAGGTGTCTCTGATTATTGTGTAACACGATTAATAAAAACCCAGAGACAGATGTTTGGGTTGAACCTGAAGACCAAGCATCAAGCCACTGGCTCTAACCCTACCTCATAATGAAATGAGAATCCTCAGAATGAGACTGAGCACCTAGTCCCAGAGGGCAGGCGGTGGTGGTGTACGTCTTTAATCCCAGCACTAGAGAGTAATAAAAGGAGGGATGAGACAGGAACTCACTCTTTCAGTCTGAAGGTTTCATGGGGTTAAAGGTCTCTAGTGGTGTGGCCACTGGGATTAAAGATGTGTGTAACCACTGCCAGCCTGTATGGCTGTTTGCTTTGAACTTACCTTTAGACAAGCTTTATTAAAATACAAATGAAATATTACTACACTTTTGCCTGCTTATAGGACTCTTTTATTCCCACTGGGTTACCTCTTCCAACCTTGATATGAGGGTATTTGCCCAGTTTTATTGCATCTTGCTATGCAAGTTTGTTTGATATCACTGGGAGGCTTGTTCTTTTCTGAAAGGAAATGGAGGAAATATCATCAATATGGTCATTGATGGAGCCAATCACTGGGAAATTACCACTGACTTAATTTCACTGTGACTTTTAAAAGAAATGTTTATTGTTGCCTAAAATCTAACATCACATCCCTTTCATTTCTCATTACAAATTTGGGTTAATCTTATTTTCTGCATTTACTCTCCCACAAGTGTTGTAACAGAACAAGGCCAGTTGGAAAGGTGGGACTCCAGCCACCCTTAACTCATTAAGGAAGTTTGAAGAACAGAAGGAAAACAATGGCATTCTGCTGGATATTTTTAGGAAAAATAAAGTTGTTATTTTAGGAGAAATAATGATATATATTTTAGAGAAATATTGATGTTATTCAAACTGTGCTATAATTTGAGGCAAAAATATAAATACATAATGTTTAAATTTTAACATTATTAGTAGAAGTTATAAGAACAATGAACAGAACTTATACAAACCAATGATCTTTGATGATTCAATAATTGGTAAGACTATAAACATTTTCCTTGACCAAAATAAACTTTAAATTTCAGAACCATCTATGAGTAATATATTTGTCTTACATGTTAGACAAACATATTACTTCCTTTTTGGGACTTTACATGTTTATATGACAGATTGCTCTTTTACTTCAATGATTTGAATCCTGGAAAATTTCATTCTGAGATACATATATTTGCTTAATTAATATTTTATTTACTAATTGCATGCCAATTGATGTTTCCTAAGCTGCCTACAGTAAAAACTGCTCATTTGCATTACCGCTTCAGCTACCCATTCATTTTGTCAAACAGTTATATGTTGTTTATGAAACATCAGCTTCAAGGGTATTGTTTTATTGCTTTTGGAAGAGGGACTGCTTCTCAGACTGAACATCTTGTGTGTCCCAGAGCTGTGATATAGCATAAATCTGTTATAAAAATGAATGAATATTAAGGTAATTGCAATTGATGAATTGGAGTAAAGCATATATCTCAGGAACAAAATAACTCAGTTCATACAAAATAAAGATAAAATCCAAACATGTGACAAAGATGTCAATCAACATTATTAATGTGGATATTTCAGCCAAGGGAATCATCATAAAACACATCCTACCGTCTAAAACATCCTAATAGAAGTTAGTGTACTTCTCTAGATGCCCTGACTTCACTCACTTCACATTGAAAGTAAACAACTCTATGTGAGATTTATCCATTTAAAATTTTTATTGATTCTCTGAACTTTGCTTTTGTTTATGAAGCACAAATGAAACAGAAGTCCTAGGTTTTTGTGCCGTCCTCTTCCTCCCAGGAAGGTGCTAAGAGATTTACAGTTTTCTTATTTTCCCTTTCCTGCCTCCTTTCTCTCTTCCATCTTTTTCCTTTTTTTTGGCCTCTGTGTCTGTTGACATTATATGACTTGTATCTATAAAATCAGATTTTTTTTTTCAGACAGGGTATTTCTGTAGCTTTGCAGCCTGTCCTGGAGCTATCAATTGTATACAAGGCTAGCCTCAAACTCACAGAGATCCAGTTGTCTCTGCCTCCCCACTGCTGGGATTAAAGGCATGTATTACCACTGCCTGGCTTTAAAGCAGATTATTAATTTAAAAAAATCTTTCAGTTCTAAAGATTATTATTATTTGTTCTAAATAATGTGTAAAGACATTATTATTTGTTCTTTCTCTGACTTCATTTAAGATCAGCTGTAAAAGATAACATAGAACATTACTTTCTTTTTATATAATCCTTTCCATTAGAAATTTATAAAATAAATTTGAATGAATAATCAAGGAGAATAGACTAAGCAATAGATATATGCCAAGACACATATTTTACGAATAAGGAAGCTGATAGGAAATGATTTATTGTGGGCCACTGAACTGAGAAAAATTAGGGGAATGATTAGCACCTATGCTGAAATATGTTTCCCATTTTAATTATAAACAGTGATTATTGTTTTTATATATGGAAGCTATTCCACAGTTATTGATAATTATTACTGTAGAGGGAATTTTTAGTGGTTGTATCAAGTAACTTGTGGAAATTATAGTTCTTATATTAAATAAGTTGTGGACATAAACTAAGTTTAAGTTTATTAAAGTGTAAGGAGCTACAGTGCATGGCGAAAGATCAAAGGAGGAGAGAGAACACACATTGGTCACGGCACGCGGAAAATCAGGAATCTGCTTTATAATCATAAGGTTATTTTACATGAGACTCCTAGCAAAACTATCTGCTTCCCATTGAAAGAGCATTCAATCCAATAAGCCCAAAGCTGGTCATAACTGTAGGCACACAAAGTTGGTCCCCCATTCATCAAGCAGCGTTTCTTAAAAAAAAAAAAAAAAAGATGTGTTCAGTGTGCTATCCTTTGTCCATTGGGGTTCACACTGCTGGGCAGGCCCACGCTCACACTCTATTGTAACTCATGAGCATACTCGTACAAGGCATTTTAAAAACGTCTTAGCATAAATAAGTGTTCCTGACTTCAGTGAGAGAACAATACTTAATACTTAAGAGTTCAGAATCAAGAAGTGGGTGAGCTTATGAAGACAGGGCTCATTGGGTAGGAGTAAACTGAGAGCTATAGATGGGGTGGGGCAGGAACCATGGCTGGGAATTTGTTTATTAGGACTCATCATGGGTCTTCAATGAGAGGAAACAGAATTGCAATAAGAATATATTGCACATTACTATGAAAAATGTTAGGTACAGGGAAGTGCAGATTTACTTAAATGTTTGAATCAGAATTATGTGACTTAGATGGTCAGGAACACATGTATTTGTTCTTTGAATGTCTAGCATCTTTGACCCTATATATTTTTTTTTGTGAAGCCATCCTTAATGTGTTAATGATCTCATAGCTCATTGTTTCGATACCTTTTTGCTTCAGAATATCATATATTACCACCATGTAGAAGACCACTCTTTAGACAGAAAAACAAAAACAAATATAAAGCCCTCAGTGGGATCTTAGCTGAAGCTATTTGCAATAGATGGGGAAGAACTTCCTTTTACATAACAAAGCATTATTTCCAAGATTTAATTTTGTCATTGCTTTTCCTTTTCTATAAAGACTGCTTGATACAAAAGGTCATGGTATCAGCAAAGCATAGACAGATTTTTGCTGAATGACATAAACCTGTCAGAATGGTGAGCTTTGATGTTCCATTAAGTGGTCGATGTAGATTACTGACTTTTGGCTAAATGCTACTCAACCAGATAAGGTCAATACCTGTTAGTTCATTGGTGGAATAATTAATCAATCAATACAGGATGCTTGGAGTCAGGGAGAATTATTGCCAGGCGTGTATCTCTGGCTTTGGTCACAGAAATTATTTAAAAACTTCCTTGCAACATTAACCCCCTCAGTGCAGGATTTATTGTGGCATTATGCGTATGGAGGAAGGGAAGGAAAGGAAGGCTAGTGAACAGCAGTTCTTGTAACCTCCAGCTCTGCAGAAAGAAAATCTTCTAACAAGCAGAGAGCATCATCATTAGTTCTTCCTTTCACATCACCGCACTTTGCTTGTAAAATAATTGCATGCAATTTTTCTATTTTACAGTTGGACCACATGACTCCCTGTCCTCTGCAGAGCATCTCACCCCTCCCCCAGACTGCCTGGCTGAAGGCTGGGACTGCTCACCTTTAAACATCTCAGCTAGAGGCTTTTATGAAGGCTGCTTTCGCTATTTCCTAAGTGCTGGAAAAACTAATCCATCTAGGTCACGGAGAAATTCTCTCTCTCCTCACTATTTCCTATGCAACTCTATCTTTCCCTTTTTAGAAATGCAGAGGGAAGAAATTATTTGAACTTTCAAGGGTGTATTTGAGTTGTGTTTTTTTTTTTTATGTGTGTCTTTGGAACAGTTCATACTTACTGACCAAAAGATACTTGCTGGCTCAAATTATTTTTTGGTTCAGATTATCTGTTACAAAAAAAAATCTTTTCTGCATATTTTGTTTTTAAAAATTATTTATTACTATTATATGTATATGGGAACACTCATGACATCGTGTGTGTGTGTGTGTGTGTGTGTGTGTGTGTGTGTGTGTAGAGAGAGAGAGAGAGAGAGAGAGAGAGATCAGAGGACAACTTTAAGGAGTCAGTTCTCTCTTTCCACCTTTACATGTTTCTAGGACTTAAATTCAGGGCTATCAGGATTCTGTGTCAAGCATTTGCCATCTTGATGACCCTTTTTGCATATTTTCAAAAACTATTTTTTTGATGATGCTTTCATTTGTTTCAGAAAATGGTTAATGGATATTGAGTGAGACTAAGGCATAGTAATCAACTTTGCAGTAAAGGGATTTGGACACTTAAGCAGCACCCTGAGGCATCTTGGTGCACCATGCAAATTATTCTCCATAATTTTTGCATCTCTTACTATGTTTAATCCTTCTACACTTCTCTGAAAAAGGTATAATGGAAGCATTATTATGGCAGCATACCTATTAAGAAAACTAAATGTCATGAGGTATATTTCTCAATAATGTCACTTGTTTAGCAAATAACCAAGAAGCAAAATACAGAATTCTTGGAACCTCAGGAGCCTATCTTGGAATTATTGACAAATTCCACTTGGATTGTCACATAAATAGTACTGAAGACAAGCTATGGTATGTGGAGCCCTGCTAGCAAAGTTTCTTTCTGTCTGAATTTCAAAATCATACCATGTATTCATATGAAATACAGGAAAATTTTAAAAATTAATAGAATTGGAACAAATATATTACTGAACACTAATCAGCCATACAAAGCTGAGCTTAGTTGAACAGATTCTGCACACTTTTTCTTGCACTCTATTTTATAAATATATTTCCCAAATTATTGAAATCAATAATTGATGTGGGATTCTTCTCTGTATGTTGTGAATAGCATTAGTTAATAAAGAAGCTGCTTTGGACCTATTGCAGTGCAGAATAGGGCAAGGCAGGAATTCCAAGCAGATAGAGGAGGAAAGAGTAGGTGGAGTCAAAGAGAAGCCATGTAGCCACTGCAGAAGACAGGCACACCAGAACTTTACAGCCATGTGGCGATACACAGATTAATAGAAATGGGTTACTTTTAAGATGTAAGAGTTAGCTAGAAACACACACAAGTTATTGACCAAACAGTATTGCAATTAACATAGTTTCTGTGTGATTATTTTGGGTCTGGGTGGCCAGAAAATGAACAAACAGCCTCTGCCTACAAATAATAATCACAGACAGAATCAAGAGCCCTTTCCTTAACTGGGAGTTGAGTTAGGAACTGGAATTGGAGTCTCAGATTCTCCCCCATGAGTGTAGAGTTGTGATCTCAGGACATTTCTAACACAAGGTTGTGGCCAATCCCTGGTGTTTTTGTGAACAAGAAGTCCATGCTCATTCCAATATGGTTGCTGGGAGATGAAGCAGAAGGGTGCTTCCCTCTAGGCCATAAGATTCATCTGAAATTTCTTTTTCCATAGCTGCACAGTATTTTCTAATGAGCTAGTGGACAGCATTCTCTTAATTAGGAACTCTGAGGTCTGGTAGACATGTGAACATGTCTTGGATTGCATTCTCTTACTTATTGCTACTAAATCTTTTCAGCTGTTTTCATTGCTAGGTGGAGGCCAATGTTTCCTCCTCATAAACTACCTTTCAATCTCAGCTCAAAACTGATGTCAACCTATGTGCAGCATTCTTCACACAGACTGTCTTAGTTTTCTACATTGGTGACAAACCTTCATGATTAAAGCAACTTATAAAATAATATTGAGCTTACAGTTTCAGAAGCACAGAGTCCATAATGGCTAAGCAAAGACAGACAGCACACTGGGAATGGAGTGTGTTCTTTGAAATCTCAAGCCTGCCCCCAGGGACACACCTTCTCCAACAAAGCCAAATTTCTTGATCCTTACCAAACAGTTCTCCAGCTGGGGACTAAGTATATAACAGGTATACATTCTTGGTTTCTTATGAGTGATATGGATCACTGGGGGCATGGCTTTGGTAAGCTGGTTTCCTTTGCTTTCTTTCTGTTTCTTGGTCATCATGATTCGCTTTCCTCTGTCTCAATCTCTTGTCACCTGGTGTTCTCACTAGAGGTTCCAAAATAACTGAACATATATAATGGGCTGAAATTATGAAACTACTAGTCCAAATAAATCTTTCATTCCTTTAAGTTAGTTGTTGTTAATTTGTAAACACTCAGGTCTTTAAAACCTGGGTCTTCCGCACTATTTACATTTTCTAAGAATTCAGTCTGTATTTGTTCCTCTGTATTAGTTTCATCTCTCATCATTGCGACCGGACACCTGACAGCAGCAACTTTAGGAGAGAAAAGTTTTGTTTTGCTTATGATTTGAGGTGTACAGTCCCTCACGGTGGGCAAGGCACGGTGCAGCAGTGTCAGACAGCTGGTCACATTGTGGAGAGGGAGATGAGATCTTGTGCCTGGCTGTCTCCCTCTTGCTGAGGACCCCAGCCCAAGGGTGGCATCCACTTAATTCCAAATGGTTGTTCCATTTGAGCGTCTTGGGAACCACCTTCAGACAGGGAAGATCCACCATCACACTTAATATTGCCCCACTCTATCCTCACCTGACGAACTCTACAAAGGAAATAGAGCAGTTGATCTAGTCGTCTGGATCTTTCTTATTCCTATTCCTGAGTCCCTATAAACCACGGTGTTTAAAACGATACTCAAGTATTGTTTCTCATATTATAGTGGAGATCAAAATAAAGGTTTCAATTGCCCTGTTTATTCAGATGGATTTATGCCATTAAGAAAAGATGGGAGATTTTCCACATTTCTAAATATCTTAAAAATCTACCCTAGTGCATGATCACACACCGTGGCACACATGGAAGGCAAAAAATGAACTCAGTGGTATAACTTAAAAAGAAGACAGAGAATATTTGAAGATAGAAAAAAAAAAGATGTGCAGGGAATAGGGGAGGAATTGGATAAGAGATAGTTAGCGTGGGTTGGACCCAAATAGATTTATATATGTATGTGAAGAATATTAAATAAAATATTTAATTAAAGCCAACTGCACCCAGAGAAATAAATTTGTCTGACAACTTGTGAACTAGCCACATATGTAACAACCACAAAAAAAGTAGCATCCTCTGAAGTTATTTAGTGACCTCCCAGTGTGCATGAGGTGCTGGAAAATTGCCATGCCATGACAGGGTATCTGAGAGCCAAAGGAAAGGTCCTCCAGATCTCTGCTTAGGGAGAGCTTCTTTGTTATCAGAACTCTAGAAATTCTTACTGTAGTTAATATATTCACAATTGCCAGGTTGGCAACTCAGTTATTATAAAATAAAAACTTATAAGACATATGAAATGCTATTAGTGTATGCATCAAGTTTGTAAATCCCCATTTGAAAAGAAGACAACTCCTATAAAATAAATATACTTACAGAAACATTTTCTAGCATATTAGAAAGGTAATTTTGATTAGTTTATAAAACCTAATACATAATTAAAAAATCAAAATGGATTTTGACTTTTCAAAATTTGTTTAGGCATCTGTATATAGACACTCTCATTTAGACAAGGCTCTAAGATCCCATGTATGTCATCCAAAGGCTGACTAATACTTATTTTTGGTCATGCCACTGGTCCACAGTCAACATGGATCATGATGAAAAGAAAAAGAAAAGTAAAAACCAAATCCAAACAAAGCAAAACAAAAAAACCCATCATGTCCAAAACAAAAGCGAAAGCACACTTCCATGGACTCGTCTCTGCCCTTTCTACATCTCTCTCTGATTCTCAACACCTCCACTTTCTGCCATAACATTATTGCCCATGATACCTCTTTGTTTAGATTTGCTTGATCTATTTTAGCTGCTGGTTCTTATCCATAAAGACTCACTCTATGCTACCATGTACAGTGAGTTTGACAATGTGAGATGAAATTCCTCAAGCTTTGTAGCATCCTGAGAATGATTTTACACTTACAAGACTTGACAAGTTTTGTGTGGTACCATTCACACTCTGTAAAATTCACCATTTATAGTCATGCAGTAGGCAATCTTACCAACCCAGTATACGATGCTTCCATCACATCCCAAACCTCCCTCATCACATTTTCTATTGGTTTCTTCCTATTCGTCACAGGCTGATCAGGTTCTGCTCTTACAGATTTGAATTTCTTCCTGTATTTTATGATATGAAGGCATATAATTTACACAGTTGCATCAGTCTCTATAGTCACATTGTTATTTGTTCACACTCTAGCCATTCATTTGTAGTTTGTTCTTTGTAGGGAATAAAATTATTGGGACATACACTATTTTGCTTCCTCCTCCATTTGCCAACTGATGGGTTTATGCTTCCATTTTGACTCCAGTTGTCATGAATAATACTAAAGCATTCATAGCTAATTTTTGGTGGTTTTATGCTGATATATATATATATATATATATATATATATATATATATATATATATATATATATCAGAGTAGAATATCTGGGTTCTTGGTAAATTTCTGTGTAAATTTTTAAGAAATAACAAAACTCGTTTGCAATGTGGCATTAACATTTTACATGCATGCAAATAATGCCTGATGGTTCAGTCTCTGCATCCCAGACAGCATGCCTTATTACTCTTGTCTTTATCACTGGTATATGTGATAGAGTGCCTCCTTGTGGTTTAAATGTGTGCTTCTCCAAGTCTCTAGCGGGACTCAGTGTGAGTTTTACACTCCTAGCAGACATCCTATGTTGAAGTGTGGTTAGTTATCTGTTGATGACTTCTTGAGTTAAATTTCTTCTTATTGTGAATAAATAAGAGCAGAAAACTCCACAATGCAAAACCTTACATTGTACACTCACAGACAGTTGGCTAATGCTTAAGCAATGTTATCATATTTGGGGCGGGGGTGTCTTTCTCTGGAGAGCACTTGCAGTCCAAGGAACCTGAATAGATGTCTCTTAGATGCTTTACAAAGCCACGTCACACATTCTACCATGTGCTTTGGATAAAGAAGTAACAGGTGTTCTTGTCAGTGACTCATGAATTACATAAAACAGTGCCAACCCTGAGAAATGTCACCTTATTCCCAGGATAAGGATTAGCGGAAGGACTTACGGAATGGGGAGAGAGACTATAATGTTCTTTATGAAGTATCTTGTATCCTCTTAGTTCCATCTTTGATGCTGGGGATCTGCTTAGGCAAATCTCACTCCGCATTTTCTCAGATCTATTTATTTCTCAGTAAATGCTCTGAAGAAGCCTCTAGGCTCTCAAGAAAACTGGCTTTAGTCAGTGTAAATTTTAGGAAAGCATGGGAAATAAATACCTTGACATATTACACCAGTTTTTTATCTTCTAGAATAACCAGTTTTACTGAAGTGAAATGATATTTACTATTATTGAACTTGTAAAGAAAATCATTGCAAGTAAGAGCCTGTTGACTAATATTAGACAAAAGAAATGTTGTTGTGTTTACATTTTTAATTTTTAAAAAAGTTTAAATTTTTAGGATTTTTTAATTATTTTGTGTGTATAAGTGTTTTGCCTTTAGGTATGTTTGTGTACCATGTGCATGTCTAATGGATGTTGAGGTCAGAAGATGGCATTAGATTCCCTGGGACTGGAGTTACAAATTACAGAATTAGATGCCATATGAGTGCTAGGAATTGAACTCAGGCCCAATGTAAGAGCAACAAATGCTCTTAACTCTTGAACCACTTTCCAGTCCTTACATTTCAAATAAAGTTCAGTGGATAATAATTAACTTATGTCACTGTCATTAATGCTTTACCCATCAAGAAGAGATGGAGCTTTATGAGAAGTCATTATGCTTCAGCTCCATGTAATGACATTTTATTCTTTCATGCCTTCTATCTTTCTTTACAAACATTCTCTCTCTGAATTCTATATACATTTAGGTGACTATCAGAAATAGACTTGAACACCATCCTGTTGTATTCAAGCAGACTACATAAGTTATTGAAGAAATATAATTATTTACAAGAGGTTTTATATTAGTTCTCTGTTTTCAGATGAACTGCAGTTACTTTGGAAATGTGTGTTATTATTTTGAACGTTTATATTTGTCAGGGAAACATGGGTTTAATCAGAAAGTATGCTGTTATTAATTCCTAGTGTATGTAATTATTAAATAAAGGCAGAAATCAGTGTAAGTATCTGATAATTTGTATTTGGAATAATGGAACTCCTTGAAGGTAAATGTGAATATTTAGGAAGGTTTGTTTCACTCAATCAATTTATAAAGGCATTCTCATTCTTAAATGAAAATCACAGTGGATGAGTCTTATGTAACAAAAAGATGTCTTACTAAGGGGTACGTAAAACTCCACAGTATCTCAGGGCATGTGGTTTATTACCATAGTTCTTCATAAAACTTCATTGTCACATAATTTTCTGAGCAATGTTAAGGCATTTCAGAAATGCAACTATATTTTATTTGCTTCTGTTTGGAACAAGAGAAAGAAAGAAAGAAAAGGAAGGAAGGAAAAATTGAGGCTACCCGCATGAATCCTGTAAAGAAAAAAAGCATTTCAAACTATGAAAACTTAGATGTCATAATTTTCACAATCCTGAGCAGAGTTGCTATCAAGTTTGAATGTAGGGAACAAGCCCCATTAGGTCAGAAATCCATACAAGTTCAGCATGGTATGCGACAGGAATTCTTCAGAGTGGTTAGAAGCAAATCCATGTCCTCTGTGCAACTCTAGGCCATCCTGAAATGTTTAAACTTTGATCAAAGTGACAGTTTTAAGCTCATAAGAAACTTGAACTGGTAGCTAAGTAGCTGGTGGCTTGGGCATGCCCCACCCTCTTGACCTTTGACTCTCTGCTTTCTGTGATGCTGATCCCTTAAGCTTTCCCTTAAAATGTCTGGTCACATGGCACACATTGTGACACTAAGAAGGACATAGTTGGACAGGACAAGTTCCCAGTGCACATGTTCTGCTCAGATAAAGGACCTGTGGTGGTTCTCCAAGTGACAAATGCCACCCATCATCCCATACTTTTCTTTTATATGAAGGGAATATTTCATTTATTATAAGAAAGACTTCAGAGAATTAAAAGTCTCAACTTTTGCTCCACAGTTAAATATTGTCATGAGAATAGCATAAAATAGTCTGACTGATATATTTTAAACAATAGAAAAGTTTCTTTGAAACTTTCTCAAATCTGTTTCTATGAAGTTAGGTTTTATATTTTTATAGGTACCATTAGTAAAACTTAATATTTAATAAAAAACATAGTATCTTAATTCCTTGAGAATTTTATATATTCATTCTGATCATATTTACTCCCACTCCTCTACTAACTTATCTCAGACCTATCATTCAGGTTTGTTTTTCTAATCCAAGTCCAATTCGTGCTGCCCATATCCTTGTGAGTAATGCATCATCCCCTGGGATGCATTCTCTGGAACTGTATTGTTGGTCTAGCAGGCTAAATAACCTTATCTACCTGAAAATGCCCTTTGTGGCTACGAGTGGTCATTGAGTAGGATTTATTTAGCTACCAGACCCTGTGCAGATTATTTTTGCACAACTGGCTGTTGTTGCAGGAGAGGAAAGATTATACTTTAGTCTTAGACAACTCTTAGACCTAAATTGCTTAGTATTGCAGAAATTATGTTTTATTCATTCAAAGCATGCTAGGAGACAAAGTAAGGAGTAGAACTAATGCAAAGGATCATTTTGTTGTCTGTAACCCTCTGACCCCATATTTTGTGAACCACTGACCAGTTGGGTGGTAATGCCTCTGCTCTTTTTTGCTTTACTGGAAATTAAAAAAAAATCACTTCCACTCATAGCCTATTGCTCATACTAGTCTTGCACTTTTGTTTCCCTACAAAATGCTTGAAAATTGACAGCCAAGAGAGTTATTTTTTGATGGCAAGCATGCAAATGTCTGGACCACAGACATGAAATAGTCACTCTAAGTAAAGAGTTAAAACAAAGCTGTACCTTAGAGAGAAAGTAAGACATTGTATTAATGCATAAAAAGTCTCATTTGAAACATTCTGTATTTGAGAAAAAATTGCCTTATTTTTTTTTCAGTAGCAGCTATGGTTGTGTGGGAATGTGTTGATCCTAAGAATATCTCCCTCTATGCCTGTTCATGTTCATTTCTACCACAAAGAGAGTGCTTCCAAGGGAATATCTGTCTCTACTTTCATGATTGGCATTTGGTCTAGCAGATTTTCTTACTGGTCCCCAAAGAAGATAAAGTCTAGATGTCTAGATTGAAAATCCCTTGATGCTCACAGTCTTCATTATCAAGTTGCTTTGATATATTTCATAGTTGCCCACTTGAAAAGTTTTGTATATATTTTACTCTCTTGTGATGTTATTTAAACTATGGAAGGAATATATTTTATTGTTTTATATGTATATTAATGTGTTAATGTGTTTAGGTATATTATACATAAAGAAATACATCCTTTTTGACCCTTCTTCTTAAGTTTAACACGCCCAAATTTCTTGCATGTTTCTATGTGGATCATGCATTTACAATATTTAAAAGTACCATTTTCCTCAATTAATTAGTATTTCTATAAAAATTAAAATAATAATCACATTTCCATAGGAAAGAAACTATTGGAAGTGACAGATACAAGTTTAGACATATTTATAATTATATGATAATATACAAACAATACTGTATAAAGATAGATAGTCATATTCAAAATGGAAGGCATATTGTATGTGTCTAAAGAAGCCATATATAAGATTAAAAATTAAATAAAAACTTAGATCAAATTTAACATAGATTGAAGGAAAAATGATAAGAAAATATACAAGTGTCAATATGGAAATGTTGGAGATGAAATAGTTTAATTTATAATGACAAAACTATCTACATGAGCAAAATGTAACAAGTATAGCTATAAACCCAAAACCAAATTTAGAAACATTAGGCAAAATTAAGAGAAGAATCATAAAATTCTGAAAATTATAAGGAATATCAGTTATAATCTAGGAGTTTTGAAAGATATTATACATCAAAGGAACAACTGGATATCTGTAGAAACATTGTATTCAACAATATGACTCACATTCTTCTTAAAAATGTTTATGTATAAATTAAACATTTGATAGGACACAAAATGATAATCAGTAAATTTAAGATTGGAAGACTGAAATTATTATAAACTATATCCCTCACACAAAGAAGTCAGAAATAAAACCAAAAAAGCAATTTAAGTAATTACTAAATACTTGATAACTTAAAAACGTGACTAAAAATTCATAGGTAAAAGAACTAACTGGTGTAGAAACTTAAAAATATTTTCAATATTCTGCAAATGAAAATGCATGCTAGAATTTATTGCCCAAGAGCCAAGCCTCTACTTCATAGCTACGTACAGTATTGAGCTCTCATATGAGAGAAACTAAAAGCCTGCTAAATAGTAAGCCAATTATACACTTTGTGAAAACAAAATTTAAAAAGAAATTAAATTCAAGGATGGACAGAAGAAGAAATTCCAAGTGGCATAAGTAAAATAGAAGGTAAATAGTAGAAAAATGTCTGAACCTAGCAGGACAAAATAAACAAACAAGCAAACAACAGAAGCAGCAGCAAATGACACTGAAATTAAGAGGAATTTATCCCAAGAATTCAGAGTTACTACTATACTCAATATTAGTGTCATGCTCTAGATGAATAGAAGAATAAAGATGTGGTCAGCTCAGTAAATGCAGGAAAATAGCCATTGACAGACTCCACTGATTGAAGAAAGTCATCCCATAGACTTCCTAAAAAGGATAAAAGACAAGAAG
>JAQHUG010000005.1:10619472-10681323 GCA_028555095.1 Dicrostonyx torquatus
AAATGAGACAAAGGGAGGAAGAAGTTAAAAAAAGAAAGTGCTGGCAAGGCGAGAAAGATGTGGAGACACTACGACTCACACAGTTAGTTGGCAGGAATTAACACAGTGGTGGTGAACGCCTTTGATCTCAGCACTTGGGAGGCAGAGGCAGGTGAATCTCTGTGAGTTCAAGTTCAGTCTAGTCTACAGAGAGAGTTCTAGGACAGCCAAGGCTACACAGAGAAACCCTGTCTCCAAAAAAATCAAAACCCAAACAAACAAACAAGGGTATGTAGAAAATATAGAATATCTGTATAATTCAGTGAGTGATTCCCCTCTTGGCTGTTTATGTAATGAAACTGAAATCAGGACCTCTCAAAGGGAAAATCATGCCATTGTAATCCTGGCAGCCTTATTCACAAGTGTCTAACATTTTAAGTTGTGCTGAAACTTAACTTTTCATTTATTTGAATAGATATTTTGGATCTACCTTGGAAAAAGTTTAAGAAGGTGGAAACTACTGATGTCTGCTTGAAATTTATTAGCTTACATTGTTCTTCGAGTCTTCTGTTTTCTTGGTAATCATTAGCACAGATTCCATGCACTATAGAAAGCAGAGTACTGGGACCATTCTGGTGCTAATTTGCATATTTTTCCTACATTTCCTTTAGTATTTAATTCTTGCCTTTGGAAAATTTGCTGGCTAGATATGTTTATGTTTTCCTAAAAGAGGGATCTTCCCTAGAATAAAATATTTTCTTTTGGTTAGGTGACATTTTTATCCAGAAAATATTTGCATGGTATTTGCAAAGCTGTTCTAGGTCTCATTTCACATTTCATAGTTAATAAAAAACAAAACAAGTAACAGCAACAAGACAAAAACCCAATTTGTGTTTTTATCATAATGCATGTAATTGGATCTCTTTTCAAATTTGTTATGGTAATTTGCCTTCTCAAGTACTTTGCAGCATATAATTTATTTTTCTTCAACCTAGTTATTGACAAAGCATAATTTCCATTTGAGACTTTTCTATGTTTCTCATAATTTTGGTCTAGTTTGATCTCTATTTATTCACTAGTTTCTTCTTTGTTCATCATCGCCATCGTTAACTCTTATGTGTACATGTTTGTTCGTGTTGCTGTTCATGCTGTGGTGCATATGTGGAGGTCAGAGGATAGCTAAGTAGAGTTGTTCTCTTCCCTTCCATATTTATATGGGTTCCAGGGATTGAACTCAGGTCTTTAGACTTGTGCATCAAGTGTTTTTACTTGCGGAGTCATCTATCCTGTTCCAACTCCTTAGTTTAAAAAATTAGGTATATATTTTCATGTGTGTTATTTTAGTAACATTATCATTTTACTTTTTCTTCAGTAAAATTTTTAGTGCTTTGTTCAAGATTTGCAAATAACATTAACTTAGAAAATGCTATGTGGAATTGATGGGGAATTTAAACTGGGATTAAAAAAGGGATTTCTTTGATATAGTTTTGTTTTTTTTCTCCTTTCTACTGTGATTGCTATTAATCAAAGGATATATTCACATATGTGCAAAAACCAGTTGAATAATTATTTCTTTTTTTTAAAGATTTATTTATTATGTATACAACATTCTGCCTCATGTGTTCATGCATGCCAGAGGAGGGCTCTAGATCTCATTACAGATGGTTGTGAGCCACCATGTGGTTGCTGGGAATTGAACTCAGGACCTCTGGAAGAGCAAGCCAGTGCTCTTAACCACTGAGCCATCTCTCCAGCCAGAATAATTGTTTCTTTAAATAGTACTTTTTATACAAAGTAAGGAAGATAGTAAATGAGATTATATTTATAGCTGAAACTTCAGACTTGCACAAAGAACTGAGGCAACTGAGGAAAAGCTGGGAAAGGAAGAGGAAGAGCACACCAATTGGTCATCCAGCATCAAATGTTCAGTCCTGAAAGCATATACATAATTAATAGTATAACTGAATAGGTTATGTGTGTGTGCATGCGTGTCTATATGCATTTGCATATGAGCATATAGTAACAGTGACAAAAGAGGTTTCATGAATTTGAAAGAGAGCAAAGAAAGATATCTGAAAGGGTTGGGAGGGAAGAAAGGAAAAGAGAGAAATACTGTACTTAAATTACAAGTTAAAAATATCAAAGTCCAGTCATTATGTATAATGATTAAAGTATGAAAATGAGGATATTTATCATCTAAAATTACTTTCATAGCATTTTATGTCATTCCCCTATTGCTACTCTTCATTTGATTATGTGGAAATAACTTACCATGTGATAACTTGATAACTAATGTTAGCCTAAGGACGGCCTTGTATAGCTTGTCTGCTAGAAAGCAGAGAATTTACAGGGACACAAATGTACCTCATGCATAGAAAATTTAGGAATGATTAACTTCTGTTTTATTTATTGCGATGTACCTTTACTGAATTACAGAATTTTCGATTGACTTTATTTCTTTCAACACTTTAAATGGCCTTTTGCTTTTTGATCTGTGATTTTTAGAAAGATATTGTATTTGCACAGACCCCCCCTCATGTGATGACTTGCATTCCCTTTGCTGCTTTCTGGAGTCTTTGTCTCTGACAATTATCAATTTAGCTGTGATCTTATAATTCTTTTGGGTTTCATCCAAATTGGAATCTTCTGAGAATTTTGACATCTTGACTGACTAAAAAAAAGAAAAACTTACATCATAGTTCACTCAAATATTTTTCTTTCCTTCTTACTTTTATTTGTGTGGGTATTATGTGGATGCATATGAAGGAGATCAGAGGCTAACTGCAGGTGGTGTTCCTCAGGTGGCTTTGTCCACTCCCAATCAACCCCACTGTCTACCTCCCTCTTCTGTCTCTTCATTCTTGGCCCTGAGCAGACAGGTCAGGTGTGACAATTCTTTGTGCAGGCTTTCTGAGGGATCTTCCAAACCTTTTTGTTCCTTTACTGGATCAGTTTGGATCTTACAAAAACTGCCATAGAGCTGAAGTGAAAGATGAAAATAGGACACGCTAAGTCCCCACTGTTTATTTTTCTGATACCAGGAGAAATCTGTCTTCAGTTAAAAAACACCGAGAAGACAGCAAACATGGATCATTTCCAGAGTTTTTAAACAATATGAATGAATGAAAAGAATCTCAGTGGTGGAGTTGATGATTAAAAGGGTGTATAACTGTAAGAAAACAATGCATAATTAGCTCAAAGCAAAGAGGAGGATAAAATAATTTTATGCAGTTAAAAAATAGTTCAGAGTATCCACTGGAGCTGGATTTACAGGCAGTTAGTTACTTCAAAAACTAATATCTTGACTAAAGGAATGTGGGTTTTATCTAGATCCAGGAAAGGTTACTTATTAGTACGGAATCACTTGGAGACATTAATAAAGGGAATGAAGGGAAGAGAACATTTAACCCACCACAGAGATATTTTTCTGGTTTGTAAATTCTGAGGGATCTCACTGGAGAAGGAGGAGTCACAGGACCTGACTTGCCAGGGATCCCGACTTTACTTGCTGGTAACTTATTGAGTAGGCATCAGCACTTTAAAAATAACTTCCAGAGCAGGGGTTCCTGCCTTTGTTGTGGCATGACAATAGGTCAGATAGCTTCACATAACCATGGGAACAGAGCCAGTGAACCAATGAATGACCCACTGAGATCCAGAAAACATTGCTACCCATAGAAGCCTTAATTTTGTGAAAATCCTGGACAAGACTAAAGAGTGGTGAGAAAAGTGAATAATAATCAACCTGCAAAGTGTTGCTTCTGACCCGGGGAAAACGGCAGCCTTGGAGCTGAAAAATAACTCATCAAAATACAGTCAAATATGGCGACTAGTGGAAGCTGGTAATCCTAGCCTTCAGAAACTGAGGCAAGAGGCCTGCAAGTTCAAGGCCAGCCTGGGCTACAAGACAGACAATGTCTCAGGGAAAAATGGGGAGGGGGAGAGAAGAGGGAAAGAAAAAGGAAGAAAAAAGGAAGGAAGAAGAGAAAATCAAGACAGTCTCTCAGTCATCTGTGACCTAAAACTGAGTTTGGCATCGCATACCATGATGTACACCACCCAGCAGCCTTCCAGATTCTCTCCTGAACCTCCGCAGAGGGTATTCTCAGATCTGGCACTGGGAAATCAATAGTCTGCTCTCCACCCAGTGTAATAATATTCAGGCAGACAGACTCTGAAAGTGTTAGAACAAGACTTAGATCATCACATTGTGGTATAGCATGAGGACACTTGGCAGCAAGCAACGGTGCTCAGAACATCACAGATGAGACATTTAGTGCAAACACAAGAAGCTCAGCCCCCACAAAAGAGATGCATCATCTCCTTTTGTCAGTTCCAATTGGTCACCCAGATAAAACTGGAAACATGGGTTTGTTGGTCAGATTTCTTAAAGGCATAGTTTTGGGACTAGAAAGAGTGAGTCTTAACTATCTGCCTTTCCACCCTCTTCATGTTTAGTCTTTAACTATCTCTTGTAGTTTCTCCATCTGTTAAGTGGTATCAATAAGATGTACACTATTTATTTACATATTACAGTGACTAGAGGTTTACCTCATACTGTGTCTTTCCTGGGTGGTCATATCAAGTAGGAGTGATATCTTAGTCTTATGTCTGAAGTATACTAAATTTCAACAAATCATAGTTTCTTGCCATTATTATCATTTTTATACTCATGAATCCTAATGGATAAGCTATGAGGTATAAAATTGACCATATCAGTGAAGTACTGTATAATTGCACACACTTTTATACCAATTAAGAAAAACACATCCAATTCTTTGAACATAATTGCTGTTTTCCTGCATCATACTGACTGTACACCTAACCAGGATCCTACATGGTGCTATAATTGATATTACCTGACTTAAATTTCCAGTGACAATACAGGATGACTGTGAGGGCTGAGTTTTGCTTCGGTAATCAGAAGCTTAAACAATGCAGCCCTTTAACTCCTATCAATAAACAAAAGTGTGGGTAATGAGGACATTTTCAACAGCGGAGTGATATTACAGCGATCCGGGTCTTCCTATGTTTTCACTTTCCTATTTCATGGAATTGCATTGTCTTTGTGCATTGTCGTCATGAGACCTGGGGATCTGAGCCACAAACCTCTCCATAGGAGCATTCTAGAAAACAGAAGAATGAAGGTAAACATGGAAAAAATTCTGTGTGTGCACACGCATGTGTGTGTATTTGCCCATGTGAACACATGTGGAGACCAGAGGTCGGTATTGCATATTTTCTCTGCCAAACTGATCTTACTTTTTTATTTTAAAGTGAAGATTTTCACTGAACCTGGGGGCTCACCATGTCTGCCAAATTAGGTGAGCAATGAGCTCCAAGGTCTGCTTGTCTCCACTTTCCTGCGGACATACAGACATGTACTTCAGTGCCTGGCTCTTACTTAGCTGTTGGGGATGCAGACTCAGGCAATCGTATTGGTACGGCAAGCACTTTGCTCACTGTGTCATTGCTCCAACCCCAAGGATATGTTCTTTCTGACATCTTCGGCCCTGAGCCGGCTCTCTCTCTAGTTCAGTTTTTCATAATTGAATTTCATATGCAATTTGCATGAGTCTTCTGGGTTAAAGAGAGTAAGATTGCTAAATATGATTATTCTTTGGGGTTATTACATCACCATGCAATCTATACTGGGCTTCTCCTAGAAAGGAAGAGAAGAAAATGCTTTTTGGGTTGTCACAATGAGTGATGGGCAGAAGTTTGTGATGAGCTCTTTCCTGGAAAGATTATATCCTCTGTAGCAAGGATGTCAAGACACTTTCTTGGGCATCAAATAGGGAAAAGAAAGTCCCCAAAGGCCAGTATGTTTGATTATTTTTCTGATCTACAGACAGCAGTGGACTCTGCTGGCACCAGGAGGGCTCTTGTCCTAAGATGAGGAGCTTTCTATGCTTCCTTTTATTTTTCCTAGCTGCATTTTCCTCTAGATGCTCTGACCTCTCTTTAAGACATTCATTTTTAAGCACTACAATGGCGATTTCCCGTAAGTATTAGGTTATGGAAAAAGATGCTCAAATCATAAATGTTTTTGACAAGGATTTGTGTAAGTCCCCAACCTCATTAGAGTGGTATCTTTTTGTAATGGATAGTGATTAATGCAGAAACACACCACTGGCCACAATGCAGAGAATACATAACAACAGACTGCTGAGCTATAAAGAGGATGTCTGTATCACTCCTTGGCTTGAGTACAGTCTCTGAATGAGGAGGTACAAGGACTGTGAGATCCAGAGAAAGACATTGGTTTGTGGGACTGACAGAACAACTACCCTCATGGACTCAAGGCAACCATGGTTGTCAACACAAGACTCACACAAGAGCCATCCAGTGCACATTCTGGCATGTAGGGGATAGGGACCTAAGTGCCTTCCTATAATGCGCAAGTTAAGGCTGATTGTTTCGGGGGAAGAGAAAGTCATTTTTCTTTTAAGGCATGGTCTCTGGTAGGTTGACTACTCTCCAACAGATGACTGCACATCTCTGGGTTTTGGGGCAGCACTGGATGTGTTACAAAGAAAAGGGTTTACAAAGGTGGGGTATGGTGTAGGGAAGGGAGAGTGGATCTAGGTGGAGTTGGGGAGAGAAGCTTATAACTAAAATGTTTGTGTGGAGTTCTCAAAGAATAAAGTCATTATATTAAAAAATAAAATAAAACGCTTCTTACCAAACCACCACCTTCCATCAACACCTTTGATCGATCTGATGCCTTGGAATGGGAAATCTGTTTTCACAGAAAATAATATACATTTTGTTTGACTCCTTAGTGTATTGGGTGGCATGCATGGCGTTTTCTACTTCTCTGCCCTTCACATGGCACTTCCTTGAGATGGATTCTGGTAGTGTTCTCCGCTGGTATGTTCATGAAATGGTGAGAGATGCTTCCTTCCCTGGTCTGCTGTGTATGTCTGGCTCTGGATTTCTATGCTTATCTCTGTGTTGTGTTTCACACCAGGATTCTGGGAAAGGATAAAGCTGGCCACGTTCTCTTTTCATTGTTGGTTTGAAGTCTTGAGAAAAGAACATGTACCATGTCACATTTGCCCATGGCAATAAGAATTGATTGGCTATAGACAGTGGCTGATAACAGATTGAAGGGAGGAATCAAGCAGCTGGCACCGAGGAATGTTGAAATGCTGCTGATGACCTGGACATCTCAGCTCTGTGGGAAGTTGAAAAGTAAGGAGATTTTTGCTCTTAATGATGTATCAGTCTATGAGCACAGCACACACACACACACACACACACACACACACACACACACAAACAAATTAAAGAAGCTTGATATTTTCCAAATTAAAGAACAGTGGAAATACCTTACCTATTTCTGTGGAAATCTGTAATTGCTTCACAAAAATGAGGTCTATTAATTTGCACAGCTTCAAAAGCTCCTTGTGTCTGTCTGAGATCACTCATTGTCAGTGTTTTTCTATTGTTTTGTTTGTTCATGTCTTAAATGCTCAAGTCAATGTTAGCTCTTATTGAATTTTTAGGATCTTTCCTAATGTTCTATGTATCAATAAATTCTGTTCTTATACAGAATCAATTTAAAATGATCCAGGTATAAAGCTTATTGTTTTTAACTAGCTCACTTTCCCAGTTTTTTAAAATTACCTTTGTGATTTGTAATGTTTTACCACACCTAAATCAGAAGAATTTCTATTCTAATCCTAAAAATTCAATCCTGTTCCTTATTTCTTCTTTCACTCAAACATTCCATTCTCCAAACATAGCGAACCATCCAATCCAGTCTGGAGAAGAGCCAAAAGTTATTAAACTTGAACTAGTACAATGTAATGCATGAAGAAATATTAAAAATAAAAGATGTAAACAAAATGGGGATTTCCTTATATTCTAATTTTTCCAATTCTTAATTGTTCAAAATTATAAAATGTTCTGAAATTAATGTCTGAACATTCATATTTTACATCCCTTAATTTGATTATAAAATATTTAGAAGAAATAAACAGAAAAAAGGAATAAATCAAATAGTCCAGTTTCTTATATCTACTTTACAGGACTTTTACATTTTTTATTATTCAATGAAAATTTAATATGGCTACAGTAGATTTGCCAGCATCTCATAGAAAGCAACATATATATATAGCTAAAACGGTTATTTAATAAAGTAATTTGGCATTTTCATTAGATTTAGGCTACTGTGAACAAACATATGTAATGAGGTCATTCTGTCTAGACTATCTCTATTTAATTTTCTTACCCCAAATCAAACAAATTGCTTATCTATAGATCTAGGTTCAGTCAAAAGATCCAATATGGTTGGTTGCACCTGGGTGTTGTGACTCGTACATGATCACATAAATTAGCTTCATTTGTACCCTGCCATCTTTGTTAAATATTTTTTTTACTTCTGATAATACAACTTTGGTTGATAAGCTTATAAATTTTTTTGACATCTGTGCCAATATATTGTGTTACTCTTCTGAAACAATTGAATAAATTGTATGTATGTATATATATATATCTTATTCATATATATGCACAAAATTTTAAATAAGATATAACCTTGGATAGCAATAATTATAATTATTAATATTTGTTCACTTTATTAGTACTTTGATGTAGATACTTAAAATTCATGAAATAATACAAAGTTTGGCTTTAAAAATAACACTTAAGTGAATAATATTGATTTTAATAATTATGGAAATAGTTGTGTATCTTAATGCTTATATTTTTTGCATTTATTCTATAGTAAAAGCTATCAGTATTTGCTGTTGTCGGAACTGTTGACAGTTGCTCCTGATATGTTTTAATGAAGCCATAAATTTAATATTTTTCTGATTTTTGGAAATGACTAAAGTGTTTTGTTTTGTTTTCCACAAAGGAAGCTATGGCCATTTATTCATGTAACCCATAGTGTAAGAGTTCAATATTGTGAAAAACATTCCCAAGAGTTTGTTGAAAGCCACGTGAAAAGGCAAAACTATCTTAGCACTAATTCTTTTTCCAGACTGAAGGTTGGGGCTGCTGTTCATGTTGCTTTGAATCTATGAACACCTTTGCTTGCCGTTTGAGACCTTCTTGTTGGGAGGGTTTCACAGCCATTTTCATTTAGGTTTTTCCTAAGATGACAATCCTTATCAGATTTGCAAACATTTTTCTCCGAGCGGGCTCATGCTTCGGAGAAATACATTCAAATCTCGGTTCCTTGTGATTTTTGAAAGACAACTGCGTTCAACTGAATTTGTCCATCTCAGCAAGAGCAGAGATAGATACTGCATGTCATTTATTTTTGTTAGTATTAGCTTATCTGGAAAGGGAAATACTCTGGTCATGGGCTCATCTCAGTTGGGCCGGAATTACCTAGCCTTTCAGATCTGTACAGCCTCATTGAGCATTTGCTTCCTGCCTCTGATGCAGTTATAATTTTGGCAAGTTTTGACATTTTCCAAATAGGTATAGGTGCAATAGGAATGGTAATATACTCAGTGTTTTCCTTAATTGTGGATAGTTAAGATTTTACCTGTTTTGGTCATAATTGAATAAAATGTTTAAAACGATTAAATACAAGTCTAGTTCGTTTTAGCTAAAACTTGCACTTTAATTATTATGTAACTACTTAGAGACCTCATGAAAATTCAAACTTCGATGAGAAGATTGGAATGGTAGTTTGTTGGGCTATCACCTAATCTGGATTTTATAGTTGTTGAAGCAAATGTGCTTTTATTTAATGTGACATTAAGTAGTCCTCTGCTAAACGGCAACTTAATTTGTGAGAATCTATCAAATTAAAATGGTTCTCCATTGTTTTTCTTTAGCAGGAAATTTTTGATTGACAGCCACCCTTTTGTTTCCTTAGCAAGCTGGCAATGGTAAGATACAGACAACAGTAAAAGGCTCAGAACCCAACAAGAACGCTCCTCACTATTTATTCCTAAAGAGGGCAGCACAAGTCTGGTTTATATACATTTGATGTGTATTTATGTCTTTTGATCAGTGATTTTTCTTCTTTTTTTCTGAGAAACCAATTCCTGTGTTAAAATCATATATTCTTTTCCCCTGCTAAAATATAAAAAGAAAATAGACATATGACAAAGAAAAGAAACTTGTGAAAATGTTCAGAAGAAATTTTTTTTTTAAAAAAACCCATATGTTTACTAAAGCATGAAATGTAAAATTGACAAAGGACAAAAACTTCTCAATGCTATGATTTTCTTTATTACAGTAATAACATCTAACTAAAACTGAAATAAATATTTTATTTAGTTTTCTGCCTTTTCAGATCACAAAATAAATATTCCCTGAAAACATAATCTGGCAATAAAATAATTCTATGTTTTTCATTAGGGTGAATATAATTTTAGCAAATTTTTATGACGAAAGCTTTATAATGAAGTTTTTAACCGACAGGTCCATTCTCAGTTCCATCTCAGTTCTAAGCACCCGGATGCCGGATGTGAAGGTGTGCAGTCCAGTGGCCCCTTGTGCATCTGCACTTTGTTGAGCTTCTTTGAAGAGCAAAATCCAGACGTGAACTGACGCCCAAGGCAGAAGCAGCAGGTACTTTTCAGTTTCCTTGCACATGCTCCACTCCAAACCCCTGTCCTTTAGATACTTGAAAAGCTGTCCTCCTCTTCTTCTGTAGAATGGCTAATCAATAGCTGATTAAGGGCTAATTAAAAATATCTTGCATTTGGTTACATAGTTTTATAGTCTTGGATTTGAAACTGATGAGAAGAAGAAAAATAAAAACTGCAAAATATCTGAAAATGTCAAGTCTTTCAAAGTTTTCAGAAGTGGCATATATCTTATAGTCCTTGACACCTAGATTGAAGATGGATAGAAAAAAAAAAGATTGAAAAGACAGTGGATTATAAGACATGCCCAGAACAAATTAATGGTAATTTTGAAGTTTTGTTTTGTTTTTACCCTTACAGGTCTTTTGTTACACTATGGTTTCCAATTTTATGGGATTGTTGTGTGTGTGTCTCTCAATTTATATGTGTTTCTTGTGCTTTTTCTCTATTTTTCTATTTGTTTTATTTTATCCTATTAGATGTCTTTTTTTTATGAAAGAGAAAGAAAGACCATGGATTTGGGTAGGTGGGGAAGTAGGGAGGATCTGGAAGGAAATGGGGGAGAGGAAACCATAATCACAATACATCTAATCTACATGAGAAGTAGAAAAAGACAAAATCTCCTGAGTAAATTGTGAGCATGGGGACCTTCGGGGACTTCAAGGCAGCATGGGCTATGAACACCAATATGGTTTCCAATCATGTTCTCACTCCATTATAGCAACACCCTTGTCTTGGTATCTGATTAAAAAAAATGATCCTTATATTATATACTTCATGGAGTTAACGTTGCCTATTCAAGCTATGGCCACTCCTAGACCACTTAAAAATACTTTGCTATCATTTTGCCCTTAAAACCATCTTCTTTTACCCCAGCATAAAAATCGGCTTCCATATGTCATTATTTTTGTCAGGTGTGCGTTATCCAGCAGGAGAGAGTGAGGTAGCATATGGCTGGGCTAGTAGAAACTTTGGCAGAACCAGAAGCACCTGAAATGCAGACATTTCCTGAGCACCTATCATGTGAAGGCACTTCTTATTACTTAAATAAGAATACTTAAATTGCCCTTCTTATTACTTAAACCACAGAGGAATAAAACTGAGGTTTGGTAGATGAGTGGCTCTTCTCTATAATAGAAGAACATTGGTCACCACTACTTTTAAATCAAGAGAAATTAATTAAATCGAGAGGAATTAATTCATTGAAATAATAGATAAGAATGTTAGCTCAATCCAGTTGTTTACAACCTCTCTCATTTTCTCCTTTCTCACTCTGTGCCCGGTGCTCAGGGTTGTGTCTCACTTAGCGTCGTGCTTTTCTACATAATTTCTTAAGAAAGACTAAAAATGTAGTATGTCTTTTGAGAGGTTCATCATCTCGCATTTCTTCTTTTAAGACACATCCAGCTTTGTAGATTGAAAATTTTGTCATTAATTAGTAGACTTCTGATATCAGCAATCATAAGACTCCGAGAAGGTTTGGCAGTATGGGTGTAGAAACATCACAGTCTTTTTGGATCTTCAAACAAGACCATGCACATGAATTCTGAGGCAACTAGATGTGAATACAGCTAAGCCCAGCAGCCTTGGCTACAGCACATGCTGAGTTTCAGTTTAATTGTGGGTAGAGAGCTCAGTGCATTTGCTAAGACCCTGCTCTCTCACTGCCATGGTTCGAATAGGAATGTCCCCATAGGCTCATTGGTTTGATTGCTTGGTTAACAGGGAGTGTCAGCATTAGGAGGTGTGGCCTTGTTGGAGGAAGTGTGTCACTGGAGGTGGGCTTTCGAGCTTCAAATGACGATGCTGGGTCCAGGGTCCCTCTTTTACTTCTGCCTGGAGTCTGGATGTAGAATCCTCAGCTACCTCTCTATTAACATACCTCTGAAACTGTAAGGCAGCCCCAGTTAAATCTTATCCTTCTTGAGAGATGCCTTGGCCGTGTGTCTCTTCACAGCCATAGAACATTAACTGAGTCAACCACTGAGCAGCTCTTCACACTTTAATAAATTGTTAAGTGTAGTAAATGTGTATGTGTGGCACCTTTCAGAAAGTGACAGACAGCACAGAGAGTAACTCGATGAGCTAAATGTCATTCTTAACTTCCATTTTGCAAGAAGGAACCTTGATGCCCTGGGTTCAGTAACTGCTCAACAACAAAGAAAGAACACAACAGATGCTGTCAATATGGTTTTGGGGGTCAGGTTCTTTCCTATGTCTCCCGTTTCCTCTTTATCTCTAGTTTCTTTGCCAAAGTTTCATCTTCCCTTGTTAGTCTTCAGTGCTTACATTCTGTCTGAAGAATGTCACTTTATCCCTTGGCTACAGCTGAGGAGGGAAAATAAGTTTGACCCTTTGTATAAACTTGGTGCCCTATTTTCAAGCATAGCAACACCTCACCAATCTATCAAGACTTCTCAGCTTCAACAAGTCACAAAGAGAATGTATTTTCCTCACTGCCATCAATACTCTTCTTTCATGTTCCTTCCTTAAAACATTCCCCATTCATCAATCTGCTGAGGAACAAGTAGCTGTGGCTATTACTAATTCTTCTCAACAATCGCCTTTGATTATCAACTCTCTTTTTCTCTTTTTGAGATTTTCAGCCACATAATGTAGGCTACTCTCAAATTCAAGATGTAGCTAACAGTTTCATTTAACTTTTAATTGTCATGGCTGTTAAAATATGTTATATGTATATATAAAATTATTATTTAAAAATTCTTATTAAAAAGAGAAAGCATAAAAATATTTAAGTGAATTTTAAC
Organism: Dicrostonyx torquatus; assembly: GCA_028555095.1. Lineage (NCBI taxonomy): Eukaryota > Metazoa > Chordata > Mammalia > Rodentia > Cricetidae > Dicrostonyx > Dicrostonyx torquatus. Next base: position 10,632,779 of record JAQHUG010000005.1, read on the forward strand.
AAAGACACAGTTAGTGTCTGTTTGAATGGGATGTCCCCCCTAAATCTCTGGCATTTGAATGCTTGGTCTATAGTTAGTATGTCTGTAGAAATGATTAAAAAATGAATGTGTCCTTGTTGGAGAGGTGTGTCACTTGGGGTGTGTTTGAGGTCTCAATAGTCTCCATCCACCCCCAGTGTCTCTGCCATCTGATTAAGTTAGGAAATGTAAGTTATCAGCAGTTTCTGTCACTATGCCTTTTTCTCTGCCATCATGGACTCTACGAGACCTTTGGAACAATAAGCCAATTCAATACTTTTTCAAAAATAAGTTGCTTTGGTCATTGTGTTTTACCACAGCAATAGAAAAATAACTAAGACAGCACAAATATTCAGAACATGCTTATTGAATAAACACGCCCAACAATAATGCTTTAGTGTTCCAGGAGATATAGTAATAATAAAGGCACTTTGTCATCATGCCAATACCAGTGACATAAACTTCATTCTCTAGGGCTCTGTTGAATTCTGAATCTTCTTACAGCTTTCAGCCTCTCACCTAACACTTCTTTTCATTCTTCTCTGAGTGTCATAGTCTTTCTTGTATCTGGATCCTGGTTCGTGACATTTCCTTTCTTGGCTCTGCTATTGTCTTCCTGATAAAGGAATTCATTTTTTTTTATCACTACAACAGTTTCGTGACACCTTTAGGGAAAATTAGTGAGTTTTATGTAAGGTATGCTAACTGTTGGCATTCTACCTGCCATTATAGAATGGTTGTTATTAAATGTTTACTAATTTATAAAGGGGAATCATAAGCATTCAGTTTGATGACATTTGTTATTTTGATCCTAGAAACATTCAACATTCATGTTATCTGTCTTTTACAACATAGGTCCTGTTAAGTTCTTTCATAAACCTTCATATAAAATTGTAATTATAAAATTTTATTTTTTGTGTCACCACCATTTTGGCAAAATACAACTTTTATATTAAAATACAAAAATGTCTTGTGCTTGTAAATATTTGTTTCCAGAAAACACATGCATATAAAAATGCTTGGGTACCATTTACTCCTTGTGAATAGAGGACTGGGTGAAGTTACTCACGACCTTTTTAGCTGGTGAGGGAACGAAGTTATAAGAAAACAAAGCCATTTTGTTCATGATGCCTGAGTTTTCTGAATCTGCTTTGGAGTTTAAGTCAAGTAGTCACTGAACCACAGGGAATTCATTTCTGTTACAAAGCAAAGGCTTTATTGATCAGTTCGTAAAGCTCCATGATTGAACATCTACAAAATTACATGATAGTTTTAGTTTCTAAGACAAAAACTATTTTCTGGTTTCTGTATGTTGGACTCTATTTTTTCCTTAAGACATTTAAAATTTATAAACATAACCAAACATTTCATTTCCTTCTTTTGTATCCTATATTTAGTGTCCATACCCTTGAAAATGTAGGATTAATGATAAACAGAAATGAGAAGCTCTTCATACACTGTAAATAAATGTTTTTGAAGAGACTGAAGCATTTGACCATCTCACAGAGAAAACACTTGTCGAGAATCCACAAATTCTGAGTCAAAAAGAGATGTAGTCTCGTTTCAGACACAGTATCTTGCAAGATTTTATTTTAAGACATTGAATGCTTTTTATTCTTACTTGTGATTTCTTTTGATTAGATCTGAATAAGTGTACACACTCTTTCCTCCTGAGGCTAATTATGTTGCTGGATGTCCCTTGCATTGGGAAGTTTGAATGTTTGCAGAGGTATTTTGTCAGCAGTTTTCTGTGCTCGCTAAAAGATCAGTGTCTAATGGGATTAAGCTGGATAATCAAATAACAAACTGAGACCTGCGTACACAGTTTGGTGTTTGTGCAGTACTTCCTTGATGAATATAAATGACAACTGTCTTTGGTTAGGGGCAGAAGTCACTGTGCTAGTCTGTGTGGCATTTCTGCTAAGTCAGCAGCTTGTCTTGAACTTGAGACACAGCTAGGGGAATGGATTAATAGGAGACAAAGATGTACTTTGCTTTCCTGGACTAGAAAATATCACATTTTATTTTCAGCAGCAGCAGGTATGGAAATAATGAAGAAAGTCCAACTAATGCAAAGGCTCATGGGAAGATGAGTCTTTAATTTCTCAACAGAATGTACTCTGGGCTGACCCTTTTGCATAACTTACATAGTTTGACTTGCATTCCAAAGCTTGCCTAACTTTCCTTCAAAAGGTATACATGCTAATGTAGCTTGTGCTTACTCTATTGAACTCTTATTCTGTCTTTGCTAAGACATTTTTGTACTGTGAAAATGATTATTTATGGACTGTTGTTTTACTATTATATGGTAGGCTTGAAGTCATTTAAATCGTAAGTCAAAGAAATTCATCAATTCACCTCATGGAGTTTTCATGTATTGTTTTATTTGCCTGTGCCTACACATGGATTTACAATCCAGAATAGCTTTTCAAGGTACTTAAACTTTTTTTCACTAGATCTAAAGCTTGATTTTATTTTTGCAGCTGGGAAGGAGGTTGAGTTGGAGTCTCACCCCTTACTACAGACTGGAGTAAACCTCAGTACATATCACAGGGTTGTCTTGGAGTCATAGCAGTACTCTTGCCTCAGCTTCCTGGGTGAAGAGTCTACAACACCACACCTCCTTTTGTTTGTTGTTAATGACAATATTGTGGTTTCTTTTGGAGTATCAAGAGTAAGACCCACAACTTTCTCCTGCTTGGCAAGGGCTCTGGCCTTGAGCTGTGTTTCCTGCCCCTCATGACATTTATTTTTAATATTTTAGTCCATGGTTTATTATGGCTAATTAGTGTTTTAGTTTACCTGGTTTGGTTTTGTTGCTGTCGTTTAACCTTATAGCATCCAAATCTATGGTATTCATTGCTGTCATCATATGAGGGAGCCTGCTTGAGGTGATATGGTCATAGAGATAAAGGCTTCCTTAGGACTCTCTACATCCTTGTATAATGTTCCCCTTGCCTTCTTGCACTCTTGTCCTTATCATCACCTACATGGTGGCTCATGTCAGGCTGTCTAATCTCCCTCCCTTTTTTCACAAAGGCACACAGCAGCTCATTAAGGCTTTTAAGGTATCAACTAAATGAATGAACCTTATAGAAACTTGTAAAGTAGGGTGTAGTGAGTTGGCAGCTCTGTGGGAAAGTACATTTAGGTATTGAGCCGGGTCTCCAAACCAGAGATGAAAAGAAGGTGATTTCTATGTATTGTGTCATCATAGCAACCAAATTAGTTGAAGACTAATAATCAATATATATATTGGATTTTTCGAGACAGGGTTTCGCTGTAGTTTTTAGAGCCTGTCCTGGAACTAGCTCTTGCAGACCAGGCTGGTCTCAAACTCACAAAGATCCGCCTGCCTCTGCCTCCCGAGTGCTGGGATTAAAGCGTGCGCCACCACCGCCCGGCTCAAAAAATATTTTTACAGGCAACTGTAGTACTATCTTGAGTGCACTAGAAATTCCTAGTTCGGGCAATGGTCCATGGCATGTTTGGAGCCAGTTTGTGATCATGTACACCTTCTCATGGATTCTCTACAAACTTATTTCAGATTTTTACAAGTGCAATATAAAAAGATTCTAATTCAATTTAATATGTTATCAAATAGTATATATATGCAACATGATATAAAAGACAAATTTTCTGGGATAAGAAAATCATATGTAACAAGTAAAAATTAGTAGTGTGATTATTTTATATTTTTTCAGAAGTACTTACAAATGGTATGAATGGAATTCATGTTCCATTAAGAATGTAAGTAGTTTCATGGGGACCTTGGGGGAGGGTTGAAGGGGAGGGGAGAGGCATGGAGGGGAGCAGATAAAAATGTAGAACTCAATAAAAATCAATGAAAAAAGAATGTAAGTAGTTGAGGTGACTGTCAATTCACTACAAATGTCATCCCTGAAATATAAAAAGGCTTGACAAATCTCTCTAAATTTTTACTCTTTACTAATCAAAAATGTTGGTTATTGATATACTTTTCATTCATTATTATGCCTTAAGGTGTATCTTTTTAAAAAAATAAATTTAATAAAACTCCACTGCACCAAGTGAACCATATTGGTTTGACAACCTGTGAACCAGTCACACATTTAACAGCTATAATAAAAGCAACCATTCTCCAAGGTTATTCAGGAACCTTCAGGGCTCATGAGACCTTGAAAAATAATGTGCTCTAACAGGGCATCTTAGAGCCAAGAGAGGGGTCCTCCAGAGCTCGGCTTAGGGAGAGTTCCTTTGCTGTTGTTATCAAAACTCTAAATAATTTAAAATTATTCCTGTAGTTAATACATGGCACACAGTAGTACTGTTTGAGAGATTATCCTCTCATTTCACATCTAATTTAGCTATAGTCAAAAGAAAAGTTTAAACGATAAAAGAAATGATATTTTATACATGCAGTTTCTAAATGATATTTTGTACTTGCACATGCAGCTTATTTTAAAATGTTCTCTATAATATTAATATACTTACATATACATTTTCTAGCTGTGGTAGTTTGAATGAGAATGTCCCCCATAGGCTTATAAATTCAAATGCTTAGTTACCAGGGCATGGAACTGTTTGAAAAGATTAGAAGGATTAGGAGGTATGGCCCTGTTGTAGGAAGTGTGTCACTGGGAGTGGGCTTTGAGGTATCAACAGCCCACATCAGGTCTCTGCCTTCTCGCTTCCTCCTGCTTGTCGGCCTGATGATGCCATGCTCCCATCAAGATGATAAGGGACTAAGTGTCTTAAACTGTAAACAAACCCCTAATTAAATGTTTTATGAGAAAAATTTGGTCAGGGTGTCTCTTCACCTGTAGTAGAGCAGTGACTAAGATCCTGGCATATCAAATAGATTATTGTGATTAATTTTTAAAACCCAATACATAGTTCCAAAAGCCAAAGTGAACTTTGTCTTTTCACTAACTTTGCACACCAGCCTATGGACCTCCTGAGAATTCTCAGTTAGATAATATTAAGAGGTCCCCATGAGTGATTCAAAGGTAGAGTCACACTTAGTTTTCATAATTTTATTCAGCGATAGAAACTTCTTTAATATAAAGAGAAACCTATGTTTCTCTTATAACTTTTGTGATAGAAGTTATACATGTAACTTTTGTAATAAAAATGCTACAAACCAATTCTTGAGTACAACTTTTTTTGAAACAAGGTCTCATTTTGTTGTCCAGCTTATGTTAAAACTCACCACAAGATGAAATCTCCAGTGCCAGAAATGTGTTACATCTAACTAAGTTGTCATCTAACCTTCCCCATGGAAACCCCAAAACAACCCAGGCTTGGTCAAGGGTATGTGTTGCTCTCCACAAAATGATGATAAGGCTCTGTCTCTGAAGATAACACCTAAATAACTCTTTGAGCGAGAGTTGTTGAGGTGGTACAGGTGATACATACCTGGAACCCTCAGTCCAGTTGACAAGTATCCAGGGTACTGGAAGGTACTCTGCATGCTCGTGGAGAATAAGGGTAAACACTGTCTCAGCTACAAAGCCTTCAGTCTCCAATGGAGACCAACATGTGAGATGGCTGCTGCAATTATGTCACAAAGCTTGGGGGGAGTAAGCAGGCAATATGTGACTGGATTTAAGGTTCACTCCATGATATGGAACTCATACCTGACATTGCTTGAGTGGCCAAGGACATGAGATTGGACAGGTCATAAACCTATGGGAAAACCAAATAAAACTGTGCTGTTAAAGGAACCCAGCAATAAAATAAATCCTAATGAAATTCTGCTACACTCATGGGTCAGCATCTGGCTCATTCACCATCAGAGAAGCTTTCTCCTCCCATTGAAAGATGTGAGCAAACAGAAAGACCACACTCTGTCCTAAATGGGATGTCTTCATCACGTATTTCTTCCTTTACCCAGGGCTTAGGGAGCTCTGTGGGGGAGGAATGGAAGATGCTAAGGAAGCAAGACCCTGTAGACACAATAGGACTGACAACATAGGAACTTACAGAGGTCTAAGCCATATGGAGTCTTAGTGATGTTAGAAGGGGTGGACACAAGGCCCCATGCCTAACCCAGAAGCTATCTCCAAACAATAACCACTTGCAAATGAAAAACTATTTTTTTAAAAGGAGTTTCACTGGGAGTACAAACGTCAAACAAATTCAATATTTTTGGAAAGTTTTTGTCTCCCAGTGATTTGTATGGGATTTTTTTCAGCCTTAGAGATATATTATTTTCCAACTTTGTTTTTATGGGTTTTCTGTGTGTGCAAATGTGTGTGTCTCAGTATCTGTATATGGTTTTTTTTCCTAGGGTATAAATTGTACTTCACACTTAATTTATCACTTTGAAAGTCCCAATGCAGTGTAATGAGGAAGTCCAACCAGTCACAATGAGGGGAACATATAGAGGATGAGTGATGTGCCTTGCTGATGTAATGCCGTGCTTTCAGTCATGTGAACAGAACATCGTAGAACTGGGTCCTCTAGCCCTAGTTGAGCAGCCCCAGATGATGCCAGAAATTGTAAGAAGGAATAGTTGCTGTCTAGTTCAGCTCATTTTCCAAAATAATAAGCAAATGAGTGTTTACGTTATTTCAGTCATAGAGGGTTTGGGTGCCCTTTTATGACACAGTAGATAACAGAAACCATAGAGATGATATAGCTTAAAAAGGCTAGGAAATGTAGCCTTTTCCCCATTCCCATGAAGAAGTACTGCTTTGCAAAGGAAAGTCCTAGTGATGTCAGATGATAAGATTTGTAGTTTGAAAATGTTACGATTGCATGGTGCTTAACAAATTCAAATGCCATGTAAAGATGTGCAGGGAGATCCATGAAGAGGAATTATCAAGATGACATGTTTCTCAGTTGAAGGGTGATTTAGGGTTGAACACAGAAAGTTGATGGAGTAGAAAGAGTCAATGCATATGATATCATTTTGTCCAATAAATCGATGATAAAACAATGGATCATAATTCTACTGAAAATGTGAATGATGCAAGAGACAACTTATTTTAGTTGTTGGCCTCTTTTGGTTTGGTCCAATTTTCCATCTTGTTCCTCTAAAGATTCAGTGTTATTTCGTCTTGTCAGAGAAGCAAGGGGAATAAAAAACACATTCTTAGTTGCACTGACAAAATTTTTACCATGTAGCCTGCCAATATCTGAATTCCTTGTGAAGGGTAGGGAGTGAAGGACAAAGAAGGAAGCAGGAGCTATTTTGGAAGAGGCAGACAGTTTCTTACGTATTTTGGTTCATCAAAGGTGGCTTAATTCAAACTCATGATTGTAAAGGATGTGTGCTTTAGCAAACAGGTAAGAAACTTTGACAACAACCCAGAATTGGTTCTGTAGGTAAGATGCTGGAACTTCAGGTAAAAAGATAGACCAAGCTTTATATAGACCTGGGTATCTAATTGCAATCTATTATTTCCATGCTTCCTTAAAATATCTGGACATTTGCTTAAGAGATACACAGAATCATCCAGCAAGTTCTCACGGACTTTGATACTCCTTGCAAAGAGTTCTGCTGTTATACATGTATGTGTATGTGCTGTATATGTGTGCTTTGTGTGCAAGCATGTTTATATGTATTCTGTCTCTCTCTCTCTCTCTCTCTCTCTCTCTCTCTCTCTGTGTGTGTGTGTGTGTGTGTGTGTGTGTGTAGTCCCGATTAGCATCTTTCCTTGTGGCTGTCATGGATTTACAAGTTGGAGAAAGGAGTGCATTATTTAAATTGAAAATATATGAGGTATGACACAAGTCAGATGTGTAAAGAAAACCAATTCAAATCATTTTAATGTTTGGGTTTATCCAAAGCCACAAGATCTCTTTAAAAAACATTTTAAACATTATTGCTAGTAGAGTCTTCATAATTTTCAATTTCTAATAGATAAATATCTTTGATGTTCAAACGTCATGAAAAATACCATTTGCTCTGAGCCCCATTAATCTGTTACTTAGTGAAAGAGCCGTGGCCTGAACACCTGGATGTGAGTCCACCTGTCTCGTCTTCGCTGCTGACTGACTTTGAAGCATTAGGCCATCACAATCTCATGCCCTCTGCCTCTGTTTGTTTCCTGAATCTTGTAACCATCTGGCTTCATTATCTTTCCAGATCACACAGTAGACTAAGGGAGATGGCAGTGAATATGAAGAGCTTTTAAAGGCAAAGGCTCTAAACAACTGCTTCAAATGATTTGCATTCATTTGAAATGCTGCAGAGTGACGCACCTTACCAATAATATACCCGTATGTATGAAATATATGTATGTGCATTTGTTCTAGACCATATTAAAGATCAGTTTAAGTGATCTTTACAAGAATAATGGGTGACCTACAAAAATAATTGTTTCATTTGGTTAAAGTTTAAACAGAGGAATCGTGATGGCAACTTGGGTGGATGTGTTTGAGAAAGCTAGGGTGTGCCTGTGTGCCTTTGTACTAACGATATCACTGAGAAGAGAATTTTACAATGGGAAAATATCTGATTATTAATTGAACACTGCAGCAATTTAATACTGCAGAAGCTAAGGATTTTTTTTTTTGTGAGGTAGCATTAGATGGTGCTGTTGAAAGCATGGGGGCTTTCTCAAAACCCCGTGCCAGTTTCCTGGTGAGCAGCACTGTAAAGTAGCTAACTTGTGTTCTCCTTTCCTAGTTTGCATGTGAAAGAGGTCTCATCAAGGTAAGGGTAAGTAGTCTTCTTATAAAAGTTGAGAACTATATTCCAAACCTCTAGGGCCTTACTGCGCAATATAGATTGTAAGTCATTCTTTACCTATATCATACTCTTTGAGAGATATAGCCGAGATTTACTTATGTTCCCAGTGAATGAGGCTATGGATAGTGCCTCTTTATTGGTCCACTGTTCTTGTGATAATTGATTCAGCCCCCCTTTTTTCCTTTTTATAGAGAAAATATGGCCCTGCCACTAAACAAGACTTGTGGTTATCAATTCTGGGAACATGGAAATAAACATGTTCCTGCAATGGTTGAAGATGTCATGGGTATTTGAAGTAGAATAAAAGAATATTTTTTTGGCAGACATTAATTTGGTTTAAAAAATTCAAAATATGATTGCCTATAAAGCAGTAGGTGTTTTATTGTGAGTCAGGACTAGTTTTGAGTTCAGTTGAAATGTCACAGTAATCATCTGGTGACAGAGCCAACTACGAAGTGCAAGGCATTTGGACACTGTATATGATTAACCCATATTTTTCTTTCAGTTTAAAAGGTAAAAATAAAAGGCTATTATTTACTCTTTTCATTAAAATATTTTTTATTTCCAACTATTAGATTACAGTATTATATTTTATTTCTAAAATGATAATTATTCATATATAGCTTATATTTTAGACCCTATTTTTATATAATTTTATTAAGAGGACATTTAAATGAATCCACAGTAGAATATATACTTTGTCAAGTATGCAAGTGTTTACAGTGTCTTAAATGGCATAAATTTGAGAACTGGATGCTCATCTTTGTAAGCTTGGATTGTGACATCATAATTTTCATTATAAGTTTGTTGTTCGGCCATTTTAATTTATTTCATAGCATTGTTTTAATTAGATGATCAACTTAAGCCATTTTGGACAATAATAATAGTATTATTTTGCTTGTATGCTTTTACATAAATATTCCAAATACAAAATCAAGTCACAAAGTAACAAGATTGTTTACCAATTGGTAAAGAGGATACAATCAAATTTCCATCTTTGATTCACTCTTAAAGATTCACAGTATATTTCAATTTATCCTTTCCAAATTGGTTCAAATTTTTTTCTTTTGCTATTTCTTACAAACAGATTCACTGTTTACTATTCTTCTTTAGTCCCCAAAATCTTTGTTTTCACTGATTTTGTATATATTTGATAGCACAAATTTATTTGAGCAATTTCTTACAGCATTTTTTATTTCTGTGTTAGAGTTTCTATTTGTAAAGGATGTTTGACTTAACAAACTATTTAATGTATACACTTACCCAGTATTTCTCATTCTTCTTTTTTGATTTAAAAAACTTCATCAAGAATGTTCATTTGTTTATTCATGCCTGTAAGGTATTGATTTTTTTTTCACTTCTATAAGACTTGCATTATTTCATCAGCTGACATGGGCCACCGAGAATTCAGTACATTAGAATGTTTGGCCATTATTGACCTGAAGAATTTAAAAGTAGCCTTTAAGAGGTTGTCTTTATATCCTATTAGGGATTCAAACGTTCATCTCTCTTTATGTATGTCCTTGGGTTTCAATTTAGAGAAGGGCTTCACTGATGATAATTTGTTCTCATTCCTTATCTGATTAAAAAATCAATTCTGATGCATGGTTTCATGCATGCATGCCTGTGTATGTGGAGGCAGGTTATTGTATTTGGTATAAAACAAATGATAGCATTGTCACTATTAACTATTGCTACTCAAGTAAGTAATCTGCAACATACAAATTTTCAGTCAACTGAGTTAACATTCTTAACTTTCAACCAGGCTAAATGAAGATCCAAGCTTCCAGTTATATGGAAACATGTTTCCAGGGTTTAAATACAAGATGCCACACTATTAATCAATAATGTAAAGCCCCTCTATGCTTCTGGTTCTATTTTGTTTTATGTTCAACTTATTTATTGTTGCAAAAATACAGAATTTGTAATTTGATAATAATTTACATATTAACTTTATTTTAAGAACCTGCCCAAAACACCCAGTCTGGGTATCATCTCAGAACTATGAGATTATGGCCTCTGGAGCTGCATCCTTATCATAGGTAGTTTTCATTGACTCCAGTGGGTAGCCAGACATGAAAGCCATTGCGCTAGCACAGTCTTTGAGTTATCTGTTGTTTATTTAAATCATTTTCCTTGTCTAATAAAGTACGCTTTTTCTTCTTTTACTTACTTAAATGATTTCAAAAAGACCTGTTATCCAGTTATATGACACAGTTTATTTTTAAAATTTTACACATAGAATCAACAGCTACACATAAAAATATCAAATTCTGATGCGAAGCATTTTACCTTCAAATTTTAAATACATCAAGACTAGGACACCCATCAGTTCTCAGAATAATACATAAAGATGAAAACAAAAGATTTACTATACAAATAAAATGGTTTTCTGCACTTAAATTTCTTTTATTAATGAAAATCATTTCTTTAAGTTTTAGGCTGACTCAAAGAAAACAAGGCCTTCTAAATAACCATGATAAATGCACATATGAACTTAAGCAGTGTGCACAGGGCCTGAGTGAATGTGCAGCAGTGGGTCTTACAGATAAAAGTGGACACAAACTTCCTTCCCTAGTTTCCTTCGCAGAAGCTATCTCCAATTGATAACCACTTGCAAATGAACATTTAGTTTCCTCCAAGGGAGTCTCACTGGGGAAGCAGTCTGCTCTTAAGGGCATGTCGCATGCCTAGTAGCAGATGGCCATCACAAAGCAAACTTAATGGCATCTTTGGAGGCTCCTTGTCACACAAGGTCATATCAGGCCCCTTCCTTTTTAAAAATTACCTTATTACATTTAACATATGTATTTATAATTTCCTTCTCTCTTTTTATCCTATAGGTCCTTTGTGTATATTATGGCTTCCAGTTTAGTGCTTATGTGGGATTCCTGAGTATACAGAAGAATGAATTTGTTTCCTGTGCTTATTCTTGGGCTCTCTTCTTTCTATTTCTCTGTTTTGTCTAATTCTGATGTGTTAATTTGCTTTATCTTATTATATTTTATTTTATTATTACCTCATAGAAACCTGTTTGCTTTCTAATGAGGGAAAGAAAGGGGGTGAATCCATATGAGTTGGGAGGTCAGGCGGAACTGGGAGGAACAGAGGAAGGAGAAATCATGATCAGGCTGTATTATGTGAGGAAAAAATAACTTTTCTCAACAAAAGATAAAATAATAGGGTGACCAATCCCTGAAGTTTGCTTGGGATTAGAGTTGCTTCTAGATAAATTTTCTGTAGATACTGGCTAGTACTGTCGACAAGATGTTCAGATATAGTATTTAACTTAGAAAGTTCAACCAACCATGCACGTGAACACAGGAACGCTCTGTGACAGCCATGGGCAGCGCAAATGCAAATTCTTCAAATTAATTGCTGGGTTATCTTCATGCTTCGTGCACATTGGTTCTTCTACAATAAATATTAGTTTAAATTTATATCTGCTTTTGAGCATTAAGGCGCCTCCACAAATGATATTCATGAACTTTTGAAATAAACTTGCTGATCCTCTATGAAAGGAACACTGCATTGTGACCCTATTGTTACCTTTGATGATGCCTGCCGCTTTGTTATTTGATCTTTTCCAGTGTTTAGCAGAAGCTGATGCAAAGCAAGCAGAATTCTTGGAAACATGTTTTAGCAAAAGATCCTGAGAAAAGCTTGGAAAAGGACACGCTTTCCATTATAGATGGCAACATGCTCCAAGGATTCAGATGAGGGGACAGGAACACTCTGTGACAGCCATGGCACTGCTCCTCACTAGGTGAAACAACTCCAGTATTACTCAGCTTTCTACAACTTTTATTTCTCAGTTGTAAAATTGCCTTTGACTCCTCCATAAGATCTCTGGAAAAACTGCAGAATAAATTGTGAAGGGTTCAACTATAGTCCCAACAGCTAGGTCAGTATGTGTAGATTGACATTATCCTGTCTTCTATTAGTGCTTTCTAAAGATTTTTAATTTTGTGCTACTAGGGCAGGAGAGATGAGTCAGCATTTAAGAACACCCATTAATCTTTCAGAGGACCTAGGTTTGGTTGCCAGTACCTATATGGTAAATCACAACCATCTGGGCTCCATTTCTAGGGGACTGGACTTCCTTTTCTTATCTCAGAGGGATCACACAATATATACATCTAAGCAAAACATTTGTAAAACTAAAATAAAATGAATAAATCTAAAAAGATTGCTATTAACAGATGAAACTATAGATCTGATTAGGCATTTCCTATGCTTCATTGTATTGTTAAGAAGAGGAACAGAACAAAAACCTTCCATGTAACAATAGAAAATTGAGAACAGCATTAGAACAGAACTTAAATCTGGAGAACTAAGGCCACCAGTTTGAAGAGTTTGACTGTTTTCAATCAGGGAGCCCTTTTCCTACTTTGTGAGGTTATGACCCCATGTAATTATCACAATGGCTTTCTGAAAGGCCCTTCGTTTCTCTCTCCTCTTTCTTTATACATTCATGTATATCAATACACACAAATAATTTTTATATATTTAAGTGCTCACAATTCACGTTTCTTTATTAAGACCATTATAAACTGGCTTGGCTGCAACAAAAGATGCATGTCAGTGCAAAACTGCAACACACAATATGTCTTGGTACTTTTTGTAAAGACAAAAGGAGCCAGCTATATGTAAGCAACAGCAGCAGGCATTCTTGAAAGTATTGGCTGCTGTCCCCAGTGTAGGAAAGGTGCGTATTGAAGGGTTAATGGCAGCTTTAAAACAATGCTTGCCCTCAGTGTCAGGGATTTATATGGCTTGCTTGAACCCTAAGCTCTATAATTCTGTTCCTCCTGTGTCTTGTCCATGGAATCCATCAACTACGGTCCCGTACCTTGGATTAACAAACATGCATTTGAATTAACAATGCTTCAGTTGACCTTAAGATGTCCTACATAAAACCCAATACAAATAATACCTTTTGCTTTTCTTGCTATCAAGTTTTAGCAGAGTGTTATTTTTGGCAGCAAGTGGCCTTTGACATTACTTTGGAACCACTTCCTTTTGTTGCATCAACCTCAGGTCACTGGAGAAGAACAGAGGCTTTGGAACTGATGGAGAGGAAGAGATGTCTTGTGGGCCAGTGCTTCAGAACAAGGAACAGGTGCATGTGAGCCAGGCATAGCCTCCAGCTGCTGCTCTAAGCCAACATTTCTTTCCTTCAAGTGGCCCAGAATGTACACAGAGCACAAAAGCCTTCAATTGGTTTCTATTTTTTTTTGAAAAAATTTAGATTAAGATTTTCTCTAAATGCCTGGATTCTCTATTTAAAATTGAGTGAGTAATTAGAAGTAAATGACCGCAGTACTAAAAAATGATTTCATTATGCTAAAATGCTAACTGGTAGAGCTTTTTGTATGATTTTTACTTTACTTCCGGATTTTTGTGGGGAGGATTGCTTGGATTATAAGAAAATGAATTGTGGTGAGTTTGCTTTTTCAAATACATTCTGATCAACATTTTATCTGTTGAGAGCTAGAGTTTTTCAAAAATCCTTAGTGTACTAAAATTTGAGGCCGCACACCACATTACATTATTAAATGAATATGTGTAGCCTCCAATAAGAAAAAGAGCCAGTGGATTATCTGAGACGATTCCTTTTACTTTATGAACTAATATTAATAAGTGCTCCCATCATAGGAACTGATTATCTATGATAGTGCCCTGATTTACTCACGTCAGCTTCATGTTTGTAGAACACATTAAATGGGGCATTATGATAATCATTAACAACCACTAATCAACTGTGAGTTTCAATGATAGTGTGTTCTGTTAAGGTTTTCTACAACTGAGGATAAGCCTCCCATATACACCTAATTGTGACACTTGTCTTCATGAAATTTTATTCTCAAATTGGCTTACCATGAGAGATTTGAATGGGACCAGATAGTTATATCTTCTTCCCGTCCTTTGGAGGGGTATGTTGAAACATCCACATCTTAAGTAGCCTAATCTCAACCAAATCTTATTCTAGCATCTGGTTGTGATTCTTCACTTCCAATTGACAGACAAGTTTATTAGCTTTTCTGTGATACAGACACACTGGGTTTCTGATCCCAAGTTTCATGCTAAACAAAATCCACTCAGTAAATTTCCTTGCAAGACTCAGCATAGTGTCTTTAAAGAGCAATTTATTCAGTTCACAAGAGAATTCAGAAATCAAATTATTGAGGAATATTATATTCAGTTGTGTAACTTTTGTTTACACGGAATTTGTTTAACCTTGTGAAACTGTGGTATTGCGCTGTCTAAAACACATGATTGTCTTAATAAAGAGATGAATATCCAGTAGCAAGACAGAAGCAAGAACAAGTGGGACTGACAGGCAGACTATATAAATAGAAGGAGAACCAAGGTAAAGGAGCAGCAACAAGAGCACAAGGAGAGGACTTCAAGGGTCAGCTACTCAGCCAACGAGTAAGAAGGAAAGTAAGATATACAGAAGTTAGAAAGATAAATTCCCAGAGGCAAAAGGGATGGGATAATGTAAGAAAAGAAGGCAAGTAACAAGTCAAACTAAGTCTAGGCATCATAACTAATAATAAGCATTTATGTGTGATTTATTTTGAGCTGGATGGTGGGCCCAATAGAGTAAAAAAATCACACACAACAAACATGTTTATGAATGAAACTAGAAAACTCAAACCAAAACCAAAAAGGACCTATGCTAGGTCACTCAACATCAATCAATTTGTGGTTTTTTTTTTGTTTTTTGTTTTTTGTTTTATTTTTTGAGACAGGGTCTCTCTGTAGCTTTGGAACCTGTCCTGGAACTAATTCTTGTAGACCAGGCTGGCCTCGAACTCACAGAGATCCACCTGCCTCTGCCTCCCGAGTGCTGGTCAATCAATTTGTTTAAAATTTGTTTTCAAAGCCCAAGTTTATGCTTCTACAGTATCTGTCTTAGTAAGAGTTTCAAACAAGAAAATGGTGAAAATCATTTTCTTTGATTAAATTTAGACCTAATCAAAGTAATGAGTTCTGTTTTACCAATGTGGTTCTTCTTCGTCACATACACTAAGTATAAAAACTGATATTCATGCTGTGTTAGATTGTGCAGACCACAGAATGGTGTGCTTTTCCCATGGGTCATCTCATTTGGAATGCAACTGAGACCTCTCTTTGCTATAATTTCATTCATTATTATTTTGTAAAGCTGCAGTTTGAATTTAACACAGCAACATAAGCAATGTGCTTACTAAGTTTACATTAACACAAGAAGTTATTTATTTAAAGGGGATTTTTTATCAGAGAATAATAACAATGTTTTTTTTCAAAGAGAAGTCTAGAAAATTTGGTGACAGATTGGTCATTTGCTAAAGGAAATTAATTCACCCCGAAGAATATTCTGGTGTCACTGTGAAGTTACCTTTAATGAGCCCAAGTACTCAGCTAAGATAATAGTGACACACTTTGACAACCATTTCACTGGACTCTAATCAAACTTCTGTATTGCCATTGAAAAAGATTTGTCAGCCCTCAGGAAAAGGATTGGTAGCTGTCTTCTCTGTCTCCCTGATTCAAATAGCAGATGTCTCTTCCTGGCTAAATAGCAATGAACTCTTCCCTGGAGTTTCCATTTATCAACTCAATGCATGTCTCTTGCTCAAACATTTCTAAGATGTTCTCTAAGATTCAGGACTATTGCTATAAATCTTTATTTTTGTTTTTTCTTTTTGTTTCTTGTTTTTTCAAGGCAAGGTTCTTTGTATAGTCCTGGTTGTCTTAGAACTTGTCTGTAGACCAGGCTGGCCTTGAACTCAGAGATCCACCTGCCTTTGCCTCCTGAGTGCTGGGAATAAAGACATGTGTCACCACTGCCCAGCTCACCTTTATATTTTAAACAGAAATATAAATGTCTTAAGAGGACTAAATTATTCTAGCAATAGAACTTTATGACTAGACAGGAATTTAATGTATAAAGTTTATAATTAGTCAAAAAGCATAATCTGTCATTCTTGTCATCTGTCTGCCATTCTTATTATTTGTCAGTCTTTATTATCTATCTTTCAATCTATCCTCTATCTATCATTTACTTATCTTCGGTCTATCCATATATATTACCTCTTAGAACATTATGGTTATTCGTGAATTTTATCATTAACTGAGACCGGTATTTTTGCAATTAACGATGCTCAATTATGCTTTCGTTTTATTCTGGCTTCTCCACTTCAAATTTTAACAAATTAGACTTTGTCTTAAATTTTAAAAGTATGGAAGGAAAGAAGCAAAGATTAACCCATTGTTTCTAGTGTTTACACTTCATATGTATTGTGTTATTGTGAATATTCTGTTGGAATAGCAGCTGCCAGTGGCCTGTGGGGACTGGTGACTCTATCTACCACATAGCTCTGTGACCAAGGTCTGAACCAAACAGAATGATGCTGCTTGAGTTTTATATTTTTTTGTTTTGATTTATTTACAAACTGGTTTATGTTCAAGTTTCTGATTTTTTAAATGTGAATTTTCTATTATAGTTTAAACTTTCCATGAAAAAGTCACTTGGTAAACATGGTTTCTATAACATTTATATTAATCATAAAGTTTCCTTTTAGCTCCAGATTATTTGGTTAATTTGATACTTGCTGAGAATGAAGAGTGTGTGAATTGTCTTTGCTATGTATTCGGAAACCTTTATATTAGCTAGCTACATAGTTTCATTCTAATAGGAGAAGACTGGATTTGCAAAAGCTTCTTCCTTTGTACAATTTTTGATTTTCTTTTCTTTCTTTTCTTTTTTTCTTTCTTTCTTTTTTTTTTTTTTGGCTTTTCGAGACAGGGTTTCTCTGTGGCTTTGGAGCCTGCGCTGGAACTAGCTCTTGTAGACCAGGCTGGTCTCAAACTCACAAAGATCCGCCTGCCTCTACCTCCCGAGTGCTGGGATTAAAGGCGTGCACCACCACCGCCTGGCCAACTTTTGATTTTCTAATAGGACATTTCACATAGTATAAATCACATAGTATAAATTGCTTTTCTGTCTCTTCCTTGTGTGAAAAGAAAACAACTGGGCTGCATTTCTGAGTTGTGCGAATCTTCAGTATGTATACTCAGATCATCCCAAACTGGCTGATGTGAAACAGAATAATCTAAACGTACATCCAGAACATGTTTGCTTTTCTGTTGGAAGAGAACAATATTTTTTATTGTTATTAAGGCAGAGCATATTTCAAAGAATATTTTGGATGATCTAAGACAGAATGAAATATTGATCTTTCAAGGATGGCACTTTCACAATGAGATTCCTTCGACTTTATTTGTATAAAAGACACTGAGAAAAATATTTCATATAAACTTAATGTTCTATAAATGGCACCCTGGAGTATGGTGGTGAAGACAAATTTGAGTTCTCCTGTCAAGTATGACGATAATTTTATAACAAGTCATTTCTTGTAAGCTACTTCTATTTTTAAATGACTAGCATTTTATAAAGCCTTATGAAAGCTCTGTAAAAGTAAGATTTTTTCACGAATCAAATATATTTATGTTTACAGTTTAGATGAATTAAAATGAGTGTTTCAGATGGCAAAAATGCTGCTTTGATGTCTTTATTTCATTAAATGAATCTTGACAGCATAGTCTCCATCCTATCACTGAAAGAAAGTAGCTTTAGTTTTAGTGGGGCAATATTAGATTTGAATACCATTGCATTTTCCAGCTTTTACAGACTAGTTAGGCCAAGCAAAATTACTATCTGAGGTTTGACTTACTTTGTTAGTGTGCATATAAACAGAGTTTTGACCTTTCAATTTTGCAACAAATGACATCAGGTAAGCAATACAGAGTTGTCTTTCTCGTATATCGCTGCCTTGAAATGCAGAAGTTTAGTGTTTCTCCTAATAATCCTGCCCACCGGCACTCATTGATTTCAAAATGATTTATATCATGTTTTTATAAGAAAAAATTTAAATCAATATCTAGTAAGCTGACATTAGTGATGAATGAATTCATTATTCATGAGTTGGTTCAGGAATGGAGACCTCAGTGAACTTATGGATCGAGGTAATTATTATTGGTTTCAGGAGAGATCAAAACAGCCTAAAATATAAGCACAGTGAATGTTGCAAGGCTGTGTTGTATAATTGTGATAGCAAGCTAGGTTG
This sequence comes from Dicrostonyx torquatus, assembly GCA_028555095.1. Classification (NCBI taxonomy): domain Eukaryota; kingdom Metazoa; phylum Chordata; class Mammalia; order Rodentia; family Cricetidae; genus Dicrostonyx; species Dicrostonyx torquatus. The sequence goes on from JAQHUG010000005.1 coordinate 10,651,595, forward strand.
ACAGTGAGTGGATGAGATGCAGTTGTGCTAGCCGATTTATTGTGGACCAGAACTATATCACATATAACAGGGTCATTGATGTTTGGAGGCATTATCAGACTGAAAGAACAATTCTATTGACTGGATCTGCCATATCAGAGGCTGAGGGAGAGACTAAGTGGCCTCCTGGAGAATTCCATCAATGCAGCCTTTTTGAAGAACTGGTAGAGTCTGCTAGGCCAAGAATAGCCAGTACTCAATGTCCAAGTCTAGAACACAACACTGCCTGTTAGGTTTCTTTCTTCTTGTCTCTCCTCTCTCAGTTACAATGCTGTGGGAATAGATCATCTGAAGAGGGGAAAGAAAGGGAGGTGGATACAGGAGAGAGGAAACAAAGAATCACAACAGGTGTTGTTTCTTGTCACAACACTTGAATCAAGAACCAATGATTACAGAAAAGTGCATACTTTTCAATCCATGAAATGCAATGCTTGTTAATTAAAAGTTAGCGGAGAAATTCATGGTCTATTAAAAAAATAGCAAACATTTGGACACAGCTTGGATTTCAAACAAAAGGAAAGAGAAGAATCAACATGTTTGAGAGAGTTGGAACATGCAGTGGTGGGAAAAGATGTGCTTATTTTATGACGTGTCTTGTGGGGTATGATCTCCCAGCAATATTCCCCTGTGGAATATTGTTTGATTCATAAAGTCATATAAAAATACCCTTGTGTTTGTGTGTGTGTGTGTGTGATTTGCATAGTCAAAGTTCCACAGACACTAAATAGTGGAAGGAGGAAGCATTCAGATTTTGAGTTCTTGATAATTTCTGTCCTTTGTGACAGATACCTATTCTCCACCTTCCTCTTGAGCTGATAAGCTCCTCTACTGCAGAACCAATAATAATTAGTCCTTTCTTCCCAAGCTGCTGCAATCTCTACAGGTCTACTTGACACACCTGGTTCAGTGTAGACACATGTCAGGAGTGTAACAGATGCATGTTTGCTAAACAACTACATAGATCAACACATCTGAACACCTGCTTCTATGTCTAAGACACATGTGTTTGAGATTGTGACGTTTTCTGCCTGATTTTTATCTCTCCTACCTATAATATAACAAGTACTAAGTATTAAATTATTGTTATTTTGCTTTGCTTAAAAATATTTTCATCACTTTGGGAAGATAATTGATAATAAGAATTAAGAAATTGAGAGTGTCATAGTGATTTGCAACTTCATTGTCACTGTGGAAGTCAATAAATAAGCTAAAGCTGGGTGTGGGCATACGTGGCTGCAACCCTAGCATTTGAGAGGCCAGAATAGCATGAGATTGAAGCCATTCTATGCTAGATAATGCGATTCTGCCTTCAAAGTATATGAAGTCTTTTACACATTACAATTAATTTATTATCTGATATTTAGAAACACTTTAAAGTCTCAAAATTTTTAACTAGTATTGAGCCAGTAACAACCTAGGCAATGAAATTTCATGTATTGTCTCACAGGTTTTTACTACCCTGAGGGACTTTGGCATGCCCCTTTTGTTTTGCTCACTTGAACTAGTTGGGGTGTTGGTATAAATACTAATCTAATTATTATTTTCTTTTTATTTTTGATATGTCAGTTTGTGTTGAATTTGAATGTTTTTCTTTAATGTTACACATTATTTGAAAAAAAGGGGTGGGAACTAAATGAGGCAGGAAGACTTCAACTGTAGCATGGTAATTGTTGCTAGAGAAGCAATCCTATAGTACATGGTTTGTTCTTAGCTGAATTTGAACAAATCAAAGTAGTTTCCATAGAGAAATGATGAAATTAAATTTAGTGTATAGTACTTTCTGAGAATGCAGAATGAAACCATGTGGGCTGTAGGGATTGCAGAAACAATTTATGGCTACATTATGTCAACTCTGAAATTGAAAAGTTAGACTTCAAAAAAAGTTAAACTTCTGTTTTATACATATATTGTATAAGGAGTGAATTTTACAAACAAAATTAAATGACTTTCCACATGTATTCATATTTTAATGGGTCTAGATAATTAGGAAAAAATAAAGAATTCAATTCAACTATTGTATAGGAGGATGATAATTAGGATTATGGGTGTTCGATACTCATTGTCTGTTCTCTGTATGCAACATTCTTCTGGTGATAATACTTCCAATGCAGTATGCAAAAGAGGAAGTTTTATTATACACACATATAAATATATGGAGTTACCTTGTATCCGGAGGACAATGCCTCTCCCAGATATCACAGGCTATCAAATAAAAAAAAAAAAAACCTTAGGGCAAAGTTAGGTGTTGCCTAATTTTGAGTTCCATAGATCCTTCTCCCTAAAACCCTTCCCGGCATGGCAGGGCTGTTGTAGAAGTTGTGTCTGTATACTTAATGCACGTAAAAGATTAAAGCAGTCAAAATCCTACCATGGATGCTGGAAGGTCTCATGAAACCCTCCCTCTAGTTGAGGATAACTGAATGTTACTGGTGGAAACAAGGCTTGGACACAAGATAGACGTACATCTGAACTCACAGTGATTGAGGCAGCATGCATAGGGCCTGAATGGGTCTGCACCAGATAGGGTCCTAAAGCTGAAAGGAGACATGGACACAGGACCCAATCCCTAACCCAGAAGCTTTGTCTCATTGATGACCTCTTGCAAATGAAAAGTTTGTTTTCTACAGGGTGTCTCACTTGGGAAACAAACTACTCTTAAAGGCAAGCTGCATCCCCAGCAATAAGTGGTCAACAGAAAGTGAACTAAATGCTGTGATATAGCAATCTGCACTTTACAAGTACAATAATTACAATAGATTTTCAAGGTCAAAGGGATCTGGGAAAAGCTTAGACTAAGTCTAGTCCCTCATTTTAAGAGTATATTATTTTCAACATTTTTGCAATATAGCAACGTGAATTTTATAAGCACAGTAGTTATTATCACCATTACTCATTAAATTCCAGAAATAGGTATATAAACTGCTAATTTTTAAGTGTTGTGAATTGAGTAACGGTGACTACAGGAGACAATGAAAACAGGAAAACAGGTTAGCAGCTCATGATTACTGTACAATGTGGAAACACTTGATTAGGTTAGGTAAGAGAATGGACTTTAACAGTAGTTGCCAATCAACACAATTCCTTTCCGTATTTCAAGGTAGCATGGATGGTATGGACAGTATTGTAATCCTGTATCTGGGAGACTGAAGCAGAATGATGAATGGTAAGTTTAAGTCCAGAGTGGACTACACACAGAGACCCTGTGTCAAAAAAAACAATGGTCACCCAGAGATATCTTTGTTAAGACAAGAGGAGTGCTGAAATGTCAGAGATATTTTTGTCACAGGCTTCATAATTGAGATAATCAAGAAATTCAAAAAAGGAACTTCAGTAATTCAATTCTACCTCTTTTTTGACAACCCCATGAAGCTTAGGATGTCTTATTTGATGTTTCTAATGCTTTATGTGGTTTAAAAGCAAAAACAAGTTAACCACCACCCTCTGGATATTTGAAGATAATATTTTTCAAGACAATTGATAGAACATTGACAGAAATTAATAACTCAAGTTATAAAGTTAGAACAAAATATCAGTTATAAAATGACTGTGAAATAAAGCCATTTTTCCTTGGATTGAATGTTGTGTAGAACATTGCAAATTAGGATCATAAATATTAATAGATCTGTCACTATATATATAAATGTATGTAGAAATACACACATATATCATTTTCTCATTTGCATGTTTATATGCAAAGACAATGTGAATTAATACAGAGTGGATACTTAGCTTTTAAAATACTTTATAAATGGAAAACAAAAACCATTAACAATAGATCAATTGAATACACAATATAAAATAATCCACAATTATTTGAAAGCTAGTATGTATAAAATAATGAAGTAGGCTTCACATGCAGAAATGAAAGCTATAAATTTGTACAGCTTTTATCAAAATACTTAAAGAAAATTTAAAAATACTAAGTAGAGTTGTCTAAACTGGAAAAAAGGATGCTAATATCTGAAATATTTATGTGTTGAATATCAGTAAATTTAAGAGCATTTCTGAAATGAATATGGCATATTTTTATATAAAGAGAAAGAATACCCATTTTGATATCTTAAAGTCATATTTATAAACACATCATTCACTTATATCCAGAAATAGTAGCGAGAATATATTTCTGCTACTAACAATGTGTTCAGTAGCCTATTGGTACAATTTTTCCAGAGGGTTTTGTGATAAAAGGATTCCTTCATAAATTGTATTTCCTTTGTGTTATTGGACAAACTAAGCCTCCATAAACCATGAACACACAAACAAAGTAAATGTAAATTCAGTTGAGATTTTATAAATTCACATTTATGAATAAGGAAAAGAACATGGTGATGAAATAAAGTTAAAATCGAGGCAACGGACTTTAATCATTTCCCCAGGCAGAATTTGTCTTCCCTGTCAACCTCAGCCGTTGTACGTATTTCCTTCTTCACTTTATTTTATATTCTAAAATCCCACAAGGCTTTTTGTTCACTCAGACTGTATTTATCAAATGCCTAACATATGTCGGGCACCCTACCAGGTGTTAGAAAGGCTGCTAATATTATGACATGTACCTCTAAGCTCCAGAAATTTGACTTTTCGTAGCAGAAGAAAGTACATGTGTTTGCTCCTGGTGGGCTAGGGACAGCCATTTATTTCTTATTATGAGCAGGTTTCAGAGTTGATTTCCTCACTGCTCAAAATTTGCTTCCATTTGTGGTTATAATTATGAATTTTTCCCCATATAAATTGCAGATGTCCCTCTGGAAGAAGCTAGGACAGGGGTGTTTATCTATGCTTCTAACCCATCCTCATCTGAAGAAGGCTGTTTCCTCCAGATTCCCATTAAGACACACAAATGACTGAGTGTCTGTGTAGAAATGCATGTTTAATTTGATACTAGGAGTTTTACCTTCTGAGCAGTATTTTCAGTGCACACGGCAGCACAATACTGTAGAGAACTTCTCCTGAACATCTCCTTGTTTCATGATGGGAACTCCACAGTTATTTTACTCCATTTTTTCTTTTTCTTTTTCTCCTGAGCATATAGTAAAAAACATTCTACTGTTTCTGTGAGTTTATTTTGCTATTGTTAAATGAATAAAGCCAGAATTAGTCTTTTTAAAAAATAGTTTTGCATATTTAATTTAATTTTATGCATTTTCATGTTTTGCTTACTTAAGTATTGTGCTTAGTACTGTCAGAGGTAAGAAGATACCATGTGACTAATTACAGATACTTGCTAAGTTGTCACGTGAATTTTGAGAACTGAATCTGGGCTCCCTGCATGAGCACGTGCCATCTCTCTAGCTCCCATTGGTCCTTTTTGCAGTGGTTTAGACAGTATCTGAACATTTCATCCAGGCTGTATGAAAACTTCTTTCTTTACAACAGCGAACATACACTCCAATATGTATATACATCCTATGTTTTTAATCAGTTCATCCATGAATTTGGTTTACTGTCTCTCATGAGCTATTGTGAATGATGTTGCAGTGGACGTGGGATTCAAATATCCTGAGCATAAGTATTTTGTGTAAATACCTAGAAATGAGACTGTGAAGCCATAGTTCTGTTTTGTATTTATTATGTCCATAGTTCATTCATATCTAGTGGGCAGTATTTCATAGTATTCCTTGACATTCTCCATCTCCTGTAGTCTTTCTGCCTCACAGTGTTCCTGGGTAATGAAAGGAGTGTTATGTTTGTCTTATTTATGGACGAGCACTCAAGAATTACTAATGCTCAGCTCTTTGACTTGTTATGAGTCTTTTCATTAGCTGGCAAACTCTACAATAGAAACATCTATTATCAAGCCCATAGCAACACTAGTCTGAACCTATACAGATAAATATTTAAATATTTGTAAAGTAAATGTTCTTTTAGTAAAAACATTAGTAGTAAGTTCTCTTTCAGGGCCTTTAAACTCTGAAAGTCATAAATTTTTGACCAAGTTTATGAAATCAAACATGTATTCACTCCTGAAGGGCAAGTCTCTTATATAGAAAGAACATAGTTGTTTACCCCTTAAAAAAGTATTGCTACCACCATACCAATGGGCATTACTTACTTAACATGTTTTTGTAATAGCACACAAGATCCACAGCTAAGACTATTGGTGGTCTTTCTCTTGTACATGATGAGTTACTTCTTTTACTTGAAAATGACAGTTGATGTCTGTTGATTTTTTTAAAACTTTTCCTAGTAGGAATCCATTGATCTCCTTGAGTCTGGGTGACATTTCTTCCCCAGATTTTAAAATGCTCTGAGTATTCTGCTTTTTCTTATGCCTCCTGTTCTCTCTTTTGAGATTCTACTGTCAAAGCATGTATTACCCTACCTTCTGGCAGCTAAAGAGTTAATTGGGCCTTTATTCTTTTTCTGGGTGAGTTTCTTTCTTAATGAGATAAATTCTTTTTATCTTTGCTGTATTGGCTACTTAATCAAATTTTTCTTTAACAGATACAGTTTTGGACCTCCAAATTTGTTTAGAATTTGTTCTTCTATGCTTTTTTTTTTTCTTTTTTTCCTTTTGGTTTTTCGAGACAGGGTTTCTCTGTAGCTTTGGAGCCTGTCCTGGAACTAGCTCTTGTAGACCAGGCTGGTCTCGAACTCACAGAGATCTGCCTGCCTCTGTCTCCCGAGTGCTGGGATTAAAGGCGTGCACCACCACCACCTGGCTTCTTCTATGCTTTTTAATAATAAAATATTTTATATTTTAATATAAAAATCGTTGAAAAATAAAACTAGTTGCATGACTCATGTGATATTATGATTATACAAGCCTTGAATGTTTGCACTGTATTAAATATTCTTTACTTGGTTTACATATAATGAAGTTTCTAGGGTTATAGTTATGTAAATTTGGTATCTAATTGTATTTTGTTTTAGTCAGAATGTATCTTTGTTGATATTGCCTTTCGCATCCAGTTTTACTTGCATCAGCTCATTAGTATCTCTGTGACTTTTGTTTTAGTTCTTTCGATGACTTTTTAATTTTTTGTCCATTCCTGGAGCTTTATTTCATCTACTTTTTTAGGCTATGGTTTGCTTTTCTATCATGCATCCCTATCTGTTGGAAATTCATATTCGAAAGAAATCACTGTCTCTCCATCTTTGTGAATGGTTTGTACTTTGCCAATAAACCCAGCAAGATGCTAAGGATAGGTGTTGCTGTAAGCTCTTGTCAGAAAGCATGATTTTCTGGTCCTAGGTGTCTAATTTCTTTCTTTTTTTGTGTGGGGAGGCAGAAAGAGTGGTTTTGACATGGCTTCTCTGGATAACAGCTCTGGCTATTTTGGAACTTGCTTTGTAGACCAGGTGGACCTCTAACTTATTGAGATCTGCTTCCCAAGTGCTGGGATTAAAGACAAATGACATCACAGTCCAGTTAGTGGGTGTGTGCAATTTCTTAATTAGGAAGACTTACCATTTCCTTCTCCTGCACTAGCTCTGGTGTCTGTCTGTGGTGTTGACAGAGGTTTCTATCCTGCCTGGTTCCCACATTGGGTGCCATTTTTTGACCGAGTTTTCTGTCCCATCTAGTCTAACCCAATCAGGAAGCCATTCAGTCACAAAGAAATCACACAGAGGTCTACATTAGTTATAAACTGATTGGCCTAGTATCGCAGGCTTCTTTTTAACTCTTATAACTCACGTTAACTTATAATTCTTATTGGTGTTAGCCATGTGGCTTGGTACCTTTTGTGTCAAGGCAGTCACATCTTGCTTACTCTGTGTCTGGCTTCCTCTCTGTCTGGGTGACAACTACATACTGAAAATTCCCTCTTCCCAGAATTCTTGTTGCCATGCCTCCACTTCCTGCCTGGTTGCCACACCTATACTTTCTGCGTGGCTACTGGCCAATCAGCATTTATTTAAAATACAAGTGACAAGGCACAGACCATTGTCCCATAGCACTGTGGTACTGAAAATTCTCTGGTCTAAACAGTAGATTTCCCCACCTGCTTTGCTTCCCAGTAGCTATCAGATATACAAAGTGAAAAGACCCTATCTCAGGGCCAAATCAGGTGCAACAGAATTTGTTCCTCCAGCAAACACTAGAAAAGTTCAGATCTGAATAATGATAATAAAATAAAATAGCAATAAAAGGAAAACAAGAGAAAAAAAGGAGAAAAATCCTAAATTCTGGACTTCTATTTCACTTATACTTTCTTATTCTAGAATATTGAATTTTGAATGTTCTGGTTATGATGAGTTTTCTATAGCCAACTATCCCATCATCCCTTTCTTTGACTATAGGAAGAATCCTCAGGTTGTTCATTTTTACCAAATTAACTTGTCTTTCTGTTGATTGCAAACATTTACAACTTTCCTCTCAAGATAGTGGTCCATGAGCATCCCAACCATTAAGCTATGTTTTTCTATAGTTTGCTAAATGAGGCAAGACTGAATTCATTTCCTTGGTGTGCAGTCCCTAAAGATGTGATGTTGAAAGCAGAATCCAATTGCACCTTCCTCTATTGGAATGAATCAAATGCCTAGTATTGTATCCTGTAGTGATCTATGGCATTTTTGCCATAGGTTGATATAAGTAACACAGAATGAATAGCCCTTATACCTGTTTCAATAGTAATTGTTGGACTTATGTTCATCTGGGACACTTTGTCTTCTCTGAATTCTTATATAATTATTTTTATACATATTCAATTTTTAAATTTTTATTTCTGTGGAGAACTAGGGCTGGGACTTCCTCTTTTACTTTCTTGCTGTATCCATTGTTCAGGAAGGACATAATGCCTTTAGATCACTACACAACTTTAACATCATTATAATAATGTTATTTAACATCATTTCAAATTATATTTTTGGCAATTATCCATAAATAATTGTCTTTAATCTTCTGGAAAACAAGAGTGTTTCAACCTTTACATTTCATCTATTATGCTGACAGTTGGGAAGGTGTGTTGTCTTCAAATCTACTATATGGATTAAGCCTCATGTGTTGTCTTCACACCTATTCTGTAAAGATAAAGGCTCAGTCAAGATTGAGAGTTTCTAGTTCTCCTCTTCATAGCTCCTTCTCAATGTGATTGCTTCATCTGTCGTATACAGCAACTCCCTGAGGACAAGCTTCTCTGTGGGATGGTTAAATGAAGCCAGATGGATTAGTCCTGAAGATCCCCACAGCCCACCATATGGGATAGATATGGCAAAGTGACTACTTCTCAGTCACACTGGGAACTTCTGAAACGTGACTGTCTTCTTGAAATATGCCAGTGTTAAGGTTCTGCATGAAAACCTGCAGCTGGGAGCCCAATTAAAATATTAGGCTTTATGTCATCTTGTCTCTCCTATTCTCTCAATCCAGTGCATTTTGTTACCTTTCAGGAGTATACTCCATATCCGGAAAGAACTGAGAACTCAAGTAATAGAATATTTGTTTCCATTTTCTATCTCTCCTAAACATTGAAAGGATGAGCTCCATTGAAATATTAAATTAAAATATTATGTTGTACTTTCATACTATTGCTATGTAGGAATGTACCAAGAGGCCTTTACCCATTTTTTTGCCTTGCACATCAATTAATCATGCATGTACATATGTGTATTCTCCATATAAATTACATTCTTCAAAAACTAGTGATTTATCATCTACTATTTTATTATAACTTTCTTATGCAAATACTTCTAGTTTTGCAGGTGGGAACCTTAGACGATGTCACATGCTTCATGCTAATGTGACCTGTGGTATCCTTATTTACTTTGCCTTTTAGTTTTTTAGGAAAATATATTCTCAGTAAAAAAAATGGAAATTAGAAAACTTATGTCAAGGAATGTTTTTTGAGAGGAGATGACAGAATTAAAAGCTCTGTCTATTTTTCCTGATCATATTTATTGCAAGGACACTAGTTCTAGGATTGAATCATCAGAATCCATCTTAATAACTCACTTTTAACTTAATTATCTCTTCAAAAGCTCTACTTCAAAAACTTTGAGGTTTTGGTAGCCTAAAAGTTAGTGATTTAACGTCTTCACTTTATAGAGGTGTAATTCATACCAGAGTACCTATGATTTACTCTATATCTGCTATTTATCAATGAGGTGTAAGATCTCTTCCCTATGTTTACCCATGTATATACTTACACTATTGTGTTAAGGCAAATCAAAAGCAGTTTATGAAGCATTGGTTTCATTCTAACTTTCCTGTTCAAATTGTTCTAGATTTAGCTGGTTGGAGCCTTTTCAAGGTGAGCCTTGTGTCATGTTAGTGTAATGTCCTTATTTAGGGTGTGGTTTCTTGTTTTCAAAAATTACACTCTATGCTTATCTTATGTTTTACCTACCACAAGCCTAGACTTGGCAACTTTTATTTTTATATTTTTTTAAAGTTATAAGCATTTATTAGATGGATTATGGAGGGGAGAAACAGAAGAGGAGAGAGAAGGAGGAAAGGAAAGAAAGAAGGGGAGGGAGAGAGGAAAGGGGGAGCGGGAGAAGCCCCCCTGCCTCTCCCGAAAGCAGTGGGTGACGAGCCTTGGCAACTTTTAAAAGCAATCTTGATTCATTAATGGCTAAGCATCTGAGTTTACTCATGTATCTTAGGTAACATATAAAACACAAAATATTATTAAGTCTAATGTAATTAAATGGACATTAGATAAATTCATGTAATATGTCCAAAATTATTAAACCATAGAATTCTAGTTAAAAAATGATGGACCATATTTATCATTAATGAAAAATACTATAAAACAGATTTGGATTAGAATATATTTAGAATCTTCAGGGATCTGGCTTGACAAATATAAACTTAATGAAGTGCAGAGTCACCCACAATATTTACTCTATAGGTATGTAGAGAATATACTCTCCTTAAATTGGTTCCTTTCCCAAGCTTTGGGATCTTCATACAGGCTCTTAAATGCTTTCTTGGAAAATCGTTACAAATGACCTTTAGAGTAATGTGTAACAATCAGAACTAAAATGAGAGAATAAATTCAAATACTGCTGGATGAACTGGGGATATTGCTGACATAAGTTGTTAATAATGAAAAAACTGACCAGCAAAGAAACTCAGTGATGTAGAATATGTCTGAAAGCATATTGATTCTTCAGTACATTAATCCCTTATAGAGAAGAATTAATGTCAAAGAGTGAGTCATGGGCCAAAGTATAAGATACTTTCAAATGCATTTTCTGTGCTTACAGTGTGCTCATCTAGTCAACCTTGGGCTGTTAAACAATTCAGATACTTTCTATGACTTGATTCCATGGTGCATCAAGGAATAAAATAGTTTTAAAAGAAAATATTCCACTTCAGCATCTTAAAACAAAAAAAAAACAAAAGAAGCAATTAGTAGTCTGGGAAGAAGTAATCTATCAAATAAGAATGACTTTAAAGAGAAGCACGTGTGATGGTCTTGAATTCTCTCAAGTACTGTGCTAGGCACTGTATGCTTTTACTATTATAAATAATTTTCAGTCATCATAAGTAGTAGTTATTGCTATTACCGTTTTGTAGTTGTATTGAATGAGTTCTGACCTAGAAGTTATTTTGATCACTGAATACAGTTTAAGCTAAAGATCAAGGACTCAAATTAACAAATGCTTAACTCAAAAGTTCTGTACATTTTATGACTTGGTACCACTTGTCCTTAGTGCCAATCTAAATCATTTTTTCAGGTCATAAAAATGATCTAAACAACCATGGTTAAAAATTCAATCTGATTATTCAGCATGTTAATATGGAATTAAAATATTAGCCATTACACATGATCAGTGACTTCCAAATACAGGAAAAAGGAGTAGATTTACCTTTCATACTCTTTGCACATAGAACCACTAAAAATTCTGGATATATAAAGCAAAGCAATGTAGTTTATGAAAGAGAAAGGAGCAATGAGCGATGGCCGATGGGAGAATTCTGCTTTCTCTTTCACTCTGGACCTTCCAGTTTAGTGGCAGGAAGCAGCCAGCCTGAGTGAGGGAAACCAGAAGCTCAAGAAGAGCTTTTCGTCCCAAGGCAAGTTCCAGACACATTATCCCATCAGTACAAAAACTTTCAGATATTCTGCTTCTCTCTCACTGAACAGAAAATGCTTCTACCCACCCTCAGCAGCAAACGCCAAATGGGGAACCAGGCTTTCATTAGTCCAGGACACAAGAAAATATCTTGAATCTTCCACTGGTGTGGATGGAGAAGTTCAGGTTGGAGGCTGGGATTTGATCTTTTCCAGGAAACGCTCCACACTCTAAAGAAGAGGCCGAATGAGCCGTGTGGACTTTAGCCCAAAGCCATGGTAGGACAGGCTTTGCTCAGAACGCTTACTGGTGTTTTATTAGAGGAAATGTAGCAGAATTTCTCATTACAGATTCGCAATGGAGACATGACCCTCCCTCAGTGGTGATGGAGGCCATGTAGGGAACCATGCAGGCACACTTCTGTCTCTACTCACGGGCTGCCTAAGCTCCACTGCATAGGTCAGTATTCAGGAGACCTCCTTCTCTTTTGAGAGCAAATGGAAGGAGAGCCGGGGACCTGGGTTCCCATCACAGTGGGAAGCATCAAACTGATACACCACTCTCTTCGCAGAAATATTGTCAGAAATCTGGTGCAACAGGAGACCAAATGAGATAAGAACTGACATGCTCAAACATCACCGAACATCAATTATTTGTTATACCAAGAAACAAAACAATCTCAACTTGAGCCAGAAAGGATAAACAACATCCCTTTAAAGCAAGATAATAGAGATAATTATCTGGCAACGGATTTTAAAGCAACAATAATGTTTCACTGGCAATTAGCAGCAATCTCCTGGACAAATAAAGAATAACAAAGAAATAAAATACATAGATAAAAGGTTTTAAACTGTAGACTTTCAGAACTGAGAAATCCAAATGCTGATTTCTGCTGGATTGAGGTTGGATCATAGACGCTAGTCTCAGAAAATCAAATATGGTATGTTTCTTCCCGTGTGTGTTCCCTAGATTTTATAAAAATGTCTAAAACCATCTATGTCAATGTGACAAAAAAGTAGAAGTGAAATTGTCCAGGAGAACAACGGGACACAGTGGGAGGGGAGAGCGAGAAAGGAGAAGGAAGGCAGTGCCTCCAAAGAGGTTTCTCATTTCCAGAGCTCCCCATGTCATTCCATCCGCTTCTGCTGCTCTCTAGTTAGGGCTTTTTGGAATGTCTTGAACTCTGCTGTGGCCTCTTTCACCCTTTATAGGAATTCCACAAGCTGTATACATACACATATATAGATATACTTACTGTATGATGTGTCTGATCTGAGGGCTAAATGTAGTGGTTAAGAATGGACTTAAAAACCCTCTGTTCACCCAGGCTAGTGATCACTGGAAAACAGGACCACTAACCACAGACACTACGTAACTTCTCAATTCACTCTTAGTCAATAAATTCTGACATCATGGAAAGACACAGACAGATGTATCTATATTTTTGACACCGTGATCTCACGGCAGTATGATAAATAATTAATTGCATATTCAGTAACTTCTTTGAACCATGGAAAGCAGATGTTTTTTAAAAATTACATAAAATGTCTCAGACTTTAGCAATTTTGAAATAAAAAGTGCCAAATAATTACAGTTTTTTTTAACCTAAGTTTCTTTTAAAAAGTGAACTTTTTCACCCCCCAAAAGTACAATTTAATAATACAGATTCACATTCAATCCACATACATTCTAAGTAAGGCTGCTACTTCTTTAAATAGAAATAACACAGAAATAAGTACCTTTTAACATAATGTGTCACTTGCTGTTCTTTTTCCATATTAAAAAAATAAATACAAGCTGCAAATGAAATAAGTACCTTTTAGCATAATGTGTTGTGGGAGTATTTCATTTCCCATTGCTCCTGAGAGATTTCTTCTCTTGTTTTTGTTGTGGGGTTTTCTTTTCCTACTTTACAAATTGTGTCTTATTAATACTTCATAGTTTTACTGTGGATTTCTTTATTAGCATCAAATTTTAATAATGCCTCCTTTTAGAGTTTTATCTAAGTGCTTTATTTCTTTTCAGTTTTTTCTTTTTTCTGTCCTCCTTCCTCCCTTCCCATTTTGTCCTTTCAGATTCCAAAATCTGGCTATTGTTTTGAATACTAATCTGTACTCTGTGATACATGGAAAACAGAAAAGTTCTTTCTGTAAAAGGATAAAACTAGTATTTCTAATCAGAACATTTTTGTCCATTTCTTGCTGATATATTGTACTGGATTTACACATATTTGATGCCCAAAGCTAACCAACGGACTAGGATTTGGCTTCTGAAAGTGATTGTCACAGTAACTTGGGAGAATTGTGTTCCTCGGGAACTTGGCAAAATTGTCTATTCTGGATGAGTCTAAGGTCTCACTAAATGCATTACATTTTAATTTTTTTCCCTGGAGACAAAGAAGTTCTTTAATACTGCATTCCACTTTCTGAAGCTGTCAAATGGTCTTTTTTTTTATTCCAAAATCAAATGAAATTTGTACCTTTAAAACTCGTCAGTTGAGGAAATCGCTAGTGTGCCTGCTAAAAGGGTCTAAACAAGAAGGTGAGGGATCTTCGATATCTCTAAGTTACAGGTGTTCCTTTTTCTCATCTTTCCTTCTCCCACCATCTCTCTGCTTCCATTATTTCTCCTTTCCTTCCTTCCTTCCTTTCTTCCTTCCTTCCTCCCTTCCTTTTTGCCATTAATTTTTTAAAAGCAAAAAGGGCTGGTGAGATGGCTCAGCAGTTAAGAGTACTTACTGGCTTCTTTAGGTTCCTGAAATTCATGTAGTGCACGTAAATGCACTCTGGCAAAGCATTCTTATACATTTAAAAGTCGTTCTTTGAACAATAAAGAGAAAAATCTTTAGAAAGAAGAGCTGTTCTGTGAAGTTTTGCTGCCTCCACCCAATTCCCTTCTCCCACTGCTGCCTTTCCTGGGAAGTGTGAGGATTTGGTCAGACCCCGATTTGAAATTTTCAAAAATATCTATGATGTTGATTTTATTAAAAAACCGACAAATTGTATGACTGTGTTTTATTTTGTATTGTCCTCTTTTCTTTCTCACCAAGGGGTGAATGGTAAAGTTTTATAATTCTTCCTCTATTTATTAGTTGGAACATTTCTCTCTGTTTGAGAAACTCTCTTTTAGTCAATTGTTTGGTTATTCGTGGACATAGTTTTGGTAAAAAAGGAAGTACAAATATTAGTTTATTTTTCATAGTCAATATTCAAGAATGATTGGAGAATTACCTGTGCCTTCTTTATAAACGGAAAAGATGTTTTCCATAATGCTTATTTTCCTGTGAATAAAAGTTAACTTTAAAAGTAGACTGAAACTTTCAAATCTAACGCTATAAGGTGGAAATTTTGCATTTCCTGAATGAGAAAGCTTGTTGTTGCTTTCAGCTGTGCCTCCTTTCAATGGTCCTGCCATGGGAGAGCCGCCAGCCTGGCTGTGTCTCTGGAGGGAAGGTCTGCTATGAAGCCGTCCAGTCTATCACAACATGGCTATCAAGGTTTTCATCAGACCCAATAAAGAATTCAATGTTCATCTTTCTGGTTGCATATTTTATAGTTTAAAGAATTTAGTTACAAATAATTTACTTGGGTCAAAAATACTATTTTATTTTTTAAAAAAAAAAGACAAGACTCTCTGGTTAGCCAGCAGAGATTTTGTTGTTTTAGACAAACGATAGTACTTTCCCTGGGATCAGTCAGAAATCTTGCTTTACTGGTGCCGGAAGAACAAAGCTGATCATTTGCAATCACTATCATTTTGAGATATGTCAGCCCAAGAGCAACAATAAAAAAGAAAAAAAAAAGATGGGTATTTGAAAGCCATCTTCAGCTCTTAGATGTACAGGTTCTAGAGAAGCAGTGATTAAATGTTGACAAATAGATAAGCCTTTAACACCTTAATGTTGATCATGTCAAGATATTGTTTTCAGCTTTCTACCTCAGAATATATAATCTCAAATGACTGAATTTCCTGTTTTATGAAGCATAAATGTATGAGCTGCAGAACAACTTTGTCTGTATGCAGAACCTCGGTAGGTTGAAAATGGCATATAATTCTGTCTTTTTTTTTTAATTTATTTAAGGTGATGGAAACTAATGGGTTTGTCAAATAGGCATCTGGTACACAAAGTCTTATCAAGCTCTCTTTAGGCTTTCTAATGAATTGTGTGAGTAGCTGCAACTTCAGGGGACGTTTAGTATTCTGAGGTATGTGTGCTGGTATTTGAATATAAAAGTGGTTATTCCTATTCATGGCGGTATGGGACTGTGTACAGAGGCACAAAAGCCACTAAGAATCCGAAGGCTCACACCCCCAGTCCAAACAGCAGGTCAAAAGAACGTGGAGCTCAGTCTCGGAGGATTTCTTTCTATTACAAATATGAAAGGGGGATGCTTAAAGAAATGGTCTGAAATTTAATAATAATAAAATCGTGGCCCAAGACTTATGTTCTGCCTGATGGCTCCAGAGAGTAGAAAGAGATTACGTTAAAGCATAAATGGGGCTTTAACATTTTTAGATCCAGAAGGTCTAATCTAATCTAATCCTCTTCAATCCAATTTTTCCAACTGCAGCCTAGACATCAGATTAAAGCGAGTGCTTTCCTTTCTAGGACATTTTAAACAGACTGAGCACCTGTGCTTCTGACCCTCCTCGAAGCACTTTTAAAAAGCAGTGCTGTTTGAAGAAGCAACAATAGAATCAATCAGAGATATGTGTACACATGCACGCATGTGCACAGAGGTGCACATACATGATTCTGCTCAGACTACTTGAAGAATTATTGCTATGGACTTGTGGATGCACAGAAATGGGCAATAGATTAGAGACCACTGAACAGATAATAAATATTATTATCTGTACGTGTGATTCAGTGGCTTCTGCTTCACCCCGTGCCCAGTGCCCACTGCTGTTTCACTTCATCTCAGGTCGACTTTCCACCCGAGGGCTAGAGGCCCACATATAGTGTAGCAGAGCTGGCTCCGCTTCCAGCCGTTTCCAGTTTGCTCGAATTATCCTTTATGTGAAAGCTACTGCTGGGTTAATTAACTTTAATTCTCTTTCTTGCAATCCCCCAGCCAACACAGGCCTGGAGACTTCAGAGACTGACACACCAGGCTCACCTTCTACCCAACAGCCTGCTCTTTAAAAACAGCCTTCTGTTTTCTCCTCAAAATTTTCCATGTTTATTACAGGGAAACAAACTAAAAAGAATGAAACCTTTGCCATATAACTCTTCTTATATCTGTCATGGGAACCTGTCATCCTCAACGTGAAATTACCATACATTTAGCCAAGTGAACAAACTCCTAGGACCTTAAATTCTCCTCCTGCAGTTCAGTCTAAAATTTAGCTCGGCTGCTGTCTGTGATTTTAATTAAAATAATTCACCCAGGTGAAGTTTGAGTTCTATCATTTTTGTCTTTATTGCAGCAGATTGTGAAAGTCCTATTTCTAAAAGATGTATTTATTCAAATCCAGATTTTAAGGGGGAGGGGTGGGAGGAGGATAATCTTGCTAAAATTTGACACACATTCTGAAAATTATGGAGCAGCATGCCACAGCCATTCACTGGTCCCTGAATTGCTGCACTCTCCCATGGCAAAACCGGAGTCCAGACCCAGGCATCACAATTTTCAGCGAGCACGCTTGCAGAGTGCTTTGTTCGTTGTGCTGTTAGCTGCGCTCTCGGATCCATGGTAGTCCTGGGATGCCAACGGCAAGGCAGACTCGCAGACCTTAGACGCTACCTCTGAAATCACAGCGTAATGAGACCTTCAGGCAAATCGTGTGTATGCTAAAGTTGGAAAAGCTGTTCTCTAAAATACTGTCAGTTCTTCAAGGACAGCCAATAGTTTACCTTCAATACATCAAATAGGATCTTGTCTTAAAGCCACATACCTCAATAAACTTAAAATCCAGCTTCAATTTCTGGGCTTTAAAACAAGTCATTCACTGATTTCATGTGAATGCTTGTTATATTTAATATATGCATTTATAGAGTATGTATTTAATTACACAAACACATATTTACATTTGAAATACGCATAAAGATTGTGCAATTTATATTTTATTATAATACATGCATATATTCTAAAATAATTTATCTGAAATAATTCACCTATATCTTTAGAATAATAAATGACAGCAACATATCATGAGATAAGCAAACACCACAAATAAGCTACACCTTGAACTGCTCTGTTCCTTACTGAGTTGTGAATATTTATGAAACCTGGTGCTGAGTCTGTGTGCACACTGACTGGCATAGAATGGAGTCATCAATATAACAAAACTGTTACATTAAGAAAGCAATTCCAAACACCGAACTGCTTTGCCAAACAGACATTTGTTCTGCTCAGATAAGCGACAACCATCTCTGGCACAGACGCAATCTCAGCCCTCAGTGTGCTTTTATTTGCATGCAGGATTCTGAAATGAGTCATTTCTGTATTAAAGTTGTTTCAACATTTATTGGTTGAAAAGAAAAGTTCTTGTTTTAGTTTTTGTAGTGGGGAGGCCGCTTGTTTGTTTCCCGACTGCTCAGGCCTAAAATAATCACATAGAAACCATATTATTTAAAAACACTGCTTAGCCCATTAGCTCTAGCTTCTTGTTGCTAACTCTTACAACTCCAGTAATCCATGTATCACCACATAGCTGTGGCTTACCGGGTAAAGTTCCGTCCTGCATCTGTCTGGGTGAGGGTGGGGCTACATGGCTTCTCTCTGACTCTTTCTCCAGCATTCAGTTTAGTCCCCCCACCCCCCGCCCTGCCCTGCCTACCTAAGTTCTGCCCTAACAATAATAGGTCAAGGCAGTTTCTTTATTCACCAATGGTATTCACAGCATACAGAGGGGAATTCCACATCAGGTTTGCACACTTCACCTCACATCAGAGTAGACAAATAAGACTGCCCTCCATCACCGGAGTAAGATGCCAGCTGTCCTAGTCTCTCCTAGGTTGCTTCCTTTCTAAGAGAGACACCAGCACTGCCCAGACTATGCACCTATCCTCATATCTGAACATTGGCTCAGGTTCCTAAATGTAATCCACTCTCCATGGCCCGGGCTTCTTGAAGGCTATGGACAGACTGACCATGCAAACATGGCTGTGACCAGAACACTCAGCATTTTTTTTCAAGGCGTGTTACAGGGCAAATAATTCGCTGACCATAACGTCCAGTTTTGTCTCTGGGCTTAACTTTCTCCTCATCTTCCATGCCCCATCCTCTCCTATACCCAAGAGTCCACGCACTCTAACTAACTTACAGTTCCCCAAACACTCTTTGCTTTCCCTCTTTGTGATATCATGAAACAAAACTCCCTGTAAACTGAAACTCGCAGGCTTGCTGAACAGAATGTCTATGGCATGCTGCTGACCAGCATCATCATGAATCAGCTTAAAAAGAATGTTTATTAAAACAGTGAAACAGAAAATCATATGTAGAGGGGGCAATATTTAAATACAGCAATTTTTAATAGTCAGTTCTTTTTTCTGTCTCCATTTAAGTACACTAAACAGTTTGAAAAGACTGGCCTGTCCATTTTTAAAGGCTGAAGTTCAATTCTGCAGTATCCAGAATAAAAACTTAAAAATTTAAAAAATGCTGTTATCTTCCACTTTAATTTAGGTAGACAAGCTAGTTATTGACTTAAATGACTCGGAATATCTTTAAGTCTTCAGTCTCAAAGTATCTTAAATCCACACATGTGTTACATAATGGTTAGTGTAGATATGGTTGGGTTCTAAAATATAAAACACACAATTTAAAGTTAAGATGTGCAAACTTACTTTTTTAACTTGTTAATTTGTGTTAGATTCTATCTTACCATAGGGACCTAGCATTCTTATTAATAAGAATACTAACGTTCTTTAATTTTAATGGAAGATTCAGTCATCTCTGTCTTTGTGCCTGCAACTCCAGTGTGGAGAACCTGAGGCTAGGGATAGAGTGGAGAGCTAGGTTTTGAAGGCTTTGGTCAAAAGTTTTTGAACTAGTGTATGAGTTGGAAATTGGCAAAGGAAAGGACCGAACATCCCCTGAGGCCAAAACCAACTTGTATCACTGGTTCCAATGCAGAGGCACTGTGGAGTACCCACAGGTCAACTACAGCTTGCTGGAGTCCTAAAAAAAAAAAAAAATCACACTCTGAATGAGATATCTACACAGAAGGTTGTATGTGGACTTTCATGAAACAGATAGACACATGTATGGGCATTTTGCACTTAGATAAGTCTGACAGAAAGCCCACGCCATGTGACCAAAAGTCCAACCCTGCTCGTAGCAGTGCTGTTTGTACTGTGAATTTTCTTTGCCCTTTCCTATTTCTCCCTTGGGAGTGTATCCTTTTTAAATAAATGATCTTGCTTTGCTTGCTACTCACTTTCTGTGTTTGTCCAATTATTTGTTGAAAATACAAAACCTGGGGCCCCAACAGAGGTTCCCTTTGTATCCAGAAACAGTCAGGTTCTAGAGTTCCAGGTGAGCCTGCATTACAGAGCGAGAAAACAGTGGCTGAGAAACAAAACAAAACAAAAATAATTTCCACATATTAGGTATAGCTGCTCTAATTTACTTCATCTGAGTAAGCTTGGTAGAAATGTATGACTTTGGTACCCTTTTCTTTTAAAATGCATAGAGGGGATAAAAACCCAACTCATTATATAGCCACAAGAGGTCCGGGGGAGAGTTTAAGAAGATCTCAATATAAAATTCCATTTCTCGGCTCAAAACTATAGTATAAAAATGCTAGAAAAGAACTTTCTTCTAATACCCATATCATGGCAATCTCAGGATGGGTGTGTAATCTTTATTCCAATAAACACTCACTGTGAAAATGTTGATGGCGTACTTGAGAGTTGGTGTAAAATGCCAGTCACCCATGACTAGAAATAACATATGCTGGTTAATTATTACTACATTTACCTAAATGATAGATGTCAGAAAGACAAAAATCAAAGTAATGGGAGAAATAAAAATATTTTGACCCTTAGTGGATGTCTTTGTACACTTTCACCCAGTGCCCCTCCCTCCCTACTGGCGCTCTGACAACATAGTAAACCTACCTCCATCTACTGATTAACTCAGCTGTCACCCTCCCTGCCCCCCAACCTTCTTTGCCACCTGCAAGGTCTGCTGCCAGGCAGATGACAATAAAATGTGAACATAAACTCCTGAAGAGGACTCTAACATGCTGCTGGGATGAGGGAAACCTTGGCATAAGGTTCAAGGACATAGCAGTTCTAGACAGGAGCAGCCTGCTCTACCTACCCGGAGTGCTCTGGGGAAAACTCAAACACAATGGAAAACTCTTTGTGCTTCCTTTCACTCTAGGGTGTGGGAAACTTTAGTCAAAGGAAAGGAATCAGAAAATCGTCAAAATGACAAAAGAAAACATTTCTTTAGGAACAGCTTAGGTAGGGTGCCGCAAGAGGGAAATAAAACATAAACGTCCTGTGATCCAGGCATGAAGTGTCTGCTAAATAGTAGAAAGGAAAAAGTAATTGCTAACTGAACATTCATGACAAGGGAAATTAAGTTCCGGCCTAGTTACTGAGATTGTTCTAAAAACTCTTTGGTGAATTTATATCCCTTCTGTCCCCACAAAGAGACTCCATCAAACAATCGTTCCCAAGGGAAAACAATTGAACATGGCTCTTATTTCCTTGGTCATAGGTTAAGATGTTTATTTTTCACAGTGTAGACAAAGGAAGGAAGATTTGTCTGGGGAAAAAAAAAGAATTGCTCTGCTCTGCTAAACTGAAAGGCTTAGAATACAAAGAGAAGGCTTGAGAAATCAAAGAGCAAACAGAGATTACTTTGGCATCAACTGACTGGGATTTTAATTTCCTATATTGCAAATTAGGCAACAGCCGCACTGAACGCCTTGGCAAGGCAGAGGGGTTGGTTCTGCAGTGGAGAAAGTAGTACAAACTAGAAGCCTTAGGAATGTGGGAAATTTTGAGAAACTTACTGTAATTCACTTTTCTTTTTTTGCTCTAGGAAGACTTCTGTCAGCACTGTGGGTCAGGGATGCATGTAGGCCTATTAGATGTTGACAATAAAGTCAGGATGGGGGCCAGGAGGTGACAGTTGTCACGGTTGTCTTATCTCTGCTCATGCTGCAGCTTGGGAGAGGCAGTTTGGGGAAGGAATATGTGGAACTGGCTTTGTGAAGCGGTACACAGAAGAAATGTAGCAAGGACCAAGGCTTACAATCCATAGGATGAAAACCTCACCCCGTCATAATTGGAGTAGGTATAAGCTAAGCTTGAGAGCTTAGGTAGCCTATTGCATTGGAAGTCAGAAAAAAGCACATTCATCTAGCAACTGAAATGGTGACAAAATAGTTTGGAAACAAGGACCCCAAAAGGAACCATCACCATCACTACTAACCGATGATGAGTGCAGGCAACTTGCTGTCCTTCCTGTTAATCAATGTTGGATCTTCCAATTTAATTAATAGTCACATCTTCATAATCAACATGTTTTCTCATATTAGAGATGAGAAAACCAACTCAGAAAAAATGGTACACAGGATGATTCACATCGATTGCCATTGCAAAATTGGGTGGAATGAATTTCTGCTGCCATTCTGCATTCCTATGCATTCCCAAGTGCGGTATCCCAACTTACCAGAAATTATTCTGTTTCATTTACTTGGTTATAAAATGAGGAGCATCCCACATGAATACTCTCTAAAGGCAATACTAAGATTTAAATATGTTTCTGGTCAGTGTACATGGCTTGGTCAGAAAAGACTCTGACAGGTCAGCCCTAGCTTAACATCACAAACACTGGAAATCTGACTTCTACTTTTTTTTTTTGGAATGCCACTTACTTAACTTTTGTGATTTTTTTCCTTGTCTTTAAGTAGGAGTGATGACTGTGTAGCACTGATAGGGTTTTTGTATAAGTAACAATATTACTGTATGTTAAAGACTTTACATAGAGTTTGTGAGTAATATTATGAAAGGCCAGAAAGCAAGAGTCAGGATTTGGCTTCAGATATGGTGGCTACAGGAGTTCTACAAAATAGCTAAAAGTTTGGGGCAGTTACTGGAGGGCACTGCTTTCTAATCATGAAAAACAAAAGCCAGGAATGTAACAAGCATGTGAAGTTTGGGACATACTGTTTGAAACAGAGTGAGGCCACAGCTGTTTCCAGACATCTGAAGTTGTTTGTGTGAGAGTTAACATTCTTGCCTTTGCATTGGCATAGCTCCTGTGAAAGACTCTGGCTCGAGTAAGCGACGGGTGGAAATGACAGTGTGTTGGCTTGGACTCCTTAGGTATAAGGATTGAGGCAAGAGTTTGGAGCATATGAATTTTGAAGAGAGGGCTTTTTCTAAAACATAAGGGCAACAGAATAAACAGAGGACATAATAGCAATGTGGCGTCAGATAAAATATCGTGTTTATCTGATAATAGAATTGGACTGTTTTCAGGAAGCAAGCGGCAGTTTGGCATCACTTGAAAGCACATATATACGAGTCCTTTAAGGCATCCTTGTTTCCAAAGTTGCCTATGAAGTAAGAACCAGTCTTCTGAGGGGGTAAGGCTTAAGGATATTCAGCAGCTGGAAAATGAGTGAATCCAGAGAAAAGAAGGTCTCTGGAGGACAATGGCAGCCTCCACCAGACCGAACGAGTAAAAACAACTAAAATAAATCATAATATTAAAATTTATTGGAAACATTAAAGGCAATTCTGATGATATATAGTAATGTAAATAAAAAAGTTCCCATTCATCTCTCTAAAGGGAACTGTGGATTTTCTTGAGAACTTTTAAATTTTATTTCTCCTGATACATAAGTGTCTAGAAATCACGCACATAATGAGGCAGGATGCTATATTGTGATTAATGCATCAATTACATAATGCTCCAATCAAATTAAAAATAATCATCCCCCAAACATTTTCATGCTAAAAGAATCACAGAATATCATTTTTCAGCCTAGTGCAGAGCAGCGCCTCGGAGTCGCCTGTCTTCTTCTCCCCTGCACACAGCACTACTCGCTTCTAGCTCTGATCTAGCTACAACTTGGTGCTCACTGAGGAATCTCCCCCATCTTCCATTCTCTGCTCTTCCTAGCCTCAGATAAACACCACTTCATCCTCCACTTCCATGGGATCAGCACTTTCAGAACTCACCCATCAATGAGATGTAGCTTTTGACTTTCCATGCCTGATGGATTTCACTAATCTAGAGTGTTTGGGGGATTGGTTTGTCATGAGAACTAATTGCTCAGCCTGGAAAAATGTCCTAGAATATAAAAGTCCCTGAGCTTGATATTTAGTAAAACAAAATTACCCAACTGAACAAATCCTTTTGGAGTGAAGTCCCATAACAAAAATATGCCAGCAAGCAGTGTAGTCAAGAGAATGTTGGAGGTGGTTTTGAGGGGTGTTTGAAGGCAACTATTAATGCAACTATTTGACTTATAACCAACATTGTTGCAATGAAAGTATTAATAGCCATGAAAATACAATTAGATTAATGATGAAGCAATTTAAATGAAATCAGAAAAAATATCAATGAGAAAGATCGAAATGGGGATGAAGCTAAGAGTGAGATAATCCTATAGGAAGTACCCATGGAGTCAAATAATAGAAATTGTGCCCTTTTGTAATACCGAGTACAAATGTGTTACAAGTTGTGAGTTCTCTGTTGAAAACTCAAGAAAAAATAAGATTCACCAAAAACAACCTTTTCCCCCATCTAACAACTCAATAGAGGAGCCCACAAGGAAGTCACCCCTTCCCAGCCTCCTTTGATAAACTTGAAAAGTTTTCTTCTTGATGAATGAAGAAGAGACCTACTCACTTAAGCAAAATGTGTGTGCAATTTTAGTCTTCCAAACCACCTTCGAAGAACAACGTTCTAGGCAGCCAGATTGGTGAGGAAGGAATGCATGGTTTTAATAACAGTGCTTTTTATTGCCTAAATTCCACACCCTTTAAGGTCCACCTTACATCCACTTTTAGATTCTGCTTGGCTACCACCCTTAGAACCATGATGGCTGTTTGCATAAAGTCCTAGCCCTGTTTGTCCCCTCAAAACCTCTCCTCTCCCTCTGTTTGCCTTTGATAATGTGTGTCAAATGTGCCATAACCAAAGTACACACTGCCTATAAAATCTACTTCCTTCTTGCCTTGCAAATTTATGCTCAAGAGAGTTTAGATGTAACCCCTCCCTCTTGGAACCGCATGTGTAGCTGGCAGTGATTGCCTCTCACCATTGACAATTATACAAAAAGTCTGCTGCTCTCAGAATCCAACATTTGTATCCAAGTTCACTCAGGTCTTCACTGCCTTACAGGAAGTCAAGGCATAGTATAAATTGCTAAGATTAATCATGGACCCCACACCTGGGGAGAGTGTCATTGGAGCACTTGAGCCGTGAAACCAGATGGTACGCTATGTTTATCGAAGCTGTTTGCCTAGAAACTGGCCCAGATTTGTAAACACTAAATCAATATTTGAAGGTTAGGAGCCAGCTGTTTTTCAGGATGCCGTTAAGTGACTGGAGCTCGTCAGCCAGTCTCCGATGAGAGGCATCCTTCAGCCTGGCCGCTGTACCTGCATTCCTCCGTTTCACAGCAGCCGTGGGCTCGTTTCGGCCATTTCCACAGGACTCAGCAAACCCGACACAGATTGTCGCCGCACTGCTGTGATTTTTTTCCTCGGCAGTTTTATTCATTTAGTGCTGGCAATAACTAACTAATGGACCGACTGTTTATTTGCTTGGCATCCCTTCCTGAATGCTCATTGACCAGTGAGTCACTTTGACTTGCATGTGGTTTTAGTTTAATTTGCCATTTTACTGTTGCCAGGGACCTCATGGGTTTACACTTACCATGCACCAATAAACTTGCTTTTTGTAATTAGAGTGATCTGCTGTGCTACCCCGATGACACATGGCAGAGGGACCTTAAAAGTCAATTAGTAATAAGAGCACCTACGTGAGTATTTTGTCAAATTATTTGTTTAGGGGGCAGCTAAAATCCACATATTAAATTTAATCTCACCATAAAACAATAAAAAAGATTATTTCTATGGTTTCTACCTCATCAAGCTAAATATTTCAGTCCAGGCTGATGTGGTTTTCAAGTTTTTTTTTTATTTTTATTTTAACGTTTAGCTTCACTAAACTTGAATACAATTCTGCCCAGACCTCATGTATACATTTCTTGTCCTATTAAACTGAAGCTGCATGGATGACAGGAAGTCCTTGTTTATAGAGGAGTCTTGTTTGATGTAAGGTAATGGAGTTTGCAACCATATCTTTAGTACACTATGCTCTGTGAAAATGAAAATGGAAACAAGAATTACTTGTCTTTTTTTTTCTGGTGAAAAATTGTCAGTTTTGTCAGCAAATCATCTAATCCCTCATAATACATTTTTCATCTAAAATAGGACAAAAACTGAGGCTGAAAGTTGACCAAGCAATGCATCAGATACAGTAAAGTATAGTAACCTAGCAACTTATGGCTACTATTAATTTCAGAACTTAATGCTTTAAATATATAGCTTTAAATAAATGGCAAATCTTAATGAAACTCTATACTTCAGGCTTATATTCCAGTATGGCTGTGATGTTGGTTCTTCATTAATTTACAAATGTGTAGAAATAACAATTATCCTTTTGTGTTTCTTCAGAACTAGTGATGATGCTTCACCAAAATAACAGTTTTGGGGTGAGGATAATGTGAGAATAAATTTAGGGTGATGGAGACTATCATTGCAAATTCATATGAATAACAAAAATGGTAAAGAAATTTCAGATTCATTTGACAAGCAAGCAAGGTTTTTTGGTGTATTAAAATACAATATGAAGCCTAAAATATTTAAAACAATTTAGATTTGGTGCATGAATGAGCAGAATTAGAACAAAATAACCATGAGCTGGCATGTAGTAAAAATAAGGTATGTAGTTAATCAGACTGGAAAAATTATTTAATAAATGATGCTAAACAACTCATAAATAAAGCCATAACAACAGATCTGCAATTTTCTACCTCTGATCATGGTTTCTAGTGTATTAAAGAAATATGTCTAAGGTGAGTACAAAGCACAACTTTTTGAAGAAATACAGAATATTAAAATGTTGCTAAAGAAAACTCCCTAAATTAATAATGTGAACAAATGATATTTTATTGCATCTTTATAAATAAGAGCTAATATAATAAAATATTCAAATACAATTCATAAAAAGTAAAACAATTAAAAAACATAGTTTGATATTATTTAAATGATTGAATAAAAACTTATTTAAAAAAGCCTCATTATACCATTTACAAAATTAAATGTCCCTGTGGTGGGGGTGGGAAGCCTAGGAGAAAAGCCATGAACTCAGAGAGCAGATACAGGGAGTTTACAACACAGCAAATGGTTAGCAGAACAGCCATAAGATAGAGTGTTGCTGCTCTCAAGATAAAACATCTTTCAAATTTATTTTTAAATCAAAATGTGAAGTTTGTACACTCACATAATTTCTAATTCAAAGGTAGAAATGACCCACTCTCTTCTACTCCCAGTTCATCAAATCATCCCAGAACCATTAATGTTTGCAACCATTTTTGTGTATATGTACAAGGTTTTATAATATATAAATAAAATATATTTATATATTTTTCATTGATTTTGAGTCCTTTTTAAAATTTTCTTTTATTTATTCTTTGTGTCTCATGCTTTCCAATCCTACCCATCTCTTTTCTTCCCCAGAATAAAACAAAATAAAATTTAAGAAAAAAAATAAAGGAAAAAAATCTCATCATAGAATCTGCAATGTGATACCATGAGTCACACAGTAATCCCCTTTATCCATCCATTTTTAAATGTGTGCAGTCACTGCAAAGATCATTGGTTTGGTGTAACGTGTTGTGAGGGGAGTGGGCTGTGTCTTGCCTTCCCGGTAGCCTGGATAGCTTAACCCCCAAAATAACCACACAGAAATTGTATTAATTAAATTACTGCGTGGCCCATAAGCTCTAGCCTCTTATTTGCTAACTCTCACATTTTGATTCAACCCATTTCTAATTATCTGTATGTCACCATGAGGTCATGGCTTACCAGGAAAGATTCAGCATGTCTGACCTGGCAGCTTCATGGCAGCTCTCTCTGACCCTGCTTTCTTTCTCCCAGAATTCAGTTGTGTCTTCTCTGCCTATCTAAGTTCTGCCCTATCAGGCCAAACAGTTTCTTTATTGATTAACCAATGAAAGCAACACAAATACAGAAGGACCTCCTACACCAGTAAGGCCCCTGGTCTGGGCCCTCACTGGCATTCTTCCTGCATATTCTGTTGTTTCCGTGTGTGGTGAAAATGTCACAGCCCTGGGGCCCAGAGGACAAATACTTCCACTGCACACATGTAAAAAAATGGATGGATAAAGGGGATTACTGTGTGACTCACGGTATCACATTGCAGCTTCCATGATAAGATTTTTTTTTCCTTTATTTTTTTTTTCTCCAGCAGATCACAGATGGAGTGGATGTTGGGGACAGCACATATCCCTGATTATGGGCCTCTGGTAGCTGCAGGGTTGGTCAGCTGTCTGCCAGCTCTCCCCTGTCTACAGCACCAGGGTGACCTCTCCAGCATTGCCCTGACTAGTTCATCCCTTACAGCTAAGTGCAAGGGGCAGGGCCAGGCCTGCTTATGTTTTCATGTCCTCTGGGTCTGTTCCTCTACACCTATACCTTCAGAGCCAATTCTACTGTGTTGCCCAGGTGAAGTGTAGGGTCCATTCTACAGAGTGCTGCAGCTGATGGGGGGACTGCGACAGCTCTCATAATCTTATGATCACAGGGCCAACTCTTCCACCTGCCTCAGGCATTGATGGGATTGGCGGAGGGAGGCATCTCCCCATGTTGCTACATCACCTATGAGTAATAGAGAGAGCTCTCCCATGCTCACATTGGGGCTGGTTCATCCACGCCTCTGCCAACAGGGTCAACTCTACTCTGCTGCCCAGGTGAGGTACAGGGTTCAATTTCCCAATCGATGGGGGGGGGAGAGGTCAGTTCCCTTGCCCACCAAAGGTGCCAGGGGAAGGGGGAGAGGGCATCTTTCCTGCACCCTCACCACCACATGACAGATGAGGGGGTGTGGTCAGCTGTCAAACTCTCAGAGCCCCAGGGCTGTCTCACCTGCATCTCTGGCAACAGGATCAGCTCTACCGTGCTGCCTAGGCGAGGTGAAGGGCCTACTTTCCTGAGTGCTGTAGCTAGGAAGCGGGAGGATCAGCTTGCTTTTATGTCACGGGTGATAAGGGGTGAGGAGTAAAGGAAATGTTTCTCTCCCACCCTCACCACTGCCTGACAGACCAGAAGGGGCTGCTCAGGAAAGATGCAGGACCTGATCTCCATAGGGTTGCAGCTGGTAGGGGCAGCAACAGTTCTCTCACTCTTATGACCCCAGGGCTAGCTCTCCTACTGCCAGAGGTTTTGTTGGGCAAGGGAATTAATTTTGAATTTTAATTTTAATAAAATCATGGCCAAAAGTTTGTGAGAAAAATGTGCAGTTAGGGTGGGGGGAGGTAAGATAACACCACAAAAACTAATTTGGCTCTCCAAGGGTTAATGCTTTAAATTGTGAAACCATTAATTTTCACTCTCGATTTTAGAAATTCCCTAAAGCTGTAAAATCAGTGAAATGAACAACAATTTGTGAATTGACATTTACATTGTATTTATAATGGAAAGAGACTGGGACAATGTT